>CM062807.1:133398073-134110840 GCA_031772625.1 Pinus tabuliformis
TTTCACCTCATGCTGGAGGTAAAAACAAATTTTCAAAAGTCTGGTATAATACTCTGCCAGTGGCATACCACTCATTGATGAGGTATTTGCATGTTCTTTGGCTACTTCCCTAATCTTCTTGTTGTAGTCCTCCTGTGTCATCAATTTATCATTTATGACTAAGGGACTAGGTAGTCCCTTTTCTCTCAAAAGCTCGAACTTGGTCATAAACCTGTCAACGGCTAGTTGCATGGTTTGACATGTATTTTCTAAATTTAACATTAATTTCTCTTGGCTAGGACCCTCTTGAATTCCAAAATGTTACCTGTCCTATCAAGTATATCAAGTTCTTGTAGCTCATATTTGTTCTTGGAGTTGAGGAATTGAATAATTCTTACTGCTTCCTTTGGCATTTCTCCAAGCTCTTCTTTGACATTCTGGATTGCTTATGTAGCCTGTTTGATTAAGTCTATCTGCTCAAAAATGACCTGGATAGATGGCCAAATATCATTGACAGAGTCAATGATATTGGCCCATAATAATCGTTTGGTATTTCCCAAAGGCTCACTCAGTGTTAACTCTTTCTCCAGGCTTTTCACTCTCTCATTCATTCTAGTAGCCTTCTGTTGTTCTTCCTTATGCATGATCTGGACTAACCTGCAATCTGTCCCCAGGTTGGTTGGTTTCTCTTTTAAATTGTTCATTTCGTTGGTCTGAATGGACATTTCTTCCATTGCCTTGACCAGCTTGTTTGCTTCATCAGCTGTGGTACATGTTGTTGTTGATGCCATTGCTGATGTAGTTGTTGTTGTTGCTGGCAATGCAGTGGCCATTGGACCAGTGGGAGCTAATGCTATTGCCAATGTGGAAGGCACAACTGTGGTCACTGTAGGAATGACAGTTGGAGGAGCACTGTCTAGACTAGCTTGTTTGAGTTGGATCAAGCTATCTAGTTCCTTTTCCATTTCCTTCAACTGGTCATTGAGTTGCAGCACCAAGTCCATCATCTCTTCATGATTTGTTTGGCTTTCTAGGACTTCTTTTGTTTGAGGGTGTTGTGACTGAGGCAGCTTGAGTTGTTTCTTAAGGGCTGCAATGTCTTCATTTTTCTTCTTAATTAACTGTTCAGCAGCCTTGATGTCCTTTGGGTCATGGCCCAGCTCAATGATCAGGTCTTCTAAGGATTTGATCCTTGTGTCTTTGGCGCTGGAAGATGCTTTTTCCAGTTTGTACTAGGTTGTCACATTGTCTAATGAGTCCCTGAGCTTGAATGTTGCCATTGCTTTTGTTGTGAGGGTGGAGTAGATCATCTCTCCAGCTTGCTTGTGAAATTATATTTGATCTATGGGATGCACATCCCTGGCTAAGACCTCAAAGTTGGTCTTCTTGTAGTCTGTTGTGGTTTTAGGCTATAAGAAAGACACCTGCATTTTACCTTCTTTGATGTCAAAGGCTAACATCAATCTGCTCTGGTTTGGTGGTGTCATCTTCATGTACTTGGCATAAGTGTTTGCCTTGAGCTTTTCATTCCTCATTTTAATCTCCTTGAATCTTTCCTTGATATCTACTTCCTTGTCAACTGGCCTGACAAAGGAAGACACCTCCACACTCTTCTGTCTCTGTATAATCTGGGTGTTTGAAGAAGAGGGTTGTTATGTTTCTGTTGATGCAGCAGTCTCAATTGTTTGTCTACTCCTTTGCCCCATTGCATCAGTATCAATCATTTCTGTTGATGCAATGTTTTCCTCCTATTCAGACACAGGAGTCAATTTGGGCCTTTTGCTTAGTTGGAACTGTTGATCAGTGGTCTCCATGGCAGAGCTTGATGCTTCCTCCCTGTTTCTTTTGGGATTCTTCTCCTCATTGACAGGAGTCTAAATGATGGGAGGGATATTCATTGGCTCTTCCAACTCTGGGACCTGCAAGAAAGAGCTTTGGTCAAATTGTTTCTCCAAGTCAATCATGGTGTTCTCCACATCCACGTTCTCTACCCATTTTGAATGATTAGCATATTGTTCAATGTCAGGTCTTGGGTAGTGGATGTAAGGTCCCAGCTTGACCTTTTGTCTGAGTTTGTTTATAACCCCATGAGGGTCATAATTCCAGATGAAACTATTCTTGAATTTGAATTGTTGGAGTATCTTATCAGCTTCAGGCCCAACCTCTCTGGTGTTGCAGATGAAAGGGCCCATTTGGTTTTTCATCTTAAACTGTGTTTTCTTCCTAGCAGCTAGGAAGTTGACCTCATCCGCACCTATCATTTTCCTGAAGTATTCCAGGGCAAATATTCTCATTGGGAGATACTTAGGAAATTTGTAGGGGGGTAACTCACAGCCATAGATCCTAATTTTAGTATGATTCTAGTAGAGGTACCAGTATCCTACTCTGTTATTCTTTGCCAGTTGCAATACTCTCTTGATCTCAGTATTGATTCTAGGTTGAGTGCTAGAAGTCAGCATGTTCATGACAGGGTGAACAAAACAATCTATGAAGTCTTTGTATGTGAATGTTGTGTTATACCTCTGGACCAAGGGTGTCCAGTAGATGACTAATCTTTCCTTTCCCCTGGTATCTGTTTTCTAAATCTTCACTGGGAACTTGTTTGTTTGATAATACAGGAACATATGAAACAACACTGAAGAGTATTTGAAGACTCTTTCAGTGGGAAATCTAGTGAACTGTTCATGCATTTTGTCTGCAATGAACTGGGCATAATCATACATTATGGCAGGAGGCTAGCCTGGAGTGAAAATGGACAAGAAGGCCATGATTATCTCATCCACAAACTCGTCTGATGTGAATCCTAGGATGCTTGAGATCATGGTGATTATTCTCCTGCCAGTCTCTGAAAAAATAGCAAAAACATAGGGTGGAATGTCTTTAGGAGTATGGCGCTCCTCAATGATGAAATTCTGAAATATTTGTTTGATCTTAGCTGGGTCCAATGTGGTGCACAGGTCAACAAGTTTGCAATGGACAAAGGAGTCAAATTGTGGTTGGGCTAGATTTGAAGCATCTGGTTAATAGACTCAGCAGTAATTGAAAACAAGAAGTCCTGGTTTGGGGCAATTATAGCCCTTTGGCTAGGGATGTAACATGCATGGCAGAAATGTACAATGTCTGGGAATGGATGGACTTCTGGGAATGTATACTTGGGCAAACTTGATTCCCAAAGGTTTATGTCATCAGCATGGTTTAGGAACCTATCCTTGGCCCAGCAATGGATTCTCAGAAGGTTGTCTTGGGTGACTGTGTCTTTGATTTGAAAATCCTTGTCTGCCAGGGCCAAATGGTCAATGTCTAAATGAGGGGTTGTCACTGGTCTGACATCCAGAGAGGTCGGGGCAACCATCTTTGTAATAAATTGTGGAAAATTGGGCTTTATATGGCTTTGGGAGTGAAATTTCAGTAATTGAATAACCAGGGTAGGGTATGAGCAGTTTGCAGGTTGGGGTTCTAGTACTTTGGGAATGGGAGACTCTCAATTAAATTGAAATTAATCAAATTCTTTCAGTTATTTTAAGAATTTAATGTTCTTTCTTTAAAGAGAGGTTAATTCTTGGTTCTTGTTCAAATACCTGGAATTTTCGATCGGGGTTGCAACTGGTTTTCAATTGGGGTTTGCAGAGGGCTTCGGCAACTAGGATGGTGTGCAGTGGTGGCGTCAAAAGGCTCTGGTAGTTGATAGCTGGTCGCAGGAGTTCAGAAGGCGCAGGTGCTTTAGAGGTTCAGTAGTGTGATTTGAGCGAAAAGGGTGAAAATGGGGGTCGGAAGGCTTTTAACCGCGAATGGTTGGAAAAATGGCGGGGAAAAATGTTTTATGAACAGTGTTGGTTTTCACTTTGGTGGGGAGGTGGTTTTGGAGGCCATCGCACCGCTTATGGGGGTTCGGGCGGTATATTGCAGAGGGAACGCGATCTATGCCAGAGACCAACACGTAGGCAAATCGGCCCTGAGCAAAACCGCCCATATCACGTGCTCTTGGGCCATTAAAGGTCGGACATCGCGCGAGCGCGATATGGGCGATGGTCGTTGGATCTGGGGGTGGATGATCGGATGGCCATCGCGTGGGAAAGTTGCGCGGTCGGGCGATGGGGCGGAGGTTAGCGGGACCCATGGGTTTTAATTACGGTTTAGAGTAATTAACCCATGTTTAAGTGCGGATTAATTAAACTATGGAGTTTTAGGGGTAGCGGGGTTAGTTTACCTCACCAGGGTGGCGGGTTAAACTCGAGTTTAGTCAAGAAAATGGTTAAGTGGTGGAGTTAGTGAGGCAGGGGGTTTTTAGAGTTAGGATAAAGGGTTTAGAGGGGTTTTGGGTAATTATTGAAGTGAAAACATGATTTTAAAAGGGGGGAAAGGGGTTTCACACTTAGGGAATGGATTTTAGGAGTAATTGACTAGGGAAATGTGTGAAACTAAGGGGTAGGAGTAAAAATGAGGGGGAAGGGGTTTTCATAAGCCATGAAGGGGTAAAAGGGAAATTAGTGAGTATATAGTGGGGGTGAAATGCAATGAAGGGGGAGTTAGGCAAATCAGCTTATGAGCACGTTTTCATTGATAACTGCTCCTGCACACTTGAAACACATAGTTAAGTATGATAGTAGTGCTTATGCTCCAAATGACTTGTATTTCTGCAACCTTTCTTTACTTACCCTTTTACCTACCCTAACATTTTTTCTTCACTTTGGTGGGTGCACTTAAGCTAGCAAACCCTTTTCTTTCCTTTTCTTTTATAAAACAAACTATATACTTCTAACCTTATATCTTCCAAGGGCTCAGATTAAACTAATGAGCTCCTTTTATTTCTCTACCTATCTAATGATCTGCCAATATTAAAGTGTTTGGTCAAATTTTATTCTCTAACTATAAACATGAAATTCAAAGCATGAAATAGTCAAGATTAAATAGTTTGACTATCATGGGTTGTGGCATGTATGACAAGCTGCACAAAACCATTATTTAAGACAGTAAAGTAAAAAGTAGTGGCACTTGGACTTGCACACTTTCATGATCTTTTTTTGTTTGGGGTTCATTTTTTTCATTTTTTGATCTTTTCTTATTTTTCTTTCCTTTGATATTTCTTTTAGGACATATCCTCTTTACAATTTTTAATTTTAATATGGAAAACATTTGCAAAAAGCAAAGGTATGTACAATATTACAAGAATTAGCCTCGGCCAATTCAAAAATTGTGAATCCTATCACTATAGGACTCTAACACAACGAAAGATGTTCCTGGAAGAAAAGTTGAGATGCATCAGGATGCAGAAGGGGGGAGGCATAAATCCCTTTCTCACCAGGATTTAGGAAGTCTGAGACCAGCTTGCAGTTGTTGGGGCAGCACCTCAACCTTCAGAGCTAGTACGGTTAGCACTAAACAGTGTCTTGGAGGATTAACAAGTCTTTGTCCAAAGTATATTGGGCAGAGATACGCTACCAAGATGGGACAAAATGTGGGTTAACTTGCAGCCGAAAGAGTTGAGGCGAGCTCTTCTAAATAACTCCATCAGTGGCAGCAGTAGAAACGGATCGAAGGGTGTGAAGGAGGACGAGAATGTGGCCCTCACATCAAAGGGTCCCAGTCAGGGGCAGGGGGAGCAGAAGAAGAAGAAGAAGGACATATCTAAGGTCAAGTGCTTCAGGTGTGGCAAGTTTGGCCACTACAGTACCCAGTGTCCAAGCAAGAGAAGAAGGACAAGGCGACAGCACATGCTGAGATAGATAGGTTATCCTCCAGGTTGGAGGAAGATTTCGCGATGATGACAGCCATATCTCTAGAATTGAGGTGGGGTGACTTGGAATTGTAGCCCCAGATAGCTACAGAGATTGGGCAGGGTACTTTATGAGTCCACCTCATGGATCATTACCTTGCTACGGGGGGCCATAGTATTCAGTAGCAGGGTGGATCAGCGTCAATTGATGCAGTCAGATTCCAGAGTGACATTTGCAGACTAGTAGCAATTAGATATTGAGGAGCACAGAGCACAGTTGACAACAAAGCAGGTGGGTCAATAACAGAGTCAGCAACAGCGTAGATTCATCAATGACAGTGCAAATACTAGTAGTAGTCAAAGACTCGAGAAACAAATGCATCATACTGAACATAGGATTCAATATTTTCGATGCTTCTCAATTGCAATAGTTGCAGTTGCAGCAGCAATAGATGAGAGGGAGTTGCAGTGCAGATGCAAAGTTGGAAGTTGTATAACAGTGTTAGCATCAGCAAGAATCAACATCATGACAGGAGGTAACAAAGAGACAGGGTGTTGTGATGGAATGTGCAAAACTAGAGAGAACACAGTCCTCGCTAAGGAGTGTTAATTTTTGTAGCACCGGATGTATTTTAGCCACGAAATTTGGTGGAGGCTAAACTACATCAGATCTCCAAAAGCCCAGAATCGTTTATGGAAATTCCCTGTAGAGGTGACTTAATTAGGTTATTAGCCTATTTTTTAATGATTCCTAAGTCTAAACTTGGGAAAACTGGTTAATTAATCAAAATTAATGCAATATGAGAATTCTCTAGAAACTCACACGAATCAATTTAAAAATGATTTGAGCCATTGATTAAGATTTAACCTTGGTCGTTGGAGTCCCAACAGGGAGATATAAGAATGGATCAATGTGGTGATGGAGAATACACCGGAGTCACTTAGAGAATTCGATTTTCCAGAGTAGCAGCAATTAGTTATCGGAGAGTTCGAGCTTCAGTGAGGAAGCAAAGACAGTGAGGGGACACTGATTTATTCCCAGTGAGGCAGCACGGGACTTTGCAGTTGCTTCAGAAAAGCTATTCGATTTGGCTAGAGGAAAAGTCGATTCAACTTCCAAAGGTCAGGAAAGTCTTCCAAAGGGCTGGAGAATCAGTTTCCTCAATAGAGACAAGAAGAATGACTTTGGAGGGTAGTTCCGGGCTTGGACGTCCAAGGGTTTGCGGAAGCACTGCGCAGAGGATGACGGAGAGGGTCTAGGAGGACAAATTTTCTAAAGGGAAGTTGTGTCAGGGTTGCTTGTGGAAGAAGGGAAATTCCCTTAAATAATTTGGGCCAGATTTTCTTGTTGTTTGGACTGCCAATTGGGCATCCACAGATTGTACTCATAATTCATTGTTGTTTAATAAAATAAAACCCTCAGTTGCTGCACCAGTTTTCCCAAGTTAAGTTTTTGCAGGGACAATGGTCCAAAAATAATGGTGTCATTTTTATGTGTGCTCTAGATTTTCTCAGTTTCCAACGTTATTTTTCTTCAGCAATTTTATTTGTGAAAATCACAGTGTCAATTATTTGATATTTGCCATAACATACAACAAATAAACTGTTAAATAAATTAACAATTTAAAAAAATAATTTTTAGTTGTTGTGATAGATGAAATTTTCACAATGAGATGGATCTATGAAAATATGTTTTATTATCTAACAATCCATAATAAACATCACAATACTTATTTCGTGATACTTTTCACATTGTTAAAATTGAAAAAATTATAAAAACTAATTAATTTATAAATTTATTTTAAATTACCATCATTATTATTAATTATAAAAAGAAATAATATATAAGTTAAACATATATACATTTAAAAAACATGGAACAAGATTCCTAATCATGGAGATTTACTTCCACTTTACCATAGAGTTTTTTAATTTGTGAATAAGCTTTGTTACAATACCTTGGGCCACTTTCGTGGCTTATCAATAACACATCCCAAAAAAGCCATGACTTCCTTTAGATGATTAATTAATAAATTTAATTTAAAAAGTAGAAAGAGCATAAGCTATTTGGAAACAAACCTCAACCATTGATTTGTGTGTTCTACTATGAATATTCCATAGAAATTAAATCTCTACTATCCACTTAATCTATTTAGCAATTATTGATGAATAAATTAAAATTGTGGAAGCCCTATTCCACAAAAATAAATAAACCTACGAGCATAATTAAAATTAATATAAATTGTGGAAGCGCTATTCCACAAAAATAAATAAACCTACTAGCCTAATTAAAATTAATATAAATTGTGGAAGCCCTATTCCACAAAAATAAATAAACCTATAATTAAAATTTAATTTTATTTATGAATAAGATCAGTTTTGGGATTATCTTTTATTATATCTTTATAATTATTAACTTTTAATATATCTTTATAATCATTAAGCTTTTTAATTCTATAATGGTTAGGTATATACATTTTTAATAAATTTTTTAATTTTTTCATTTAAAAAAAAATACCATTCATATACCATTCATTATATGAAAATTAGGAATTTGAATCCTCTTCCTCAAATACTGAAAATTACGAATTTGAATCCTCTTCCTCACATACTGATTTGCAACTGTGGTTGCTACATTCTATTAATATTCCTGCCAATGTTACAAACCTATCAAATAATGTCATTACAGGGAATTGGTCTTCAAAGGCGTGACCCTTTCAGATCGAAAGCAAATTGATACCTTCTAGTGGCAGTAGCCTCAATTACACTACCTATACATAAGTGAATGTTGAAATTGCAGAAACAACTCATGACTATTATTTTCTTTAAAATCAATCTGAAACCTCAATATCACAGAATTGAGGAATTTATTCGAACTTTGCATCTAGTGATGCATCATTAATTGGATTTGATCGAATTGAAAAGAAGAAAGCTATGTTTTTTGTTTAGTTGTAGCTTCCCACACTCGAGTATAGTCACATTTTCCAGTGCATGCACAATTCCTCCAACCCACCATACGCTCATCACTCTCATTCTTTCATTTCATTTTCCATCAAACAAAATCACGAAATCAGTGTGTTAACATCTTCCATAAGACAATGCTAGTATGCCAAACATAATTTTTACAAAATACTAAGCTTACCTCACAGGCATGCAGATTCTCAAGATTCTTGGGCACACTCATTGCAGGGACGGTCTCGTAAGTGCAGTCGTCACGAACATTTGGTATTGGAAAGGGAAGAAGCGGAATAAAACGAGTGCCCTCGGGTGCCTTCATCTGATCTTCTCGACTAAGCCATCTGCCTACTATCCATATCTGTACCATATTCGAACTATTTTAAATAATCACTTTCACATTTTATCAAATAAAGAATTTAAAATACTTTTTAAATAATTACTTAATGGTGCAACACTTCAAACTAACTGCCTGATCCATGCAACATATAGATCCTGTCAAACTGCAGGGTTCGAACCGACGCTTCATCGAAACGAAATCGTTGAAGGGTTTCTTTGTGTCGCGGTGCCAATGGGGTTCATAGTCAGCAAAAATCATGATCATCGTATGGAAGACTGATGCTAGACAACATGAAATGCTTGAGTTGCCACCGTCTGAATTCTCCCATCCCTTTCTATAGCATGTCATTAAGTTGATTCTCTCTGCCACGTCCAATGGATTAGGGTACTCGAGCTAAGGAAAGGGCTTTGTTGTGTTTGAGATACTTGCCTGAGACATTTGAAAATTGTCGTTACCACATGCGCATTTAGGGCATTTAAGCATCGTGCCTTGTACACTAAATTAACCATGGCATTTCCAGTGAGGGAGAGTGTGGTTCACATGTGAACATTTATTATGAGGGTATTCCCATGGTCACGGTTGAAATTGCCAATCACAATTCCTCATGGTTGAAGTTGCCAATCTTATGAGCAAGGTTAGGCCTCAAGTGAAGTTGAATTCAATTGTCATCATTATGAATGTCAATATATTTTTTTAGTGTGGTTCACATGTGAACATATATTATGAGGGTATTCCCATGGTGAGGAAATTGTGAAATTCCTCACGGTTGAAGTTGCCAGTCTTACGAGCAATGTTAGGCCTCAAGTGAAGTTGAATTCAATTGTCATCATCATGATTGTCAATATTTTTTATTTAAACAAATACTTTTCGACATTTTTTAGGTTAATTTTGCTTGAAATTTGGGTGGGATTTTTTGGAATATTTGGTTCAGTGGTGTAATTTATAGAAATCGATATTTTTTATTTAAACAAATATTTTTTGACATTTTTTTAGGTTAATTTTGTTTGATCCAAGAGGCCATTGGCAATGCACAGGAAGCCCTTCACTCCATTAAACTGAAGAATCTGAAAGGTATCTCTCTAAAGATTGATCTAGCAAAGGCTTTTGATAAAGTAAACTGGTTCTATCTCAAGATGATCCTTACACATCTGGGATTCCCCCACCTTCTTATAAGCTGGATTATGGGATGCGTCTCCTCAGTCTCCTTTGCCATCCTTATCAATGGTGCAGCCTCGGAAAGATTTTATATCAACAGGGGAATTAGGCAAGGATGCCCCCTCTCCCCACTACTCTTCCTCATTGTCATGGAGGGTTTGAGTAGGCTCATTGCGGAAGCAAAAAGGAATGGGGATATCAGAGGTCTCAACATCACTGAGCAGTTTTCACTTACCCACCTTTTGTTCGTTGATGACATTTTAATTTTCCTCAATGGAAGTATACGAGACATCACTGCTTTGAAGGAAATACTGCTGCTATTTTGTAATGCCACGGGCATGGAAATAAACAGGGACAAATCCACCAGATCCCTGATGCGCTGCACACAACAGGAATCTCTGCTGGCTGCACAGCATTTTCCCTTCTCGGAATGCCAGCTGATGGATGGTATCAAATACCTTGGCTTCAGATTAAGACCGGATGGATATAAATTGGCACACTGGACTTGGCTCATTACTAAAATTGAAAAGAGGATTATTGGCTGGCAACACCGTCTACTATCAAAGGCGGGCAGACTTCTATTAATTAAATCTGTGCTCGAGGCAACACCTGTCTACTGGATGTCACTTACTTGGATCCCTAAAGGAATTCTACAAAAAATACAACAAATTTGTAATAGATTTCTGTGGAATGGCAACAAAAAAGGTAAGATATTTGCTTGGACCAGATGGGATATTGTTGCCATGCCGAAGAGATGGGGAGGATGGGGAATTAAATCTCTGTCAGATTTTGCACAAGCTCTAACTGCAAAGCAGGGTTGGTCACTTATCAAAATGGACAGCTTATGGGCGGAAGTTGTTCACCACAAATACATTTGGCCTTCCAGCATTACGGAATGGATTCGCAGACCTACTTGGCACCACTCCGGCATATCCGCAATTTGGAGGGCTACTCTAAAAGCTATGCCCCTAATTCGCGACAACCTACTATGGAAAATTGGGAATGGTGCACAGGTTCGCATCGGATTAGATCCTTGGCCCGGCTCGGGGAATGCTCATCTTCTGCCTGAAGGATTAATTCGACACCTCAATAACAGTGGCATCAAATATTTGGCCCAAATTGGAGACCCGCATCGATCAACTATATTTACACAAGCTTGGGTTACGGAACGACAATGGTTACTGACAGAGGATTGGTCTGCACATTGGCAAGGTTATATTCGGGCCCTCACCGAATCTCACATCAAGTTGCAGGAGGAGGCAGATGAATTAATTTGGGCCCCAGCCAAATCTGGTACTTATGCACCAAAGCTCGGTTACATGAAGTTAATCGAAGCAAAAAAACCGGACATCCTTAAAAACTGGTGGCGGGATGTCTGGCAACTACAGGCACAGCCCCGTACCAGACTTCATATGTGGAACATCATAGCTGATAAACTCCCAACAGGTACCACCCTTAAGAAGCGGGCTTTCACTGGTCCTACTTGGTGCGTCCTCTGCAAGAAGGAGGAGGAATCGACAGTTCATCTTTTTCTTCACTGCGATGTCACGAAGAATATATGGACACAAGTCACGCAGATGCTTAACATAAATACTGTCTGGCGAGGTGATGACATTCTCACTGCATGGGATCAATGGTGGACCGAGGTGGCCTCCGAAAAGGCCAGGAACCTTCCGCTGGTGGTTTCCTGGTACATTTGGAACAGCCGAAATGGTATTATTTTTTAGGACTATCAAGTCACTTGGCATCTTCTTCCGCCTTCTATCTGCGCGGCCTACACTGAAATTCCCTTCGAGTCCAAAGCTAATATTCCACGGAACATACAGCCTGAAATCATCAACAGGGATATGCCCTGGGCTTATTTTGACGGGGCCGCGCCCCTTCATGGATGTGGGGGGGGTATTGTTTTTCATTTATCTGACTCACATTATTATCACTTGAGATTGGGATTGGGGATGGGCTCAAATAACTTTGCTGAGCTGATCACTTTGAGACACCTCCTCTATTTTGCACTTACAAAACACTGCAGTCAAATACAAATATTTGGGGATTCAAAGATTGTTATTGATTGGGCAAACAATACCTCTATTTGTCATGCATACTCTTTGAAACATATCTTGGAAGAAATTGTTTTTCTAAAAACACATTTTGACCAGATCACTGTTTCTCACATATACAGGGAAAGAAATGCGCTTGCTGACCGGCTCTCGAAAGAAGCGGCGCATCGTCACATAGGTGACTGGCAGATTGAAGAGCACACTCCAGAAGGCGTACACAGTTACTACCACCGCCCATATATCGACGGCCTTCAACAGGGGGATCCTCCTGATACTTAGCAGTTTTTTGATCTACATGTTTATATTTTGTATATAACAGATACTATAACGGCTCTATGTACTGCATGAGGATGTTTATGCCTCAGATACCTGTTTTATTTTCTGCTACTAAACTCTGTTATTATCGGCACTTTGTGTTATGGATAACTGTACACAGTATCTATCATTTTTGGACATTACAGGACAGTTTGTAATCATTTGATCAGTGGTTAACCCACATTACTGCATATGCTTCGGCATCTACTACATGTAATCTCTGTTATTATCTTTATAATAGAAATTACGAACTCTATTTCTTCGGAAAAAAAAGGTTAATTTTGCTTGAAATTTGGGTGGGATTTTTTGGAATATTTGGTTTCAATGGTGTAATTTATAGAAATAAAGTGTTATGGTGCTTTTTAGAGAGCTGAATCCATTTATACATTTAAAAAGGTGTTTTAAACTATTAAAATTCATGATCTGACTTTTTAGAGAGCTGAATCCATTTATACATTTAAAAAGGTGTTTTAAACTATTAAAATTCATGATCTGACCAAAAATTGCATCTTTGGATTCCAATAAAAACTAGCAAAACCTTCTCATAGTCAGATTGGCACAAAGCTTCCCTGCAACACTTGTTTTAAATAAATTGTTAATTTTGCATTCAATACATTTATATATAATCAAAATTCAACTATAATGATAATTTAACGTCTTTCTCTTTAGTGTTAATATGCTAATTAAGATAATAATAATGAGAATATTAACATTAAAATATTTGAGTTGTGTAACGATTCGAACTATAACAATTAAACAAAACAGAGCCCAAAACTAATTGGATTGCACCACAACTGAAGGAGACTCTACCTAGCTTTGCCGCCTCCAAGTCGTGGCTTGTGCCAAAAGAACCTAAGGAATTACGAAATGACTCCATGACAAATTGCATAGCTATAATAAAGCATTAAAATCTTAACCAATCACAACCGATCTCATGAAAAATTTAATGACTTGATATCAAGAAAGATTACACATACTACACCTAATCTCTCACTACATCGATAGCACCTTCTAAAATTAGGATTCAGCAAACAACTTCATTTAAAAAAATATTAGAACAAATGGCATTATGAAATGCAAATCAGCAACCCAAAAGACATGATTGACCAGTTTATTCAAATAACAAAAAGCACAAAAAGCATGGGTGAAGTGGGCATTTCAAGCTTAAAACTTAATCATGCTTTGTTTCTACATCGTTTTGTGCAAGACTAAGGAAGCAATTAGACTAAGTCCAGAAAGAATTATAGGATCTCACCCTCATCCTTTCGATGAGAAGAAGACTGTTTTTAATTACATTTTTGTATCTTCACTAGTAGCGTTTGCTCCAGCCTTTCAAATATTATCAATATCTACCAATTCCTGACTAACATGCTAATAATAAGAATATTTTCACTTGTATCTTTACTAGTAGTGTTTCCTGCAACCTATCACTTATTATCAATATCTACCGATTCTTGCTAACATAATAAGAAGAATATTAAGATTAAAATATTTGAGTTGTGTAATGATTCAAACCAAAAATAACTAAACGAAACAAACCCCGAAACCGTAGGGTTGTGCCACAATTGAAGGAGACCCTGCCTAACTTGGCCTCCTCCATGCCAGCTAATTTCAAGGGGCTTGTCCCAAAAGAACTCGAGGAATTACAACATAAAGCCAAGATACACAATGACTCCATGAGAAATTGCATGGCTATAATAAAGCATTTTATTGGTACCGTTTTCACCAATCAAAACTTATCTCATGCAAAACTTAATGACATGATATCAAGAAAAATTACAGAAACTAAACCTAATCTCAGTACATCGATAGCACTTTTTATAAATTAGGATTCAGCAAACAACTGCATTTAAAACAACATTAAAACAAATGCCACTATGAAATGCAAGTCAGCCACCCAAAAATACATGATTGACTAGTTTATTCAAATTACAAAAAACATGCGTAGAGTGGGCGTGTTAAGGACTTGGGAATTTGGGAAACAAGGGTCTTCTAAAGCCGTAGACATACGAAGAATACAGAAAGTAGAATACTCTTATAATATGATGATACAGCAAAAAAAGGCCAATAGATTCCATGACAATCTTCTAGGATCTTTTAGTTTGTAGCTTATTTTTCATTGTTTGTGTTTTTTGGCATTTTTAGAGTGGGATATTTTGTAAGAACACCCACAAGTTGATAGGGCCTACCATAGGAGTGACAGATCTGTCTCCCTCATTAGATCCATTTAATTATCGGATTACAAAAATACATGATTGACTAATTTATTCAAATTACAAAAAAATATGCGTAGAGCGGGCGTGTTAAGGACTTGGGAATTTGGGAACCAATGATCTTCTAAAGCCGTAGACATACGAAGAATACAGAAAGTAGAATATTCTTATAATATGATGATACAGCAAAAACAGGCCAATAGATTCCACGACAATCTTCTAGGATCTTTTAGTTTGTAGCTTATTTTAAGTGTTTTTGTTTTTTTTCATCGTTTGTGTTTTTTGGCATTTTTAGAGTGGGATCTTTTATAAGATCACCCACAAGTTGATAGGATCTATCATAGGAGTGCGACAGATCTGCCTCCCTCGTTAGATCCATTTAATTATCGGATCATTGGAGCATCCCTAAAGGGCTTGCAGATCTTATATGTGGGTTACCTGTGCAGATAAGCTCCTAAATTCAAAAGAATTTGTTGGCTATCAATTTAGCTGTGCAGATAAGCTCCTAAATTCAAAAGAATTTGTTGGCTATCAATTTAGCTGTGAGATACTGGGTTAATGAATATTCACTTTCAGCCAAAGTTAAATCCGGTTTTACTCCTTGTCTATGATTTGATGCTTATCTCTACTTCTTCCTAGTTCAGTAATATACAAATTATCTCATTGGATATAATCACTGTTGAGTAATCACTGTTGGAGTAATCTCATTCTTGATTGCAAGTGATCCTGCCAAGCAAGAACTTTGAAATTTGTTCAGTACATAACAAAGGAAGCCATCCTTCAAAACTGCTAACAAATCAGTAAACAGTACTGATAATAAGATCAGTGTTATCCCTTACCAGGAGATTGATCATCCAACTTCTTTTTCTTAAATTTGATTGGATAATAAAATGTATTGCAGATGCATTGCCATATTTTACAAAGCAAAACCAGCATAATTTTTATATCTGAAGCTATCAAAAGCCAAAATCATCGGATTGGAACATTACAGCTCTACATCGTGTCAATATCTATCCCTCCACTAAATCATACATAGCCAAACACGATATGCTAGATGGTAATTATGTGGAAGTTCAAAACAAGTTTCCAACTATTAAATTCGAAACATGTCCAAGCTCATTTTCAATTTATGAAGGGTGCTTCAAGTAAGTATTGCCACATCCAAGAAATCCCCAGTCTGCCATCATAAGGAGAAAATAGGAATGTCAGATATGTGGTATAACTGCGCACAGAGGAAAGGAAACCAGGCAAGATAGTAAAGTGTACCATATATATTTACCTGAAAGCTGAGATCTGCAAGTGCCTTATTGCCCTCATCTGGCCGTCTTGCATTTGGATATGCATAGGTCACCCCAACCTTGCAACAAATTCAGCAACAATATTTAAGTAAATACAATCATTGAAGTTTGAACATATTAATTCCTGTCTTTAACAATTAGTGGTACACCTCATACTTCATTCATAAACACTAAAGATAGTGTCCATTTCTAAACATTTTGTAAAACAATCAAAGATCCAATCAGAATGCTAAACCATATCAAACTTACCTGTCTAACCACATTACGGCCTCGTCTGTCAGGATACACAAATGCAAATGATAGTTTTGCATCTCTTCTCCTTGCTGCCGGTGCGACCTCTTTTACCTGCACTGCCACAAATTACTATAATACCAATTCAACTCATTTCTTCGAATTTCTTAAAAAATAAATAATAAATTACAAAACAAAACAAAAAATTAATGGGATCAAACAAACACCTGAAACAGAAACATAATCAGATATCACAAAAAATTAGAGATTGTGAACCAATCAGAGTCTTTACTTGCTTTACAGCTTTTTATATTTATAGTTGTTGATAGAAAGAAGTGTAGAACCAAACACAGAATCATCTCAAAATCATTATTTAAATTTGTTCACAAATAAGTCAGCATCAGGAGGCCTTATTCAAAAGCAAGAAGTCTCACACTGAGAAAAGATCAACACAAACATACATGAAATTGTGACACAAATTTGATACATGAGTAAAATATAACAAGTTTATTAGACCTCAAACAATGACAACTACACAACTACCAATTCTATCCAGGTTGAGGATACCTTAGGCATTGGGGTAGCACAGCAGTTACTAATTTCCAGTTATATGTAGATAGATAGATTGCGCCCTCCTCCTAGGACCTTCTGTCCGCTTGAATTTTTATAACCTTTGTGCCCACACCCTATATTCCCCTTTTTTCCCACTCGTTACTCTGTATTTATCTTTGCTATTGTACGTAAACCTTTATTTCTACTTAATTAACTCTTAGCTCCAATTTCTTAGGTGGGGCACAAGGTCCTGTCCCCTTGTTCACTGCCTATGCATATGGAATATTACTTCTTTTCAGAGTCCCATTTGTCATTTTCAGTTACCTGTGGACATTAACATAATCCTTCTTTCTGCCCACACTATTTGTAGTGTCCTCCACCCCACTATCCTCAAGAATTTTGTACAAAGCCATCATCGACAAAATGCAGAAGGCTAACTAATACAATGAAGGCAGACGAAGAATCTGATTAATTCTACTGTGATTAACAAACACATTGCATACGGACTATATTAGAAAAGACAGCAAGGGCACTGCAACCTCACACAAACCAACCCATATCAACAACTATGAAAACAAACATTAAGAAAAAGACAGCTTCAAAGTTCGCACCTGGATACTTAAGACCATCTATACTAGAACTGATTTAGTTAGTTCAATATGAAAAAGTCTAACCAACAATAACCCAAAACGATGCACATTCAACACCAACTACCTCGGCCAGTAATGGTAACTGTGAGAAACACTTGCAATAAAATAGAAAGGTTCCTCCTGCAGGACAAATGAGAACAAATTAAATCCTTCATACCAGATCTGTCAGCTCTCGAAGTGTAGCATCCCTCCATGTGTAAATCTGCACTTCATCTTTTGGCTCTTTGCCTCTAACTGCAAAGTCCTCTGCAGTATGATGACTTCCTATCTGTGAAAAATCCAATTGAGAAATTGGTCATAAAAAATAGAAAATATAGACCAGTGCTGTTCTTATTGCACTAGATAGGCAGGTTCCATGGCAAGTACTCAAGGAAATAGACATATATAAAATTTTCACATCCAGAGATGATTATTCTAGCCTCTACATTTTTAAGTTTTAACACACAACAAAAATCAAAAAGCATATCAGAACCTCAGCAAAAAGTATTTCTGTTTAAGCAAAAAATACAGTTATCTAATGGGTACAATTACTAAGAAACAGGAGTTAGTGAAATATTAACAGCTCGTATTACAAAAATAATATTTTTCTGCATTTAAAACCACATTTTCCTTGAAAACCCTGAAGAAAAGCCAAGGAGGCATTGTTCACTAGTGAGGTTAACAGCATATTACGCTGTCCACCAGGGTTTCATTTTGGTTGTGGTTTGGCCCACCTGAATGGCATGACAAAAGGGGATGAGGCTGAATGCAGGACTTAAGCTAAAGGAAGTCCTTATTACGCAGTGCAGCCTCCAACCTCAGGTAGTGTTTCTCATAGCAACTTACAAAAATAGCCTGAACAATAACAAGCATCTTATTTACAATTTCTGAAGCTATAATTTTTAAATTTATATCATTCCCACATACACGTAGGCCGAAGGCTCTATCATAGAAGAAACCTTGAACATATATAACCTGCACAGCATTAGACTACACACATACTGCATAGAAAAAGTATTTGCAACATTTTAGCCCTGACAGTTAGCTCAATTGGTTGGTGCTATTGTTGCCAGGACATTGCTGGCAATCCAACACACTGTGCAGGTTCCCAGTTTGATTCCCAAAGGGTCTGTCGCACTAAATCTACACTGTCTGCTTTACACTTGATACCATCCTCAGAGATAGGGTAAGTGCCCAGGAGTTTCCCGGGAGTTCTTTCCAAGGAGAAAGAAGAATTATTTGCAATATTTGATCTCAATTTTTTAAAGAATGAATTGAATATTTCACAGGCAGATTGAGCACCAAGTGATTTTGAAGGATGCACACATTCTTATTCATCCAATATGTACTTAAAATAAAATAATTTTCACATACCTTGGTAAAAACCCGAAGTAACAACGGACAAGTCTGCGTACAAAACAAAGCAAGAAAATATTGAAGTTAACAGCATACACACAAAGATAGTTATCAAGGACCATTAGCTCCCAAATTTGTGTTCACAGTTGTACAAATGTAGACATTCAAAATCTATAAAAACTATGCTCCTATATCCATTCCTTGCATAATAATATAAAGAAGCCATCCCTCTCAAGCAAGCTTCACGTCCAATACATTTACGCCCATTTGTTTCTATCCTCTCCTATTTAGAACCCCATCCCAACCCCAATAAAGCATATGCATGCAAACAGACAAAACCACATAATCGAAAAATGCAAATAGATTCGACCATAACAAGCTCTGAATACTTTTGAGGCTATCCACATACAGATAAATACATAATATTATAAACGAGAGAGGCAAAAGGAAATTTAACAAGCATGCACCAGAGAGAGAGACAGAGGTACATTCATGGACTTTTTAATGAAGGATAACCCTGGATATCTCTATTCTTCACGCAAAAAAATTGACGACTTCCCGATTTAACTCGAGGAATAAACATCATAAGCTACACTGTGGAATAGGAGTAGAAGAAAGAGGTTAAATATCATCTTCCAAGGCCTCTTGGCTAGTCAGGGTGGCTGCAGTAGCAAGCATACTGTCATACCCAAAGGCATATAGCAAAGCCTTATCAAGTATTTAAACAGTCCCATCAGTTGGTTCGGACTAACTTCAGGGTGAAATATGTTGTAAGAAACTTTGATGCAAAGCCAAGTCCTCTCGGTTGCCTTTCAAATTAAACGTGGGAGGGCTTTGGAAGATGGGAGTCGCGATCCGAGATATCATCACAACAACAACAAAAAACATAGTTTTGAGTTGGAAGAATTATAAATGAAAATTCAAAACCTGAAAACAGTCCACTGGCTCGAGAAATTCAATAAAAACTTGTTAACTCTGTTACAGGTTAAGAAAATTTAATGGGAAACTTTCAAAAGCTCACGTCAACACATACGACAGTCTGCTGTGTTGGGTTCAAAGCTCAAAACTAGGAGAAAAAGAAAATGACAGGCCACTCTATATTTTGCTCCTTGTGTTGATGCTCAGTTCAGGAAATCATTAGAAAAAACGAAAAGAACTTCACTGTGCTCAGTCTACTGACCAGAAAAATCAAGAAACATTCATCAAGCAAAACAGACAATATTCTAGTGCAGAAAGGAAGAAATTACAATAGCAGCCCCAGATGACAAAAGTGACCAACAGCATGTTAACAAAACAATATATCATCATATCTGGAATGTCTAATGCATCTTCACTCACTGGAGGACCCGCATCCATCCCAGCATCTGGGTAGCAAGTTCGGTTCAGAAATATACAGCAGCCCAAATGATTTGATAGTCAATCTTCGCAGAAGATTAAAAATTTAGGTGGGAAAGGTTTAATGTCCCTGAAAGACCAAATGATTAACTTGGAAATTATGCCTAGCAGGGAATGCCTTACGAACGCACCCATTGCCCATTGTTCTCTTCTTCTCGAAATGAAAAAACCACATTAACAGCGTATGGGTAACAATTGCGAATATGCCCTAGGGTTGGGCGGGTTGTATGCCGAGAAGAAGAAAATAGCTCAACTAGCTTTCCTTCGGAGCCACGGGAAGCAGGATATAATAACAAAACGACTAAAACCGAGTTGAGGAAAAAATGAAAAACATATATGCACCCTTTAAACCTAGAAGATACCGAAAACCCAACTGAAAAACGAATTCAGAGAATGTGTACATACCTTCTCACGATCAACAAGGGGCGGTGGTCGCGAAGGGCCGGGAGGAGCTCGGGCCTGGGGAGCTGGAGCCCTTACAGGCCTGTTCTGTGCATCCGCCATTGATGTCGATACTTCAATAAGAGAAAAAAGGATCCTACAAAACCAAAACACAAACGAAACTGTTCATGGTCCTCCTATTTTTATTTATATTTCTGGACGAGGGCTGCTTTTCTCGCCTCTATTCATTCCTAGAGAAGACAGGCGACGTGGGTGTGAAATAAGGAAGCAAAGGAACGGGAAATGACTCCAATTCTTCTTGCGCCCAAAAGTGGTGTTCGGTTCCGATCTGTGATGGTGTGAAAGGACAATAAGCTATGGTATTGGTAAGCACTCCATGGTTCGTAAGATACGTTAAAACCCAAGTCCACAATCGTAATGGGGAGACGACTTGTAAAGGTAAGTTTAAATTTATCTTCCCCATGTTAAAGTGGACATTATGAAAGGTTTGCTTCAGAAATTAGGTTTAGATCTAATGCCATGTATTTTGGACTTCAAACTCCAAGAGCATAGCCTTCTTTAATAACAAGTTAGCTTTAAGCCCGGAAAGTGATATAAATATCTTTACAAATATTATATATCTATTCATGTATCTTAGATATTTTCACAAATGTTATATATTTTGAATTCTTGATTCTAATGATATATCTTTTTTTCCCGAAGAAAAAGCGAACTTTTTATTAAGGAAATAAAAAGTTACATTGCATATGTTGTGCATTTCTGTTGCTGATGTTGACTGCCCATGCAATCAAAATATGACCTTTCTTCAGAAGTGTCCATTTGATCTCAAAAAAAGACAGCTGAAAACAATATAGAACGGCTGCTTTGAACTGTCCAGCCATGTACTGTGTCGACCCTTTCAAAAGAGGGCAGCAAAAAACATCATCAAGCGGGTCTCCTCATATGAGGAAAACGACCCTTACAAAAGTATATAAATTCTGAGTTGTCTAACATGCAGTTTTTGAATCAAAATTCCCATAATATCCATAATAAAGTCTGTGTAATAAGTATAAAATAAAAACAAAAATGTTGTAAACTGTCAATGAGCAAAAGTATGAGGCGGCTGATCTGTTATTTGGGTCTGCCCCTGGTTTTCTTCTATGATTTTCCAGCTGCCCAGATTCTGCTGCAAACCTTCCTTAGAAAGTTTGTCGGCTGAATCATTTCTGTCCCTGTAAATATGGCATAAAGAGAAACTGTTAAAAGAAGATTTTAATACCTGCATTTCTTTTAGCAAAGGTTTCAGAATTTGATTTTTGCATGAACTTTTCCCATTGACCCAATTTATAACATTTTGTGAGTCTCCAAAGATCTGAATTGAGAAGATGTTTCTTTGAATGAGCCAACATAGAAGAAGCTTCAAAGCTGACATTTCTGCAAAGTTGTTTGATCCTGACCCTAGTCCAACTGAGGCTTTGAGGATATGGTTTGCATTTACGTGGATGACTATTCCGGCTCCAGCCCTATTGTTCTGAGAGGCTCCGTCAAAAAAAGCCCATGGAGTACCCTCTTTAATGTGTACATCTTTGTTTTGTCTTTGAGATTTGTTCTCCTCAGGTTCGGGGATACTTGAGTATATAGAGACACTTTGGATTGCTGTGACAGCTACCGGGATTTCCTTGTCCTGAAAAATGCTCCTGTTTCTGGCGATCCAAACCCCCCAACAGATAATGAGGGGTAGGTTCCTCATATTCCCATCTGGGTATTGTTGCCACCATTTTTCCCAAACCTCTGTTATATTTTCACCTCCCCATTCAAACCTTTTGCTCATCAATTTCTCTGCCTCCCCCAAAATCTTTTTGGTTTCTGAATAGTTTAGCAAAAGATGGTTGATGGATTCCGCCTCTGACTTGCATAAGGTACATCTCCCTGGACCATGCATGTATCTTGACTGAAGGATGTCCCAGGTTGGGATTTTTCTTTTTAAAATACACCAAAAGAAAAGTCTAGCCTTTGCCGGACATTTGAGCTTCCATAAGTGCTTCGGCCACCATTCCGGGATTCCCCATCCTTTCCTAGACATGATGAATTTATATCCACTTTTTGGAGAGTATTCTCCGGTTTCTGCATGGGCCCAAATCAGCTGATCCATGCTATCTTTTATTCTGACATTTGACCTGGAGAGTTATTGAGTATAAGAATTCCATTCATTCCACCATTTTTGCTCTAGTTCTAAATCTTCTCCATTTTTCCAAGCTTGTCCCCACATAGTTGAGTGACCAACTTTTTCCACCTGATTTAAGAAGAGTATGCCTTTGATTTCTAATTGCCTGATTAACCCGGGGGATAGAGCAAAATTTTCGTTGCATCCTACCCACGGGTCCTTACCTATCTTCAAATTCCTTCCGTTCCCGATCTTCCATGCCAAACCCTGTTCGATTACTTTGAAGGACTCCACCGTTGCTTTCCATATCACCGAGACATTCTTCTTATTCTTTGTTGGGTTTCTAATCCATTCTTCTAAAGGAGCTGGGTCTATATATTTCCTTTTCACTACTCTTGTCCATAAATTTTCCATCTTTATCAGTCTCCAGCCTGATTTTGCAGCTAGCGAGAGGTTGAAGTCAGGAAGACTTTTTATCCCCCATCCTCCCCAATCTTTTGGCCTTGCCACTTTTTCCCAGGCTACCCATGGAAGGACAGAGTTCTCCTTTGAGCCAACCCATAAAAATCTGCTGCAAATTCTCCTTATTTTCTCCAAAGTACCTTTAGGAACCCATGTTAATGCTGCCCAGTAAACTAGGATGGCCAGAAGTACTGATTCGATAAGTGTCAATCTTCCGGCTCTGGACAGCCATTTGTAGCTCCAATGAGAGATTCTGGATTCTATTTGGCGATCAACCAGTTCCAGTCCTCTTTCTTATATGCATTTGGTTTAAGCCAGAACCCTAGATACTTGAATGGGGATTCCATATTACTCGATTGATAAGGAAAGAGCGAAAGCATCTGGGCATTTTCTTGTCTGTCTAGCCCTTCCATTATTAACTGAGATTTCCTAGAGTTTATCTGCATTCCAATTGCTTTCAAGAACAGGTCAAGAATGTTTTTTAATTCCTTTATCTCATTAGATTCTCCATTTGTGAAAACCAAAATGTCGTCAACAAAAAGGAGATGAGAAATATACAAGTTGATAGCAACTTCGAGACCTTTTACCTTGCCTTCCCTTTTGGACTTTTGAATCAGCTGGCTTATAATGATGTATCTTTTATGTGGTGGTTGATAACAATTTTAAATAAGTTTAGAAATTAATATAATTAGTAATTGTTTTAAAAAGTGTAAAGAGAGGTTGATAGTTGTATTGTTAAATTGGAAATGTTGTATTTTGGTTTGAAATAATAATTGTTGTATTAGATTTAGGTTGTTTAGTGTGTTTGTTTTAAGTTGGTAATACATAATTAAAATAATATTTGAAATATTGAGATGATGAAAGTCTCATAGTTTGTCTATACATATCAAATAGGCGGTGGTGTCATATGCACACTTTTCTTAGCAATGAGAAATGAGATCTTCTTGTCACCTACAATATAAGATGTGGCAGTTATTCAAAGGATGGTTCTTATATTGCCAGTAATGGAAACTTTTATAATTCTACATCATCTAATGGACCCGCAGATGCATGGAGATTTTGTATGAACTCTCTAGTATGGTATTCACCTAATGTTTTACACTACCAACAAAATAATTTGTCACTTCAAAGGTAAGTGGAACATATTTCCACTCATAAGCAAAGACATCCTTATTGTTTACAATTATGGATAGGCAATATTGATGGGCATCATTTGGAAATTATTTACCTAGGTTTTATCTTTTCATCATTATTTAATAGTAAACCAAAAAACATAGACCATGACCCAAAAAAACAAATTAAATATTTTTAGTATTCAACCAAAAAAAAGCCCACAGCCCATTTTTTTTAATCCAAATTAAATAATTTTGAAAAACCTTTAGCAAATACATGGACCTTTTGTATGAACTCTCTAGTATGGTATTCACCTAATTTTTTACACTACCAACAAAATAATTTGCCACTTCAAAGGTAAGTGGAACATATTTCCACTCATAAATAAAGACACCCTTATTGTTTACAATTATGGATAGGCAACATTAATGGACATCATTTGGAAATCATTTACCTAGGTTTTATCTTTTCATCTTTATTTAATAGTAAACCAAAAAACATAGTCCATGACCTAAAAAAAACAAAACAAATTAAATATTTTTAGTATTTAACAAAAAAAAACCATAGCCTATTGTAGTGTCCTATCTAGGGTGCTAGACTAGGCTATATTTATTATCGACCAGGATGCGTAGACTTAGAGGCATGCGTCTACAGTATATAGACATAAAGGATTATTAGCTAAGTGGTTATGATGGTAGGTCACAGGACTTCTTTACGGAAGATTGAGGTATGTTACCTATCACCCAAACACTTAGGTCACTCAGTTAATCTACTTAATTACAAAACTGTCATTCAATTCATTTACCAAATTAAAACACTGTGTATCACTTCAAACCAAGATTTCAATCTCCTTATGGAGACACTATGCATAAAACCCCTGTTCAGCAAATACTCAGCATTCTCTAATATTCATGCAAGATAAAGACATACATAAATCATAAGCATACTTTGAAATGATAACAGAGTTCATGACATTGCTTTAAAAGACAACAAAGGATCGAATCCCTTACAGGATACGATTCACGATCTTAGTGATGAACTGTTCAAGCATTATCATAAACATAAACCATACGCATTCTATTGAAATCGAAAACCAATCTTAATTGCTATGCATATAATTTAATACCCTAAGTTGCGAATAAAAAGGAAATGACAGTATACCAATTTAACGCAGGGCCCGTCCGCGTTCCAGAGGTATACTGGACTGTGATCAACCGATTATAAAATCAACGCAACAGGGAAAAGATCGTGACTGCAACTGTGTTCTTGATATTAAGTTCAAACTCTGTTTTCAAATGATACAATGATAACCAACTACTGACTACACAGAACTGTGTTTACATATGTTTTTACAACCCTTACATTTCGAAAACGAATGTACATTCATGATGTGGCTGTTGCCGCTTTTATCATGTCGTGATTTTTAAAATGTTTCTATCCTAAACTGATTTCAAAAAGGAACAAAACTAAATCAATTTAGAATGCTATGATGTTGCTGCCTTTGTCGCCAACATGCTATACTTTGACCATCGTTGACCGCGCATGTAGGAGGGTCGGTTCTGCTGTAGGATAGGTATTCGTCCATGCTTGGACATTCTACTTTTCATCCCTACCCTTCGCTCTAGCCTAGCTGTCATGCCACATGTCAAACAATAAACCAATTACAGGATGTTGGAACTTCCTGTAGTCATTTTACCAAAAATTCCTAATTCTTTAACATAAAATCCCTAAATCAATTTCAATGCATTTTAATAACTATAGTACTATTAACTAATCAATTTTCAAGGGATCTAAGAGATGTATGATGGAAAGAAGTAGGCAAATGATATGTTTTAGGAGGAAAAAGGAGGTCATGGGATGGTACCAACATCTCTCCCCGACTTAATGAATTAGCATGTCCTCATGCTAACCCCGAAGTGCTTCCCTTGAACTCTGTCCTTGCCTGTACCTCTGCTGCCTTTAGCAATGTATCCACATTCTTTTTCACCTGGGCCTCTTTCTGACCATGGAGCTCCTGCTTTAATCTTTTGTATTTTTCTTTGAGGGTCTTCTTCTGGTTGTACCACTTAGTGGCCCATTTACAAATATCCATTTGCTCAGCCTCAAGTTCACTGATTCGCTCCCTTAACTTTTCATTCTTCTGTTGAGTCTCTTTACTCTGCGCTCGGAGCATCTCATTTTCTTTCTTGATAACTTTTTCTAGCATATTAGCCTCCATGAGTTCTTCCTTTAATTTCTCAATTTGTTTCTCCAATTTCTTCTGTTTCTTCATGGGAGGTGGTGAACCTTTTTCTTGCCTGTTATTGCTTTCAACCTCTATATCAGCTCCTGGTCCTGGTTGTGAGTGGTCACTACTCTCAACATCCATCGGTATAGGTGCATTGGATTCAAGCTGGTCTTCTTGTAACTGGGCTTTTGGTGCTCTCCTTGTTCTTCTTGAATAAGTGGTGAAAATTTTATCTTGCTCTGCCTTCTGAGCATCCTCTTTTCTCATTTTCCTAGTCCTTATGCTGCTCACAGGTGGAGGTACCTTGCTTGCTTTGGATACTGGGATCTCTTCATCGATATCCTTCATGAATCCTGAGTTCTCCTGCAGTTCTTCTTTGTCTTCTTCATCTTTAATTTGGTTAGCAGCTAAGAACTCCTTCCACGGTTTCCCTCTTCTCTGCAATTCATGCTCAATAAGAATTTTAATTAAGCCAAAGTGATATAGGCTCTTGTCTTCATTTCCCTTCTGCTTTTGGATGGTCTTCGACATCTTGGTTAGGCTTTGCAATAGAAAATATGGTAGACTGATAACACACTGCCTTTTCAAGTGTAGCAGTAGTTTAATATGGTATAGATAGACAATACTATAGCGGCCTTCACAAGTTACGAATTTTTGTAGGATATAGACCATCTCGTCCCAGGGATGCATCAACCAACTCCTTGGGACGTCTTTCTTCCAGTTAACTGATGAGACTCTGGATCTAGACATAAATTGAGTCCATGACTTCTCTTTAAATTGCTTTGTCTTAAAGTACTTCTCCCCTTCTGGGCTGATCCCTATTGACTGGGCTATGGTGTCTTCCGAAACCCTGAATGAGAAATTACCTATCAGGGCTTTCTCTCCATTGAATGTGAAAGCGAATTGTTTGGTAACCTCTTCATTACTTCCATGAAATTTCTCTAAAAAGGGCAACCACTGTATCTCTTTGAGAATTGAAATGCAATCTTCATGATATTGAGAACTGTCGAACATGCTCAGCTCGACCCTATTGGTCATTTTGGCAGAGGGTCGTGCTCTAACTCTTCTCTGTTTATGCTTTTCAATTTCAACAAAGAAGTTTCAATTTGTTACCTGGTGGTGTCGCTCCCTTAATATCCAGTATGATGCTCGGTTGACTGTCTTGTGACTTTGGTGGGAGTCGAAACCGAATGGTTATATTTCCCTCTTGTGGCGCTCACTACTTTCAATCCTTACTGTGGAAGTCACGGGAGTTAAATGCCAGCGTGAAATAACTGAGAATGATGGTGAAATAACCAACTACACTTACTTCATAGCGTATTCATCTTTTGCAATAGAGGAATGGCTGTACCGCTTGTATAGATGCCATCATAGGAGCGCTGGAAGCGTATATGCAATGTTGGGGTATGATTTCAGGGAGTCCTCTGAATCATTTGGCTACGTCGGGTGGTGGAATCATAATTCGGCCATGTGGGATACAATGAATAGGCCTGCTTTAACATTTGTTTCTTTCCCTTTTTTTTTAAAACACAATCCACCACGTGTCCTGCTTCTATTGGTACTCGGCCAAATGGAAGATGTTGGTATGGCTGTAGGATGCGATTGGCATAACAAGGTTGATATGAAAAGGGTAATGGATTTAGAGGTATGAAATAGGTTGGAGTATGAAAGATGATAAGAATCAGTGAGATAAGGGATGATGGAAAATGTAGTGTCCTTGAAATCGATCATAACAGTCACAGTCATTAAATTTAACATTAAAAATTAATCTAAGAAATTAAATGTTAAGAATAAGGAACACATTACACTTTTGTTGGTTGTTGTTGCATTGGCATGCTGAGTAGGACTAGTCTCTTTTGACTATTCTTTGTTGTTCATAACAGGTCCCCTGAGATAGATTCGAATGCAACAGGTCCCTCTGAGATCTTGAAGATGTTCATGCAGCTCCTTTGAAATCCGGAGAAAGAATTATATGTATACAGGTTCCTTGAGCTTGGGTATTTGATGGAGTCTTGGTGCCCAGCAACCTGTGGATCCTTGTAGAAACTTGATGAAGCTTTGTTGAAGTAACCCTGAAGTAACAGTCTCTTAACAGGTCCCTTTTATGTGTCTTAAACAGGTCCCATTACTGCTGGTGTTGGTAGCATGGTCTTCTGGACAGAACAGGTCCCCCTGCATAATGTTTATAACCAGGTCCCTCTGAGATAAAACAATGACAAAACAACTTCTTTATTGAAATCTGGAATGCTGGAACAAACTGCTTTGGAAATTTACAGTGAGGAGATGAGATAAGAAATCTTTAAGAATTTACAATGGAGAGATAAAAGAACAAAATGTTGATGCTTCTCTCCCCCACTAAAGTTTTGACTTGTCCTCAAGTCATTATTCAATTGATAAATCAAACAGTGAACAAAAGAAAGAGAATTCTTACCCGCCAACGAATTGGTTTTCAAGTAAGAATTCGGGGTTAGAGTGTTCCAGAGTCTGGTTTTCACATCTAACCCAGAGTTATTATATTTTTTTTTTTAGTTTTTGTTTTGTTGTTTTTTTTTTTTTAAATTTCTTTTTGAATTTCTAAATTGAAAGGAAATGAACTAAGGCAGGGATACTGCAGCTGAGGGTTGCAGTATCTCAACCTCTCCTTGTTGAGATACTGTTTGGAGAAAATCTTGCTTGCTGATGGGCTTAGTGTATAGTTTCAGGCGATGACCATTGACAGTAAAGGAATGACCTTCTCCATCAATAGTTTTGAGCTCGACTGAACCATTGTCGTAAGCCTGAATAATTTGGTATGGGCCCATCCAATGGGTGGTAAACTTGGCTTTATGATCTCTGAATTTAGAGTCAAAAAGTAAAGCCCAGTCACCTTCCTTGAACTGCTTCTTCTTGATATGTGCATCATGCCACTGCTTCCTTTGTTTTTACATGAGGATTGTGGTTTCCTCTGCTTGCTGCCTCATTTCATCCAGCTGGTTCAACTGCTGAATTCTTTCTTGTTGTGCTTGGTCCAAGTCAATTTGCAAATCTGCAGCCAGTTTAAAAGTATGTATTTGAAACTCAATAGGAAGCATTACCTCTTTGCCGTACACCAACTGATATGGTGTAAATCATGTAGTATCCTTCCACGTAATTCTGTAAGCCCAGAGTGCATCTTTGAGCTTCTCTTCCCAATTCTTCCTGTTCATTGCCACAGTTTTAGTAATGATCCCTTCCAAAGTTTTGTTTGTGGATTCCACCTACCCATTGGCCTGTGGATGGTAAGGTGTGCTTCTCCTATGCTTGATTTGGTATTTGTCTGTGATGTCCTTCACTAGTTTTGAGGTGAATTGAGTACCTTGATCAGTCACTATCTCCCTTGGTACTCCATACCTTACAAAAATCTCTTCAAAAAGGAAATTTACCACTGTGTGTTCGGTGGCTCTAACCAGTGCTTTTGCTTCAGCTCACTTTGTGACGTAATCAGTACATACTAAGATGTACTTCTTACCATTGGAGGTTGGGTTAATGGGTCCTATAAAGTCTAGAGCCCATTTTTCAAATGGCTCTAGGTGAACTTGGGGCTGAAGGGGCATCTCGTCTGTAGCTGTTGGCCTGCCCATCCTTTGGCAACTGTCACAACTCTTCACATATTTCTTGGCATCCTTGAAAATGGATGGCCAGTAGTATCCAAGAGTAAGAACTTTGAATGTTGTCTGCTTAGCTGCAAAATGCCCACCACACGGTTCATCATGGCAAGATTTTAAAATATCAATTATCTCATCATTTCTTACACATCTTCTAATGATCATATCATAACCAGTGTAAAATAAATCGCCATTAAGCCATGAATATCTAGCACTTTGTTTGACTAGTCTCTTCTTTTCCTTTGCAGTAAAGTGTGGAGGTGTCCTTCCTGTAGACAAATAATTGGCCAAATCAGTATACCAAGGATTTACTATGGAAATTGCAAATAAATTTTCATCTAGAAAAGAATCTTCAACCGGAACAACCTCACCTGGATTTTGCAGTCTAGAAAGAAAATCTGCCACCTGATTCTCTTTACCTGGTCTATCTAACACTGTGATGTTAAATTCCTGTAACAATAATAACCATCTGGTAACTCTGCCACTAGTTATTGATTTATTCATTAAATGTCTAATGGCAGAATGATCAGTATGTACAAAGACCTCATAACCAGTTATATAATGTCGGAATTTATTCACAGCATATATGATGGCAAGTGTTTCCTTTTCTGTGACTGTGTAGTTTGACTCTGCAGGTGTGAGATTTTTGCTAATGAAATAAATGGCATAATTACAAGATTCCTCTTTTTGGCCTAATGATGCACCCACTGCAGTGTCAGATGCATCTGTAAAGATATGAAATGGTAGGCTCCAATTAGGCCCTCTTAAGACTGGTGCGGTTGATAATTTCTTTTTGAGTACTTTGAATGCTTATTGGCAGTTCTCATTCCAGTTGAAAAGTACATCTTTTGTTAGAAGTTTAAACAAAGGTAAAGCTATCTTACTAAAATGTTCAATAAACCTTCTGTAATAGCTTGCATACCCAAGAAAACTTCTTACCTCTCTTTGATTCTTTGGAATTGGCAAATCAACAATGATCTGGATCTTTGCTGGGTCAACTTTGATGCCTTGAAAAGAAATATAGTGGCCTAATACTATCCCTTCGTTTAACATCATAAAGCACTTTTCATTGCTCAGGGACAGATTAGCTTCAATACATCTTTTCAAAACTCTTTCAAGGTTTTCTAATGCATGTTCAAATGAATTGCCGTACACTGAAAAATCATCCATATAAACTTCAACACAATCATGAACTAAATCAGCGAAAATAGCTAATACAGCTCTCTGAAATGTAGCTGGAGCATTGCAAAGTCCAAATGGCAAAACATTGTAAGCATAAGTGCCCCAAGGACAGGTGAATGTGGTTTTGTCCTGGTCTTCTGAGGCTATCCTGATCTGGTTGTAGCCACCGAAACCATCAAGAAAAGAAAATGATGATTTCCCAGCTAGGGTGTCTAACACTTGGTCAATAAATGGTAGTGGGAAATAATCTTTAAGCGTTGCTTTGTTCAGTTGTCTGTAATCAACACAAATGCGCCACTTACCATTTTTCTTGGGCACTATAACTAATGGGGATACCCACTGACTGTCAGAAATAGGATATATAAAATTAACTCTCTACAGTTTTTGCAATTCTTCTCTGACAATATCCTGGAGCATGGGGTTCATTCTTCTCTGTGGTTGCCTCACTGGTTTGATGGTACTATCTATATAAATATGGTGAGTGCATGTGTCAGGGTGAATCCCATGCATATCGGTGTAGTCCCAAGCAAAGGCTTTCTGGTATTTTCTCAATAGTCGAATCAATTTCTCTTGCTGAGATGAGTCTAGGTGATTGCCTATGTTCAGAGTTTTCCCTGGACTAATCTCTATGATCTGACTCTGTGTGTTGGTGATGGATTGAACTGGAAAAATGTCGTGAAATGTGGTTTGTAAAGATTGAATGGTGCATGTTTCCTGAAAATTTTGGGCTAAAAGTACATCTGGAGCATGATATTGGTCATTTCTCAAATTTTCGGAAATATCAGGTTGAGAAAGGAATAATTCTACCAAATCATTATTGTCTTGTTCTTGGAAATCATAGATTTGGTCAATGCTAAAAACAGATTGTACTTCTTCTTTATCATTGATTTTATCATCAAGCCACAAATTGTGTGTTACTGCTGGTGATTGTGCCGATGGATAAAGAGTGAGTTGTTTTCTTTCGGTCCCTCTTGAAATGATCATGTTGCCCGATCGACATCCTATGAATGCATCAGCAGTCGCTAACCATGGTCTACCAAGGATGATAGGGTGCCCTCCTAAATTGGATTTGGGTTGAGGAACTAAGAAATCCACTGGATACTCCCAAGAGTCCAGTGAGACAATTATGTCCTCCAAAATCCCTTCAGGAATCACTTTAGACCTATCAGCTAGTTCTAGAACAATCGTTGTATGTTGCAAATTTATGAGCTGGAGTGTTCTCATGGTTTCAAGAGTCATGACATTGATTGCGGCCCCAAGATCTATCAAAGTGTTTGGAATTTGTATGTTGTTAATGATGGTGGTCACTTTGGGAATGCCAGGATCAACATACTTCTCCATGGAGATGGTATTGGTCATAAGGCCTGCTAAATGTCCTATAACATGAATGGTTTGAGGATCAATCCTTTTTCTAGCAGGCTTCTTGAGGCACATGTCTTTGATGGCTTTAGTATATATGGGAATGTCTTTTATAGCTTGCAGCAGTGGAATTTTTATGTAGACATTCTTGAGTTCATCTAAGACATCAAACTGTGGTATAGACAGTGGAGGTTTTATTTGGACCAATCGGTCTGGAAAAGGTGGATGCAATGGTTGCATCTTCTTATCTTTGGTATCATCGTTTGGTTTTCTTTGATTTGTCATTTCATTTTCATTTTCTGTGTTTTCTTCTTGCTTATCTGTTATTGGAGAATCTTTGTGGAGTACCCTACCAGACCTCAAGTTGATATTTTGCAAGGGTAGTGTGGGATATGAGGTTCCCTCTTCTACATTGTAGGCTGGCCTCTCTGCTCTATTATTTGGATTTGGGACAGTTTGAGCAGGAATTTGAGTAGGTCTAGGAGGTTGTGAGTTAGCTGGAAATTGCAGTTGTGGTGGATTTATTGGTGGAGGAGCAGGCAGTGCTTGTGGAGTAGGTTGAGGCTGATAAACAACTTGCTGAGGATACTGCTGATATGGTTGAGAATGTGATGAATACGGTTGATGGTATTGTTGATATGGTTGTGAATATGGTGGGTATGATTGAGGATATGTATGATAGGATTGAGAGTACTGTTGAGACGGTCTCCATTGTTACTGTGGTTGGTTTTGGTGCTGCCATGGCATGGGTACATTCCATGAATTCTGTGCATACATTTGATCATTTACAGGAAATTGCAAATTTTGATTTGGAAACATACCTTGAGGTGCTGGCCTTGGTTGCCATGGTCTCTTTGTGCCCATGTAATACATGTTTTCCATCTCTGCATTGGCTGCCATATTACAGTTCTGCAAAACCTTAACTTTAGGACAATTAAACATATCATGATGTTCAGTACAGAAAGCACAAACTTGGATGTTTTCTAGTGGGCAGTCTTTTAATGCATGTTTCTTTCGGCATTTTGGGCAGAAGATAACCATTATATGATCTTCATCTTCTTGTTTCTTCTTAGCTTTTAGAGTGTCAATTTGGTTCCCTAGGGTGCTTAACAGATCTGTTTTAAACTCTTCTAACAGATTCCCTATTTCAGCCCTTGTGACACTTGCGGAGGCAGATTTTGTGACTTTGGATGACAGGGTTCTTTTTCCCATTTTAGCTTTGCTCCTTGAATACTTTTCACATAACTCAGCGATTTCTTCAAAGGGTAAGGCAGAAATGTCACCTTTGCCCATCAAGTTAAGATCATCCATGTATTCTTCTCGGATACCTTTCAAGAATATTGTGCGGATCAGATCAAGAGGCATAGTTCGGTGTTTGGATTTTTGTAAGTTGTAGACAAACCGTTCTAAGTATTCCTCTAAGGTTTCATCCTCTTGCTGGCTCATTCTAAAGATATCATCTTTAGAATCTTTGGATCTACAATAAGGTTGATATTTCCTTAGAAATATTCTTCTCATGCCATCCCAATCAACTATAGCATGCTCACCAAGCCTCATGAACCATCTTAAGGTTGATGCCTTTAATGTCGCTGGGAAGAGTCTAAGCCTATGGGCATCATCTGTATAGCCATATGTTCGACATACAATGTCAAACTCGAACAAGAATGAGTTTGGATCTTCCGAAGCCATACCATAAAAGTTTGGTAGCACGGATGGAGGTATGTTTTTCATTTTGATCTCATCATCTTCTTGTGGTTCATGTATAGGAAACTTAAAAGTTGACTCTTCTTCATCTCTCTGTCCGTGATTTGGTACTGATCCAGCTCCTTCCTCAGCCATTCTAATAGGTCTCTCTGTGTCAGTGTCACTTGTTTGAAAGAGGAGATTAAAGAAAGATTGTTCGGTCACTGTGCTACTTTCTCCTTGTGTGGAAGATCTAGGAAAGTGCTTCTTCTGCGATTTATGTGTTAATAAAGTTTGCCTTTCGATGAGAGTAAGTCTTTGTCCTGACTTTTGTTTTTCCTCTAATGCTTGGATGGTGACTTCCTCAGCTGCTGTTGTATTCCCTAAAGAGTCTGCTCCTGATGATGATGGGTTAGTTTTTGGATGGTGGGGGGTTTTTATGAATCTACCCTGATTGTCTCTAAATCTAGACATAAATGAACATGATTTCTAACTGTGTTTTTGCTCGTTTTTGTTTATTGAATTTTTTTTCTTTTTAAATCCTTTAAGTACGCCTCCCCGGCAACGGCGCCAAAATGTAGTGTCCTATCTAGGGTGCTAGACTAGGCTATATTTATTATCGACCAGGATGCGTAGACTTAGAGGCATGCGTCTACAGTATATAGACATAAAGGATTATTAGCTAAGTGGTTATGATGGTAGGTCACAGGACTTCTTTACGGAAGATTGAGGTATGTTACCTATCACCCAAACACTTAGGTCACTCAGTTAATCTACTTAATTACAACACTGTCATTCAATTCATTTACCAAATTAAAACACTGTGTATCACTTCAAACCAAGATTTCAATCTCCTTACGGAGACACTATGCATAAAACCCCTGTTCAGCAAATACTCAACATTCACTAATATTCATGCAAGATAAAGACATACGGAAATCATAAGCATACACCGAAATGATAACCGAGTTCATGACATTGCTTTAAAAGACAACAAAGGATCGAATCCCTTACATGATACGATTCACGATCTTAGTGATGAACTGTTCAAGCATTATCATAAACATAAACCATACACATTCTATTGAAATCGAAAACCAATCTTAATTGCTATGCATATCATTTAATGCCCTAAGTTGCGAATAAAAAGGAAATGACAGTATACCAATTTAACGTAGGGCCCGTCTGCGTTCCAGAGGTATACTGGACTATGATCAACCGATTATAAAATCAACGCAACAGGGAAAAGATCGTGACTGCAACTGTGTTCTTGATATTAAGTTCAAACTCTGTTTTCAAATGATACAATGATAACCAACTACTAACTACACAGAACTGTGTTTACATATGTTTTTACAACCCTTACATTTCGAAAACGAATGTACATTCATGATGTGGCTGTTGCCGCTTTTATCATGTCGTGATTTTTAAAATGTTTCTATCCTAAACTGATTTCAAAAAGGAACAAAACTAAATCAATTTAGAATGCTATGTTGTTGCTGCCTTTGTCGCCAACATGCTATACTTTGACCATCGTTGACCGTGCATGTAGGAAGGTCGGTTCTGCTGTAGGATAGGTATTCGTCCATGCTTGGACATTCTACTTTTCATCCCTACCCTTCGCTCTAGCCTAGCTGTCATGCCACATGTCAAACAATAAACCAATTACAGGATGTTGGAACTTCCTGTAGTCATTTTACCAAAAATTCCTAATTCTTTAACATAAAATCCCTAAATCAATTTCAATGCATTTTAATAACTATAGTACTATTAACTAATCAATTTTCAAGGGATCTAAGAGATGTATGATGGAAAGAAGTAGGCAAATGATATGTTTTAGGAGGAAAAAGGAGGTCATGGGATGGTACCAACACCTTTTTTTTTAATCCAAATTAAATACTTTTGAAAAATCCTTACTACAAATCAAAGAGTGATTTTTATTGGAGTTGTGATTTGAAAAACATTTAATTCATGTGAGTTGTGAGTTGCTAATGTGTTAGTGCTCAATGCAAATGGAATGAGCAATAGAAATGCGTGTATTGTCTTTATAAGAGTAAAGTTCACCTTTTGTATATGTCATGGCATGACATCATCCTCCATTTTGAAACCAAAGTGATGTGTTTTGCAATAATAATTTTATAAGCTTATAAGTTGAGGTAGTACCTTTACCTTTATTTCATATGCCTCCTAAGATGCTAACTCCCTTATGTGTGGACTCAAGACCATAAACATGGCCTTTTTTAAGCTTAAAACTGACATAATGATGACAATTACAAGTGATGACCTAGACCAAGACCTATATGATTATTTGACTTATCCATGACCTGTAACACTTGAAAAATGACATGACCATGATGAATAATGATAACCATGAATGCTGAAGGGAGTAGCACTGACCTAGACACACCAACCAATGATCAAAGTTTTTTTATTTGAAGACCTACTAAAACCATAAAAAACTTGACCTAGGACCCTAACAAAAACTTTGAAAGAGCACATTTGATCACTGGTGACTGGCAGGACTGACAGACACTAACACCAAGGAAGGCATAACAGTAGATCCATAAAATATAAGGGCTATCATGGAATGGGAAACTCCCGGGAATGTGGATGAGGTAAGGTCATTTATGGGGTTAGCAAGTTACTATAGGAGATTCATCAGGAAATTCTCACGGATTGCCTATCCTATCACATCTTTGCAGAGAAAAGGAAAGAAATTTGAATGGACAAAGGAATATGCAGCAAGTTTTAAACAGTTCAAACAATTGTTGACAAATACTCCACTTCTAAAAATTGTGGATCCAAATAAAGGGTTTATGGTGTGTACAAATGTTTGCAAGAGAGGACTTGGTGGATTCCTTATGCAGGAGGGACACGTGGTATGTTACGAGTCAAGGAAACTTAATGAGCACGAGCAGAACTATGTGACACATGATCTTGAGTTAGCAGTGATCATCCATGCTTTGAAGATGTGGAGGCACTACCTTCTTGGCACACGCTTCATCTTGATGAGTGATCACAGTGGGCTAAGATACTTATTTGACCAACTGAATCGGAATGTCAGGCAAGCTAGATGGTTGGCCACGATCAGTGAGTTTGACTTCTAGATCAGGTTCATTAAGGGTAAAGAGAACAGGGTTGCAGATGCCCTTAGCAAAAGAGTGCAGGTAAATCATATAACATCTATGAGTTCTTATGGGATAGATTTAAATGATGAGATATTACAGGCAGGACAACAGGATGACAAGTACAGGGAGCTTAGGCATAGGTTACAACAGCAGGGTACAGGTTGACAGGATGTGGACTATCATCTCGTTGTAGATGGTTTGATCATATTTAGGGACATGATCTATGTGTCGGACAACAACGAGCTCAAGAATCTTATCTTGCAGGAATTTCATGTTAAGTTGTATTCATGTCATCCAGGATATCAGAAGACATTGTCAACGGTTAAAAAGTTCTACTAGTGACCGAATCTGAGGAAGGAAGTGGTAGAGTTTGTGGCTAGGTGTATGGATTTTCAACAGGTAAAGGCAGAGTATAAGCATCCAGGTGGTTTACTACAACTGATTCCAATTACATAATGGAAATGGGAGGTCATTTCCATGGATTTCATCACAGGTTTGCTGAGGATATCTGGACACCATTATTCCATCATGGTTGGGGTGGATAGGTTGATAAAGGTAGCGCACTTAATTCTAGTGAAGTATACTAATTCGGATAGTAAGGTAGCACAAATATTCATCGGGGAGATAACGAGGTTGCATGGTGTTCCAAAGAAGATTGTATCTGACATAGATGTTAAGTTCACTTTCAGGTTTTCGAAAGAGTTATTTGCAGGTTTGGGTACAGATTTGGCCTTCGGTACAACTTGTCATCCACAGACAGATGGAAAAATAAAGAGGGTCAACATGATTCTTGAGGACATGTTGAGGATGTACGTCATGCATCAATAACGAAAGTGGGAAGAGTATCTTCCACTAGTTGAGTTAGCTTACAAAAACAGGTATCAGGAGTCACTGAGGATGAGTCTGTTTGAGGCACTCTATGGGTGAAATTGCAATACTCACATCAGTTGGAGTGACCCAGTGAATAGGGTATTGATAACACTGGACATGTTGGTAGAACTGGAACAGGAAATGCAGGTTATCAAGAAGAATCTAAAGGTAGCACGGGACAGACATAAGAGTTATGCATATCAACACATGTCATTCAAGAGTTTTAGGTTGGGGAACATGTGTACTTGCACATCAAGCCCAAGAAGAGATCTTTGAGGATTGGGTCATGTGCGAAGCTAGCACCTCGGTATTGCAGGCCTTTTGAGACCCTTGAGAGGATTGGACCAGTGGCCTACAGACTTGCACTGCCTCTGACAATGAAATTCCATGATGTTTTCCATGTTTCATTGCTCAAAATGTATGTGAAATATGTTGATCATGTGATTGATTTGTCTGTATTGCAGGTGGAACCAGAAGGAGAATTCCAGTTGAAACCTTAGTGCATTTTGTAGAGAAAGATGCTCATGCTCCGGAATCGAGCAATCGAGTAGGTTAAAGTGGAGTGGAAGCACTTTGGGCCCGATGAAGCTACATGGGAGATGAGTGATCAAATGCAGGCTATGTATACTTCCTTGTTTTCTGGTTGAGGCAAAGTTATTTTGGTATATGTATATATGTATATGTATGTAAATACCACCATGAGCTGGGCTATAAAGCTCCAATAAGCAGCATGGTTGTCATGTTGGTTTTGTTTTCAACAAGTTGTTCGTTGTAAATATTGCATTGAGCTTGGTTATAAAGCTCCATAAGTAGTATGTTTTGTTTTCTCAACAGTTTCGCTAGTCATAGGTGTCATCAAACACCGATGACGATGTTCGCCTAAGGGGGAGGGGTCTGTAAGAGCCCCAAGTTAAATATCCATGTAATGAAGTTAATAAAGGAAAAATTAGAGCAAGGTCTTGGGACACGTATTCCAAGTTGAATGTTGGGGCAAAACATCATAGTGGGTGTTCATTTGGTTTATTATGGCTAAAGGAAATTGGTAAAGGCTTTGAAAAGGCAAAGAGACATTAATTGGCATTTATGAAAATAAGGGAAAATAGGAGAAAAGGAAGGTGAAAGGTCACAGGTTGCATATGAGGAGGAAAATGAAGGAAAATAGAGGAAACTGAAGAAATTAGAGGCCTCAATGATAAAAAGGCTGATGAGGATCAGTTCACAGCTTTTGTCAGTTCAGTTTCAGAGCTCTCTTTCTATTCTCTCTCTCTCATACTCTTGCACACTTAGAGCATTCTGAGAGCACTCTAGCATTGGAGCAGGGAAAGCAAAGGTAGGACAAGGAAGGAAAAGGAAAGCAAAGATCAAGTTAGGAAGAGTTGGATCAAGCCACTATAACATGATTACTTGCAGGTACTAAGTTGCATGTATGCTTTCCTTGTTAGTTTTGGGCATGCATGGTATATGTATGTGTGTAGTTGGTTCTCTTTTTGTCATTAGCATGGATTTTTCTAGGTTTGATAGTGGTTTTTAGCCTTGCCTTTCCATTTCCAGATAACCATGGTGTGATGGGGTTCTTTTAGTTGGTTGAGCTAGATTGTTGGATGGTTTCGAAACTGAGAGGGGTGGTCTCAGGAAAATTCCCAAAGGCCTAAAATCTCTGGACCGATAAAGGTGGGATATGCGGTAAATCCTGAGGGTGGAGACGGGCAAATTCTGCATGGTTTAGATGGAGAGATCCAAAGACATCCATGCTTGTTTATGGCCTAGTGATCCCTAGACCAGTAATGGTGGGATTGCGGTAAAACCTGTAGTGTATGTTTCTTGTTTGGGCCTAGGAATCCCTAACTATTATATGGTGGGATATACAGTAAAGTCTAATTGTATAGGTGCTTGCTTCGGGCCTAGAAACCTTTGACCGGTTTTGGCGGGATACATGGTAAAGCCTGAGAAGCATGGTCGGTTTTGTTGTGAGTCCCACATTCATGCTTGGACTATGACACGAGGGTGATTGGTTGAAAGAAAGATTTGGTTCAACTCAAAGTATGTTCAGGTGATACGTGGAAGTCCTTACTTGGCTAGCTTTTGCATATGTTATAAGAGCTCTTTTCCCCTTGTATTTCATGAGTATTTATAGTTTTGATTATGTGGATTTAATGGTTGTTCTCTCACTGCTATTATTCTAGTTATAAGCATGGTTTCATGACAGACTTAAGTTATGTCTCTCATCATGTTTTGGTTAGTAAATGAAATGTTAATGAATGCATGACCTAATAGATGATATTGCAGCTACTATGAGAGGGTATTAGACCTTTTGACGACTCTCAGATAAGTATGAGACCCCTATGTTCATATGTGTATTTATGACCTGTAGATTACATGTTCATGATGTGTTTGATGGAATGTCTGTCATGGTTAGGCCTTTCTAGTTCAAGTCCTTGGTTAAATTTTGTGTTAGAGTCTTTGTCCTTGTGTCATTTATCATTTTGGAAAGTTGTTTCAAGTTCTGGGCAATGGTTTGGAGACTAACCCTAAAAAAGTGGCTCAAATCTCGCGATCACAGGCATAGAACTAAGTGAAAAAGGTTGCAGTCGCTCCCTTGTAGGCATCATGCATGCGACTGGAGGGTTACAATCAAAATCAGGCAGTGTTGCACTAGCGTCTGGGAGTCCAGGGCACTGAAAAAAAAAATAATAATAATAATAAAAAAATAAAAAATAAAAAAATAAATAAATAAAATAAATAAATAAATAAAATAAATAAATAAATAAATAAAATAAAATAAATTTAACTCAGGGCTTGGGCACTTGGAAGGGTGGTTTAGCCCTTGGGAATCTTGTAGCACTTTAGGGAAGTCATTAAGGTTTTCCCTTATTGATTCCACTTCCTTAAGGTGATATAGGATGTTCAGTCATATCATACTAACTTTTCGTCGCATGTTTACCTCGACACGCCAGTAACTTGGGTAAATGTGGGAGGAGGGTATTACAACAAAGTCTATCACGAGTCTTCTTGTCACATTGTTCTTCCATCATTTCCAACGATTTCCACACCTTAGCAGTCTCCATTATGTATCTGTAATCCTCACTAGGAGGCCATGGAAGAACAAGAACAACCAAGCAAGCCAAGAGACTCATAATGAAACAATCAAGATAATACTTATATTTTGAGAGTGTATTAGCTTCATCTTGATCTTAGCCTTCTCAAATCTAATCAATCTTGTCCACATAATCAAGGAGTTAACTTCGTTCATACCATAATTAAGGAGTATACAACATCAAAGAGTTCATTATCAGTGAGTTCACATCATCATCATCAAGAAGTATACATCACCAACGAATCCACATCATTATCATCAACAAAGAGTTCACATCATCACAGATTCCACGTCATCAAAAAGTTCATCATCAATGATTTCACATTATCATCATCAATGAGTCCACATCATTATCATCATCAAGGAGTCCACATCTATAACCACCTCTCCCTACATTACCCATATTCACAAGCTCGCCAAGTGTTGTAGGGAAAACCCAACACCCCCTTTATTTCAAATAATGGGGACACTTTCCATTAATTTTTTGCTAAGCATATTTTATGAATTTCATTTAAGTTAATTATCATACAATTTTGTCATTTTTCATCGAATTTATATTTTGATTGTTTTATTGAATCTGGCTATTCACAATCTTTCCATTAATACTTGTTTCGCCTTATTTGGTCAACGGGTTTGTAAATAGCACTCCTTTGAAGGATCATTTTCTCGCCTTGACTAAAAAATGTAAATAAATGTATGATATTTCATTTTTGCAATTAAAATAGTCATTCACTATAAATATTAAGTCTCAGTTAATTTTTTCTAATTCTTTCATTTTTTTCATCAACGGTCCTACAAAATGACCCAGCTAAAGTGTACAACACATGAAAACATGTTTCAGGATTTTGATAATTTACTCCAATTTGTTATTTTAAAACAAATTGCCAAACCCAGAACCCCAAAATTGCAAAATGGCTGAAGTCCAATTTGTAGGACTATTAATTCACGTGGGCCCCACTTCACATCCCTTCTCTTCCTTCCAATAAATATGATCTAAAAAAAGAGCGATAAAAAATTGTGATTGCGATATTGCAATATCACATATCGCAATTTCATTTGGCACTAGTTTTAAATTTTTGGATTTGCGATTTACAATGCGATAGGAATTTATGCGAGGGGTTAAATTTTGTAACATAAGGTTTCTCTCCACCTTATAACTCCCGACTCACTCGCCTTACCTCACCCTCACGTCACTTTCCTTCCACCTCACCTCACCCCTTATCCCTCCGTTGACATCGTGTATCCCTCCATACCCTTCACTCCTTATAACTCCATTACTCTCCCCACTCCTCCATAAGTGTCACACCCACGAGTTGAGCATGTGCAACGAGTGATAAAGGGGTGGCAAACTTCGGTTAAAGGCGACGAGCCGAGTTGCGACGATGCGCGGGTGCATTCGATTAAATGCACCCCGGCGAGCGTGCGACGATGAGTTGTGACGATCTACTTGGAGGGTCAAAAAACCGAAAAAGAAAAATCGGCTAAGTATAGAAAGGCACATGCGACGAGTTTATAGAGGTGTCAAAAAGCTAACGATTCGATGGGCCGACGTGCGGAACAAAGAGTTGGGTGGACCGACGCACCTTTTGGCGATTTTACGAACAAGTTGTGTGGTCGGCCTGGGCAGGCCAACCCACTTTGGTACACGACGAGTTGATATATATAGGTGGTGAGTTGATGGAGAGAAGGACCATCGAACTTAAGGGAGAAAGCATCGGTTATACACTTGGGTGAGTCAAGGAGGAGAGAAAACGAAGAAGGGTGACGTACAGACTGACCGAGGACCGCAGTACCAAGCCGAAGCAGAAAAGCGAAAGGCGAGTTCGGGTGATGTTTTGGGCAGACAAGACACAGGTGGGGTGACCCTACCCGTGGACGTGTTATGGTGGGTGCGGCTACCTGGTGGACTGCAGACGAGTTGCACTGGGCGCGACTGCCCAACAAACTGAGGACGAGTTGCAGTAGGGCACGACTGCCCGACGACCTGTGGTAGGTGAGTTGCAGTAGGCGACTCAGGGGCGGGTGCCTCTGCCCGGGCAAGCTGCGGGTGAACGATGACATGGTTAGCACGATTGTTGAACAAGAGTGGAGGTTGACATGAAGGGTGGGCGCCCCTGCCCAGTGACAAGCTGCGGTGGGCGACCTGCAACAGGGTGCCTCTGCGTAAACGAGCTGCTTGAATGAACGAGCGAGGGCGCTGCTGAACGAAAGGGCGACCCGGGATGGGCCACCCTAAACGAGCAAGCCAATTTGTTGATTTTGGCATTTAGTCAAGGTGAATTTGGGGTTCTTGGAAAAGACTAAATTTGTAAAGATACTTGTAAAAATTGTATAATTATTATCATTTGGGCAGACTCTAATCTCGGAATTTCCCCTCCCATTAAAAGAAGTTTATCCGTTGTGCATATTTATAAATGATAATGATGAATGTTATTTCCATTGTGTAAAAATGATGAATGCTTAGTAGGAATTGCATAAAAATAACCAAGTGTTTAACGTTAGGTGTAACCCGTACTCATTAGTATTGGTAAAAAGAAATTGGGTAGCGGTGCTGCACCTGCCTATGTGTGGTTGAAAGACCACCGCCAGGATAGGGGCGTGACAAGTGGTATCAGAGGGGATTTGGAAAACGAGTTGAAGATGATCCCACTGCACTTCATGATAAGTGGTATCAGAGCGGATTTGGAAAACGAGTTGAAGTTGATCCCACAGCACTTCGTGAAAGTTGGTATCAAAGGCCTGAATTGCGGAAGTGAAGTAGATATACTTGTGCTTCGTAATAGGTGGTATCAAGACTTTCCGCATGGCTTTGGAAAGTTCGATGGGGACAAGGGAATGGTCACGTTGAATGTTAAGAGAAGTTTATGGTCTCAACGAGATCACAAGCAAAGTTGATGGCAGATCAAGCAGAAGAACCTCAAGTTATGATGGGGGAATCTATCAAGGATGTCGAGACAGTTTTTATGGATCGAATGTTGGACAAGATAGAGGAACTCACTTCTGAAGTAGCTTTGGTAAGGACTAAATATGTCGAACATCAGGATATGAAAACAAGTGTGAAGGAAGAGCACACAAAGTTGAAGGAAGATTTCGAAGACCTCAAAGTCTGATATGAGTATATAGAATGGTTGTATACACAAACAGAGAAAGAATTCAAAGAGATTGGAGCTGCAAGAGATCAAGGTTTGGTAGAAATCTTGAAGTTGCAGAAAGATCTTGATGATGCTCGAAATGAAATAGTTGTTTTGAAGAAAGCAGTTGGGCAAGGTTCCGTTGGAGGAGTTGCCCATGTGAAGGTCAAAGAACCTGAATCTTATGACAGGATGAGGAGTGTGAAAGCTCTTGGAAATTTATTATGGGATATGGAGCAATACTTGGAGCGTTTGGGTATGTCTGATGATGAGGCCAAAGTGAAGGTAGTTGCTCAATTCTTGATGAAGGATGCTAAGATGTGGTGGCGAAGAAAGATGGACCAGATTGCCAGTGGTGATGCTGCGGAAATCACTTCGTGGGATGACATGAAGAAAGCTTTGCAAACTCATTTTAGTCCACAAGATGAGACTTGGGATGCAAGGACGAAGATAAAATATATGAAGCAAACAGGGAGTCTACAAGCATATCAACGAGAGTTCTCAAGTGCGATCTTGGAGTTACCTAATATGGCGGAGAAAGACAAGGTGTTCAATTTCATTATAGGGTTGAAACCTTGGGCACGCAATGAGGTGAAGAGACAAAAGATCAAGACACTAGAGGAAGCATTTGCAACGATTGATCACTTGGTAGAACATTATGATGAAGGAACCGAAGAACGAAAGAAGAAGACTGATAAGTTGAAAGAGAAGTCTACGAAAGAAGAGCCTTCGAGATCGAATGACAAGTCGAAGACGAAGAAGCCTCTTAAGTGTTGGATTTGTGAAGAACCACATATGGTGAAGAATTGTCCTTCAAGACCAAAAGTGGCAGCAATAGCACAAGCCGATACGAAGAAGAAGAAAGAAGAAACTTCTGTTGGAGTGATGCAGATTTTGGGAGCTGCGGTAGCTACAGAAGCGGTCTCACGACGAGATCCTGAAAGGAACAAGTTGGAATATGTGGAGATGAAGATTGGGAAAGGCACTGTTCTCACGATGGTGGATAGTGGTGCAACTCATAACTTCATGAGTGAAGATACTGCGAGGAAGATTGGGCTGAAATTTATACCAGTTCAAGCACAGTTGAAAGCAGTGAATTCTCCACCAGATTCAGTGATCGGTGTAGCTGAGAAGGTTGATGTGAGCATAGGTGAATGGACTGGGAAAGTTGATTTCACAATTGTGCGGATAGATGACTATGAAGTTGTACTGGGTATGGAATTTATGAAACAATTTGAAGCTATGATAGTTCCACACATGAAGAAGTTGTACATTTATGACGGGCGTGAGGAGGAACCTATCGGTGTACCAATCATAGGGACTACGACAGCCGAATGTAAGTTGACAGCAATGAATGTGGAGGAGGTCAAGCGAGATGAAGAAGTCTATAAGAGGTTGTCTTGTATGGAGGCAAAACTTATGGAGTAGTCACAGGTGATTAGAGCATTGTCTGATAGTATCTTGGATCTATCAAGCAAACTAGAGGCAATGGAGAAAGATGATGATGCTAGACCTGATAACCAGATGGAAAGTCGGGAAGCATACTTGCAGAGATTAGAGGTGGAAGATCCTGACAGATGGATTGAGTTGATATGTGAGGAAGAGGGAGAGTCTTTGGCCTCCACTTCCTCCCTCTCTTCTTAGACTAACATGGGATGAGGCTCATTGTTAGTTGCTCATGGCTGTGAGTCTCCAATATTTGAGCAGACATATGGGGTGAGATAGACACGATTGGCCGCAATGTGCAGAGATGAGTCATGATGATGTAGGGAGCATGTGTTCTTGTGGAGGTGATGTACGGTGGATTATCTACCCAACTAGTCACCAACATGAGGGGTATCAGCACATGATTTTCTTGCAAAGTTTGGCATATCGACGACACGAGGTAGGTCAGAGAAGGTAGGTCAGAGGTGGATACATCTGGATACCCATATATATGTGTGTGTGTGTGTGTGTGGATTTGCAGTCTTAGCAATGGTGGTTTTTGGGATGGTGTTGTCGAGGATGGAAATCGTTTAAAGTGGGGGAGTATGTCACACCCATGAGTTGAGCATGTGCAATGAGCCACTAAGGGGTGGAAAAATTCGTTTAAAGGTGACGAGCGAGTGCATTTAGTTAAACACGCCCCGGCCAGCGTGCGATGACGAGTTGCGGCGAGCTACTTGGAGGGTCGAAAAACCGAAAAGGAAAAATCGGCTAAGTATAGAAAGGTGTGTGCGACGAGTTTATAGAGGTGTTGAAAAACTAACGAGTCGGTGGGCCGACGTGCAGAGCGACGAGTTGGGTGGACCGACACATCTTTTAGCAATTTTTACGAACAAATTGTGTGGTCGGCCTGGGTAGGTCGACCCACCTTGATACATGACGAGTTGATATATATAGGCGGCGAGTTGGTGGAGAGAAGGACCATCGAACTCAAGGGAGAAAGAATCGGTTATACACTTAGGCGACTCAAGGAGAAGAGAAAACGAAGAAGGGAAATGTACAGACAGACCGAGGGCCATAGTACCGAGTCGAGGCAGAAAAGTGAAAGGCGAGTTTGGGTGAAGTTTTGGGCGAATGAGTCGCAGGTGGGGCGACCCTGCCCACGGACGTGTTACGATACGCGCGGCTGCCTGGCGAACTGCGGATGAGTTGCCGGGTGCGACTACCCGGCGGATTGCGGATGAATTACAGCAGGGCGCAACCGCCCGAGGAGCTATGGTAGGCAAGTTGCGGTAGGCGACCTGGGGGTGGGCGCCTCCGCCCGGGCGAGCTGCGGGTGAATGGTGACACAGTTGGCATGACTGTTGAACAAGTGTGGAGGTTGACACAGAGGGTGGGCACCCCTGCCCAGCGACAAGCTGTGGTGGGAGACCCAAAGGAGGACGCCTCTGCCCAAACGAGCTGCTCGACTAAACGAGCGAGGGCGTTGTTGAACAGAAGAGCGACCTAGGGTGGGCGACCCTAAATGAGCAGGTCGATTTGCTGAGTTTGGCAGTTTGTCAAGGTGAATTTCGGGTTCTTGGCAAAGACTGAATTTGTAAAGATACTTGTAAAAATTGTATAATTATTATCACTTGCGCAGACTCTAATCTGGGAGTTGCCCCTCCCATTAAAAGAAGTCTTTCCGTTGTGCATATTTATAAATGATGATCATGAATGTTATTTCCGCTGCGTAAAAATGATGAATGCTTAGTAGGAATTGCAGAAAAATAACTAAGTGTTGAATGCTAGGCGTAGCCTGTACTCATTAGTTTTGGTGAAAAGAAATTAGGTAGCGGTGCCGCACCTGTCTATGTGTGGTTGAAAAGCCACCGCCAGGATAAAGGAGTGACAATAAGCCTCTCATTTACAATACGAATAAGAAGTTTTGTTATATATTAATTTGAGTTTTAATTTTATTAATATAATTTATAATAAACATATTATATTTATATTATATATATTATATTATAATTATAATTATAATATAATATAATTATATTCTAAGTAATGGTTAAATCATTTTTTTGTATTAATTGATTTATGTTAATAATTAATTAAGTTTAATAATGTAGCTCCAATTAACTAACATTAATTAATTAATAAGTGTAGTCTAATTTAGAATTACATTTTAATTAAAAAAATGATTTTTAGCCCAAGCAATAGAAATTTCAAAATTCCAGCTATTTTAATATACCAACTTTAAAAGTTCATAAATGGAATTTTACATGGCCAAATGAGGCCCAGGATGGCTCATTATAAACAAGAAATTATGGAGAATATTTCTGAAGTAGTTTCATTTCCATATTTAATCATTTATTGGGTCTAAAATCGAGAAGAAGATCAAGCTTTGAATTTTTTAACAAAATTATTTTTCTGAGTTTAATTTTCCGCATTTTCATTTGCCCACAACTTTTTCTGAGTGAAAATCCATTCACCTATGTTCTCCTTGGCCAATTAAATCTTCACATGCATTAATAGAAAGCTCAAATTTCTTTTATTTTAGTTATGTAATTAAATTTTGATTAGATTTGTTTTAATTCCATATTTGGTATTTTGATTTTATTTTTTCATTTTATTTTAGTTTTGATTTGTTTTTGTAGGAAAACAGTTGAACAATCAATGAGAATACTCCAACAATAAGAAAATGGAATTTTGGGCCAATGAAAATTAATGGAACAGATTTCTTCTTCAACAAACTTTCTTGTTGATAATTCTTTTGTAAATATTTTAAATAACATATTGTAGAATGTATCAAAGACTTCTCTTCTCTGCAATTCTGAATTCTTAAAAGCACTATTGTAATAGGGATTTAGAGTTGTAGGTGAGAGGAGAGAAAATCTTAGATATGAGGATTATTGAGGATTTATCTTTTGCATTCTGAATTATGTATGCAAAACAGAGCTGGCACTACTGCAGCTCTTGTTGTAACAACAAAAGTTCAAAGATTGTAGAGGACTATTGGAGACCGGAGCGAGAGAAATGGATTCAATAAATTGGTATTTCTAATACTATTGTTTTAAATACGAGTTTCATTTTATGATGGCACGAATGTGTCATTTTATTCATATTTGTGCACTATTGTCGATATGAGTAATTTGTCTCAATCATATGTTATTATTTATCTATGCTCTTATGAGTTGAATTCTGATTTTTGAGTAACTATTTACTCAGAAACCTGTCTTTTAATTTTGATTTAACAAATAATGATATGTTGTGAACTATTTTATCATATTATTGTTTAATTATTTGAATTACTGATTTAACAATCAATATGATTTTGTGGGCTACTTCTTAAATGTTGTTGGTTGCTTATTTCAGTTAAGAGAGCTCTTAATAGAATGTGTTTTCGTATTCATAATGTTAGTTAATTGAACTACTTCATTAGCTTGATATTCATTATAAGCTAGACATATTTAAATCCCAATCATTTAAATATCTTGCTCTTGGTTGGGTTAGATCTATATCTGCCTAATTGAGATAGGATTAGGATTTAGTTCATTTTGCTTGCATTTTAGAATAATTTTGCATTTAGATTAATTCTACATTCCTAAAAGTCCTCTTCACAAAGAGACAAACTTTAGTTGTGGCTTGGCTAAGCCCCATATCAACTTAAGGATCACTTTCTTGCCTGATCTGCAAGAGGGTTGATCTGATGTCTCTTTTCCATTAATGGATGAAAGTCATATTTTAAGCCATTTGGAGATTGAGAGAAGGTAACTGGACCTAGTTAAACCAGTCGGAACCACCATTCTAAACGAAAAAGGAGTTGCTTTAAGATCCAGACCGGGTGGTCATCCCTGATATTGTTGCAGCGAATTTCGAAGCTTCAACGTTTTTGGCGCTAGAAGGAGGGCTTGAAACTTGTTGCCTATTGGAGTCTTTGAATTCTAACATTTTATTTAATCACGATGACTCCTCTTAAACTTCCAATTTGGAGTTGTATCTGTTAGCACTCCAGGAAACTCTCCTAGGTTATAGCTCGGAGATGCCTGGTAACATATAAATCTTCAATATCGTTCTTTGAACTATTGGAATGGATTGGGGTTTGGATCAAGTCAGATGACTGTTTCAACTCTGTTTTCACTCAAGACATGCATGAACACCCTCAGCTTGACAAGGCTTTAGACCACTAATGCTCAATAGTTTATAGATTCAATGAATAGATGGAGAATCCTGACTGTACCAGCAAATACATACATAAACACATATGAATGGCTAGGTACAGAAAGTAATTGAAGCTTGCAAATCAGATTTATCAACGTAGAGATAAGATGACAGTTATCTGGCATTAGACATAGAAGAAAACATGAATAACCTATTCAAGTGCAAGCCTAGAACAGAGGAGAAGATGGCGATTGAACATGTAACAACAAAAGAAGACTGTATTACTGGAATGAAGATGAGACGCTGGGAGGAAAAGAGTATCCACAGTCTCCAAAAGTTGAACCTTTAATACTTCGAACTTTCAACCATTTATAGGCTTTTTACAATGCTCTCGAACTCTCTGAGGCTCGAGAAGTCTTAATCTATCCCCTCTGTCTCCTAAGTACTTGATGCCATAACTAGACAAACATGAGCTCAAAGGGCTATTTTTCTAACAAACATAGTAACCAAATTCTGGTAATTTCGTCGCGTTGTCAGGTGGCTCGCTCGTGCCAGCGATGCTCTATGATCACTTATGTTGGTTCAGCTGCATCATGCTGTGGCTTTTCCCCTTCCGGCCATGCATTCCGTTATTTCAGTTCAACTGTCCGACTATCAAAACATTGAAAGAGCCAACAAATTTCCTCCGCGAGTGACTGATGGGAAGTGGGGCGCGGGGGCATTTGGGTCGTTGGATGGTGTGGATCGATGGTCGGGATGTTGGTTAGGCGGCGGAGGGTGAACTGAGGTGATCGTGAATGAGGGTCGTTGGATCGGGAGGAATGAATAGAGGCTGGAAGTCGTGGCGAGAGCGGAATAAGTCCGAGCCATCAGATCTCGTATGAGCAGATCGAACGACTATCGGGAGGAGGAGGTGCTCGAAGGATAATGCCCGGGAACGGTTTATTCAAACGGAAATGGTTTTATATCGGGCGATCATCAGGTGGTAAGCGATAAAGTTCAGAGACCGCCTGATTCCATTCATCACTCGCCACGTAGCAGCGGGGAGAGAGAGGAAACCGCTTTTATCGGGCGGGTATCCCTCTCGCTTGTTGCTTGAGCGATATGCACGATAGCCGTTAGATCTGGTGGAAATTATCCAACGGTGGTGAGTGGTCGAGCATATAACGTTAGACGAGTGAAGTGCGGACCGTTAGATCAGTGGGAAGATCGACGACGGGGATCGAAGAATTGAGAGCACAGTGGAAAGGAGATGAACCGAGAGCGGACCCGCCGATATTTATGAGCGCGGGTGTATAATTTTTTAAGTCTGTCTTATGGCCAAAGCAGCGCAAGAGGAGACGTCGACCATCGGAGCTAAAATTTGGGACATTTCCGTTAAAATAGCAGCAGTGCACCTTAGGGCTAACACTAGCTCCTTTTGGGGATGAAAGCCTCCCTGTGAGGTTTCAAGAACTGCAGACTACTGCCTTTCCAGTAACAACCAAAACAAACTTATCTCCTAGTGTTCCATTGGGCATGGAGTTTATTTGCATAGAAAACAAAAACTGAAAAAACCTATTACAATATTAAGGCCTTAAAGCCTTATATGAAGTAAAGTTTCAAAAACCGCTCATTGACTAGGCCATCAAAAACACCTTCCCCCTCCAAATTGTGCAGAATGAAAGTATTGTTCATCTGAACTTGAGCAATGACAAACGGTCCCATCCATAAGGCATAAAATTTACCATGGTTGCCCTTCTTTTCCTTCAATGCATCCCATTTGAGAACCCAGTCACCAACCTGAAAACTGTCCATTTTTGCCTTTCTATTAAAGGTTTCTTCGATCTTCTTCTGATGAATTCTTGACTTCTCAACCAGTTGTTCTCTGATATGATGTAATTCAACCAAGTTACTCATTCTCCTCGTCATGTCATTCTCTTCATCCTGTTCTTCTTGCAAGAATTTGGCCACAGGGAGAATCAACTGGATAAGAAAAACAACATCAGCACCATAAACCAGCTTAAATGGAGAATTTCCTATGGACTTCTTGTTGGTAACTCTGTCATCCCACAGTTTAAACTTCAACTTGGAATCCCAGTTCTTTTTGTTGTCCTCCAGCAGGTTTTTTATTATCCTTACAAGACTCTTGTTAGATGATTCTGCCAGGCCATTGCCTTGAGGATAATATGAGGTAGAATGCACCAATTGAATGCCCATGGATTCACACATGTCCACCAATTCTTCTGCCCTGAATGTTGTTGCATTATCAATGACTAGTTTGGTTGGGCAGCCAAATCTAGTGAAAATATTCTCATTCAAGAACTTTATGATAACCTAATGATTAGCATTTTTAGTGGGTATAGCCTCAATCCATTTGGTGAAATAATCAGTAGCTGCCAAGATCCATTTGTGATGGCCACTGGAATGTGGATTGATCTCACCTATGAAGTCCAAGCCCCACTGCTGGAAGGGATCATTGGCGTGTATTGGCTTCAAGAGTAGAGATTTTAGTTGTTGTCTTCCTACAAACCTCTGACATTTGTCACAAGACTTCACAAAAGAAAACGCATCAGAGAACAGAGTAGGCCAATAATACCCAGCGCTCAGGATCTTGTGCGCTGTGGTTTTCCAATAATGATGCCCTCCACAGATGTTAGAATGGAACTGGTGCATGACTTCCACAAATTGTCCTTTGTCTAGACATCTCAAGAGGATCCCTGATGGGTCTTTCCAATAAAGCAGGTTTTTATTAATGCAGAATTTGGCTGATCTGAGCTTAATGGCCTGGGCTTGACTTGAGCTATGCCCTGGAGGGACTTCTAGCTTTTGCAAAAAATGAACTACACTGGAATACCATTCACAGGTGGCTAGATTTTCAGCCAAAGACTGATTCTGCTCTTGCTCTTCTGCTGCTTCCTCTTTTCCGCTCACCACCTGAATTTGAACCCATGCAATTGATGTCTAACAAACTGCAATTTTCCTCAGTCATAAGCTTAGCCAAGCCCTAGCCTTTGACAAGCTTAGTGGGCTTCACCTCTATGTTGAACTCTATGAATTTTGCAATCCATTTAGCTCTCTTTCCATCAATATCTGGCTGAGTTAGAACATCTTTTACTGAGGCTAAAGGTACATATGCAATCACTTTGGAATGCATAATATAAATTCTGAATGCCTTTAAAGATTTTATGAGAGCATAAGCTTGTTTTTCAATAAGGTCATACCTTAGTTCAGCATCCCTCAGAGTTTTGCTGAAAAAGGCCATAGGGTGCTCTACACCTTCATCATTTTTCTGCAATAGAACTGCTGCAAGTGTATCATAAGAGGCAAAAGAGAAGATATAAAACTCCCTGGTATAATCTGGAATGATTAGAGTGGGAGCTTCCATGATAGCTTGTTTTATGGCTTCAAAAGAGCTTCTTGCACCATCTGTCCATTTTATTTCTGATCTTTTCTTCAGCATGGAAGTGATGTGCTTCACTATCTCTGCAAAGTTTGGAATAAACCTCCTGACAAAGTTAATCTTACCCAGGAAAGATTGAATGTCCCTTTTTGACCTTGGGATGGACAATGTCTAAATTGCTTAAACTCTTGCTCGATCGATCTTCACACCTTCAGCAGAAACAATATGTCCCAAAAGTTTGCCTTCTTCTGGAGAAAACTGTGACTTCTTTGGGTTCACAGAAATCCCAAACCATCTGCACTTTAGAAACACCTTCTTCAAATGTTGCAAATGGTCCTTGTGACTGCTGGAAAAGACCGTTATGTCATCAAGGTAAATAAGGACAAACTTGTCCTTCTCTCCCACAAAGGTTATGTCCATGGCCCTCTGAAAAGTAGCCCCAACATTCATCAGTCCAAAAGGCATCTTGGAGTACTTGAAAGTACCCCAAGGAGTAGTGAAGGCGGTCTTTTCCTGATCTTCTGAATGTACAACAATTTGATTGTAACCTGAAAATCCATCTAAGAAAGACATGACTCTAGCCCCTGAAACTTTTTGCAACAAGTGTTCCATCTTAGGCAGGGGGTAGTTGTCTTTTTTAGAGCATTTGTTCAGATTCCCGAAGTCAACACAAAGCCTGATTTCTCCATTCTTCTTTCTTACTACCACAAGGTTAGCCATCCACTTTGAATACCTTAGGGGAACTATGATCTTGGCATCCAACAGCTTCTTGATTTCCTTTTCAATCAAAGGCAATAAGAGAGGGTTGATAGGTCTTAATTTATACTTAAAAGGGATGGTGTTCTCCAGTGGAATCTTATGTTGAATGATGTTGGTGTCATAGGTGTGGAGCACCTGGAAGGTATGCTTTTTGATAAGTAATCTAGTGGTTTTTCAAATACTATTTCTAATCTTTTCTGCATATTGAGCCTAAAAACATAAGGGTTTTGGTAAATTATGTGAAAATGGACAAACGAAGCTCAATCACTAATAATCGATGTTTTCTATGCAGAAGGATGCGGAAATAGGGGATTATCGAGTAAAAACGAGAAGCGCAAGGAAAGTAATTGCTGCCCCGTCGACAGGGAACCGGATGCGGACAAGATCAAGTAAAATTGGAGCCGAATAATCCAGGAAAAGAGCGCAGGATACCGTGACGGAGAACGCAAGAGACCTGAACGATTAGCGAATCCCTCAGGATCTTCGATCCTGAGGGATCGCTGCTTTAAAGCTTATCTTTTGTATCTAGACATCTCCGTCATTTATGTTATATAAAGGTACCACGCCATCGAGCGTGGGGGGACGACTGTTATTATAATTATAAACTCAGAACGATTTTGATCACTGAGCTTTTGTAAGATCTGATTTTGTACACTTTTGTTATGCGATCAATATAAAGGATTTGGTGTTCACTTCGTTTCTGTATCTGAAGTAACTCTAAGCAGTGTACCATCGTAGCCAAGGGCCCAGCTCCGACGGTCACTTGTTGTTGTATCATACGGTGATTTGTGTGGTTTGCTTATTTCTTTCATTACAGTAATCCGATACATTTCTTATATGATAGACTATGCTTCTTAATTAATATCTGAATCTGAATAAGTTCTGTAATTCACGTCTCTGTATTACACAAACTGAATCTATTCGAATTGCATCCATTTCTACAGCAAGTTATTGGTATGAATGTTATCATTATTGGATTCATATGAAATAAGTACTTGTGAGACTTGAAGATAATATCACTTTGTTCAGAAACATAGTCGCATCATACATTGCTCTCGGATCGCTACAGTAGTATAGACCGTGTACATACTTCGGGGTTGCTGTTCCATTTGGATTTGCTGTTCCATTTGGAGTTGCTGTTCCATTTGGGTTCGCTGTTCCATTTGGGTTTGCTGTTCCATTTGGAGTTGCTGTTCCATTTGGGTTTGCTGTTCCATTTGGGTTTGCTGTTCCATTTTATATGATTGACGTTTCCTGTCTATGATAGTTTGCTGTTCCATTTCTTTACTGCTGTTCCATTTCATTACTGCTGTTCCATTTTAAGAATTGTTGTTCCAGTTTACTTTCGCCAATCTACCTTTATTGCTTTCGCGTGATAGCAGGCCTAAGGCTGTCGTGAGCCCAGCAAGACGCTGCCTAGCTCCCTGACCTATAAGCCCATGCTTTGGTTTTCTTTCTTTATCAGTTTCTAAAGGGAAGGGTTATTGGTTCCGTACCCTTGACTGATCATTTGCCTTGTGTGATTTCATTTCCTGAATTGGTTTAGTTACAGCTTAGTGTTTGTTTCCCTTCAAGTCATTAGAACGCTATACTACCGAGCACTACTTGGACAGAACAGCCTCGGATTGAGTTACTCCTTGAAAGAACAAAACGATCCCGGATTGACTTAATAATGTGGAATAATTGGTGGTGTGAGAGACCCTAGTTATAGCTCTACATTTTGGCGTCGTTGCTGGGGAAGGGGTAATAGCCATTTGTCCTTTATAGAGTAGTGCGCAAATCTGCTAGGAGGGAGTTGGATTTTAAAAACGGAAGGTAAGAACCTGCGTACGGAGCATGTAAAAGCCCTGCTCCACCGTCCGCTCTCTTAGTAGAATTGCTGGTTAAATAGGATTTAGCAGTTTAATTGGAGTGCATGACTAAGCAGAAAAAGTTAGAAAAAGATCAAAAGCCTCCATCCAAAGCTAAGGGGCCGGTGACCCTTGGACGAAAAACCTTCATAGACGAAATCTATAAGAAAGCTGACTCTCAGCCATCAGTAGGTTATAAGAAAGTCAATTCTAAACAGCCTACTAGTTCCCTTCAGGTCTCGGGATCACCATCCGAAGCCTTTGCTGAGGTGCACAGTCGAACAGAGGAGCAGGATTTTCAAGAAATTGAAAATTTGACTCCTGGACCATTGCACGAAGGGACCCAAAGTAACCTTTGTGAAGGAGAAGGAGAAACAGGGGAAGTTGAGGAACCTAGATCTCCTATTGAATTAAACCAGCCTTTGAATAGCCCGGACAAGGGAAGCGCTGTAAAAATCCTTGTTGAAGGAATTCATTCACCGGAGACAGTTGGGGCCATTATCATCCCTGATCAAGGGAGTGGTGTCAAGACAATCCCTGTTAAGACTACCCCTCCTCAACCAAGGAACACTCTCTTGGAAATTCCTGAAGATTACTGGCATATATTCAATCCCATGGCGCAGAACCAGCCAAACACCCAGACCTCCACATTGCAATATCCGATAGTAGATTCTGCAGCAAATGCGCCCATGAAAGCCATCCCTCTCCAGCATATTCCCACATTTCATGGCCTTACATCAGAAGATCCGGACGCCTTCTTGTTCGAATTTGATGTATTATGTAGAGGATACGATTACACCACCGACCCCCAGAAACTGAAATTGTTCCCCTCTACATTAAAAGGGGCTGCGTTGAGATGGTTTATGGGCTTAGGTGGTGGGGTTATTAACAATTGGGATCAAATGAAAGAAGCCTTTTTAAAGAAATACCAAGATTACTGTAGATCGAGGGAATTAAAAGATGAAATCTTTCAAATGTCAGCCAGACCAAACGAAACCTTAGAAGAATATGTGGAACGTTTCCAATATAACTTGCAGAGATCCCCTTATGCATCACTACCTCTGCCAGATAACGTGTTGAAAACTGCATTAATTAGAGGTATGAGAGAGCAATGGATCGAAACGTTAAACATCATGGGGAAAGGAGACATTTATCAGGAAAATTTTGCTGATATCATTGATCTGTGTATCAGGAGCTCAAGAGGCAGCACGAGGATAAAACCAGCGGAATATGATCGCTTCCCCAGAGATAACAGAACATTAACAGAGGGAGTAACACGGGTAGAACTTGGAAATTTGCTAGAAAATTTTAAAACTGATATCCTGGGAACACTAACTACACAACTTGACATTGTGCAGGCTAAACAAAAGCAAGCCGAGGCAGAGCAGAATCTAGCCATCTTTTGCCCACGATGCAGGAAGAAACACAGCCACAAAGAATGCCCGCTGGATACAGTCCAAATATGTGCTATCTGTACCAAGGACCACTTGACCGAAAGCTGCCCTTCACTGCCTGGTTTGAAGGCAGTATACAAAGAAGCAGAAGAGGAGTCAGAACCAGCATATTTTGTTAACCAGCGTCGCCAATGGCAGCCTAGGCAACCAGGTATGTTTTCAGACCCCTCCTCTTCTTTTCAACCCCCGCAGTTCAGTACTCAGTAGCAGAACATGTGGCAAAATCAGTCCCAACCCCCGTTTTCAAATTGGTCACCTCAAATGTTTCCTACTCCAAATCCTTGGATGTCCCAATTTGGTTGGCCAAACTGCCCTTATCCTCCACCATATTGGTAGAATAGTTCCTATCCTCCACAGTGGACCCCTTCCACTTCGCAAAGCTCATCCTGGCAGACAAGCTGGCCAAGACCGACATATCAGCCAGCAGGATCAATACCACTCCCTCAACCAACTCTGCCAGCTTTACCACAAAATCCCCAGTCTAATCTGAGACCGCAACTCCCAGCCCAACCCAATCCCAACCCTAATAATAGGCCAGTCCAATCTATTCAAATCATAGACACATCAGAGATTGAGTCTGACCTAAGGGAGTGCAACGATCTTCAGTTAAGATCGGGACGAATAGTAGAAACAGAGGGAGACAAAATGGTTCATATTGAAAATCAGTTACCTGTAGAACAACCCCCACAACGGGAGGATGAAAACAAAGAGCAAAACAATAAGCAAGCAAGCACATCCTCTCCTCCTTTCCCAGAACGATTAGTCATATCTCGACCTATACAACCTCCAGACTTTGACATTCTGGGAGAATTACAAAATCTGTATATAAAGATTCCATTCCTCCAAGCTATACAAGATATTCCTATATATGCGAAAACCATAAAGGAATTATGCATCAAAAAATCAAGGAGGAATACAAATACTAACCCTAGAGTCCAAGTAGTTGGTACTTTATCTGACCTATTATCAGGAAAGGAGACACCTATCAAATATAAAGATCCCAGGAACCCAATTGTGACCGTTCAAATCTATGGCCAAACCCTGACTAACGCTCTAGTCGACCTGGGAGCTGCAATCAACATTTCGACAACCTCCACCTGCCAAAAGCTTGGCATTACGTCAGTAGAACCTACTTCTACTCTGTTAGAATTGGCAGATCGATCTGTAGTTCGACCAGAAGGTACTCTGAATGATGTCATGGTTTCCGTAGATTCATGGGAGTATCCCACAGATTTCCTGGTAATTAATCCTAAAACCCGACTAGATGGACATCCGTTAATCCTAGGCAGACCCTGGCTTGCTACTGCCGATGCCTACATAGGCTGCCGGCAGGGAAACATGACTATAGCTAAAGGACCCGATGTCAAAAATTTAATTCTGTACCCTCCAGCTCAGCCAAGCCTGCCAATGATTAAAACTAACCCTTATCCTGTATCATATCTCGCTAACAATATTAGATCTCCATTAACTATACAGAAGGCGTTAGATTTCAAAGATCAAACAGAAGACGACGCCATTAACAATTTTATTAGTCAAACTGAAGCTAGAAAACATATGCAGTGTCTTATGATAGAGGCAGCATTTGACAATGAGCTAGAAGAAGATCCCTTAAAAGATCCGCATGATCAGACAATACCAGTAACTGCTGTTGCTAATACTAAAGTAGTGGAAATTGAACCTGGTAAAACTCTGAATATTAACGCCAATCTTACACCAGATCAAGAGATAAAACTTGTTAATCTGTTACAAAAATACAAAGATGCATTTGCGTGGGATTACCCCGACATGAAGGGGATTGATCCTCAATTATGCACCCATCACATCTATATAGAGAAAGACGCAAGACCTGTCCGTCAGCCACAAAGGAGACTCAACCCGCACCTAAAAGAGATAGTGAAAGATGAACTTCAGAAGCTCTTAGATGTTAACTTTATTTACCCTATCTCTGACAGTAAATGGGTCTCTCCCCTTGTGGTGGTACCAAAGAAAAACGGAAAATGGAGGATCTGCGTCGATTACAGGGAGTTAAACAAGGCTACACAAAAGGATCACTTTCCCCTCCCATTTATAGATCAAGTATTGGACACGTTAGCAGGGAAGAAATTTTTCTCCTTTTTGGATGGCTTCAGTGGATATAACCAAATCCAAATTGCCCCTGAAGACCAGGATAAAACTACCTTTACGTGCCCTTGGGGAACGTTTGCCTATCGTGTATTACCCTTCGGCCTATGTAACGCCCCTGCTACATTTCAAAGGGCTATTCTCAATATTTTTGCAGATCTAATAAACGATGGACTTGAGGTGTATATGGACGACTTCACACCGTATGGGGATGAATTTGATCCAGCTCTGGATACCCTGGAAAAAGTTTTACAACGCTGCATTGCTACCAGACTCTGCTTGAGCCACGAGAAGTGCTACATGATGATGACGGAAGGAATCATCCTAGGGCACTACATTTCAGCAGCTGGTATCCAGGTAGACCCTGCTAAAATTCAGATTCTTTTGCTCATCCCTACCCCCACTACTCAAACAGAGGTACGTAGTTTCCTTGGATTTTCCGGATATTACAGACGCTTTATAGAACATTATTCACGAATTGCAGCACCTCTATATGCTCTGACAGGTAATGTGGATTTTTTGTGGACAGATAAATGCGACCAAGCTTTTAAAGAATTGAAAAAGTTGCTGTCAATAGCTCCAGTCCTTCGAGGACCAAACTGGAATCTGCCATTCCAGATCTCATCGGATGCCTCAGATACAGCAATCGGTGCAGTCTTAGGACAAGAAGACGATAAGAAGCCATACGCTATTTACTATATTAGCAAAAATTTATCCTCTGCCGAACTCAATTATACTGTTACTGAAAAGGAATTTCTGGCTGTAATTCATGCTGTTAATAAATTTAGGCATTATATTACAGGTTACCCTGTTGTGTTATATACAGATCATTCTGCTATTAAATATCTAGCAAACAAACATGTCACGAATGCTAGAGTAACTCGATGGTTGATCCTGTTGCAGGAGTTTGACATCACAATTAAGGATCGACCCGGCAAGGAGAACCCTGTAGCCGAATTCCTCTCAAGAATACCCAAATCAAGCGAAGCAGCAGCCGTGGAAGATCAATTCCCTGACGAACATCTGTTTGCCATTGCCGTTCGCACACCCTGGTATGCTGACGTCGCCAATTACCTTGCAGTGGGTAAGTTACCAAAATACCTAACCCCTCAGGAACGAAAACAAATTGTTCAAAAAAGCACACGATTTTCGTGGATTGGAGACCATTTATTCCATACAGGGGCAGACATGCAAATCAGAAGGTGTATTCGCGAGGATGAGATCCTAGACATCTTAAAGGCTTGTCACAGTGGACCATGCGGGGGGCACTTTGCCGACAAGAGAACAGCACATAAAATACTACAGGCAGGGTACTATTGGCCTACAATCTTTAAGGACGCAAAAAAGTTTGTGCAGGCCTGTGATAGCTGCCAGCGAGCAGGAAAGCCTGGTCAAGCTGATGAAATGCCTCTGAGACCACAAGTGGTTATTGAGCCATTTGAACGATGGGCTCTCGATTTCGTCGGGCCCATTAATCCACCATCAAACCAAAGGACATACATCCTGGTAGCAACAGACTATGTTACTAAATGGGTTGAGGCTGAATCATTAGCTAGGGCTACAGAAGATTCGGTAATACAATTTTTGTTCCATTTGTTTGTACGTTATGGACTTCCAAGAGAAGTGATTACAGATGGTGGACCACAATTTGTTGGAAACAAACTAGCCGCAACACTTAACAATTATCATATCCAACATAAGATTACTACCCCCTACCATCCGCAGGCAAATGGACAAGTAGAAAACAGTAACAAGATATTTGAGTCAATCTTAACAAAGACCATCGCATCACACAGGCGTGATTGGGCTGCTCGGCTACCTGAAGCACTGTGGGCTTATAGAACCACATGGAGAAGTACGACAGGCTATTCACCTTATCAATTGGTGTTTGGGAAACAACCAATCTTTCCTATCGAATTCGAGATCCAAACACTACGAACTGCACAAGAGGTTGGCCTAGATCTGAATGAGGCACAGATCAATCGACTACGACAAATCAACGAATTGGATGAGATTAGGCTCTCTGCATTACAAAACACAGCATTAATCCAACAGCAGCGAGCTAAGTGGCACGATGCACTTATAAAGAATAAAGTCTTCCATGAAGGAGACTGGGCTCTGTTATACGATTCTCGATTCCAGGACTTCCCGGGGAAACTCCAGACTCGCTGGCTAGGACCATATGAGATCCAGAAGGTGCACGACAATGGGACCCTCACTCTGATCACGATTGACGGTTCTAGACATACGTTCAAAGTAAATGGCCACCGAGTTCGTCTCTATCGAAGACCCCTTACTCGGGAATCCTTTTGTCAACAGCTTCAGCAAGATACTGATTTGGAGATCCTAGGAGAGGAAGTGAAATCTTCCTCACCCATAACTTAAGCAATTTGTTTTTCATAATTTGTACATAACATCCTGTATATATGTTCTTTTCATCTTTGTTTTGTAGTATTTTGGTTACCTTATTTTGCACAGCACTCGTTTGATTTTGCTGTTCCTTTTCAAAAGGAACAGCACTCGTTTGATTTTGCTGTTCCTTTTTAAAAGGAACAGCACTCGTGTGATTCTGCTGTTCCTTTTCAAAAGGAACAGCACTTTTGGTGTTTTTCTGTTCCTTTGCAAAAAGGAACAGCACTTGTTGTTTTGTTGTTCCTTTTCGAAAAGGAACAACACTTTTTATTTTGCTGTTCCTTTGCGAAAAGGAACAGCACTTTTGCGTTTTGGAATTTTTGTTGTTCCTTTGCGAAAAGGAACAGCACTTTTGTGTTTTGGAATTTTTGTTGTTCCTTTGCGAAAAGGAACAACACGTTTGTGTTTTGGAATTTTTGTTGTTCCCTTGCGAAAAGGAACAGCACTTTGACGTTTTGGAATTTTTGTTGTTCCTTTGGAAAAAGGAACAACACTTTTTGTTCTGCTGTCCCTTTGCGAAAAGGAACATCACTTTTTGGCTTTGCTGTTCCTTTGCGAAAAGGAACAGCCCGTGTGGATTGTTGCTGTTCCTTTGCGAAAAGGAACAGCCCGTGTGGATTTTTGCTGTTCCTTTGCGAAAAGGAACAGCCCATGTGGATTTTTGCTGTTCCTTTGCAAAAAGGAACAGCCCGTGTGGATTTTTGCTGTTCCTTTGCGAAAAGGAACAGCACGTGTGGATTTTTGCTGTTCCTTTGCGAAAAGGAACAACACTCTTTGTGCTTTGCTGTTCCTTTGCGAAAAGGAACAGCACTCGCATATTTCTTTTTTCAAAGATGCAGAATTTGGTTTTTCTTTTCCGCAAGATGAGTCATTCGCATGTTTCGCTCAGAGAAGACACCATCAGAACCTTTCTGCTTCTATTTGGACGTTTTGCGATTATGCTCTCCTAAATCCTTTAGATATAGCAATGACATTATGCAATGAACATAAAAGCATGTTATACCGAAACCTGCATATCATAAATCGCTATTATTTTAAACAGTCAGCAGATATAAGAAGACAAGAGGAAGGACATTAACTTTCGTCTTTACTGTCATTACCTTGTTCCCGAACCATGGTTTGGTAATTTTTATCATGTCGATTTCCCTAAAAACTTTCTTGATCATTACTGAGGAATATGAGCAAACAATTTATATCTGTCTGTTGGGATTGTAAGACTTCTTCCACCATTCCCCGCTCTTAAGGAGTGCGGAACCACCCTTATGTGTAATCGAACAAAGAAAAAAGAAGTGTGCTGCAAAAGAAAAAAAAAAAAAAAAAGAAAAAATATATAAAAACAAGATATGAAATTGTCAAATGCAGGATAGGGGGTCTCATTCAGAGCCAGCCTACCATGATCATAAGGATGGAAGCGAAGTGGCATACCCATTACGGCCACCACACCAGGGATATGGTCCAAAGGTAAAATAACAAGCAAACCTTGGAACAGGAGGTCTCATCACGAGCCGGCCTGACCACGTTTCGTGCCTACCTTGTGAATGGCATTATGGCTATCTGGTCACCAAGCCAGCATAATGGCCTGCATTTTGACAAAGCACTCTTCAGTAGATACACAAAGGATAATGGTTACGGAGGGTGAGATAAACAACTTTGCCAAGGTTATGAACACCTGTTGGCAGCAGAGCTCTGTTAATGGCATTGGAGTCGTAATATTTACACCAACAGGTATGATATTAAGTCTGTTTGTCTTTTATTTCCTTCGCATGTATCATATGTCACACCCTGATATAATTATCGCATGAGCATTATCACCAATCATGGCAACGGAATTGACAATGACTACTGGAGACTTGGTACAGTTGACAGACGTCCAACCCTCGGTTCCTCATTATATCACACTGGCTTATCTTAAAAGCGATCCATTTTTCTGCCTCGGTTTCGGTACTTCATTGTCCTTTACAACATGGCATAATTTCCACCTGCTGTACTTTATGATTTGACTCCCGACTGGCTGCTGCTCCTCTCTTTGACGGCTGGGGGCAGCCTATCAGATCGCGGGGGGGGGGGGAGGTGACCTCATTACTCCAATAGGTTACGTGGCTGCACATCATTCGGGCAAAATAATAACACGATTTAACGGTATGATGATTTCATTCTACAGACTGCCACCCACGGTCTTTCTCTTTGCTGCATGCTCTGCGAAAATCCTTCCCAAAATAGCATCGAGTACCCTCTCTGTTCGGTAAATACCGCGGACAGTTGCTGTGTCATTCCCGAGTTCATTCCTGAGAGTAAGCTATGGGCGGGAAAACAATCCGAAGTGAACCGCACAAGCTGATCGCGTCTGATGCTGCCCGCGAAATTCTGGAAAATGCAGGATGGTTGAATTACTTCAACCGCCTGCAAGAATCGAATGAGGCTGTAGCGTTGGAATTCCTGCAAAATCTGCAGAAAAACCACTCTATAGTCGGAGGGAAGCGGATAGAAGTCACGGAGGATATCATTGCAGAAACCTCAGGATTACCAGCTGTTGGACCCAGATGGGAGCTGAAGAAGGAAAGACTGCAGAAAGCAATGGAAATTTTCCAAAGCGAAGGCCAAAGTCTGACAGTCAAAGGAAAAGGAGTTCTGCCGACGACACTGGGGGAACCCTGGACCGAGCTGGCGAAAATAGTGCAGAGCTATATCACCTGCGAGGGGAGAAAAGATGTGGTAAGGGCTCGTCACTTAAAACTTCTAGCTGTTTTGAAGGGAAAATGCTCTGTAAATCTCCCTGCCTTTTTAAATTCATTATTACATGATGCGGCCTGAAGTTTGAAGAAAGCTCAGCACACAGAGACGGTTGTTAGCCACCACGGACTGATTCGGCTAATAATAAGCCACAGTCTTGCCCAACAACAAGACACTTGGGAGGAATTGGTCGAAACAGTTAAAATGGGACTGGCTTTACCTCGAACCTCCAGCACACTGGAACGCTCAGAAGAACACAAGGAGCCAGCAGCAGAAAAGCATGCTGTTTCAAAACGAAAGCAGTCCTCTAGCACGCCGGAACAATCAGAGAAACGTAAGAAGTCGGCAGCAGAAAAACATGCTGTGTCGAAACGGAAGCGATCCTCCGATACGCCGGAATGACCAGAGGAACCTAGAGAACCTGTTGGCACTCCCAACCTGCCTGAAAGACCCAGGAAGTCAGCTCGATTGGTTCGAATAAGGGGAAGGTTGGAAAAGATTCAGAAAACTGCGACCCAACCAATCGAAATCGAGGACGAACCTTCGGAAGAGGAAGGTGAATTACCCGAAGGAAATGCGGAGCAATTAGAGGCTGGAACTAACCAGCCAGAAGAAGGAATTGAGGAAGAAAATGCACAATCCATGGGTAGCCCGTTGCAAGACCATCCAGGAGAAGAGGAATTGGCAGCAGTTCTGGCCAATATGGGAGAATACGGCCAAGCCTCCAGTCCAGGAGGCATCCTTGACGGTCCCGCAGAAGAAGAGTTACCTGAAGAAGGGCATGCAGAAGAAGCAGGGGAAGAAAACCTGCCCGGTAAAGAAGCAGAAGACATCAATTCGGGACAATCTGTCCCCAGGGCACCGGAAGATGTTCCGGGAAAGGAAGAAGAAGTAAAATTAAAGGCCAAACCCTCTGCCGAGGCTAGGGAAATTGCAAAATTGAAGAAGAAGCACCAGAGGATGCTGGGCACGATAGCCAGACTTCGGCAACAAATCAGAATGTTGAAAGCCAGTCTGAGAATACAAAAAACTGCAAGGCAAAAGAAAAGGACCACGGCAGCGAGGACCCCGAGGGTTAGGGTTCGTTTTGAAGGACGAAACCCCATCAGGAGACCTACTGTTGAGGAACAGTCCGCTGTTCTGAATGTCAATGAGGAACAGGGTGCTGTTCCAATGGAAACTGCTGTTCCATTTGGCCCGGAGGAACGAATGGACATTCCAATGGAACAGCAAGAGGCTCCGGTGGTAGGAAGACCACACCAACCCTTTGTTCGCATCAAAAAGGAGACGGATAGCAAAGAGGTTCAAACGGAAACACCCCCCTCGGGTGTAATTCGGGTCCTAAATTCCAAGCAACGCAATAGGAAGGTCCAGGTTAAACTTCCAGCTTCTACGGCTCTGTGGAAGAAAGACCCGAAGACCAGGACCTTGCATAAAATGATGAAGGAAGCCCAGCAGGAGGCCAAGCAGTTGCGAGAACAGACGGTCCCCAAGGAAAGATACGAGGAACTCCAACAGCAACTTCGAAACATCAGTCAGTTTGAGAGCCAGGCCTTTGAAGGATGGCAGAAGGAGCAGGAAAAGGTTGCTAAGGTAACTCGTCGACTAGATAGTGTTGTTAAGCAGATGGACACCTTGTGTTCCTTGTATACTGATGTTTTGACTTATAGAGCCCCTGCTAAAAATTATGCTTTGTTTTTGCTTGAACGTTATTTGAGATTAAAAATAAAAGCTGTTAGGGCAGGAGCACCCATCCATATCAACACTGTTAATGATTTTATAGATTGCTGCAAGCACTATGGAGTTAAAGTTCAAAGATTGTTATGTGAATTCTACTTGCACAATCTTGTCTTAGACCAGGAAACTGATTTGAATCCTGGCCCTTTCGTTGGCGATATACAATTTCAAGCCTTTATCTCATTTGGGGTGAATCAGTTAAAATGGTTTAAAGCTTACAACATCTTTCAGAGGCAAGAAAATAGTTTAGACCTTTGGGTACGAGCTGAACCTAGGGACCCAGCAGCATTATGGAGAGAGCATAGGAGTATGATGAGGATCCCAGGTGTCATGAAGATATTAGGTCCCATGCATGGAGACTTGATCCGAAATGGTCTGGAGTATTTCCTGACTATTAAAGACCAGGCCTTCCATGCTGCAAAGTTTCGCTACCGAACCTCTAACCCAAACATCCAGCTCAGGGAACCCTTTAACTTTGAGAATTTTGAATTGGCTGCCAGTCGATTGAGTCTCTATGGGGAACGGATTCTGCGAGCAGGCCCATTTTGGTTGGGGTATCGGTTTCGCAGCCCAATTGTTTGGCATCCTGCACCTGGATATCAGGCTCTATATGAGATGCCTGCAGATCAGTTAGACCAGTTCTTTGACCATCTAGTTGCTAATCATGGTTGTCGGCCTCTTCGAGAGATCCCTTCTCCGGCCTACTCTCTCACAGCCCTGCATGTCAATTACAACGTTTTCATGAGGACATGAAACAGGGTAAGCAGGGGGGTGTGTGGAGCACCTGGAAGGTATGCTTTTTGATAAGTAATCTAGTGGTTTTTCAAATACTATTTCTAATCTTTTCTGCATATTGAGCCTAAAAACATAAGGGTTTTGGTAAATTATGTGAAAATGGACAAACGAAGCTCAATCACTAATAATCGATGTTTTCTATGCAGAAGGACGCGGAAATAGGGGATTATCGAGTAAAAACGAGAAGCGCAAGGAAAGTAACTGCTGCCCCGTCGACAGGGAACCGGATGCGGACAAGATCAAGTAAAATTGGAGCCGAATAATCCAGGAAAAGAGCGCAGGATACCGTGACGGAGAACGCAAGAGACCTGAATGATTAGCGAATCCCTCAGGATCTTCGATCCTGAGGGATCGCTGCTTTAAAGCTTATCTTTTGTATCTAGACATCTCCGTCATTTATGTTATATAAAGGTACCACGCCATCGAGCGTGGGGGGATGACTGTTATTATAATTATAAACTCAGAACGATTTTGATCACTGAGCTTTTGTAAGATCTGATTTTGTACACTTTTGTTATGCGATCAATATAAAGGATTTGGTGTTCACTTCGTTTCTGTATCTGAAGTAACTCTAAGCAGTGTACCATCGTAGCCAAGGGCCCAGCTCCGATGGTCACTTGCTGTTGTATCATACGGTGATTTGTGTGGTTTGCTTATTTCTTTCATTACAGTAATCCGATACATTTCTTATATGATAGACTATGCTTCTTAATTAATATCTGAATCTGAATAAGTTCTGTAATTCACGTCTCTGTATTACACAAACTGAATCTATTCGAATTGCATCCATTTCTACAGCAAGTTATTGGTATGAATGTTATCATTATTGGATTCATATGAAATAAGTACTTGTGAGACTTGAAGATAATATCACTTTGTTCAGAAACATAGTCGCATCATACATTGCTCTCGGATCGCTACAGTAGTATAGACCGTGTACATACTTCGGGGTTGCTGTTCCATTTGGATTTGCTGTTCCATTTGGAGTTGTTGTTCCAATTGGGTTCGCTGTTCCATTTGGGTTTGCTGTTCCATTTGGAGTTGCTGTTCCATTTGGGTTTGCTGTTCCATTTTATATGATTGACGTTTCCTGTCTATGATAGTTTGCTGTTCCATTTCTTTACTGCTGTTCCATTTCATTACTGCTGTTCCATTTTAAGAATTGTTGTTCCAGTTTACTTTCGCCAATCTACCTTTATTGCTTTCGCGTGATAGCAGGCCTAAGGCTGTCGTGAGCCCAGCAAGACACTGCCTAGCTCCCTGACCTATAAGCCCATGCTTTGGTTTTCTTTCTTTATCAGTTTCTAAAGGGAAGGGTTATTGGTTCCGTACCCTTGACTGATCATTTGCCTTGTGTGATTTCATTTCCTGAATTGGTTTAGTTACAGCTTAGTGTTTGTTTCCCTTCAAGTCATTAGAACGCTATACTACCGAGCACTACTTGGACAGAACAACCTTGGATTGAGTTACTCCTTGAAAGAACAAAACGATCCCGGATTGACTTAATAATGTGGAAAAATTGGTGGTGTGAGAGACCCTAGTTATAGCTCTACAATAGGTCTTAAGATCACTGTACTCCCAAGAAAAAATATCAGCAAATTGTTTCATTAGGGTGCAATACTCATAACTTTGGGCAGAAGACAAGTGAGTGGACAGATTTATGTACTTTGGATGGGCTGGACTCCCTATATTATGTCTATGAACTGCAGACTCATTTTCTTTTTTGGCAGGCTTATAAGGTACATCATTATGATCAAACATCTTCTCTAGGGGCACCAATCCTTTGGGTATATGGTTACTAGGCAGCTGAACAATGCTATCCTGACCAATCTCGTCTTTTAGCTTGGAGTGGTTGTATTCTTCAATGGTTTCATTTTCTTGGTCAATGTGCATTTCAGAAAATTCATCAATGACTTGTAAAAACCTATTAATTTCATCATCATCTTCAAAAAATTTCCACTATTTGACATTTTCAGGCAGAGATGGTCTATATTTCACCTGAACTTCATAAGTTAATTTAGGAGGCAAGGGAGGAATAAACGTGCTAGCAGACATAGCAAGGGAATCAGCAAGCTGGTTCTTCATTCTAGGGATGTAAGAAATGTTGAAACTATTAAAAGAACCCTTGAGCTTCCATACCTCATCTCTGTATGCTTTCAGCCTTGGATGCTTTGCTTGGAAAGTTTTGTTGACCTGCTGAATGATAAGGTCTGCATCTCCAAACACCTTCAGACCTTTGATGCCCATTTCTTTAGCAGTGTTTAAGCCCAATATCAAGGCTTCGTACTCTGCTATGTTATTTGTGACCTGAAAAGTTAACTTGAAAGATAAATGAATGAATTCTTGTGTGGGGACACAAGGACTACACCTGCCCCTGTAGCCTCCTTAGAGCAAGCTCCATCAAAGAACATGTCCCAAATTTGTGGGCCTTCTTCCTCTGTGATCTAGAAAACTGGTTTCTTAAGCTGCATGGAGGGCAACTAGGATTCTTCAATCTAAAGAATACAAGCTCCAAAATCAGTGTCGATAGCATAGATGGGATGATTAGTGGGATTCCTTTCATCATTGATGATATAAGCCAACTGAGCTTCTCTGTATAATATCCTACTCTCACCTCCAAAAACTGGGACAGTAGCATAGGACAGATCATTTTTCAATGTTCCACCTAATCTCTTGATCTAACCTCTGGAAAGAAACATGCCAAAATTGTGGGGTACATCTTCCACCACAATATCCATCATCATGCTCTTCATGGGCAGCTAAGACAAGGTGATGGCTAGGTCTTTGATTAATCTCAAACATTTCACTTTTCTAGAGTCAAAAGAAAATAGGTCATGATAAGACTTCGTAATGTCAAGACCCAACTCATCCATGATAGTCGTGGGCATTAGATTATGGCTGGCTCCTGTGTCCAAAAGGCAGTTGTGAAGGATTTTGTCATGAATAGTCAAAGATACATAGAATGATGGGGAGATGTCATCAAAATTTTCAATCATTGGGCTGATAAAAACAACTGGTTTGTCGTCTTGCAGATTTACATAGTCAGTGGAGGCTTGGATGGCTTTAGGCTCAAGGGCCTCGAGGATAGATCTCTTGAAGGACTCATTCTTCACTAGTTCAATCAGAGGTATAGGTATGCTTAGCTTCTGAATTTCTGATTCAAAACTGAAAGGAGAAGGAGACTTGTCAAGGCCTCTTACCTCGTGAGCTGGAGCTTTGAGGATGATGGGATCAACTACCAGTCGTTTCTGCTTTTTAGCTTGTTGTATTGCAGGGACAGCAGCTCTCTGAACAGGAGTTTCCTTGGCATTATTCATCTTCGACCTCAGATCATATTTGTGTCGATCATCAGTTTTCAGAACAGCTTCACCATCCCACTCTTGACTGATGTGGTCATTGAATAATGACTTTTCATAGGCAGCTGAGGTCAAAAAGGAGGCACTGCCTTTGTCTCCCAGACAATGGATCCCATCATCTTCTTCAAACTACTCTTCTTCTATGACTACACTCTGGAAAGGGGTCTTCACCCTTTGGTCTTCATTGGCATCTTTGCTTCTTTGCAGAATCTGCAACTGCTCATTAGCTCATCTATATGGATTTGGATTTCTAGGAGCAAAGGTATTAGGAACTCTTCCTTTCCCAGGGTTCTGCTCAACCTTTCATTTGGATATTTCAGGGGCTAATGACTCTATCATCTTCGTAATTTTATCTATCTTGAGATCTGAAGATGATGAAGATTTGCCCCTCTGTCTCCTTCTATCAACATTCCCCTTGAGCTTCTCTGCAGCCATGATGTTTGATTCTACTTCCAAGGCTGCATCCTGCATATCAGCCAAGGTAGCACATCGTCTCTCCCTCAATAGTAGACAGAAGTCAGAATCAAAGGCATTGGCATAGGTGAGTTTAGCAGAGGTAGTGGTGGGTTTTACTTCAGTTGGTATCTTGTTGTACATGCGGTTAAACCTCTTATTAAAATCAGACAACAACTCACTATTTTCCCTATTTAAGTTCCCAAACTCGGTGTGGTAGGAGAGTAGATCTTTCTTATCCCCCCAATGCTTTAGGAATGCATCATCTAAAGCCTCAATATCTGCTATAGACCTTGGGATCAGTTCTCTGAACCATTTTCTAGCCTCTCAATCTAGACTTTGGACAAAGACTCTCATCCATACAACATCTTCACTAATGTTCAGGTTATCAGCATAGCTATAGAATGATTCAAGATGTTCCTTGGTTGTAACACCTTCAGTCCCAGTGAACTTAGGCATATACTTATGATATTCTCCAGTACTCATGGAATTCGAAGGAGTGGGCAGTACTAGAGGTCCATACCTAGCAGCTATGATTCTTTCCATTTTGGTAGGTGTTGCCATAGTTGTGGTGGTTATAAGGGTACTGGAAGTCTGAATGACAGAGGGTTGAGGAATGACTGATAGGACTAAAGGAGTATGATGGATAGGAGGAGAGCCTTCCTTTGGGCTTAGAACAAAAGGAGAACCTAAAGAATAAGGAGCTCTATGAATCTTTGAGATTTTTTCTTCACTGCTAGTATTAGATGCTATACTCTCAACATGTGTTTGTTCTATTACAAGATTTTCTTGAAGAGATATAGAATATTGTTTAGAGCTACCTAAACCTGATGCTCCTTTCTGCAACGCCTTTCTTTCTTTGATTATTTTTTCAGGGTCAGGTACTAGGTCAGCTCGTGGCTTCTGAGGATTTCTCTGAGTATGCCTCACAAACTGAGCCAGAACTATGGAGTGGAGTTGCCAAGAGGTTCGTCCTCCAGTAGAGTCGCCAGATAGATGACTACAACCCAAATAGTGTCCAGGCTTTGTCTATCATCAAAGTTGGATCTATGTCATCCCCCAGGGAAGCTGAGCTTCAATCTCCTCTCCTCGGCAACGGCGCCAATTATGTTAGCACTCCAGGAAACTCTCATAGGTTGTAGCTCGGAGATGCCTGGTAACATATAAATCTTCAATATTGTTCTCTGAACTATAGGAATGGATTGGGGTTTGGATCAAGTCAGATGACTATTTCAACTCAGTTTTCACTCAAGACATGCATGAACACCCTCAGCTTGACAAGGCTTTAGACCACTAATGCTCAATAGTTTATAGATTCAATGAATAGATGGAGAATCCTGACTGTACTAGCATATACATACATAAACACGTATGAATTGCTAGGTACAAAAAGTAAATGAAGCTCGCAAATCTAATTTATCAACGCAGAGATAAGATGACAGTTATCTGGCATTAGACATAGAAAAGAACATGAATAACCTACTCAAGTGCAAGCTTAGAACATAGGAGAATATGGCGATTGAACATGTAACAACAAAAGAAGCTTGTATTACTGGAATGAAGATGAGACGCTGGGAAGAAAAGAGTATCCACAGTCTCCAAAAGTTGAACCTTTAATACTTCGAACTTTCAGCCATTTATAGGCTTTTTACAATGCTCTCGAACTCTCTGAGGCTCGAGATGTCTTAATCTATCCCCTCTGTCTCCTAACTACTTGATGCCATAACTAGACAAACATGAGCTTAGAGGGCTCTTCTTCTAACAAACATAGTAACCAAATTCTAGTAATTTTGCCGCACTGTCAGGTGGCTCGCTCATGCCAGTGATGCTCCATGATCACTTCTGTTGGTTTGGCTGCATCGTGTTGTGGCTTTTTCCCCTTCCGGCCATGCATTTCGTTATTTCGGTTCAACTGTCCGACTGTCAAAACACTGACAGAGCCAACAAATTTCCTCCCCAAGCGCTTGATGGGAAGTGGGGCACAGGGAAATTTGGGCTGTTGGATGGTGTGGATTGACGGTCGGGATGTCGATAAGGCGACGGAGGATGAACTGAGGTGATCGTGAATGAGGGCCGTTGGATCGAGAGGAATGGACGGAGGAGATCAATCGCCGGAGGCTAGAAGTCGTGGTGGAAGCGGAATAAGTCTGAGCCGCCAGATCTCAGATGAGCAGATCGAACGACTATTGGGCGGAGGAGGTGCTCGAAGGATAATGCCAGGGAGCGGTTTATTCAAACGGAAATGGTTTTATATCGGGCGATCATCAGGCGGTAAGCGGTAAAGGTCGGAACCTGCCCGAATCCATTCATCGCGCGCCACGTAGCAGCGGGGAGAGAGAGGAAACCACTTTTATCAGAAGGTATCCTTCTCACTTGTTGCTTGAGCGATATGCGCGATAGCCGTTAGATCTGGCGGAAATGATCTAACGGTGGTGAGTGGTCGAGCATATAACGTCGGTCGGGTGAAGTGCGGACTGTCAGATCAGTGGGAAGATCGACTGTGGGGATTAGAGAATGGAGAGTGCAATGGAAAGGAGATGAACCGAGAGCGGACCCACCGATATTTATGAGCACGGGTGTATAATTTTTTAAGTCTGGCTTATAGCTAAAGCAGCGCAAAAGGAGATGTGGACCATCAGAGCTAAAATTTGGGACATTTCCATTAAAATAGCAGCAGTGCACCTTAGGGCTAACAGTATCCACGGACGTGCATCTTCCAATACTCCACTTGAAGTGGTAAGACTCTTGTCTCGGGTAAAGTTTAATGGTAAGAGGAATTCTTCTGTTTTTTATCATGCCTTTCAATTTATTCGAAAAATTTCAAATTTTAATTTTCATGATATTGATGAAGGCATTTTATGCAGGATTTTTACTCTTACATTCTTGGCAAAAGACAGAAGTTGGTGTTAATCGCTTCTAGTTGCCTCAATTCACAGTTGGGATCAATTTGTTACAATGTTCCTTTGTAAATTTGACCGCTATAACTATGAATAGGTATGTGACGAAATCGAAGATTTACGAAGGTTTGAAAATGAATCTTTGATTGATTTTACCATTCAATTTCATTTAAATTGTTTGAGATTTAAAATTAAAGAAAAAACTTCAGAAGAGGAATTATTAGATTGGTTTGAATATATTTGCTCTCTTCCTCCCATTCATAATCCATGTGAAATTATTTCAAACTTTGCTCAATCTCCTTCCAATTTCATTAACATAATTGAGAATTCCAATATGGAGGTGCAAACAAATGATGATGAAGTGGCCTCTATTATGTACGATCAATTTCTTCATTTAGTGCACATTTCTTACAATATTAATAATGATCAGGATGCATGTTCACATGTCAACGAATCTCAATCACAAAGTTTGGAGAATTTTACTACTCAAGTGCAAGAAGATATTAGCAACAATCTTGAAGAAAATACCACCTTGAAATCTGAAGCCTACTGTGCGGTAAATTCAAAAAATCAGAACATAAATCAGCAAGTATAAGTAGCAATCAAAGTTTTCAATAACACACAACTTGTTGTACAAATTTATGAATTCTTTTACGATGAGCAGATGCCAAATTCAAAATAGCAAAGCAACATTCTTCAAGAAAGCACAAGTACAAAAATGAATGGTCTCAAATCTGAAATTTACAATGAGTAGAATGCACAAGAGTTCTTAAATAGAGACATTTTTAAATCCATTGCTTCTGATTCTCATTTTTCCCTTTATCCTGATATTTTTGCTGATAGCAATTTATCCCCTCTTAACATTAATGATATTTCAGAAAACAGAGAGGCTGATCTGAATGAATTGCCAATTAATTTTTATCAGGATAGAGAAATAATTATTGATCATTCTTCTCGCATTAATGAACATGTGCTTTATATTCCTTTTTGTTTTGATACATTGGATGAGATCAAAGGGAATTCTAATGAATGTTGTGAGGTCATTTATGATAGTTACTTTGACATTGAGGATATTGATTTATCTTCTTCACAATTGAATCCTCATGATCAAAGTCGAATCACATGTGAAAATGAAGAACACTCTAATTCATAAATTATTTCAAATAGTTCTCATTTTCAAATAATTAATCATACTCATGATTTCAGCATTCAAGAAACCATCCCAATCTATGATTTATATGACGATCAAGCTCTCATTCCTATTCATAGTCATGATTCTCTTTCTAATTCACAAGTTGGTATTGGAAATCATTCTAATTCCATTATTATGGCCAATTCTTGTGAAAAGGAAATTGTTTTAAATCAATCCCAATTGTGTTGTAACAATAATTGTAATGATAGCGTAAATTACGATTCAATTTTGTTATTTTTCCTTCATTTATTTTCTTTAAATTCATATTTGTTTTCTGTTTTTAGTTTTCAATTTTTAGATACTTTGTGCTGGCATATTGAGCAGCTCAATATTAAACACTCAATTGATGTGTTGCCTGAATGGGAAAATGAAGTTTCACATCATAATCATGAACATCAAGAGCTGTTAATCTTCCAATTTCAATTGATGTTAATTTTTTATCGATTACTTCTATCTTCTCAAAGGCAATGTCAACAAGAGAGTGTATTTTCGCAATATGACTAGCAATCTAATTCAATTAATAATCTTCCATTGTATCTAACAGATTTCCATCCATATTTCATAGACCCCTTTGAAAAATATTTGGAAAGTTTTCCTTCACGGAAGATTGTTAATAGTTTAACACTTGTACATGACACTAACATATTTACGCGGGCCATTGAATCTAAATCTCATTTTCATTATCTTAGCTGTTATCCTCTCTTTTGAATCCCTTCCAATCAATAATGGAAATACATCAAGATTTTTATGATCCAATTGAAATTCAGTTGGAAAAAGCATTTCAAGAGAAGATAATTGTAAATAAACCGCTAACAATAACTGTACATTCTAAATTAAGATTTAGTTTTCTTAGCTTAATTTTATTTGTATTTTTGTTACTAATGTTTGACATATACATACATGCAGGAATTAAAATGCTTACATGGTTACACTGGAAGTATGACTATACCTAATCATGTTTCCTTCATTAAGTTAGAAATAGAAATAGATTAATTTAGATTAGATTTCTTTTATGTTTACACTTATTTCAATAAAGCAAGTAATGAATCTGACTTCTTATGGGCATCCCTTTTCGTTTCCGAAAAGCGGCTTAAAACATTTTAAGCTCTTAGATCATGCATATTTGTGAAAGCACTTGATTATTTTGTTTTGCAAAAATTCACCACATTGATCATACACATGAAGAAATTCCAAGAATTTGCTACAGCTTGACAATTTTTTGATTCATAAGTATTTCTAAAAAAGAGTTTGTTTTTACCACTCTTGTCTTCCAATGTAAATTTGAGGTGGATACAATATGAAAACTCATTACTTAGCATTTTTATATCAAATAAGTAGATGATATTGAACATGGGAGAAATTGAAGATTCATGAGGTAAAATTTACAGTTAATTTTCTTCCAGGTATGCATTTACAGGTTCATCATCATCTATTGTTAGTTTTACTTTTTCAAAGGTTATTTCTTATTTTTGTTTTGTTTCTTTTACAGGTCTTCATTGACTTGATTATGGAGACTTAAGATAAGCAAGTAGCCAGACCTTTTCAAATCCACAACATGTTCAGGGAAGTATTATTGGTTGTTCATCAAAATTTTAGCATTTTTTATTTTGCTTTCACTCTTTAAAAACCCAATAGGCCTTTAAAACAATATCGAAACATTTTAAGTTGAACTTCATATCACCAATACTGCGATGTCTATACATCTGTGATATTCCCATCCGCTTATTTTTTGATAAATCTTCCACCCAATATCGCATCATCCATATCGCAAAACCTTTGTATCACAAACATTTGATCGAAACAGCGCTTAACATTTCCCGATAAGAAACTATTGATGCAAGACCTTCGATATTCATTTTTTTTCTCATTCTTTGATAAAATGACTTCATCAATATTGCGATGTCTACACAACCCCAGACCCTATACGATAGTTAAATTCAGTTTTAAAAGATATCACGTCCATTCATAAACTCCAATTTTGTTGGGGCATATGTTTAAAAGCTCTGATGTCCCGGATCCGATATGAAATTAAATCCATATAATTAAACGATCTGGTTCGTTCTTCATCGCACATCGGTGTATCAACGATGTTACATCCCGTATTCAAATCTTCCGATTACCGATTTCTTATCGAATTCAAAGTCGGTCCCACCACTGAGCCACGTCATCTATCGCAATCCTATTATCGCAAGAATCATTTCGGCATTTCATTTTGTTCACAATTATGATCGCCGATATGACTATTCTCTGATATAGCAATCGCTCCATTGCAATTTCTGATTGCATATACTCCTATCACAATGCTTCTATCACATCGCAAAACTCAAACGACGCCTTGTCTTGACATCCTCCAATGCGATAAACTCTGGTATATGCTTCTCTTCCATTATCTTTTAAGCATTGCATAACACTCAATCGCATATCAGCAAAGGTGAATCTAACAACTTAACAATTAAGCATGGCAAAGAAACTTGCGATGCAAAACATCCGATGAAGCGTTGTCCTATATAAAGAATTTAAGGCACTCTTGGGAAACCAATATGGTAATGAAACAATTGATAACAAATTTGCAACATGGTTAAATCATTTTTTATCTCTCTTATATTTGAGTTTTGATATATCACTCTATATTTAATATACGAAATTCAAGACCTCTCCATCTACATATCTGTATTTCATTGTCTTGAATTTGGTCTTGATTCTGAACAATTTATGAAAATTATGGAATTGATATAAAACTTATAATATTAAGAGAACATTCATGGCTGCGATTCATTAAGAAGTATACCTTCATGTTTATCTCTGATGAATTTGCTTTATTTTCGATTCCTTGAACATAAAACATTACATTATTCTAGTTTACTACTCGCTTTAGTATAGATTTAATAGATGATGATGTTGGGTTAATAAGATTTCAATTAGTTCAACTTCTTCATGCTTTTAATTCTAATTAAAGTAAGAAGTTAGCTAGTATTGGAGAAAATCACATTTTTTAAGATTAAATGCAATTCTCCAATGGTAAGTTTCATGTGCCCATTTTCATTACTTTACTTTTGTTTTTAGTTTTGTTTTTAATTTTTGTTGATCTTGAAATTTGTTTTACAGGTCTTCATGAACCTATTGCACCTCTGCTAGATCATTTTTTAAGTTCATTCTCTTTCGTTTAGTTTGCTTTCAGATTCTTGAGAGAAGCAGTAATGATCCTCATCAAATCAGCTAAACTGGGTAGTTTTTGAATATTTAGTTTGTTCCTTTAAGCATTACTTTTATTAAGAAAATGGTTAAGATGTTTTTTGTAGATTTTGCTTTGAAACAAAAAGTTTGTAGCAGACAAAGACTTCTCATTTAGCATATTATCCATCATCACTGTTATTCACCCTATACATTTTGAGAGCCTCATTTCTTATAACTCTAAAAAAATAAAATCTCAACATAAGAAAGAACGTACATATGCTTATTTTCTTTTATCTCTTTTGTTGGGACATTTGCATAAGTAGTCTTGTTGGAGTTTATCTCTTAAACTTGGATTTTTCTTTCAATTTTTGCTTCCTTCATTTTTATTTTTGTTTGTTGATTTCTTTTCTTACTTTAGTTTAAGAATTCTTTTCCTTTTGCTTTCAGTTTTAATTTCATTTTGGTGACTCTGCCATGATATATGTGAAAGGCCTTTTTCCTCTCCCAACAACAATTAGCATACATGGGAAATCTCTTAACTCTATTAATTTTAGTGAATCTCATTTATCATTAAACGCAAATCTTTATGGAACCATAAGACCATCTTGCTTTGAATCTTTTTCATGGAGGAACACACATCTTTACTAAGTGATGGAGTTTACTTTTTCAAGGAAAGAATTGATTTGAGTTTAATACAATTAATCCATCCCCTCCACATAAAAGCCTCTGATTGATAATTCTAGGGAGAAAAATTTGGAGTAAACATTATGAAAGTATTATGTCTATTAAACATAAATCTCTTTAACCATCCCACATCTTTCACTCAAATACATCATAAACTAAAAGCTTGCAAAGTGCGCTTATCAAAAGGGTGATTAAAAGATGAAGCATGGGAAATACAAGTAAATGCGGTTATGGATGCTCGCTCGCAGCGAGACTAGGCTTGTATGGCATAAAAGACAACTTCGTCGGGGTACTGTTCAGGTTCGCTGGCAGTGAAGCGATGTTAGAGACAATCATAAAATGGATATATGCTTTATCAAAAACTCATATCTGTACCTTCTTCTATTTTTCATATGAGGTAATTTTAAAATAAAATTTTCCCAAATTTGGATTTATCACTTTCACTCAAGTCTTCTTTTGAGTACTTACCTTTACAAATTCATATTGCTTAATCTTTTTATGTGGGACCTATGGAAATATTTTACTGTTCGACGGTTTCGTGATTTCCTTTGTTTTTAACCTTTGGGTAAATTAAAGTTCATTATCTTAACCATAGATAATTGGTTCTTTCTAGTGTGTCGCAATTGTTGTAGGGAAAACCCAACACCCCCATTACTTAAAATAATGGAAACGCTTTCCATTAATTTTTGGCTAAGCATCTTTTATGATTTGCATTTAAGTTAATTATCTTACAATTTTTTTTATTTTTTTTTTCATCCGATTTCTATTTTGATTGTTTCATTGAATCCGACTTTTCACAAGCTTTCAGTTGATACTTGTTTCGCCTCATTAAGTCAACCGGTTTGTAAATAACACTCCTTTGAAGTTTGATCATTTTCTCGCATCGACTAAAAAATGTAAATAAATGTATAATATTTCATTTTTGCAATTAAAATAGTCATTCATTGTAAATATTAACTCTTAATTTTTACTAATTATTTAATTATTTTTCACTAACGGTCCTACAAAATGACCCAACGAAATTGTACAACACATGAAAACACATTTTGAGATTTTGATAATTTACGCCAATTTATTATTTTAAAACAAATTACCAAACCCAAAACTCCAAAATTGCAAAATAGTTGAAGTCCAATTCGTAAGACTATTAATTCACATGCACCCCACTTCACATCCCTTCTCTTCCTTCCAATAAATATGATCTAAAAAAAGAGCAATTGTGATGCGATAGCATGCGAGGGGTTAAACTTTTTAACATAAGATTTCTCTCCACCTTATAACTCCCAACTCATTCGTTTAACCTCACCCTCACGTCACTTTCCTTCCACCTCACCTCACCTCACCCCTTATCCCTCCACTCCTTATAAATCCATTACTCTCCCCACTCCTCCATAAGCCTCCCAATTACAATACGAATAAGGAGTTTCGTTATATATTAATTTGAGTTTTAATTTTATAAATATAATTTGTAATAAATATATTATATTATAATTATAATTTTAATATAATATAATTATATTTTAAGTAATTGTTAAATCATTTTTTATTAATTAAATTTTTGTTAATAATTAAGTTATAATTAATTAAGTTTAATAATGTAGAGGTAGTTAATTAGCATTAATTAATTAATAACTATAATTTAATTTAGAATTAGATTTTAATTTAAAAAATGATTTTTAGTTTAAGCAACAGAAATTTTAGAATTCCGGCAATTTTAATATACCAAGTTTGAAAGCTCATAAATGGAATTTTACTTGGCCAAATTACGTTGAGGAAGGCTCATTGGAAAGATAAAATTATGAAGAATATTTCTAAAGTAGTTTCATTTCTAGATTTGATAATTTATTGGGTCTAAAATCCAGCAAAAGATCAAGCTCCAAATTTTTTAACAATAATATTTTTCTGAGTTTAATTTTCTGCATTTTCATTTGCCCGCAATTTCTTCTAAGTGCAAATTCATTCACCTATATTCTTCTTGGCCAATTAAATCTTCACAGGCATCAATAGAAATCACAAATTTCTTTTATTTTAATTATGTAATTAAATTTTGATTGGATTTGTTTTAATTCCAGATTTGGTATTTTGATTTTATTTTTTCATTTTAATTTAGTTTTGATTTGTTTTTGCAAGAAAACAGTTGAAGAGATGAGGAGAAGAAGATCTCAATCAACGAGAATTCTCCAGCGATAGGAAAATGGAATTTTGCGCCGATAAAAATTAATGGAGCATATTTCTTCTTCAACAAGCTTTATTGTTGAGAATTATTTTGTAAATATTATAAATAACAGATTGTAGAATGTATTAGGGTTCTCTTCTCTGCAATTCTGAACTATTAAAAGCACTATTGTGATAGGGATTTAGAGTTGTAGGTGAGAGGGGATAAAATCTTAGATCTGGGGATTACTGAGGATTTATCTTTTGCATTCTGAATTATGTATGGAAAACAGAGCTTACACTACTGCAGCTCTTGTTGTAACAACAAAAGTTCAAAGATTGTAGAGGACTATGGGAGACCAGAGCGAGAGAAATGGATTCAATAAATTGTTATTTCTAATATTATTGTTTTAAATACTAGTTTCATTTTATGATGGCAGAAATGTGTCATTTTATTCATATTTGTGCACTATTGTCGATATGAGTAATTTGTCTCAATCATATGTTATTATTTATCTCTGCTCTTATGGGTTGAATTATGATTTCTGAGTAACTATTTACTTAGAAATCTGTCTTTTAATATTGATTTAACAAATAATGATATGTTGTGAACTATTTCCTCATATTATTGTTTAATTATTCGAATTACTGATTTAACAATCAATATCATTTTGTGAACTACTTCCTAAATGTTGTTGATTGATTATTTCAGTTAAGAGGTCTCTGAATAGAATGTGTTTTGGTATTCATAATTTCAGTTAATTGAACTACTTCGTTAACTTGATATTCATTATAAACCAAACATATTTAAATCCCAGGCATTTAAATATCTTGCTCTCGGTTGGGTTAGATCTATATCTGCCTAACTGAGATAGGATTAGGATTTAGTTCATTTTGCTTGCATTTTAGAATAATTTTGCATTTAGATTAATTCTACATTCCTAAAAGTCCTCTTCACAAAGAGGCAAACTTTAGTTGTGGCTTGGTTGAGCCCCAGATCAACTGAAAGATCACTTTCTTGCCTGATCAGCAAGAGGGTTGATCTAGTGTCTCTTCTCCATTGGTGGATGAAAGCCATATTTTAAGCCTTTTGGAGATTGAGAGAAGGTAACTGGGCCTAGTTAAACCAGTCGGAACCACCATCCTAAATAGAAAAGGAGTTTCTTTAAGATCCAGACCGGGTGGTCATCCCCAATGTTGCAGCGAATTTCGAGGCTTCAACACTAGGGTAAACATGAGATGAGTGTCACTATGACTAGACCCGACCTCCTAGGTCAAGTTAAGGAAGTGGGGCCTATAAGATGAACACATATTGACATCCTAAAGGGACTACAGGTCACTCATAGGCTGAACAACCACCCCAGGTGACCAATCGCTAAGTTGGAACCCTTTTTCTCTGGCTTATGCCTATAACTGCACCCTTGATACTGCATGCATGTGGTTGTGAGCCTCCAACCACACTCACAAGCCTTGATCCATGCAGTTATGACCCCATACCTCCAATTTTATGCATGCAGTTTTGAGATCTAAGCCACTTTTCTAGGCTAGTCTCCAAACCACTGCACGAAACTTCTTGTAACTTTCCAGAATCATATTTCTCATAATGACAATGTTAATTGTTCAAACTTGAAGGCAGAACTTGACCTAGACTGCCTAGAACACACTAGACATTTCGTCAAACACATAGCAAACATGTAAGCTACAATTCATGAATGCATATATGATCATAAGAGTCTGAGAATCACCAAGAAGAGCTGCAACATGTAGGAATTTACAGGGTAAGTTCCACAGAAAGAATACCAAAAGGACACCGCTCACAACCAGATCTCAAATCAATACACCAGTATTTTTGACGTGGTTAAAACCCTCAGAGTGCAAGGAGGGAAACAGTCCACGGCCTGTCCCAACGTGGGTACTACAGGCAATTTATTAATCAAAGAATGAAAATTTACATAAGCTTCTCTCATGCACGGATTACCCGAACAATGACCCTCCATGCGCTTTAAATAGAACTCATGGACCAATCGGGTGTCAAGCCACGGATCAAGTGTCGGTAATACCGAGGTGAGAGTGAACCGTCGGATCACTACATATCGTGACCGTTGGATTGTAAGTTACAAAATGTACAACGGTAAAGAAACACACTTTACCTAACTCTAACCTAACTCTATACTAGACCAAGTTGAACTTAACTATATCCTATGTGTCGGAATATCCTAACATCCCCCCTTAAGAACAACTTGGGATAGGATTGAAGGATTTACAAATATGACACAATAGGAGAAGGAAGGAGGCACTAGAGCCTATCCCCCCTTAGTGACAACTTCCTGAACTCCAAGCATATATCGAAGTTTAGTGAACTTCGCCTCTGTGAGAGCCTTTGTGAAGATGTCTCCAACCTGATCATCTGTTGGACAATATTGCACTTCAAGAACATGGTCATGAATGAGCTTTCTGATGAAGTGCATGTGTAGTTCAATGTGTTTGCTGCGCTGATGCTGGACTGGATCTTTGCATAGCTGAATGGCACTTTGATTATCACACCAAAGTGTGGTTGAATGCTGCTGCTCAAAGCCAAACTCTGATAGGATCTGACGAAGCCACAAGGCTTCCTTACTAGCTTCCACGGCACCACGATACTCTGCTTCTGCTGACGAAAGAGAAATGGCAGCCTGTTTCTTACAAGCCCATGTAATAGGTCCTGAACCAAGAGTGAAGACATAACCGGCAGTAGACTTCCGATCATCAGGGTCACCAGCCCAATCAGAATCAGTGAAACCAACTAACAGAGGAGCTGCTTTGGCACTGTAATGAATCCCAAACTGTACTGTACCTCGAACATAACGAAGTATTCTTTTAGCTGCTTTCCAATGACTTTCACGGGGGTTTTGCATAAAACGAGCAACAAGGCCAACAACAAAGGAAAGATCATGACGAGTATGGGTTAAATACAGGAGTTTTCCGACAAGTTGACGGTATAAGGTAGCATCAACTTCAGGAGAAGTACAAGAGACTGAAAGTTTGACTCCAGACTGAAAGGGAGAAGGGGCAGGCTTACAGTCTTCCATGTGAAAATGACGAAGAATATCACAAGCATACTTGGACTGGGAAAGGAAAATACCCTCTTGGGATTGCAAGACTTGAAGACCGAGAAAATAGTGTAAATGTCCTAAGTCTGTCATTTCAAATTTCTTTTTAAGGCTGGACTTCACATGGTTTATAAGGTTGGGATCACTACCAGTAAGAATAAGATCATCAACATAAAGAACAAGGATGATAAGAGAGTTGCCCACTTTCTTGGTGTAGACAGTATTGTCAGAATGACACCTAGAAAAGCCAGATTCTAAAAGAAAGCTATCCATTTTGGCATACCAAGCCCGAGGAGCTTGCTTGAGGCCATAAAGGGATTTCTTAAGTCGACAAACAAGGCTGGAGTCTGTTTGTATGAAGCCAATGGGTTGTTCCATATAGATTTCTTCCTGCAAGTCCCCATGCAAGAAGGCAGATTTAACATCCATCTGATGGACTTCCCATTTTAAAGAGGCAGCAAGGGAAAGAACAAGGCGGATGGAGTTCATTTTGGCAACAGGGGAAAAGGTTTCAGTGTAGTCAATGCCTTCAACCTGTGAAAAGCCCTTAGCAACGAGACGAGCTTTATGTTTATCAACTTTCCCATCTGGTCCATACTTGGTTCTGTAAACCCATTTACATCTAACAAGTTTGCGTCCCTTTGGTAGAGGAACAAGATCCCATGTATCATTTGTCATCAATGAATGATATTCTTCATTCATAGCTGCTTCCCAATGTGGATGGCCTGAAGCTTCTGCAAAAGTGTCAGGATCATGATTTACTGGAGCTTGAGCCAGTAAAGAAGAGGCTCTTTCAAACTGAGAACGTGTACGTCGCTGATCTGTAGGATCACCGGCAAGATCACCTGCTGCATCCCGAGTGGCACGGACCCATCTTGGAAGTTGAGGATCCTGAGAAGGTGGGGGAGGATTATCATCCTCGCTTTCATCATCTGAAGAAGAAATGTTTTCAAAGATAGAAGAGATAGGAAGAGGTGGCACATCCGCCGGACTAGGCTCGCAGGCCGATTTATTTTCATCAAATTTTACATCTCTTCTAATGATAACATTTTTGGACTTAAATGGAATAAGTCTATAACCTTTTACATCTTCAGAATATCCAACAAAAGTACATTTCTCACTCTTAGGTTCTAAAGCTTTATGCTTTTCATCTGGAATATGGGCCCATGCTTCACTTCCAAACACACGAAAGTGACTTACATCTGGTAATGGAACTCCAAGCTTCTTCTGGAGTGATATTCTCTAGAACCTTAGTAGGAGTGCGATTGATTATATAATTTGCACAATTAATTGCTTCGGCCCAAAAACTAAGACTGAGTCCTTTAGATTGCAGCATACAATTAGCCATTTCCTTTAAGGTGCGATTTTTCCTTTCAGCTACACCATTTTGTTGTGGAGTGTATGGAACAGTATGTTGCATTTGAATTCCATTTTCGGTGCAAAAGTTGATGAACGTGTTTTTAACATATTCTCCACCATTATCAGTTCTTAGCTTAAGAATTTGATGTCCAGATTGTTTTTCAACAAATGCTTTGAAGGCCAAAAAAGTGGTAAATACTTCCCTCTTGAGTTTTAAGAAGTATACCCAAGTGCGTCTGGAGAAATCATCAATGAAAGTTAAGAAGTACTTGCAGCCAGAGAATGAAGCAACAGGAAGAGGACCACATAAATCACTGTGCACAAGCTGTAAAGGGGCTGAGGCGTGCCAAGAGGCACGTTTGTCAAAACTGTCCCGATGATGTTTTCCGAGTACACATCCGGAACAAACACCATCTCTGCAAGATACCATAGGAAGACCTGTCACCATATTTTCTTTACATAGATGCTGAAGGGAGCGATAGTTTAAGTGACCAAATCGCTCATGCCAAAGTTTGCTCACTTCATCATTATGAGCAACAAATACTGAGGGAAGATTGGATGACCCAAAGTTGTGAAACTTATACAACCTTTTGGAATCATCAGCAAGACCAGTAGCTAGAATCTGTTTAGGATCTTTTAGATCCTTGATTACAACATCATGAGGTGAAAATTCAACAATTTTACCTTCACCTGAATGAGTTATCTGATAGACAGATAGAAGGTTGCAGGATAAGGTTGGAACACATAATACATCATTAAACTGACCATTGTCTAGATGAACAGTTCCAGTCCCTACAACATTAAGAGATCTATCATCACCAATATATATATTTTTGGTGTTACAATCATTTAAAGAAGAAAACATGGCTTGGTTTTTGGCCATGTGACAAGAGGCTCCAGAGTCAATGAGCCACTCATGAGAATGAGAAGAAGAAGAAGATACATTTAATGCATAACCAGACTGAGATGATTGACAATGAGATGCAGAAAGTGCCATTCCGGAAGTTGAAGTTGAAGTAGGCTCCACATGGATGTTATGTTTCTTCATTGCGGCTTCCAAGGCTTCCATCTTCTTAAAGCATTTAGATTCTAAGTGGCCATCTCGATTACAAAAGTTACAATGTCTATCAGTCTTCTTCCATTTGTTTTTATTGGTCTTATCATTTTGCTGAAATGGTCTTTCATTTTGAGGCTGAAATGGTTTAGGACCATTCTTTTGAGGATATGACTTCTTAGGATTCTTTGAATTTGGTTGCTGCTGGGCGGCTAACGCTTTCGTGGAAGAGTTTCCAAGATTAAGAAGACCAAGATGTAAGAGTTTTTCTTGTTCTCTTATTAAGGAATCACAAAAGGAGTCAAAGGAAGGGGGCTTGTAGTCTTGTCCTTGACAAATGAAAGCTTCTCTTGTAGAATGGAAAGTGGAAACAAATACAGAGTAGGCTGGTCCCAACTTAGTAAGGATGGAATAAATAAGGTTACCATCGTCTTTCTTAACTTTAACACCTTCCAGGAGATATCTAAGGTTCTTGAATTTGGACAAGAAATCTTCAATGCAAGAAAAATTATTAGGATCCAAAGTAAGCAGCTCATTTTCAAGTTGATGGGCTCTAATTTCATTTTTAATCCCAAAAACTTTAGCAAGTTTTTCTAATGCTTCATGAGGAGTCTCAAGTTCTGCAATGTGGAATCTAAGATCAGGAGAAATGGACATCCCTATCAAACCACGTGCTTGATCTTGTCTATTTTCCCATTTTGCCGCCTTGTCTTCATCTTTTGGTTTCTTCTCTTGGTCTGTGGCTATTCTGAAGAGACCTTTACTTCTAAGTAAATCTTCGATGTAGGCTACCCATTGGAAGTAGTTAGTGCTGTCAAGAATGACTTGGCATGGGCTTTCCATTTAAAAAAAAACTGAAGCTGAAGATGCTGAAAGTAGGTGTTCCAATGGATAGATCTCGAAAAAATAGGCGGTTTTAAAAAAAACGGCTCTGAAAAAGGCTTCCGGATGAAGAAGTTATGGCTTTTTGAAAAATAATTGTTGAAGTTGCCGGCAAAGTGCGCGAATGTGCGGGAATGAAAAAATCCGCCCCCACAAAATGGAGACTTGAACCCAAGACCTCTACTCTCTTAAATAGCTTTGAACCAATTGATCTATACAAAAAATTTGAGAGAGAGAGAGAGAGAGAGAGGGGGGGGGGCCTCGGTTTGCGTGCTTGCCTTGAGAAAGCTCTTTTTCCCTACAAAACACAAAACACAAAACACAAAACCCAACACGAATATGCAAAGAAAAACGAACCTTGCGGCTCGAAGTTAGCTTTAGCCAAAAAACTAGAAATTTTTAAAAAAAAATCTCAAAGTTAGCTTTAGCCGAAAAACTAAATATTTTTCTCAATGTTTCTGATTTTCCGAGATCACACTAAGGTGCAGGGAAAAGAGCATACGCATGAGAAAAATCCTTCCTTTCTGTTTCTGATTTGCCCAGATCGCACAGAGTCGCAGGGCAAAGAGCATACGCAGAAATGAAAGGTATAGATCCGGTTAAAAAAAGGCTAAATAAACTGAGACCGAAATAAGCAGAGAGAAAATAACAGTAAACTGCAAAAAAAAAACACTGTATACCTCCCGATCTGAAAAATGACGCAGCTAGGGCTACCGGAAACATTTTCGCGTGAAACGAAAGGGGTTCCTCACTGGAACAGATGCTCCGAACGCAACAGAGCAGTCCTCTCGGCCCGAAAGCAGTCAGAAACAGCAGATCTAGGAAACAACAGCCGCATGCAGTTCTACCGGCTTCAGATTTGGATCACCAACGGACGCGGCCCTCAAATAGCTCTGATACCATGTAGGAATTTACAGGGTAAGTTCCACAGAAAGAATACCAAAAGGACACCGCTCACAACCAGATCTCAAATCAATACACCAGTATTTTTGACGTGGTTAAAACCCTCAGAGTGCAAGGAGGGAAACAGTCCACGGTCTGTCCCAACGTGGGTACTACAGGCAATTTATTAATCAAAGAATGAAAATTTACATAAGCTTCTCTCATGCACGGATTACCCGAACAATGACCCTCCATGCGCTTTAAATAGAACTCATGGACCAATCGGGTGTCAAGCCATGGATCAAGTGTCGGTAATACCGAGGTGAGAGTGAACCGTCGGATCACTACATATCGTGACCGTCGGATTGTAAGTTACAAAATGTACAACGGTAAAGAAACACACTTTACCTAACTCTAACCTAACTCTATACTAGACCAAGTTGAACTTAACTATATCCTATGTGTCGGAATATCCTAACACAACAACATTTATTAGTCCATATATTCATCAACCATTAGATAACTAAACAAATCATGACACAAGTTGTAGATAACATGCATCATATAACCAACAAATAACCAATATAGAAACCATGGAAACTCAGCCATAATATCACCAACATAACCCGTACAAGTATACATGAATCACAATAGAAGAATAACTCTTATTAATATACAAAAACACCAACCAAGTCAGGGACTTCCATGTACCACACGACCATAGATTGGGTTGAACCGAATCTCTCTTCCAACCAATCAACCTCGCGCCATATTCCAAGCATGAATGTGGGATCTCATGGAATAAACCAAGAGAAAACCAACCAAGGCTTCCATAGACAAAACCACCTCAACCCTCAACCACAGTGATTCCACCTCTACGATCATCCATCACTAACACCAACCAAATCAATCTCTACCCAAGCTATCCAAGTCTCCAGGAAGTAGTAACTCAACCCACAACTTTCTAGGGCTCCAAAGCGTTTGTCCATCCTGACTACAGGGACTAGTAAATCGACCCACCAAGGGCTCCAGAGTGTTTTTCCCAACCTAGGCTCCAGGACTAGTAACTCAACCCAAGTTGTTCCTGTAATAACCTTGGTTACAAATCCATGTAAAAAAATATAAGACCACGGTCACGGGACACGTATTCCAAGCTGAATGGTGGGAAAAACATCATAGTGGATGTCACTTCAATTTATTATGGCTAAGAAAATTGACAAAGGCAATGGCAAAGGCTTTAGAAAGACAAAATCGCATTTTTGGCAAATTTATTTATGAAAATAATGGAAATTAGGAGAAAATGGAGGTGAAAGGTCACAGGTGGCATGTGAAGAGGAAATTGAAGGAAAATATTGGAAAATGAAGAAAATAGAGGCTTCATTAATAAAAAGGCTTTTAAGCATCAGTTAGCAAGACTTTTGTCAAATCAGTGTTGGAGCTCTTTATATATTCTCTCTCTCTCATACTCTTGGACACTTAGATTTTTTTGGAGCATTCTTGGAGGGTGTAGCATACTTGGATTTTTGGAGCAAGAAGGAAAAGGAAGAGCAGGAAAGCGCAAGAGGACATCGGGATCAATAACTACAATGGGTTTGTCTTGTAGGCACTGAGTTGCATGTATGTTTCCTCACTAGTTTTGGCATGCATGGCATATGCATGTGGTTTATTGGTCATGATTTGTCACTAGCATGGAGGATTGCCTGGATTGATAGTGGATTTGTCTAGCCCTGCCATTTCCTGGATAGCCATGGTGTTGTGGGTTTATTTCTTTGTTTTTCTAGTTGGTTCTCATGTTTCATTTAGCTTGGCTTGAGTTACTAGTTCCTAGAGCCTTAGTTGGACAAATGCTCTGGAGCCTTGTAACAACTTGGATTGAGTTACTAGTCTTGGGGCCTTGCTTAGATAAGCGCTATAGAGCCCTTGGTGGGTTGAGTTACTAGTCCTGGAGCCTTGGCTCTAGAGCCCTGTATAAGTTGTGGGTTGAGTTACTAGTCCTTGAAGTCGTGGCTGGAACAAACGCTCTGGAGCCTTGGAAGGCTTGGGTAGAGACCAATCTGATGATGATTTTATGATGTTCAACCGTGAGGTGGAATCACTGTTTGATGGGTTGAGGTGGTTGGCCTTTGGAAGCCCTGGATGGTTTTTTTTATTGATGTGTTTTATGAGATTCCACATTCATGGTTGGAATATGGCACAAGGGTGATTGGTTGAAGAGAAACTTGGCTTAACCACTTTGCAGTCGGGTGGAATGTGGTAGTCCCATAACAGGTTAGCTTTTGCATCATTAATATGAGGTTATTTCTCCTTGTTAACTCATGAGTATTATATTGGTTTATATGTGGATTATATGGTTGTTGTTTCCTTGGTATTTATGTTGCTATTATGCTAGTTATGAACATGTATTATGACAATGGCTATGTATGGCTCTCATTATGTTTTTACTTGTAAATGAATGAAAAATGTATCTATGCCTTAATAGATGCTAATGCAACTAAAGTGATAAGGAAACAATGTGTCATAGCGAATCTTAGATAAGTATGAGACCCCTATGCTTAGATATGTTGTTTAAACATGTAGATTACATATTTGTGACATGTTTGATGAAATGTTTGTCATGTCTAGTAGGGATCCAGTCTAATCCTTGTTGATGTTTTTGCAGATGCAACATTGTTATGTTGTGTAAATTCACTTTTGAAAGTCCCATTGAGTTATGGGAAGTGACTTGGGTTCGGGGCCGAAAAAAGTGACTCAAATCCCAGAGACGCAGGCACAACATTGGCAGAAAAGTCCTTGGACGCATGCATGCCCATGCCGTGGGAGCATCCAAAGCCTCCTCGATGCATGCATGCCCATATCAAGGGAGTGCCCAAGGGTGTAATGGTCTAAAAACTTAGTTGGACTCAGGGGCTAGTTACCTGATAGGTTAGGATGGTTCATGAGAGTCTTGTTGCTGATGTGGAAGGTTTGTATGGTGTGTTTCCATCGGTTCCACTTCCTTAACTAACACATAGGGAGTCAAATCATATCATAGTAACTTCTCATCACATGTTTACCCTGGTTTGCCGGTTACTTTGGGTAAATGTGGGAGGAGGGTGTTATAGAGTGGTATTAGAGCATGGTTCACCCCTCAGACTGGATGAGCTATTTGTTGGTCATGCATTCATGTCGGTTGCATATGTGTTTCTTATGTTTGTAGTCCATGTGTTTGTTGCATTTGCATGGTGTTGATCATGGTTGTAGTGATGCCACCATGTGAAGGTTGATGGTGTTGTTGTGGGATGTGTCGTCATGAGTGTATGGTTGTATATGCAAGTATTATGCTTGTTAGTGTCTATATGTTGTTATGCATGCATTGTCATGGTTATGGTTATGCATGTATGGTAGGTCAGACATGCATTGTGAATTCATTGTATGAAATTAGGTCATCATGATGATATTGGTATGTTATGATGCTAATGTATTGGCTGAGATGAAGCAGGGGATGCATATCATTAAAGTGAAGTTGCAACAATGGACTTCGGGGTAAGAGCAGATAATCATACATGCATTGTATGTTTGGCATGCAAGTATGTTAGTTAATAGATTGTTATATGCAATATGGTTATATACATTAGGTTTATGTACATGTCTATTGATGTTATGGTTACATACATGATAGATGCTATTTGATTAGTATAGTCATATGCACATGCGTCAGATAGTCATGAATGATAGTGTCATGTGGTTGTATGCATTGCTATTGTTGTTTTATGTTAGATAACTTGATGAATATGTTATATGTTTTTGATGAGTATGTTATATGTTAACTTGTTGTTGTTATGATAGTTAGCTTGATGATTAGGTTATATGTTGTTGATGAGCATGACATATAACTTATTGTTGTTAAATACTAGTAACTTAATGACTAGGGTTATTACATTAAGATCTTGATGTTATTATGTTTTGTGCGAATTTGGATTGACCTATGCAGATGATTAAGGTTATGACTTTCAGGTATGAGTCAACTTATTTGTGACATTTTGTTGTACTAATCTAGACTAATCGTACATATGTGATTGTCATGCATGAACGACAAATGTTTATGAGCTTATGATGTGAACATGTTAGTTAGTTACTATTATGGATATCATTATCTTATTTGTGGATTGAGCTGATGTGTTGTGAAGTTATATCGTGATAACTAGATTGATTGTGCAGACAAGATAGCCTCGCCCGAGATACATTAAGATATGAGTTTTCTTATGTCGTCTATTTGGTGTTTGAATGTTTGACTATCTTTTATTTGGTGTTTGAGTGTTTGATGTCTATTATTTTGTCTATTTATTGTCTGAATGTTTGATTACTTGAATGATACGAGTATGCTTCTATAAGATTCCTTGCCGGAATGATCTTGTTTTAAGATGGTTGTACTAACACGTATGTGTTGAGACAACTAACATGTACTTGAGTGTAAGTAGGTGATAGTTGTAGCATTATGTATTATGATTGATGAATGTGAGTTGATTTTGATTATGACATGGTTGTTAGACTTGGTAAAGGTTGATTTCAAATTAATATACATGATGTCTTGATCTTTGGAATGTGAGACTGACATGTGTGAGTAGTTGCCGGGAAACATGCTTGGTATTAGCTTGACAATGTAACAATTGATGTGTTTATGTAACTAACAGTTGGGTGATGTGACAGTACATAGTAAACCTCAATTGCAACAAGGTAAAAAGGTAAAAGAAAGGAATTGGGCAAGAATTCCTTTCGCTATGTTTGGAAACCTTAATTCCAAACGAATGAGTTCTTTGCATATCGAAAGTTTTCTTAACCTTGATTTCGTCTAACATTATGTGGGTATGTGTTATATTCGTGGACATGTATTTGACAGGTATAACAACTGGTGTCTAGTTATAGCTAGATCTATCAAGGGAAATGGAGTCCCTTGAGACATGGCACAAATGTGTTCAGCTACAAGGCAGTGCTTGGAATAACAAGGTAAGCTAACTGATATATTGTTATATTTATTTATACATTGACAATTATGTGTTTATTGTAGTGTGATGTAGGGAGTTGCGTGGCAAGAGAGGTTGCCATAAAATATTGAAGAAGGCTTGGGTTGAGATTTCTTTGGGAACCATGGGAATTGAGTCATGGTGTCTGTTGAGAGTCTTGTGATTTCGATTCTTTGTGCTTTGTTTGTGCTCGATTTGCAACTTTGTTTATGTCTAGTGTATGGCCATACCACTTTGTTCGCGGTGTCATATTGTTACTGGTTTTCATGGTTTTCTTCTTGTTTGCATTTTTTCTTGCCTTTTATGTCTTGAGGGCCTTAGGAATTGGTTGGAAAGGAGGAAAGTTAATGGAGCTCAGGGATAGTTGAATGAACCTAGCAAGTAATGTAAGACCCAAATGAAGCTCAGTGCATGAGTAAGGGAAGTTGAAGGTAAGAATATGAAAAGCGGTTGGATTGGTTCGGTCTATTAGTGTAAATGGATAGTGGCAGTACAGTCATGAGAAAGCTAACAAGAAGGTGAAGTAAATGGATATGAAGCATAATATGCCTTCGCTATGTTGGGAACAATTTTTCTCAATGTTGTGCATGTTGTGCATGGATAAAGAAAGTTCTCTCAACCTTGACCTTATGATATATAGTAATTATGTTATGATCATGATTATGTTGATGTTTATATACATATGTATGTGTGTATGTATGTCGTTGTCTAACGGGATCATGATTGTTTTATGCTAATATTTATGTATACGTATCTATGTATCTATGTCATTGTTTGACAGAGTTGTCAGGGATCATTTTGTGGAGGAATGATTGCTTATGCAGGTGAATGTCATGAAGGGATTCCTAGTTCATGAGGAATCAAGTGGGAAGAGTAGTCTTGACAAATCTATGAGGTCAGTATCATGTGGATATGAATTGATATTATGTTATTATAGTATGTTTATGTTATGGACAGGCTAGGCCGAGGGATACATCAACAAAATGAAAACAATGTGCTTTGTGGCATGTTGGCACAAGCATGGATAAGACACTGGAAGCAAGGTTGCTTGGTAGAGACAATGTGGTTTTGGATGTGTGGTACCATCGTTGTGCATATGTTGTATATGTGATGTTGTGTATATATAGTGTGTGCACATGTTGTTTATGTAATGTTATGTACATGGTGGTACAGATAGTGTTGTGTGAATATTGCATATGTAATGCTGGGTATAGATGGTGCTATGTACATGTTGGATATGTAGTGTTGTGTACATATTGTACTGTGTGCATATTGGACATGTGGTGTTGTGTGCATGTTGTAAATATGGTACTATGTACATATGGTGTTGTGTGCATGACTGTACATGTGGTGTTGTGTACATGTTGTACATGTGGTGTCATGTGCAGGCGGTGTTGTGTGCATGTCATGCATGTGGCGATGTGTACATGTGGTGTCATGTACATGTCGTGCATGTGGTCTTGTGTACATGTGGTACTGTGTACACATTGTACAGGTGGTGCGGACACGTGACACTATGTACACATTGTGCAAGTGGTCCTGTGTACATGTGATGTTGTGCACATGTTGTGATGTGTACAGGTGGTACTGTGTACATGTTGTACATATAGTATTGGTGTACATGTCATACATGTTGTGTTGCGGGCATGCGATACTATGTATGTGCATTATGTAGTCGTGGTATCGTGACATGTGTATTCATTGTGTTGTACTCTGTGTACGTATATGTATTGTGTTGTACATTGGTGCAGGTGTATGTATTGTGTGGTGGTGTACACCGAATGTAGGCATATGTATTGTGTTATGTTGTACATTGGGTGTAGGTGTATGAGTTGTATGTCAGGTGTATGTGCATGTATTGCATGGTGTTGTATGTCGTGTGTGGTTGTATGTGTGTGATGCACACTATGTGTATGTGCACATGGTTGAGGAGAAGGAACTAGGTGTTTGTCGGGTGTGGCATCCGGTGTGTGCATGAAATAAAGACAAAGGTAGAAGCTAAGAATTGATTAAAGGATAAGTATTCGTATTTTATTTCAACTTTATTATGCATATGATTTATGATTATGGTCTATGATGATTACATGTGAACTATGATTATGGTTTATGATGGTTACATGTGATTTATGATTTTGATCTATGATGGTTGTGTTTTGACCTAACCTGATGTGATATGTTTATACATGAAGATTTGGTCAAAGATGCTAGATTGACTTGTTGTGACAAGAAGCGAACATAATTGCAAGTATACCTTATTGACGAGCCACCAATGAGGTATGATTTGAAGTTATTTCAATTTATTTTGAATTTAATGGAAATTATGTGCTTGGTACAGGAAAGCATGAAATGCCTAGTTAGGTGGTTGAAACTGACTACAAGAATTAGCAACAACAGCAAAATAAATTAGAACATGCAACAATATGCTAGTAAAGCACTTCAGGAGTAGGGCCATTGTGGGACACTGGTACCCAATAGTGTCCATTGATTTCCATGAGCATGCTATGACCGATATGATGGTTTTAAGGTAGGGATATGCCTTGGTTTTTGTATCTTCCAATGCGAGGAAGCCTTTCCAAGGGATGGACTGCCTGGGATGGGGGTGCCAGCGGAACTTGGAAGGTGTGTGAATGCATGGAAGGGGGTGACCAGATTACCTGAGGGACTGTGTAGTAGAGAAGGAAAGGTTGGGGATGGATTTGTTTTGGTCATCAACATTGCCAGATGGAATTAGATGCACATTGGAAGTGTGCTCTGGAACAATGAGCTGATAATTGTTCACTGAGAGGACAAGTGGCGTTAGATTGTAGTGTTGGACATTGGATGCATATTTTACCTCGCATTGGATTTTGGACTTCCTGGGAAGGAGGTGACTTCTGGTATTACTTTGAGGGTGGAGGTGTGAGCCTCTGGATTCCCTTGTTGCAGATGCAGGCATCGTATCCTTTTATATACTGGTTGAGAAAATGTGCATACGTGTGTATTATTGTAAATACTATATTGAGTTGGATTTATACAGATCGATAGACAATATGATTAATTGTTGGGTGAAGCAAATGTGTGTGTGTATTGTGGTTATTGTTGTAAATATCATAATGAGTTGTGCTATAAAGCTCCAATAAACGATATGATTGTCATGTTTTAGTAGTGGTCATTGTAAATACTGCAAAGAGCTATGTTATAAAGCTCCATGGGCAGTATGTTTTGTTTTCAGTGATCTTGTTGGTTATAGGTGTCATTAAACACCGAGGACGGTGTTCCCCCACGGGGGAGGGTTCTGTAATAGCCCTAGTTAAAAATCCATGCAAAAAAATATAAGACCACAATCATGGGACGTGTATTCCAAGATGAATGGTGGGAAAAACATCTTAGTGGGTGGAACTTCTGTTTATTATGGCTAAGGAAATTGGCAAAGGCTTTGGAAAGGCAAAATGGCATTTTTGGCACATTTATTTATGAAAATAATGGAAATTAGGAGAAAATGGAGGTGAAAGGTTACAGGTTGCATGTGAGGAGGAAATTGAATAAAAATAATGAAAAATGAATAAAATACAAGCCTCATTAATAAAAAGGCTTATGAGGATCAGTTGGCAAGATTTTTGTCAATTTAGTGTTGGAGCTCTCTCTCTATTCTCTCTCTCTCATACTCTTGGACACTTAGAGTTTCTTGTAGCACTTTTGGAGGGTGTGGCATACTTGGAGTTTTGGAGCAAGAAAGAAAAGGAATAGAAGGAAAACGAAAGAGGACATTGTGATCAATAGCTACAACAGGTTTTGCTTGCAGGTACTGAGTTGCATGTATGTTTCCTCACTAGTTTTGGCATGCATCGCATATGCATGTGGTTTATTGGTCATGATCTGTCACTGGCATGGAGCATTGCCTAGATTGACAGTGGATTTTCTTAGCCTTGCTTCCTGGATAGCCATGGTGTTGTGAGTTTATTTCTTTGTTTTTCTAGTTGGTTCTCATGTTTTTCTGGTTGGGCCTTGTGAATAAAAAGGCTTATGAGGATCAGTTGGCAAGACTTTTGTCAGTTTAGTGTTGGAAATCTCTCTCTATTCTCTCTCTCTCATACTCTTGGACACTTAAAGTTTCTTGGAGCACTCTTGGAGGGTGTGGCATACTTGGATTTTTGGAGCAAGAAAGCAAAGGAAGAGGAGGAAAGTGCAAGAGGACATTGGGATCAACAACTACAACATGTTTTGCTTGTAGGTAACGAGTTGCATGTATGTTTCCTCACTAGTTTTGGCATGCATTGCATATGCATGTGGTTTATTGGCCATGATCTATCACTAGCATGGAGGATTGCTTGGATTGATAGTGGATTTGTCTAGCCTTGCCATTTCCTGGATAGCCATGGTGTTGTGGGTTTATTTCTTTGTTTTTTCTAGTTGTTTCTCATATTTCCTTTAACTTGGGTTGAGTTACTAGTCCTGCAGCCTTGGTTGGACAAACACTCTGGGCCCTTGGTGGGTTGAATTACTAGTCCTAGAGCCTTGGTTGGACAAATGCTCTAGAGCCCTATAGAAGTTGTGGGTTAAGTTACTAGTCCTCGAAGCCTTGGTTGAAATAAACACTCTGGAGCCCTGGAAGGCTTGGGTAGAGACCAATTTGATGATGGTTTTGTGATGTCCGACCATGAGGTGGAATCCTTGTTTGATGGGTTGAAGTGGTTGGCCTCTGGAAGCCCTGGATGGTTTTTTTATTGGTGTGTTTTATGAGATCCCACATTCATGCTTGGAATATGGCACAAGGTGATTTGCTAAAGAGAGACATGGCTCATCCAATCTATGGTCGGGTGGAACGTGGTAGTCCCATACCAGGTTGGCTTTGCCTCATTAATATGAGGTTATTTGATCCATAAACTGACGTGGGTATTCCATTGGATAGTTCGTCACAATAGATCTGATAATAATATATTAAAATACTCAAATTTTACATTATTACAGTTTTATTTAATTTCTAGATAGGTAGATTTTTACTGTAATTAGTGCATGCATGTGAATGGAAATTATGCAGAAAAGTAGAGAACAACAAAATAAGCTCACACACACATAAGACACAAGATATGCTCTCCGAGAAACTCTTTCGAGATAAAACCCAACTGGAAGGTGAGGTCGCTTCGCTCTCTTTCTATGACTGGAAATATGGTTGCAGGTACAAAGAAGTAATGTCAGTGGCCCGTGGGCTGCTACTTTGCAAAAATCCTCTATGTGTGCTATACCTCCTATTTCTCATGGCTATCTTTGCTTAGTTATGGAAAAAAATGCTCTCAAAAGAATGGAATGTCTCTTCCTCCTAATCGCCCGGTTATAACACAACCCAATAGCCTACTAGTGGTTAAGTTTGACTACATCAACTCTTAACTAGTGTTACAAAATAGACTCTTATAGAGTCCTTTACATCACAAACATGTGGCTAACCCATTTTCCATGAATAACGGGGGCAGACGCGGCATCCTCCCGAACTATAGGTGTGAAAACAGGAAGGTCAACTTCTCAGTGGCATAACTTTTGCATCCGAACTCTGATTGACATGCTCCTTGCACCGTTGGAAAGGTATTTGTGTGTAGCATAGCATGAAAAGGTGTGGCACTAAAGTGATATACTTTTACCCCAAAAAACATAATTTGCTGCCTCAAAATGATTCCGGAAGGTTTCAGACCCCATTTCGCCAAACTGGGTCCCGCCAGTAAAACGGTCCCATGAGTTGATTCCTCCACTTTTTCCGCTCCAAATGCATCAAGATGGATGAAAAACAATATAATTATCCAATTCATATCACACCTCCTCATTTTGGGAGGCTTTTTGTCCCCAAAATATTTTACTGAATGAGGCAAGGAAATTTTTCCTCCACCTTCTCTCTGATGTACTATTTAGCTTTGCCTGGAAGTTGTCCCTTCAACCCAATATACTAAAGGTCATGCTGCCCTTGTCTTGTAGTTTTGGACCTCTTCTGCAAAATTGTATCTTCTATGAACTCTTCCTGAGCGTCTGGTGCCAAATCCTCCACAAAAGGTAGGACATGTTTCTCTTCTTGATCTAGCATGGAAGGCTCATAGAGTTTCAAATTCTCTACATTCACAACTGAGTAAATGCGCATATATGGTGGTAAACTGAGTTGATAGGCATTATCACCCACCTTTTCCAGTATCTAAAAGGGACCATACCTTAGAGCCTTGATTTTCTTACCAGGCCCCTATAAACTCACCTTGTTCAACTATACCCATACTTTATCTCCCACCTTGAATGATTTCGTTGTTCCGTGTTGATCATGTATGGCCTTATACTTCTCTTGCAACTTCTGCAGTGTTTCTTGTACCTGTGGAGGGATCTTCCTGATATTATCTATAATTTTTTCAGCCATCAAAGCATCTCCTGTAAGATCTTCCCTCACTCCTCCTTGTTGCCCATATGCAATATCCAAAGGTGAAGGTGGAAAATATCCAAAATAAATCTCAAATGGGGACTTTCCTGTAGAAGTGTGGACTGCTCTATTATAAGAATGTTGTATATATACCATATTTTTATCCCAGGTCTTCGGATGCTTCTGGTTGTATCCCCTCAAAAGTTGCACCAAAGTCCTGTTGACTACTTTTGTCTGCCCATCTGTCTGTGGATGGAATGTTGTAGATCTCTTCAACTTTGTGTCCATCTTCTCCCACAATGTAGTCCATAATGCACTGAGAAATCTTGTGTCCCTGTCTAAAATGATGCTCTTTGGTATCCCAAAGTGCACCTAGACCTGTCCAAAGAACAAGTTTGTTGCTTTTTGTTCGTTGATCATCTTTTTACAGGGCATCAAAACACACATCTTGTTGAACCTGTCAACTACCATGAATAGGTAGTCATGTCCCTTCCTGGTTGTTGGTAAGCCTCCCACAAAGTCCATGGAAATGCTTTCTCAAGGACGAGTAGGTACAGGTAAGGGATGACACAAACCCTGTTTCCTGTTGCTAGGCTTGTTGGTACAACAAAGCATGCATCCTCTTATGAACCTAGCTAGTTTCTATTGCATCTTGGGCCAATACACATACCTCTGTAAGTTATCCACGATCTTCCCTACACTAAAGTGCCTGCACCCTTAGAGGTGTGGGCCTCTTTGATCAGCTGCAATCGCTCACCTTTAGGAATACATAAGTTATCCAACTTGTAGAGTAACCCATCTTGGAGATGGTAGTCAACCGTACTATCGCCATCGCGCACATGACTCTGACTCTGCAACTGCTAATACACCTCCTTGAAGTCCTCATATTCTGAATATGCCTCTTTGTATGCATCATGGGTGAATGACTCCATCTGCATAAGGGTCCCCAAAGTTGTAATGTTTGATGTGGGTGGCCTTGAAAGCATATCGACCAACTTGTTTGTGTGGCCCTTCTTATACTTGATCACCAAATGAAACTGTTGTAAAAACCCCATCCACTTGTAATGCCTAGTCTGTTGTAGCTTACTCTGGGCCTGCAACTACTGTAACGAATGGTGGTCTGTGCGGATTACTATCTCCTTTCGCATTAGGTATTGCATCCACTTCTTCACAACTTGCACCATGGCATAGAACTCCTTATCGTAGGTAGGATAGTTAAGAACTACCCCGTAACATACTTCAAAATGGTAGCAAATGAGCCTTCCTCCTTGCATCAAGACAACTCCCATAGCATACCCACTCGCGTTTATCCCCACTTCAAGGGGTTGCTGCAAGTTTGGTAATGCCAGAACTGGCGCTCGACTGATCTTCTTCTTCAGCTCCTCGAAAGCCTTCTACTGACCTTTTCCCCACTGGAAACTCTTGCCACTTATTGTTATGGCATGGAGAGGTGTTGCTATCGCTGGAAATGAGGCTATGAATTTCCTCAGGTATTGTGCTACCCCAATGAAACTCCTAACCTCAGAAACATTAGTAGGCACCAACCATTTCATGATGGCCTCCATCTTGGAAGGATCTATCTTTAGCTCTCCTCCACCTATCACATACCCCAGATACACCAAGGATTGTTGCCAAAACTTGCATTTCTTGATATTTTCTAGCAGCTGGTGCTTCTTCAATGTTTCCAGCACCTGCGTCAAATGTGAAATATGCTCCTCCCAAGTAACCTTATATACTAGTATATCATCCAGATAGACAATAACAAATGAATCTATAAAAGGGCGTAATATATCATTCATTAATTGCATAGATATAGTTGGTGCATTACATAAGCCAAATGGCATAACTAACCACTGATAAAAGCCTTGCCTGGTTTTGAAGGCGGTCTTCCATGTATCTTCTTCTTTGACTCAAACCTGGTGATATCCAGACTTCACGTCCGACTTAGTGAAATACTTTGCTTGTGACAACTAATCTAGCAGATCATCTATTCTGGGCAAGGGGTATTTGTTCTTGAGCATGATTTTATTCAACGCCCTATAATCTATACACATCTGCCAAGTCCCATCCTTCTTTGGCACAATGATGATGGGTGACCCACATGGTGGTATACTCAATCGAATCACACCTTGTTCCAGCAATTGCTGCAACTATTTCTTCACCTCACTTGCTTCTATAACAAACTGCCTGTACAACCCAATATTTGGCAATGGGGAGTCTGGCAATAGCTGGATCTCGTGATCCACTTCTCTCTTAGGTGGTAACCCTTTAGGCTCTCAGAACACATCCTTGTATGCCTGTAACAACTCCTCCAATTGTTGTTTTTGTTTCTTAGTACACCCCTCTAGGGATGCCTTGCCTCTTATTGACTCCTCTTCAGACTGAATTTATCTTAAAAACAATAAAACATACTTCTTATTAGAACTGATCAATTTCTTGGCTTGGTTGGCACTTACCAGTGAAATTTTTGACTTTCCTTTGTGCGCATTGATGATGAACGATTTTCCATCCTTGATGAGCCGGTACTGATTAGCTCTCCTCATGAATATTGCATCACACATGTATATGTATGGACTCCCAAACATGACTCCACATACATCAAGGGGAACCATATCTAGATCTACCTCATCAATAAAATCAGCATTGATAACAAATCTAAGCATTGTTTTGTTACCTTCAGCTCTGCATCCTTATTTACCCATCCCGGTGGATATGGGTTTGGATGATCACGAACTTCCAGCCTCAACTTTTTGACTAGCTCTGCTACAATGAGATTCGCGTGCGATCTTGAGTAAAACAGAGCATCAATCTTTGTCTTCTTGACCTATATCTTTATATGGAAGAGTTTGGTCATTTCTTTCTCTTCCTATTGTTGAATGCTACTCAGATTCACATCCTTATGCACTAATGTACAAACAATCTTCTCATCCACATCCGAGTTTCTTTCAACTTGGTTGCTCGAGTCAATGGCCACGACATTCTTATTCTTATTATCTTTCTTCTTGTTCTCCGGGTTTAGCTCTAGATGCAACTTCCAGCACTTCTCCTCTATATGGCCATTAATGTTGCAGTGGTTGCTAGGATCTCTGCACTAGTGTGTTGTGGCTGTCGTATTTTTACCTTTTCCCCCTTTTTGCTTCTTCTTCCCCTCCTTAGAAGATTCTTGTTGCTCCTTCTGCTTCGATCCACTTGATTTTTCTCTTTTCAGGCCTATGTTCTCCAGGTACTGTGCCTGTACACAAGCCTCATCCACTGATTTGGGCTTGAACAACATCACTTTCTCATGCAGATGGTGATGTAGACCCCCCAAATACTTGAGGAGTACATCTGGGTTCTTTGGAGAGATACCCAACATTATAGCCATATTTCTGAATTCTGTGGTGTACTCCTACACGCTTTGGTCTGACTTTTGCCAGAAGTAATGCGACCCGATCCACTGGTCTCCACGTATCCAATCGGATAAAATTGTGACTTAATGAGGGTTTTGAAATCCTCCCACTTAGTCACTGGCGGTTCTCCCTCCAACCTTTGGGTTTCTGTGTGGCTCTCCCACCAAGTCAACGCATCGCCCTCTAATTTCAACGACATGAATGAGATCTTTTTCCCTTCCTCGATCTGATGAACACTGAAATAATTTCCAGTTACTGCAACCAGTGGTTTAGTTTTAGAGCGTCAATATCACCATGCTACAACTTGATATCAACTTTTTCTTCCATTTTGAACAGGGATTGATTCACGGCACTAGAAATGGATTGATCTTTTCTGGATTCTTTCTTTTGTTGGTTCTTTGTGTCTTCCCGATCTCCTAATCCCCCTTCTGGTTTTTCCCTTGCATTCGAACCCCCATCTTCTCCAAATTTCCCCAAATTATTACTTAGGGTCACCATGAGGAGGTTTACATTGCGGTTTATATCCATGACTTATTGTTCGAGTCATGAAAACCTCACCTCTACAGGATCACGAGGTTCATTTATAGATTCGTCGCCCATGATTAAGGTTTTATGATTTTCGGCCCCGTCGATCTAGATCCCTGCAATCTCCACAAAATACCCAAAGAAACCTGGCTCTTATACCAAATGATCTGTAAATTGTCATGGATATTCCACTGGACAGTTTGTCATAACATATTTGATAATAATATATTAAAATACTCAAATTTTACATTATTACAATTTTATTTAATTTATATATCTGTAGATTTTACTATAATTAGTGCATGCATGTGAATGGAAATTATGCAGAAAAGTAGAGAACAACAAAATAAGCTCACACACACATAAGACACAAGATATGCTCTCTGGGAAACCCTTTCGGGAGAAAACCCAACTGGAAGGTGAGGCCACTTCGCTCTCTTTCTTTGTCTGGAAATATGGCTGCAGGTACAAAGAAGTAATGCATGTGGTCTGTTATAGTGCACAAATACTCTATGTGTGCTCTACCTCCTATCTCTTCTTTCTATCTTTACTCATCTATGGAACAAAATTCTCTCGAAAGAATGGAATGCCTCTTCCTCCTAATGGTCTGGTTATAACACAACCCAATAGCCTACTAGTGGTTAAGTTTGACTACATCAAATCTTAACTAGAGTTACAAAATAAACTCTTCTAAAATATTTTACATCACAAACACGTGCCTAGCCCCTTTTCCATGAATAATGGGGGCTGACGCGGCATCCTCCCGAACTATAAGTGTGAAAACAAGAAGGTAAACTTCTGAGTGGCATAACTTTTGCATACAGACTCTGATTGACGTGCTTCTTGCGCCGTTGAAAAAGTATTTGTGTGTAGAATAGCATGAAAAAGTGTTACACATAAGCGACAAATTGTTACCCCCAAAAAATATTGTTTGATGCCTCAAAACAATCCTGGAAGGTTTCAAACCCCATTTCGCCAAACTGGGTCCTACTGGTAAAACAATCCCGTGAGCTAATTCCTCCACTTTTTCCACTCCAAATGCATCGAGATGGATGACAAACAATATAATCATTCAATTTGAATAATTATTGCTCCTTGTTAATTAATGAGTATTACACTGGCTTATATGTGAATTATATGGTTGTTTCATATTTTAGGTTTCTGCGATATTTATAATTGTGTAGATCATCTTCCGAATTCATCTCACATTAGGCTTGTTTTGATCGACGTTTCGAACCAGCAACTGTGGTTCATCTTCAGGATGTGAAATATTAGTGAAAAACTGGTCTTCTTATAAATGGATGTTTGACATGCATTGCTGACAGATCTTATGGATTGTTAATTTATTAAATTATTGTTGAATTTTAATTTTAATTTTATTATTTTAAATTATATTTTATTTTAATTGTTTTAATTTTTGTTTTATTATTTTAATTATATTAATTCATAAGTTATCATAGTTAAATTGAAGTTTGTTTATAGTCTTTATTGTTAAATTTAAATTATTGTTAAATTATATTTTATTATGGTCATAATTCATTTATATTTTCTTATTTTAATTATATTTCATTTTAATTGTATGTTTTAATTATTATTAAGATTAAGTAGTTTTGAAATTATATGTTATCATAGTTTTGAAATTATATTTTATTAAGGTCATAAATATGGTTCCTACAATAATGTTATGTAATTAGTTGTGGTTTGAAATGTGTATGATATTAGTATGATTAAAGTTTCTTGATGTTTCTTTATTATGATTAGGGTTTATTTATTGTTATAAAAGTTTATTATTGTCATTAAAGGTTTTATAGAGGGGAATTAGTGTTTGTTTGGAATTGATGTTTTAATTATAATGGATTATTGTACTTAATCTTGATTGGATGTTTTTTAATCATTTTTATTTGTTCTTGGTTAATTAGAGGCGAATTAGAGTTAGGGAGGGGTGATATTGGATGATAGGATAGGAATCCAGTTTTCACTTATGGTCCATCCGTCGTCTCTATTGAGGTTATTAGGGTGCTTGCTAATTTCTTTGTTTCCTTGGTATTTCCGTTGCTATTATGCTAGTTATGAACATGTTTTATGACAATGGCTATGTATGGCTCTCATCATGTTTTTACTTGTAAATGAATGAACAATGTATCTATGCCTTAATATATGATAATGCAGCTAAAGTGATAAGACAATGCGTCATAGCGAATCTCAGATAAGTATGAGACCCCTATGCTCAGATCTGTTGTTTAAACATGTAGATTACATATTTGTGACATGTTTGACGAAATGTCTTTCATGGCTAGTAGGGTCTAGTCTAATCCTTGTTGATGTTTTTGCAAATGCATCATTGTTATGTTGTGTAAATTCATTTCCGAAAGTGTCATTGAGGTCTGGGCAGTGACTTGGGCTCTAGGCCAGAAAAAAGTGGCTCAAATCCCGGAGACGCAAACATAGCACTGGTCAAAAAATTCCCTAGGCATATGCATGCCCATGCAATGGGAGCATCTAGAGCCTCCTGGACGCATGCATGCCCATATAAAGGGAGCGTCCGAGAGTGTAATGGTCTAAAAACTCGGTGGGACTCAAGGGCTAGTTACCTGAGAGGTTGGGATGGTTCCTGAGAGTCTTGTTGTTGTTGTGGAAGGTCTGTATGGTGTGTTTCTATCGGTTCCACTTCCTTAACTGAAACATAGGGAGTCAAATAATATCATAGTAACTTGTCGTCACATGCTTGCCCCGGTTGGCCGGTTACTTGGGCATATGTGGGAGGAGGGTGTTACAGTTCTAGGGCTTCCAGAGCATTTATTCCAACCCACATCCATAAGGAACATAAGCACCAATCAGAAAGACAATCAAGTGGAAAAACCCACAACACCGTGACTATCCAGGAAATGGCAAGGCAAGGCTAAAGCGACTGTCAATCTAGATAAATCCCTGTGCCAATGACAATGCATAACGAAAAAATCACATGCATATACCATGCATCTAGAAATCAGCAAGGAAATCACACATGCAACCTATTACCTACAAAGCAATCCAACAGTGGTAGTTGATCCAATTGTTTCCTTGTGCTTTCTTGCTTTCCTTTGCCTTCTCTCTCCAAATCCAAGTGAATACTAGAGTGCTCCAAGAATGCTCTAAGTGTGCAAGAGTATGAGAGAATGAGAGAATGAATGAGAGATCCAAAACTGATCTGACAAAAGCTAAACCAACAAAAGTTGTGAATTGATCCTCATAAGCCTTTTTATCATCGAGACCTTTATTTTCTTCATTTTTTCTCTAATTTCCTTAGTATGCAAATCAGTGTCTCTTCACCTTTATGTTCTCCTATTTTTCCTTTGTTTCATAAATACAATGCCAATTATTGCCTCTTTTCCTTTGCCAGTTTCCATAGCCATTAATTAATCACAAGTAATACTCATCACTATGTTTTGCCCAACATTTAGCTTGGAATACATGTCCCATGGCCTTGGTCTTTTTTTATTTACATGGAAAATCAACCAGGGGTTGTTACAATATCATTATCATCATTAAGGAGTTTACATCATTAACAAAGAGGTCACATCATCACAGAGTCCACGTCATCAAAGGATTCATCATCAATGAGTTCACATTATCATCATCAAGAAGTCAACATCATCAACAAGTCCACGTCATTAGTAACGAACAAAACAAAAACACAATATACTTATCTTTTCAGCTCCCTCTTAATCTTTAGCCTTTATATATTCTGTAACAATCCCAAAAATAAAATGTGCAACTAAGTAGATCAATTATGTGATTTATTATCAACACACATCTATTCAACTAATTAGCATAGAATTTCGAAAAAACACAAGCATAGACAACTTACATTTAGCAATGATATTCCTTACTTGCGATTTTCGAGTTGAATGCTATTTGAATTCCGCTAACCGCAACAAAGTATTGGGGACGACTCTCCACCCAATTGTAGGCTCAGTTGTACATCATATTTCTACAGCTAGCCACCCCAAAGCCCTCAATCAACGTATTACTGCAATGGAATATTTTGTCTCACAACACTTTTCTCCCAAGAGAATGGATGAAGAAATGATGAATCACATCTTCTTCATTGTCCATTAAATAGACCAAACAATAGAAAGGGGTCTGGATGCACACATTCCATGTATCAACATGCAACTTTTATTTCTTTATTTTAAGTTTTGCTTAATTTAATATTTCTCTTAATTTAACTCTTTCTTATTTTATTCCTTTTTACTTTTTTGTTAAATTTACTTATTTTTACTATTTTTATAGTTTACTTTTATATATATTTATTTAGAACTCCAGTATTATTATTTACTATTTTATTTATTTAATATTATTATATTATTTTCATTATTTAATATTTATTTACTATTATTATATATATTTTTATTATTTATTTACCATTATTATCTTTCTTTTTTATTGTTTATCATTTATTTACTTATATTTTAATATTATATTATATTATTTTTATTTTTATTATTATTAGGGGACATTACATACTCCCCCCTTTAAATAACTTTGTCCCGAAGTTAAGTTGAATCATTTAACATTTTATTTATTTATTTATTTATTACTTCACGTTTGCCTTACACTCTCTGTTGAACTAGTATAACTAGTAGACATCGAAAGTTTCCACAACACCCAGGAAATTCCAAGGAATCTCTATCTTTTTTCCCACTTTCGGAACCATGCATAAGCCTCATGAGTCTATAACCTAGCCTATGGTTGGCCCCAAGGCTTAGACCTCATCTGCCCCCAAGGCAGGCATCGGATCTCAATACTCAATGACTCTGGGCATCTCGCAAGGCTGACCCACTCCCTCCACACTCACTGAGGTGCACAACCCCAAGCATCGAAGTCCTTACACCCCCACCAGGCTTCGACATCCCAATCCAATATCAAACACTTGGCCTCCTCAAGATGGTCTCACAACCCCCCAAGATTTATCCATCAAGACCTATACAAGACAAAGGAACCAATGACATATGTATTGTTGATTGAGTTTATCCCCAACCCATATGGTGTTACGAGTATGGGCTCCCACGAGATCATCAAATAAACTGGCACTCTCGGCCCATTTGTGGATTTCCTGTCAATCACTACATCTCAACATACATCCAATACATTAGTTGTAACATCATAGTATCATAGAAAATAATCCACATGCCAAGTCTTTCATGTCATCATGAGAACATAACATCATTGTCATCACAAAATTATGCATGTCATAAATCTACATACAATTACTACATGCTTCACATCATAATATCCTCCTAAGTTATCACATCATAATATCCTCCTAAGTTATAACATCAACATTCAACATCAAAGACATATCATCACATAATAAATTAACCACATGTCAATATAGCTCAACATAACATCATAATCCTTATGGATATCATATTCATCGTATGCATACAACATCATTATCATAACAACTATATAAATAAGAACCACGTGTGCATCACTATCCTCGTATCATCATATCATGAAACCTAATCCCAACATTATATTCAACAACCCTATTTTTCATAATAGTTAACTAAAACCATCACTGAAATCATAGTGTATGATTTAGATGTATCAACAAAAATTAAACAATAAGACATGATTTATATGCTCCATAAAAGTATCTACCTTAGCTAAGCTATGCACTCCTATCTAGTTCACCACACAATTTAATCAAAAAGGAAATTCATTAAAAATAACATCTGCATCTTCCCAGGTATTTGACCCTTAGATATATTGGTCACACTACTTCTGGTTGACTTCTAGTTATTTGTGAAATCCTCACTCACTCACCTTAAGTATCTTATCTCTTACTCGTTTCAATTCATCCCCTCATTCTATGTTGGTCATAGTTATGACTCATGAGGGCTACCATTTGTTATCTTCATTATAAAATTTACAAATTCCACTTTTGTCTTTATCCCATAGGGTAACTTTATCTACATTGCTAATATTAGAATCATCTTAGAAAATTTCATTCATTTCTTGAAATTGTTGTCTCTTTATACTTAATAGTCCATCAACTCATGCTAATAATATAATTATTTCCTTCCAATTTAGATTTCAATTGTTGTGTATCTTAAGTGAATTGTACTACTATTGTCTCAATTTGACCTCTTATAATTTTCTTCACATCTTGCATTAATAGCTAATGTCTTCTTTACTTTCTCATATTACCTCAACCATATTAGCATAGCATGTGATTGCATGTTACTTCTTACCTAATGGCCTTCTTATAATCTCCATGATGTGTTTATTACCAAATAACATTTTCCTATGAATTTAACTACTCATAAATCAACATTTACGATGAATCCATCCCACAAAGTCACATAATTATCACTAGGTTTCCATTTTTAAATCAACATTGCTAAATTGTTTGTTTAGTTATAACATTCATTTTCTTTACTTTAGCGTAAGAGTATGAATACTTCACATAAAAAGTGTTTCTTTAGACAAACTACATCTCTCCTTTATGTAATATTTGTTAATATAAAATAATTCCATATTCATACGTGCCTATTTCAAAAAGAATGATAATTAAATAAACTAAACTTAATACTTTTATATATATATATATTATAATAACTAACTCTTTCTATATTAGAAAATATAGAAACCTTAAAAATAACTCATAATCTGAAAATATAATTTTATATTCATTACCTTGATCAATGGTGTTCTCATGAGGTTATCCATTCATTTTTATATCTTTATTTGTATGGAAATATATGATTATCAAAAGTAATTAATAAAATCATCAGTGTCATAACTATTTAAAAACAACCTTTTTGAATGACATCTTATCTTTATTTATCATAAAATTTACTAGAGTAATAACATTTACATCTTTATTGTTATGGAAATATATGATTATCAAAAGTAATTAATAAAATCATCAATGTCATAACTATTTAAAAACAACTTTTTTTGAGTGACATCTTATCCTTATTTATCATAAAATTCACTGGAGTAATAATATTTAGTGTTTTATATATATATATATATCATTTGCTCCCCTATTTGAATAAAATAAGTTTTTTTGGCTCTCCTTTTGGCAGATCGAAGCCACCATACACAACGGAATTGGACCAAAGAAACGCAAAATTGTAGTGAACTAGACCCCGCATAACCATGAAGGCGCTACTCTAGTGCTCACGGGGTCTCAATTTGAGTGCTGCTGCATATGAATTACCAGCCGATCGGCATCCTAAATGCCACAAATTCGAATCTCCTCAACGTATGTAATGTAATTTACTTTATTTTTAGTAATTTATTTTTATTAGATAAAATAATTCTCATTTAAATATGAAAACTATAATTATTAGTTAAATAGCACTGATTCTTTTCAGTGAATTATTTACGTATTATATTCCTATTTTTTATATAACCTTTATTTACATTATATGTACTCTATATTTAATATTACTTTTAATTTACTTTATAATTTAATTTAACTTAGATTCACTTTATATAACAATCCAACACATTTGATCACAATATAATAATATTGATATCATAAGCAATATTTAACCTATAGATAATTTTTATATATATTATATTTCATAAATTTAATAAGAAAGTTCATCGCACATTTACGCTATTATCTATACACTACCTCTTTAATTATAAGTAATAAATTCTGTACATATATACTTCTTTTATATCTTCGTTTATATCTAAATTACTAATTATACCATTTTCCTAAAATTTATATTTTCAAAATATTAAATAAGAAACCTTATATATTTATATATCAATCTAATATATCACAAATAATTTGTCAATTTAAACATATGAATTTGTAACTTTAACTATCCAAGCTAATATATAACTATAATGACTTTTGGTTCTCGGAACAAGATGAAGGGGCTTTGACGTGGCTGCAGGGGGGCAGGTGGTGCGCGCGCATCGCCGCACCTGCATAGGAGACAGTCTAATACTTTTTTACCGTAGTAAACCTCTTTTTTTGCCGTAGTTGTTACTAAGTTTCCTGACCTGTCGACATCCAGTCCTTGCGCTCGCAGTCAGCTGTTTCCTCTGGCGGTCTCGGTGGCGGTTTCCGACTATGGACAGAATGGATACCGAGGAGGAGGCGGTAGATTATACCCAGGACCCGTATGAGGGACAGACTATCTTTGGTAGCCGTAGCCCTAACCCTAATCTAGACTGCTTTGCACATAATAGGCATTCATATCTGGGTTCTTCGTCGATCGTCTCGTTGCCTGGATATTCCTCATCACCGTTGTGCTTCGGTTCGCTCTCCTTGGAATCATCGGGCCTTGATTGCCCTCCGCTTTCTCCTGGAACTCTCAATTTACTCACTGTCGTCGCGCCTCCATCGCCTGCTTTTGATCCGCTCCCATACTACAACCCCTCACCCCCCTCCCTGTTCAAACCCTCATTCTTCATCAAACCCTAATTCCCTTCCTTTGGGATGTTTCAACTCTCCGGTTATTAAGGTCAAAACATCGATCCCTCAGGCGGTCGAAGGATCAGATCCTCTGAAAGAACACCCGTCGACCCCGAGAACGGGAAAAAGGAAAGTCAAGTGCGTAAAGGCCACTACGAAGGACCTCACTATTACTTTTGGCGAAGACATTCCAATGGGCGAGGTAGTAGACAAGGCCAATACGGTTCTCGTTGGCCATGTTAGAGGAAGGGCATACTCTGTGGCTAGGTTAACTAGTTGGGTAAAAGAAATTTGGGAAGGCACGCTACAAGAGTTACCAGAGGTTCAGGGTCTTGCAAGGGGATGGTTTGCGCTACACTTCTCCAAGGCGAACTACACATAATTGGTGCTTGCGAAATATTGGCATATTGAGATGGCACCGGTCCTTCTCAAGCGTTGGTCGCCATTATTCGATCCAGAGCGGGAACAAATAGGTGCAGGACCCATATGGGTGTGCTTACCAGGACTACCCCTTCAATATTGGTCTGAAGCGGTGTTTATTAGGATCAGGAATGCCCTCGGCACTTATCTGGATTACGACAGGACCTATGTGCAGACAAAGAATTGAGCGCTGGCAAGAATCCTGGTGCATTTGGACACTAGGGAGGGACTGGAAGAGAAGATTACTCTCAAATGGAGGCATTATGCCAGAGTCCAAATTTTGGATCACGAGGGGGTTCCTTTTCGATGTAGGAGGTGCCATAAGGTAGGGCATGTATTCAAGGAATGCCCTATGCTCACGAAATCAACAGAACCCCTCGGATCACCAGCACCACAAAAAGGGAAAGCTATTGCAAGTCAGATCAGCACCCCAGCATCGGTCCTTAAAGAATAAAAACATGGCGAATCCTTAAAGACCGCGGAGGAGCATTACAGAGCACCCTCGCCCCCACTGACTCGGGCTAGAGCCGCTGTTGCCGCGGAAAGAAAAGCGGGTACAACTCTCTCTCCTCCCCTTTCCTCTCACTTTACTTCTATGTCTTATGTTGTCTGTGCATCATTTGAATCTACTTCAGAATTGATTAAGCCACCTACCATTACTTGTGAAATCTCCTTACCCCCGCCCATCATCGCCTCCACTGCCCCTATCCTGCCCTCCCCTCCACCCTCGCCCAGGGTCTCGGCCATTATCCATCCTGCTCTGCCCCACTCATACAACCTTCGCTCTCGGCTCATTCTGGATCCTTGCATCCAGACTGGGGCTAGGTCTTACCTTCCTTGGACCATCCACTCAATCATCCTGGGGTCACAAACCTAATCTATCCAAAGCTATACAGAAGATCGGGGCTGAAGTAGTCTCTGGTAAACAGTCCACTATGGAAGGGGTTCTTAGAGCATTGAATACCACTAGGAGGGTTCCTCCATGAAATGCCTCTCCTATAATTCCAGATGTATGGCTAGTGCCTCTGAAAAACTAGCCCTGAGGAGGCTATCTGAAAGTGAGCCCGTTGATATTATAATGTTGCAGGAAACCCTGGGCACTGCTGAATCCATCGATCAAACCATTTCCTCCATTAACCTTGGTTGGCATTTTCATTCCCTGGATGTTATGGGTAAATTGAGGGGATTATCCATAGGATGTAATCCACTCACCATTAATGTATCTGCTACCTGGGGAGGTGCGGGATTTATTGGACTGGATCTATTCTTGGGCGAGCTCGGCTTGTCCATCAGATTCATCAATGTATATGGCTCTTGTCATCGGAGAGAGGAATTTTGGTAGCACTTCCTTCATACCAATATCACATCAGTGGATCAAGTGATCATTGGGGGCGACCTAAACTTTTCACTAGGTTTTGGGGAATCCTGGGGATCACAAACCCAAATTGACAGTGTTATACTCCTATAGTTATAGGTGTCATATTTCATGATTGACTGATTGAGCTCTATAATATGTTCATCCCTTTTGCAAAGGTTTTCCATATTATCAAAAAATCAAAAAATGTAAAGAGGGTATACCTTAAAAGAAAAATCAAAGGGTGAAAAAAATAAATGGTCAAAAGAAAAAATGAAAAATGAACCCCAAATAAAAAATACCACGAAAGTGTGCAAGTCCAAATGCCGCTTCTATTTCATTTTTGCAAATAAAGCATTGTGTGCAACTTGTCAAAATCATGACACAATCGATGAATGGCCAAACAGCTTAATCTTGACCAATTCATGTTTAAATTTCCTGTTTTAGAGATAGAGAATAAAAATTTGTCCAAACTGTTTAATCTTGGCAGATAAGTAGATAGGTAGAGAAGCAAAGGTGCTCAACTATTTAATCTGAGCCCTTGGAAGAAATAAGTGCAGACTTAGGTAGGATTCCCATGAAAAGAAAAAGAAAATTGATAAGGGTTTGCCAGTCCAAGTGCACCCAAAAGAAAGAAGAAAAAATGTTAAGCATAGTAGGCTGGGTAGGCAGTTTTGGTTTTGCAGAATGAGACTTGTGATAAATTTTGTCTCTCAAAGTGTTAAATTTACCTCTATCACAAGTGCAAAGTAGATACTCTTGGAGCAGCTCAAGCGAGGCATGACTAACTCCCCTTCATACTGTTTCCCCAATCACTTACTAATTTCCCCCAGAAATATTAAGATCTGCTTAATATCGTTGAATCACTCATCTCATTCCATAACATTTGCCTAAGTAAGAATTTGTTTTACTTAGGGATTGACCATGTTTCTTGTATAAACTCTTTTTGCCCCTTAAGCCTTAGTTTCCTAACATTACACTTAGTGCTTTCATATTTCATAAAATCATATTAACTCATTAACTTTATTTTATATAAATCCCATGTAAATCAATACCCATATCCCGTATTGTGTGTATATATATAACCCCAATATTTAATAACCCCGCCCCGGTTAAATAAACCATATCATTGCATATAAAAAGGGATTAAAGGTTTATTTGAAATCTTTAATAGCCTCCGCGCGCAAAACCCTGGGATTAATTAACATTTGGTTAATTAATAACCAAATCAAACCCGCTAACCAATCAAACAAGCCCCGAAACCATTAAGAAACGTTAAATATGACCGGGCCCCCGCGCATTAACCGCCCGTCATCTCCATTCAATGCCAACCGTCCGATCTCCACTCCACCATCGGACGGCTGATATGCATATAGCGACCCCCTCATCCGCTGAACTTTACCGCCCGGGGAAGTTGTGGTTTTGGCGCCATACCCTGGACACACGTCGTGCTCCCACATTGATCGCTCCCTCCCCGCCCGAAACCGCCCAAGCCCGAAAGCGGTGCGAGCAAAACCATTTACTGCCCTCTCGCTGACCCATCGCTGACGTCATCCGCTGACATCAGCTGTCCCGTGCTGACATCACACCGCCATGCTACGTCACCCGCCACGTCGTCTATTCCGTACCCCCGTTGATGTCATGCTGACGTCACTTGTCCGAAAAATCAAATTTTCCCGCCAAAATCATTTTTGCTCAATATATGGTAAAAAGGTCATTTTTTGTTATAATTTTGCTGCCGACAGCGCTCTGGGTTTTAATGTCAGCTGAGGTCACATTTCCAACGTTTTAACCGCCTCCCAACCACGAAAGCTCCAACAACGAGCTCGTCGACTGCTAACCCTCCATACAGTTTTCTTCCTCTTTGTACAGTTCGAAATAAAGCAGAGGGATTCCCGAGCTCGCAGTAGAAGAAACAGAGATAAACAAGGATACATGCTACCCCAGCCAGTGGAAACCGTCCAAGAGTTGAATTACCGGACAACGGTGAGCAGGAGTCAGATCAACGATAAAGAGTAGCAGAGGAGCATTAAAAAGGATCCAAACAAGTCAAAGAGTATCAGATCAAGCTTTAAAGAGTATCAGTGCAGAAATAAAGACAAATCAAATCCGCATTAAAGAGTATCAGGAGCCGACTAAGAGAAGCAGATCAGAAAATTAATGTAGCAATTAACACAAGCAGTCGGCGCGCAGCTACTTCAGACAGCTGCAGGCCGAACCCTAAAGAGCCGGCCTCCAGCACAGCATCAGATATCTTTTCCGAGCCGTTTCTATCTACTTTGCTTGTAAAATACTTTAGGTTAAACTTATATATTATCTCATAGCTTTGATGAGACATCCCGTTGTACATATTTTTGTTGTATAAATACCCTCTTCATTAGAGTTTTGAAGAGGTTGGGTATGTGTAGATTTCTCTAGACTTTGCTGTAGCTCTGAACTTTGGAATAAAAAGTTGTTGGGATCAAACTATTGTCTGGTTTACTGGAAGAAGAATTGATGCAGAAGACCTGTCACAAAATTCTTGAATCAACCCATGGATCAATGAGTACTTTCTACCTTGTGTTTTATAGTTTCTTGATTGTTATATAATCCGTGTTTCATGATCTGAATAGTAGAGAAAAAGATTAATCCAGAATTTGCTTAGCTGCACTCTGTTTTCAATCTTTACTATTCTCTGTGTTTTCTTCAGAATTAGAATAAACAGTGAATTCTTAATTGCTCCTATTTCCCCTGATTCTCTCATGTTGATTATTTGATAAAGAACTCTTAATTGCTCTTTGTCGGTAAGCTCTCACTTTCCCTCTTTCAATATGATGAAGGATTCTTAACTGCCCTTCACCCATTTGAGCCCATTCCATCTGATTCCAACCTTTAAATTGTTCCATTGTTTGAGTACCTTGCTCTGTGATGCCATCCTCTGCTAGAAACCGAATCTAGGAAGCCTGTCTCTTTTGACTCCATCATGCCCAATGGACTGAACTCTTCAGTTTTGCCTCACTGTTCTATTGAATCTCACCACCCAAACTCAAAACAAAACCCTCGTACTTCATAACTAGCCTAATATCTTACAAAACAAAACTAAATCATAAAGAGAGAGTCCTCTTTGGATGCAGATTGGCTAGAATCTGTATCTAAAAGATTGGTCTGTGGTTACCTCGGCCGTATTCCCTTTCTTACAATTTTTGGGAACAACCTGAGTGATAACATCATTGGCGACTCCACTGGGGATTTGAATAATTGTTTGTTGCTACTGTTTTCTGTATAAGCTACAAATGGAGCCTGAAGTTAGCCAGGTAACCTTTGAAACTACTTTTGCTTTGCAATTGCAGAAGTAAATAAATGTTGCTTCAGTGTATCTCCGGTCTAGCTTGTGTGTTGAACAGTTGGTTCCAAATACCTGATCAGTTCCTCTTATCAAATAAAATCTTTAAGAAAGTTTAAATCTCATATCAAAAGCCTCTTAAAGAAATCATAAAAGTTGTTTTGAAAAATCATAAAAAAAAATTGAAATAATCATAAAAAACTCAAAAATTTTGTTTCCTAGAGAAACTGAATCTTTTCTTCAGAACTGATTTACAGGTTTAGATCTGATCTGTGATGGTGGACAAGGATCAGACACACAAAGATCAAAATCACCCACCTGGTGACTCCATATCAATTTCACAATCAAGACTCCACTGGAGAAATGAACCTGAAAGAACTGTATGAAAAGATCAGGCTTTTGATTTGGATTGTTATCCAAGACATTATGTTCTTTCTCATTGATAAGATTTTTCAATGTATATTGTATTTTAGAGATGACTTTAGATTAAATTTTTATTATTTTCCTTCCAAAAATGTAGATGAAAAGTCTCCTTACACATTTGAACAACAATCTTATAATTCTTATGAAGATCATTTTTAATTAAGGAGAACCCAAAAATTGAGGCTAATCAACCAATCCTTGAACATATTCTGGTACCTCATAAAGTTCCTGATAGGTATAAACCACTCATTTTGCCTCCTACGCTCCATGCTTTCCCTAACGGTTATCCCAAGTATCTCCCTAGATTTGATGGAGAGAATGGTGTCACTGCCAAAAAACATATCCAAGTTTTTGAAGATTATCTTAACTTATTTGAAGTGGATGAAGAGGATGTTAGTATTAGGTTTTTTGCTCTTTCTTTGCAAGGCAAAGTCAGAAGTTGGTTCAAAACTCTACCTGAGGCAAGCATCTCAAATCTTGAGTAGTTTCTCAAACTCTTCCTTGATAGATGGATAATCAAAGTCAATCTCCTCGTGATCATAGAAGAATATAATCAGTTAAAAAGACATCCAGATGAAACAATACAACAATTTTCAGACAGATTTAATCAAATCTATCACTCAATACCATTGAAGATAAGACCTCCCCCTGATTCAGCTCTACTGCATTACCCAAGAGAATTTGATTCAGAGATGGAATTTCATCTGAGAGAAAGAAACCCCTCCACTGTGGAACAGATGCAGAACATGGCAGTGGATGCAGAGGTTCACCTGAAAATTAAAGAAGAGAAGTTGAAAGCAGAGAAAGAGGAAAGACTTGACATTTTGGTAAAGAAAGCAGAGGAAGTGATGCAGAAGATCACAACGAAAGTTGAATGTTTTGTTCAAAATCATCATGACACATTTGTTTCACAAGAGGAAAGGGTTGATATTCATGAACAAATTCCTACCAACTCAACCTACCATAGATTAGAAGATAGATTCATAGAGCAATGTGTGGAGGAGCGATCTCCTGATCTACTGTGTGCATTTGATAACATTGCTTCTTTTGATGATTTGCCCAAATATGGTCAATATGATGATGATTATGTTTCTCAAATCCAATTTAACCTTGCCGAGGAACCAGAAGCTTATTTGGGGGATGAGGAAATTCACATTCAATAGCTTGAAAGAAGTGATCAGCTTGTTCATTTCAGCTATGTGAATGAGGAGGAAAGTGTGGAAAATTTTGAAATCAGTAAAGGAACTTTACCATTTTGTTTTGATTCTTTTCAGTTTATCAGAGATAACTATCAGGCAATTAAAAATCAAATGTCAACAAGTCTTGATATTAACCATCTAGAGGGCAATCAAATCTTTGTTCAAGATTTATCATATCTAGATCTGTAGCCCCAAAATTCCGTTGAATGTCAGGTTGCAGAAGAAAACCTGGAACCAGAATCATATGATCAAAAAGCCCAAGTTGATTCCTTGCCTCTCTGTTTTGAATCATGTGAAACTTTTAAAGAAAGGAAGGAGTAGCTTGTAGAAACCCATGAAATTCCATTTCAACCTATATGTAATGAGTTGCAATAATCCTTCCAAGTTCTTTATCCAACAACTGACAGGTTGAATGATGAAAGAATCAGAATTCTTCTCCATTAACAGACTGTGAGAGTCAAAAACAAGATGATAATGGTTTCACAAGACAGGAATTACAATCAGTAAAAATATCACCACAAAGAACAGTTGAAAACATACATGGTGACAAAGACAAGGGTGATATTTCAGTTTCATGGCATGGGAGCTATCCAGGACATTTTTACAGTTGTTGTTTGAATCAGTTCAAGAATAGTCTATATATTTTTCAAGATCCTTTTGTACAGTTTCTAGATTTAGCAAAGGAGATCAGGGATTTCCTTGTCTTCTCAAAGATTAACAAAGCCAAATTTGATTGCAAGATCTTAATTTTAAACACCATCAAACACAAGCAACACAGGTCACTGCTGTATATAATGCTTAAGTGGTTGCATTGGTTGTTTCATTTTACCTAACCAACAGTCTGAAGGTTGATTAGAGTAAAGTAGGTAGGATTCCAGTTTGTTTTAATTCAGTTTTTAGTAGATTAGGAAATAAATTTTTGAATGTTTGAATCCAAGATCTTGATGATTTACTAATTTGGTTTGAAAGGTTGCAGCACCTTTTTTGTTTCAGGTCAGATCTCAAATTGTGCAGGGAAAAGTTGAAAAGATTTTGATCAAAAAGACCAAGGCTGCAAGTTCATACCCAAGTAACAAGGCGCTGAAGTAGGATTCAAGGAGGAAGAAAAAAAATGAAAAATGTGTTTATATGTGGATTGGATAGTAACTTGCTGCAGTTGAAGCCCGAAGAGAAGGCCCTAAGCTTCAGAAAGTGTGCTGTCATATATACAATAAAGCAACCAGCAAAATGAAAATTTCAAAGCAGAGCAAAAGTTATGCAGAAGGCCATCTAACCTGATGTTCTTGACTTTCCACCAGGGAAAGCCATCCCCAAGTGGAGCCAGTGTTATACTCCTATAGTTATAGGTGTCATATTTCATGTTTGACTCATTGAGCTCTGTAATATGTTCATCCCTTTTGCAAAGGTTTTCCATATTATCAAAAAATCAAAAAAATTAAAAAATGTAAAGAGGGTATACCCTAAAAGAAAAATCAAAGGGTGAAAAAAATAAATGGTCAAAAGAAAAAATGAAAAATGAACCCCAAATAAAAAAGACCAGGAAAGTGTGCAAGTCCAAATTCCACTGCTATTTCATTTTTGCAAATAAAGCATTGTGTGCAACTTGTCAAAATCATGCCACAACTGATGAATGGCCAAACAGCTTAATCTTGGCCAATTCATGTTTAAATTTCCTGTTTTAGAGATAGAGAATAAAAATATGTCCAAATTGTTTAATCTTGGCAGATAAGTAGATAGATAGAGAAGCAAAGGTGCTCAATTGTTTAATCTGAGCCCTTGGAAGAAATAAGTGCAGACTTAGGTAGGATTCCCATGAAAAGAAAAAGAAAATTGATAAGGGTTTGCTGGTCCAAGTGCACCCAAAAGAAAGAAGAAAAAATGTTAGGCACAGTAGGCTGGGTAGGCAGTTTTGGTGTTGCAGAATGAGACTTGTGATAAATTTTGTCTCTCAAAGTGTTAAATTTACCACTATCACAAGTGCAAATCAGATACTCTTGGAGCAGCTCAAGCGAGGCATGACTAACTCCCCTTCATACTGTTTCCCCAATCACTTACTAATTTCCCCCAGAAATATTAAGATATGCTTAATATCATTGAATCACTCATCTCATTCCATAACATTTGCCTAAGTAAGAATTTGTTTTACTTAGGGATTGAACATATTTCTTGTATCAACTCTTTTTGCCCCTTAAGCCTAAGTTTCCTAACATTACACTTAGCGCTTTCATATTTCATAAAATCATATTAACTCATTAACTTTATTTTATATAAATCCCATGTAAATCAATACCCATATCCCGTATTGTATATATATATATATATAAAAACCCTAATATTTAATAACCCCGCCCCGGTTAAATAAATCATATCATTGCATATAAAAAGGGATTAAAGGTTTATTTGAAACCTTTAATAGCCTTCGCTCACAAAACCACGGGATTAATTAACATTTGGCTAATTAATAACCAAATCAACCCCGCTAACCAATCAAACGAGCCCCGAAACCATTAAAAAACGTTAAATATGATCGGGCCCCCACGCATTAACCGCCCGTCATCTCCATTTAGCGCCAACCGTCCGATCTCCACTCCAACATCAAACGGCTGATATGCATATCACGACCCCCTCATTCGCTGAACTTTACCGCCCGGGGAACTTGTGGTTTTGGCGCCATACCTTGGTGTTACACTAAAAAATGTCACCATGACTATTTATAGTTAGTATGGCTCAATCAACAGTCATGCTACCCTCTTAGGCAAGTCTTATGCCTCTGCTCTCCATGTCAAACTCCAAAAAAGAGAGAAAGTCTTGTATAAATGTATTTATCTCTGGGGACGCAGGTTCTCTCAACCTTACCTGCGGGGACGCTCCCAATGTTCACAAAAGCTGCGTCCAAAGACGCTCTGTATGTAAAGGGACAGGTGCGTCCCCCTGTAAAGGTTAGAATGCGCAAGTTTCATCTTTAAAAAGTTACTTGTGGTCATTTCTAGAGCATTCTAGAAGGTTGTTCGACGTGTATTGGGCGCCTCCAGATGGTTCATGCACTCCTATCAAAGAGGAACTTATCCCATCAATAAGGGAGCTATCCCACCCAAAGAGGGGATTATCCCATTGATGGTGGACCTGATTAACCTCCTCTTGAGCACTATAAATATAGGCATTGGGCCAGAAGGAGGGGAGGTTGAAGCTATACATTTTCTAAGGGTAAATGCTGCAGGAATTAGGACTCCCATTTAGAAGCTTGTGAGGAGAGATTGTCATCTTTGCTTGTTCTATTTGGAAGTGGGTGAGCTTTGTCAAAGTAGAGGAAGACTCTTGTGGACCCTGGAAGGAGCTTGCACAACACCAAGGCTCAGGTTGTAATGGTTCCTTTTGATTACCTTTAATGCAAATTGGTCCATTCTTCTCAATAACTTGTTGTTTATGGGTTATTTCATGTACTCCTTGGTCTATATGTTGAATATGCTTTGTTTTATGTTATAATCAGGTGCTATTTAATTGTTTGACTGTTGGTGATTGCAGGTTTTGGAGAAAAGGAGGAGCTCATCCAGATCAACAAAGCTTGGACTTCTACAACAGCGTTTGGACAAAGGTAAGAACGAAACACTTGATTTCTCATATCATAATGCATGTTTAGAGAAGGATAGCTCCAGTCTGTTTTGTTTGTCATTAGAATGTCTTAGACTTCTAGGAAGGTCGGTTGTGTCCGCACTCTTGACTGATTCCGTGTGACAAATTGGCGACTCCGCTGGGGAATCCATTGATGAGAAGAGTCTTTTCTTTTGTATGAACTTTGCTTTGAGAAAATTGGTTTATTTTTCTGGTTTTGGCTCTGTGATTCTGTCTCTGGGTGGGTTAGCTTAGGATTAGTTTTATTTTGCTTTTTCTTGAGTTTTTCAGTAGGACGCACCCTCTGAGTGCTGCACAGTGCGTCCCTGGACGCACTTTTGCTGTGTGCACAGAGCGGGCCCGCACCTGTGCTAACGGGTTGCCTGCGTCCCCTGCCAAAATTTGAGAAAATTCCATTTTTTTGCATTTTTGCTCTTAGATTTTGTTTTTTCTTAGTTTTTTCTGCCCAGATTCATTAGTCCCTTGCCGAGAATCTTCACCTGAACTTGTTTTCATAGCATTAAGTGTTTTAGTGGATTTCATTGAAATTTAAGCCTAGGGTTTGATTTTTGAGTAGATCCTGTAGTGACTTTAATGGTGGAAGTTGTCAAGCCTTAGATCTCTCTGGTTTGGTCAACCTTCTTGAGAGTCGGATCTGTTGTAAGTCTACCCGTGTGAGCAACCAACCTGTTGAGTTGTCTCTTTGGTCAAATTTCAAAGTGCTTGTTGATTAAGTCTTGAATTCCATTTTACAAAAAGAACAAAAAGATTTGAGTTTTGTTTTGATCAGCTCTTGATTCTGCAATAGCTGGTCCTTGATTTGATTTTGGTCAAGTAAAACAACCTAGAAACATCCTTGTAGGTTTTGGCCTCGTTAAGTTTGCTTAGAGTAAATTTACCTTTTAGTTTGCTTGTAAATGAATTTTCGTAGATTTTAATAATTGTTAAGATTGATTTTTGTTAAATTAGATTTATTTGCTTTATTAAAAGAAAAATACAAAAACATCTTCTTTAAAAGTTTTGTTTCAAGTAGCTTTGAAAGTTTTGAAAGAAAAAGAGTTTTTCGTGCAAGTAAAGAGTAGTCATGTTTGTGTGCTTGAAAAGAAAAAGAGAATTGTTTCTTTGATTGTCTTTTCTAAGGAAGTTGTTTTCTCTAAAATTTGCATTCTCTCAACTCTCTTAGTTAAGAATTTCATTGAAAAAGGAAAAGTAGAGTAAATCATCTTAGGTGCATCTTTGTAGTGGTTGGAGTCGAGTCTACACACCATTGGTTTCACTTCCACTACCTTGTGACTTTAAAGAACAACCATAAAAGTAACGCTTAAAGTAAAATCGAAATAGTAACTTTTATTTACTAGGGCTCTGAAGCACCAATTTAGATCAGGCTAGTGTCTTGGAGTAGGTGAGTAATTAACTCTCCAAGACAACAAAACCAAACAAGTAGCTTATCTTGTGATAGAATAAATCCAATTGTCTCACTTGTACTCTGGGAAAGCTCCTCTTAAAGGAGAAGCACGAGCTCGTGTCCGAACCAGTGAGGGGATCATTCCCCCCTCGTTGGGAACGACGCCAGACACGCACGTATTACAAACGGTAAACCTCGGATTAACCATTGTCGAGGAGCCAGGGGTCACTTGTCGGTAAACCTTGGATTATTGTCAAGGAGCCGGCAAGGGGATTGAGCTTGCTACTCTGCCCTTGCGTGCTGTCGGAGTTTAGATTGTTCCCCCAGGTGCATTTGTTGCGGTTGGTAACCTTAGTTACCATTATCTTTAGGATTCTACCGAGGTGACGGTGGAGGGAAGGTCCCACTGTACCTGGAGCAGACGTCGGTTATACTCACTTGGATTTTCTGGGGGGTTCACTTCACTCGAGACGGTTAAAGTGGAGGAACTTGGTCCAGTCTATTCATTAAGCAGGTTGCCGGGGTAACTGTTCCACCCGCCATTTCTGTACTGAATCCAGCGAGGTTGGGCTTCATCACCAACTAGCGCTTTTGGTCCGGAAAACTACTGTTTGTGTTTGGTTTGACGCCCTAGATTCTTTAGGCGTGTGATTCAAATTTGTTTGGTTCTTTAGAGACTTTAGGTGGTTTGATTTGAAATTTTATTTTGTTTTCGTGTGTAGTAGTTAAAAAGCTGTGGCGGAATTACCGAGACAGTCCCGTAGACTGCGGGGCCAGTCTCCTGAAGTTGTTTCTGTGGCCGAATTGTTGAGAAGATCCCGTAGACTTAGGGGTGAACCTCCTCAAGACGAGTCCAGTCATTTAGAAGGTTTAAAGGTCCTTGTAACTCCTCCTAGCGGCAGTAGAGTAGGTTCACCTGAAGAAGGAGAATCTTCCTTGGTGGTCCATCCAGATTACCAAAGTTTAGAGACAGGTTATAATCCCGAAGCTGTTACAGTTTCTGAGCTTGTTGGTAGTTTTTCGTCTGCTAGTGATACAGACGAAGAACCAGAAATATCCGAACCTGTTACTCCGACTCCTAGTGTTCCTGATTCACCGAGAATAGAAAGAATTATCACCGAAAATCTTCCTGTTGGTTTGATTGCTATTGAAGAACTTGTTCCAGAGGAAGAAATAGGCGTCTCTGATCCTGAAGATCAAATTACCCTTGATCTAAGGGAGCGTGAATCTATCTTTTACAGTCCTCCTAGAAGTACTACTTGGTACCTTTCGTTAACCAATTATCTAGACAACTTTGGGCTAGGTTTTTCTACACCTCGTACTCCTTTTCCACCTGGAGGTATTCATACTCCTGTAAATATGTCTGGTCAGTCGTCCGTGTTTACACAAATTCTTGAATCTTTTTTACATGGCGGTCCTTCTGTTCCTACTGGGTATCAATCTCTTTCTGGTACCTTTGCGGGAGCATCTCCTCAACCCGTTGATCATGGGTTATTAGTTGGAAACAGTGATAATATACCATTGGGTGTAGGAGACATTTACATGATGTCAGGTTCAGTTCCCGTTTCCCAACCTCAAGGTGGCCAATTACCGCCTGGGGGGAAGCCTCCGTTAATGCCTGGGGGGCAACCTCAAGGTACTTCATTCGTGTCTGGGGGGCAACCTCAAGGTCAGTACGCTCCTATGGGGCAATACATACCTCAAGGTCAACCCCAGCCTCAATATGTACCCCAAGGTCAACCTCAGTATCAATATCAACCTCAAGGATGGCAACCTCAAGGATGGCAACCCCAAGGGTATCAACCCCAAGGGTATCAACCTCAAGGGTACCAACCTCAAGGTCAAGGGCAACCCCAGTATCCGTATTTACCTCAAGGTTATCAACCTTAAGGTCAATACTCAAATCAAGGTTATCAACCACCTCAAGGTCAATCGTATGGTCAAGGTATGGGAACTGCACCTTACAATTATCAATCCTATCCTCAATTCGGCTATGGATCTCAGTATCCTCAACCTGTTATGGGTCAATACCCTGGAATGTTAGTGTGGGATCCTTCACAGGGTCAACAGATGTTGCAGCCAAGTATGCAGTCGGTACCTCAAGCCGGACAACCTGTAGTTTCTGGTCAACCCCAGCAACCGCAACCTGTCCAGTCAAGTGTTCAAACCTCTGTAACTTCGGTAGTTACTCAGCCGCCAATTGCACCTAGTACTCCATCTCAAACGGCTGCTGCAACTACCGCCACATCTACCATACTTACTTCTGGAGTATCGACGGCTCCGGTTTCTACTGTCTCTGTAACCACTCCTCAGACATCTGTACCGTTGTCCGGATCTACGATTCAAACCACGGTCCAGATGCCTGTAGGTCAGCCTGGTATAAGTACGGTTGTCACTACTCAACCTCAATTTGTTCAACCTCCGTACCAGGGACAGTATCAACCTGGGCAAGCTGTCCAACAACCGGTTTACCAGTATCAACCGTATCCTGGGTACACTTATCAACAACCTCAGCAACCCCAGTACGGTCCGGTTAATCCTGGTTTTCCAGGAGGATATAATATCCCAAATGCAACTCCTGTTCCTAGTTATCCTGGATATCCTCCTCCTGGGGCCGGTATTGTGACCCAGAGTTTTAGAGATCCTAACCGGCAGTTACCGTTTATCGCAACTTTGGATTTACCAGACTTGACGCGCCTAACGAACGATCCAATTCAATATCTTCCGTTCTGGCCGCCAATGCCAAATAAGTTGCCCAGCGATATACCCAAGTTCGAAGGTAAGTCTGGAGAGGATCCATCCAATCACGTGATGACTTACCACCTCTGGTGTGCTTCAAATTCTATCTCGGATGATTCGATCCGCTTACGTCTTTTCCAGCGTACACTCATTGGTCTCGCGGCCAAGTGGTACATTGAGTTACCACGGGCCTCTTTTTACAATTTTAGCCAGTTAGCTACCTCGTTCTTAACTCACTTTCAGTTACCGGTTAGATACGATAACGGTACGGAGTTATTAACTTCACTAAAACAATCAACCTCCACGTATATTTTTGATCACATTCATGAGTGGAGACGTCGAAGAAGGCTAGTGAAAGTTTTTATCCCGGACCAAATCTTAGCTGAATGGTTTGTCAAATCATTATTACCAAGGATTACTGAAGATGTAGCTAAGGCCGGAGTAGTTACTGAGGAGCAAGTCATTGCTCAGGCACAATACCTTGACTTAGTTTACACTCAGTCGGGTACGTTACACGAGAAGATTCCAGATCTTCCAAAGTCGAATCAAATCGCTACTGCTCCTTCGGGATCTCATGCCGCTGATGGTATGATTGGTATCGTGAATACAAAGAGCAAGAAGAAGTCTTCCAAGGCTTCAACTACTCCAATTATCACTTTGCCTGATTCTCCGACAAGAGAGTCTTCTCCTGAACTTACCGCCGATATTCACGCTGTAGAGTCATCTACGGCCAAATCAAAAAACGGTGGAAAGAAGAAAGGAAAGAAGAAGGCTAAAGCAGACAAGGCTCCAAAGGAGAAAACTGAAAAGTCGGAAACCACTGACGAAAAGCGCAAACCTCGATATCCTTGTCTTATTTGTGAAGAGGATCATTTTACGAGAGATTGCCCTCATCGGGCCGAGGTTGTGAAAATAGTCAAAGGTTCTCCCACTCCTGCTGTGTTAAAAAATCCATTTCCGGAGCAGGAGAATAAGATGATAGGTTCTTCTTCGAATGCCAGTGAAGAACCCATTTTGATGATGTCTCATGTGAGGATTGCGACTCGGTCGCAAGATTATGGTAGTAAGAATCCTGTTGATGGTAAGGAAGCAGAATCTTCTCATTCTAATCCATCAACCTCAGCTCCTGGTTCCGATCCACTACAGATCGAGAAACCTAACCCAGACTTAGTAATTAAACCGCCCGCCAAGGGTGTACTTCGAAGGTCTGCTTTCAATCCACATGCGAGAGCAGCCCAGAATTACAACATTGTTGAGGACTTAGCTGTTTCACCCTCAGCAATGTCGGCGTTAGAAGTGCTGCAATCATGTCCAGCACAACGAAAATTGCTTTTGTCGGCTATAGGAGCTGTTGATGTTCAGGATCCGAATCTAATGATCTTCGATCTAGAAAATAGTACGCCGCGTCTCCCCCATCAAATGGCTTTCCAAATTCCAGTGATAGTCAAAAACAGGCCTATTCATAGGACTGTGATTGATGAGGGAGCTTCTACGTGTATTATGTCGATTCAATGTTGGAGATCCCTTGGTTCTCCTTCATTGAACCAATCCCCCACCATCCTTAAGGCCTTTGATGGCCGTGGGTTCCGTCCGTTTGGTATTCTACAGGAATTGCCTATAGGGGTCGAAGGTAAAACCGTTAGTCTGGATGTGGAAGTGGTTGATGCCCCTCTAGACTACAACCTTCTTTTGGGTCGAAGTTGGTCATATGCTATGACAGCGGTCGTTTCATCGGTCTTCAGAGTAATTAAATTTCCACATAACGGTAAGATCGTGACTATTGATCAGCTGACATACTTTTCATCCGACCCAGCCTCTTCAGAGAGTATCCAACATGTCGGTAAGATGACAATCCCTTATAGGGACGTTGGTGTAGGTTTAGTTAAGGATTCCGGTTTACTGGGAACTTTTCCTCTCCCTCCACTCAGCGTAGAACCTTCGTTTGCAACAATTCATATGACTACATCAGAAAACATTATTTATGATGATCCTTGGTTTGTCCCATCTGACTCTGAGATAGACTCATTCGGTAATGCTATGCCCTTGAGTCCATATGAAATTGCTTATGAAGCTCTCATGTCTTTTACCGACTTTCATTCGACCGAGGTCGACCAAATGAATGTGGTCGGTGAAGAGTCACTTTTCACCTCACCCTTAGAACGGATAGCGTTTCCCGAAGTCGTGTCATCTGACGAACAACTTCGCGAAATCCTAAGTGTAGACGATCTACCATGGGAGGATCTCCATCACAGATCTTCGTTTTTACCTAAGGATGATGCATTTGAAAATGATTTTTCATCTATCTTTACCGCTGAATATGTCAAAGACGCTCAGGATCCAACGAAACATTCTGATTCAGAGTTGAATTTAGGGAATATTTCTCGTACTATTCCCATTGATATTTCAGTGAAGCCCGGAATTGAGGAGAACATTCATATAGGTGCCGCATGTACAGAAGAAGAAATCCAAACTTACAAGGCCCTATTCCAAGAATTCCGCGATGTGTTTGCCTGGTCTTACGAGGAAATGCCGGGAATCGATCCTGCCATTGTTGTTCATGAAATAAAGACCTACCCGGATGCTAAATCCGTCCGGCAACGGTTGCGTCAGATTCACCCTCGAAAAGCGGCTGCGATTAAAGCAGAAGTCGAAAAGCTGTTGAAAGCAGGTTTCATTTATCCGATCCCGTTAACGGATTGGGTATCGAATATTGTTCCGGTCAACAAGAAACAAGGAACAATAAGAATCTGTATCGACTATAGGGATATAAATCGAGCTTGTCCAAAAGACAACTATCCTACGCCTTATATCGATCAAATTATTGATGATTGTGCCGGAAGTGAAATGTTTTCCTTTATGGATGGTTTTTCGGGCTATAATCAAATCAATATTCTACCTGCCGACCAACCAAAAACGGCATTATGATTGCAACCGTATCTCGATGATTTGCCTGCTCATTCTTTACATCGAGCTGATCACCTTGTCCACCTACGAGCAATCTTTATGAGGTGTAGGCATTATCGAATTCGTTTGAATCCCCACAAGTGTGTTTTCTGTATAGAAACAGGTCAATTGCTGGGATTTGTTGTTTCAAAAGCCGACATTCGCGTCGATCCCTCGAAAGTCGAGGCTATCATCAAATTGCCTCCTCCTTCGAGTTTGCGCCAACTCCAAAGTTTGCAAGGGAAAGCGAACTTTTTACGCCGATTCATCCCAAACTACGCCGAGGTCACTAAAGGTTTTACACGGTTGTTGAAACAGAATGCACAATTCTTTTGGGACGAGATTGCTCAACAATCTTTTGATGCACTTAAACACGCGTTGACCCATGCACCGTTGTTGCATCCTCCCAACTACAACCAGGACTACTTCTTATACCTCGCAGCTTCGCATTCCACCATTGGAATGGTGTTAGTTCAAGAAGATGAATTCGGAGCGGAGCATGTGATATATTATCTTAGTAGGCCCTTAAATCCCACTGAGCTAAAATATTCGCATGTGGAAAAATTGGCCCTGGCAGCCGTTCAAGCTGTCCAGCGTTTTCGTCACTACATTCTTCTCCGTAAAACTACAGTTATTTCGGATTGCAACCCTATGATTTATATTTTGACAAAACAACTGCTAGGGGGCAAGTACTCTAAATGGATCGTCATCCTGCAAGAGTTCGACTTGGAGTTCGAGAAGTCCAAGTCTAAGAAATCCTTAGTTTTTGCGGAATTGATGTGTGATTTCCCGAGTACTGACACAGAGATTGTGGCAGAAGAGTCCATTGCGGACGAATCTTTGTTTCTTATCAGTACTGTAGATCCGTGGTACGGGGATATAATCATCTATCTCCAAACCCAAACCTTTCGGCCTGAAGCTTCAAAGGCGGAACGTCGAAAAATTCGGTTTCAATCCCAGCCATACAAAATTATTGGAGATACACTTTATCGCCGGGGGGCAGACTTAGTTTTTCGACGTTGTCTAACTCACGAAGAGGCTGAGAGAGTTTTGAATGACTGTCACTCTGGAGCATGTGGCGGTCATATGTCTGGGTATGCCACAGCTCAGAAGGTGTTGCGCGCTGGTTACTTCTGGCCATCTATGTTTAAAGATTGTATCATTGCAGTCCGGAAATGCCACAACTGCCAAGTGTTTGATCGAAAGATGCGCGCACCACCTGCTCCTCTCCACCCTATAATTGCCGTTGGTCCATTCGCCAAATGGGGTATCGACTTTATTACTTGTAACCCTCACTCGGCCGGGGGGCATGCGTATATCATCCTCGCGGTTGATTATTTCACTAAATGGGCCGAGGCGATGCCTACATTCGACGCAAGCGGCAAAACAGCTGCAGTTTTCATATTCAATCATATAATAACTAGGTTTGGTGTCCCACAAGCAATCATTACTGACCATGGGAGCCATTTTCGAAACACCATGATGACTGAACTTACAAGCCAGCTTGGTTTGCGCCACGACAGCTCTACTCCTTATTATCCGCAAGCCAACGGTTTGGTTGAGTCTATCAACAAAGTTCTGGTTATCATGATCCGACGAACCATTGGTATTCATCGGTCGAATTGGCACAACATGTTATTTTCGGCGCTATGGGCATACCGAACCTCAGTGAAAACCTCAACAGGGTTCACTCCTTTCCAGCTAGTTTATGGCTTGGAAGCAGTGTTACCCATTGAATGTGAAATCCCATCACTTCGAATGGCTGTCGAATTACTCCCAGCTACTTCCGAAGAGGAGAAACGTTTATTGTACTTAGCTAAATTAGATGAGACTCGACGTGACGCTGCATTTGCAATCGAGACTCACGCAAAGCGAATGAAAGCTCAGTATGATAGAAATGTGACCCCTCGAAGTTTTTCGGAGGGAGACCTAGTGCTTTTATATGATCAAGCTAACGATAAGCTAGGTGCTGGAAAATTCGTTCCTATGTGGCATGGACCCTATATTGTAAAGCGAAAGCTAGCAAAAGGGGCTTATGAGCTGGTAGATTTTGATGGGGACTCTTTGGGTAAACCCAGAAATGGACTTTACCTAAAGAGGTATTATGCTTAAATGGTGGGTATGGAGAATTTTTTAGTTAGGTTAGGTTTTCTTTCTAGCTAGTATGATTGTTAGTTAGTCAGTGTGCTTAGCTTAGTGAGTGTGTTTTTCGTCGTTATTCTGGCTTATCTTGGTTTTACTCTTGATATTACAGATGTCGACGCCTCTCCAAACATACATTGGATTTGCTGATGGTGCTTGTCGTAGTACACGGAATATCTCTTCCGCAGCTTGGGTTATCTATTCACCCTCTGACGAGTTAGTTTCCATGCATGGGGTAAGCCTCGGTCAAACAACGAACAACATTGCAGAATACAGTGCAGTGGTTGAATTATTATCCGAATCTATTTCATTTGGAATTCGACGTTTGATAGTGAGGTTAGATTCTGAACTTGTTGTATTACAGCTTAATAGAGTTTATGCCATTAGAAATCCTGTGTTATTAAGGTTGTTTTTGAGAGTGCGTCTCTTGGAACGTGAATTTGATTACATTGAATATCAGCATATTCCAAGGTCTTTAAATACATTAGCAGATGCAATTGCTTCTCGAATGTTGGACAGACATTTACGATAATCATGCAAGTAAATTTAAAAAAAAAACATTTCATCATACATGTTAAACAAGATAAGCCGGTAATAGTGATATATATATAGATAGGAGTGTGTCAAAAAATATACATCGTCTTCGATCATAGGTTGAAAAACACCTTATGATCGGCAAAAATGATAGAGTACAAAAAGTCAAAAATGTCACATGTGTCTACAAAGTGACTAGCCAATCACTGGTGGTGCTCCCTATACGACACCACTGCACGGGCTACCTTACGCAAAAATCTCCTAAACGGTCCAGGGACTGCGACTACAAAGCGCTGAAGCCTGATAGGAATGTCATCCATAGTAGTCTCAGGCATATCTGCCGTCAGACGCTCTAGATCATGCTCCAACTCAGCTAGTACTTCTGCAACCGCGTCCTGTGGGGCCGGTACTGGTGCAGCTGGATGTCTCCTCTCAAAAGGCCGGAGGTTGGCTGGACGCTGTGGACCAACATCTGCATTTTGAAAATTTTACTGTCAGTTTTGAGACGATATATATAAAAAACAAAAAAAATACATAATTTGAAAACTTGTGAAAAATAAAGTACCTCTGTCATCCCATTGTTCTCCCTGTGGAAGAACCATGTCCGGATCATGTCGAAAATCTACTCCGGCGTACGGAAAGTCCTGGATCGAGAAAACCTGGTCCTCCAACCAGTGAAAGTAACTATCAGAAAATCGAACAACTGCCGCGCCCTCGTCAGGATGCCGGGCCATCACCGCAACCCATCGTACCAGCTTTGGCTCCCGAGGACCCAAGATATCAACAGTGAGTTGCTGAGGGATCAGCATCGGAACTCTCTCTAAGGCAAAGCTCACGACTAAAGGCCCATATCCAAAAGTTTTCAGTCGTCCGTTCTTTGCCTTAGTCAGTTGGCTCTTCATATTAGCCGACACAGCATCACACCAGTTGAAAATGGTGCCTTGGTAACAGTCAATTGCCATCCGCATTTGGGACCCAGAAGCAATGTGCAAAGCGGCCGCGCCGCAAATTCTGGTAACCGTGAAAGCAATAACTTTGAGTTCACGCAGAGAGATGTGTTTGATCTCCACGCCTTTCGAATGGTGTGCCCCAGGTGTGCACCAATCTTCCCGGAGACTAACAAGGGATTGGCCACCCGGCCTAGTCCCGGCTAGATTGAGTTGCTCGCCTCTGTTTGGCAAGCCAGTGAGAAAGTATACATCCGAGGGCTCTATCTCGAGCTGGTGCCCTCCTATGTAAAAGCATTGCTCTTGAACGTTCCATCTCTCAACCAACCATTCTAAGAATCTTACCTGAGCCCTCATGCCCGGTATGGCCCAGTATTTGTATAACCCGCATGCTTTTAGGGCATCCAGGGAAGGTTGGTGTTCTATTGCAGCTTCATCAACCTCTTCGTGCTCTCTTTCTCTCCAATCCAACATGGTGAGTACCCTACACACCAAGAAATGATGATTAGAATTAATTTGGGGAATTTTGAATGGTTATTTGTGAGGATTGGGGTTTCAATTTCCGCGTTCCACGGAGGACGCACCCCGCGTTTGGAACACAGGGCGTCGGGACGCAGCTGGCCTGAAGGTGGGCTGCGTCCCCCGACCATTTTCCTGTATAGGAAAAAGTCGGGGGACGCAGGTCACCCGAAGGGCACCTGCGTCCACCGAGGAGCGCATTTTGAAACCTAAACCCTCCCAAAAAACAAAACTAAAACCTAAAAAAACAATTTTAATCGGATAGAAATGAAGAGTAAGATGTTGTAAAATACCTGGAAGAGACGGCGTTCGATTCTGACGGTCGGATTTTCCGCAGCGACCACGGGAAGTTTCTTGTCAAAAGCTCCTTTTTCAACCTCAACAGTCAAACGGTAAAAATGACATGGTAAAAAGTCTTTTTATAGGTTTTTTGGATGAATTTGTTCATTTTTCACCATGGAAAGATATTTTTCGATGTATTTTTGCCTATCTTAAACAGGTATGAGTAATGTGTCGCTTTTGTGCAGGACAAAGGGACTTAGAGGGAAAATTGTCATTTTTTCACAAACAAAATATCAGAGTCATCTTTTAAGCCCTTTTCTGACTCCTAAAATATGAAAAGATTGCCGAGCGTTTCTTTTACACTCGTTAAAACGGAATTAAAAGACGGTCCCCTTATAGCTCTTTTCTGACCGTAAAATCAGGAAAAGATTGCCGGGTTTTTGTCGTTTCAAACTCGATACGGAAATAAAACGACGTGTCCTTGATCGCTTTTTACTTTTCAGGTCAGTGGCACTAATTATGAAAGTACTCCTTGGTCGCAAGATCAAGCGGTTCCCCCAGGTATTATTTTATACTTTTTCGGGCTTGAGGGACACAAATCTACGAAAAAGTTCAACTTGGAGTCTTCTTAAGTTTTTCAGACTCTCTAAAATTGAAAAACACCGAGTTTCTCCTATACTGGGCTCGTTAAACATTTCACAGTAAAGGACCTGTTCAATTACAAACAGGAACGAACCACTCCTTCCTAGGGTTCGAATCAAAACTAGGTTGGACTCATCCGAAGGATGAGCTTATAATCAAGCACATGTTATCCTCCTCAAGCTTGTTAAAAATAAAGAGGTACTTGCCAGAAATGGTGGGGGAAAAGAGAGAAGAATGAGCCTATTTGTTATCTTTTGTCTCAGAAGAAACTTTATTACCACTCTTGGACACGACACTTTTCATTCACCTGGGTTGGGAAATCCTTTACCTCACAGTTGATCAAACCACATTGAAAGTCTTCAGCCGGGTTCCGGGGGTTAACTTTGAGTCGTTTATCACCAAGCCATCTGTTGTGTCGTTACGTGTTCAAGAGGTCTGCAAGCAAAACTTTCATCTGCAAAATACTTGTCATCCATTTGACCATCCCTGAGTCAGTCCTTACAGCAACATTTCTTCAACTTGAACAAATGATTTCGTGTTGTGGGCTTGCCTGCAACGGGTCGCTTTCTATCGACATCAGCACATTATCTAGAGAGATGACTTAGAAATCGTCAGTACCTTGAAGTCTGCATGCATCAATGGCAGGTTTCTCGCCTTTGACGACAGTTTACATCATTGACTTTCGATCGAAGGATTCCGTGAAATGTTCGACATCAGCTCATTCATTCACATCTCATGGATTGTACTGGGTACTTTGAGAACCATTGACATTACTGGTGGTCTCTCTCACGCTTGTTAACAGTTTACATCATCGACTGGTAATCAAGTGGTTTCTAACATGTTCGACATCAACTCATTTATTCGCATGGCTAGAATCGTACCAATTCGGGAAGTAGAAATGAAGACCCTGGATCTAGTTTCCACCATCCAGGCTGCGAGGAGTTTTGTATTCATTATCTAAGTAGACTAATCATAAACAGATGGCTGTGTCCATACTGTGTCTACAAAAGTCTATGATTGTGATGTACTGCAAGATCATTCCTGTATCAGAGTAGTTAGTCTGTTAGTTAAAGTTTTGATCTGAGTATGGGAATGCCTACCTCAGTGATGATATAATCTTATACATGTATTTTGTGTTGAAAATTGCAGGTTCTGACCAGGCTCTCCACGGGATAATCCTTGAAATGATAAAGCGCTTCACCCTTCCTAGATATTACAAACCCTAATCTATTCCAGGCTTCGCACTTTAGGGGGCAATCTGTTACACTAAAAAATGTCACCATGACTATTTACAGTTAGTATGGCTCAATCAACAGTCATGCTACCCTCTTAGGCAAGTCTTATGCCTCTGCTCTCCATGTCAAACTCCAAAAAAGAGAGAAAGTCTTGTATAAATGTATTTATCTCTGGGGACGCAGGTTCTCTCAACCTTACCTGCGGGGACGCTCCCAATGTTCACAAAAGCTGCGTCCAAAGACGCTCTGTATGTAAAGGGACAGGTGCGTCCCCCTGTAAAGGTTAGAATGCGCAAGTTTCATCTTTAAAAAGTTACTTGTGGTCATTTCTAGAGCATTCTAGAAGGTTGTTCGACGTGTATTGGGCGCCTCCAAATGGTTCATGCACTCCTATCAAAGAGGAACTTATCCCATCAATAAGGGAGCTATCCCACCCAAAGAGGGGATTATCCCATTGATGGTGGACCTGATTAACCTCCTCTTGAGAACTATAAATATAGGCATTGGGCCAGAAGGAGGGGAGGTTGAAGCTATACATTTTCTAAGGGTAAATGCTGCAGGAATTAGGACTCCCATTTAGAAGCTTGTGAGGAGAGATTGTCATCTTTGCTTGTTCTATTTGGAAGTGGGTGAGCTTTGTCAAAGTAGAGGAAGACTCTTGTGGACCCTGGAAGGAGCTTGCACAACACCAAGGCTCAGGTTGTAATGGTTCCTTTTGATTACCTTTAATGCAAATTGGTCCATTCTTCTCAATAACTTGTTGTTTATGGGTTATTTCATGTACTCCTTGGTCTATATGTTGAATATGCTTTGTTTTATGTTATAATCAGGTGCTATTTAATTGTTTGACTGTTGGTGATTGCAGGTTTTGGAGAAAAGGAGAAGCTCATCCAGATCAACAAAGCTTGGACTTCTACAACAGCGTTTGGACAAAGGTAAGAACGAAACACTTGATTTCTCATATCATAATGCATGTTTAGAGAAGGATAGCTCCAGTTTGTTTTGTTTGTCATTAGAATGTCTTAGACTTCTAGGAAGGTCGGTTGTGTCCGCACTCTTGACTGATTCCGTGTGACACTTGGACACGCGTCGTGCTCCCGCGTTGATCGCTCCCTCCCCGCTCGAAACCGCCCAAGCCCAAAAGCGGTGCGGGCAAAACCATTTACCGCCCTCCCGCTGACCCCTCGCTGACATCATCCGTTGATGTCAGTTGTCCCCTGCTGACATCACACTGCCATGCCACGTCACCTGCCACATCGTTTATTCCGTACCCTCGCTGACGTCACTCGTCCGAAAAATCAAATTTTCCCGCCAAAATCATTTTTGCTCAATATATGTTAAAAAGGTAATTTTTTGTTATAATTTTGCTGTTGATAGCGCTCTGGGTTTTAATGTCGTTCGAGGTCGCATTTCCAATGTTTTAACCGCCTCCCGACCACGAAAGCTCCAACAACGAGCTCGCCGACTGCCGACCCTCCATTTTACAGTTTTCTTCCTCTTTATACAGTTCGAAACAAAGCAGAGGGATTCCTAAGCTCGCAGTGGAAGAAACAGAGATAAACATGGATACATGCTGCCCCAGCCAGTGGAAACCGTCCAAGACATGAATTGCCAGACAGCAGTGAGCAAGAGTCAGATCAGTGATAAAGAGTAGCAGAGGAGCATTAAAAAGGATCCAAACAAGTCAAAGAGTATCAGATCAAGCTTTAAAGAGTATCAATGCAGAAATAAAGACAAATCAAATCCGCATTAAAGAGTATCAGGAGCCGACTAAGAGAAGCAGATCAGAAAATTAATGCAGCAATTAACACAAGCAGTCGACACGCAGCTACTTCAGACAGCTGCAGGCCGAACCCTAAAGAGCCAGCCTCCAGCACAGCATCAGATATCTTTTCCGAGCCGTTTCTATCTACTTTGCTTGTAAAATACTTTAGGTTAAACTTAGATATTATCTCATAGCTTTGATGAGACATCCTGTTGTACATATTTTTGTTGTATAAATACCCTCTTCATCAGAGTTTTGAAGAGGTTGGGTATGTGTAGATTTCTCTAAACTTTGCTGTAACTCTGAACTTTGGAATAAAAAAGCTGTTGGGATCAAACTGTTGTCTGGTTTACTGGAAGAAGAATTGATGCAGAAGACCTATCATAGAATTCTTGAATCAACCCATGGATCAATGACTACTTTCTAACTTGTGTTTTATAGTTTCATGTCTGTTATATCATCTGTGTTTCATGATCTGAATAGTAGAGAAAAAGATTAATCCAAAATCTACTTAGCTGCACTTTGTTTTCAATCTTTACTATTCTCTGTGTTTTCTTCAGAATTAGAATAAAAAGTGAATTCTTAATTGCTCCTGTTTCCCCTGATTCTCTCATGTTGATTATTTGATAAAGAATTCTTCATTGCTCTTTGTCGGTAAGCTCTCACTTTCCCTCTTTCAATATGATGAAGGATTCTTAACTTCCCTTCACCCATTTGAGCCCATTCCATCTAATTCCAACCTTTAAATTGTTCCATTGTTTGAGTACCTTGCTCTGTGATGCCATCCTCTGCTAGAAACCGAATCCAGGAAGCCTGTCTCTTTTGACTCCATCATGCCCAATGGACTGAACTCTTCAGTTTTGCCTCACTGTTCTATTGAATCTCACCACCCAAACTCAAAACAAAGCCCTCGTACTTCATAACTAGCCTAATATCTTACAAAACTAAACTAAATCATAAAGAGAGAGCCCTCTCTGAATGCAGATTGGCTAGAATCTGTATCTAAAATATTGGTCTATGGTTACCTCGGCCGTATTCCCTTTCTTACAACTTTTGGGAACAACCTGAGTGATAACAAACCCCTTGACTGATTTCTTCAAGGATATCCTGGAACAGCATGATCTCACTGATGTCCCCATGATCAAGCCTTTGCCCACTTGGAGAAACAGAAGAGTTGGGGAGGCAGCTCTGGCTAGAAGACTTGATCGTTTTCTGATTAAATTTCCTTTGCTTCAGCATTTTTCTAGATATAGACAGTGGGTTGGGTCTGGGGGCATATCTGACCACTCACCCATCTACTTGGAAATTCTTGGACCTGATGCCAAGCCAAAGGCCCCTTTCAAATTTAACCATGTCTGGCTCCAAGATGAGGGATATACAAAGCTGGTCAAAGACTATTGGACATCTCACCCCATCTCTGGTCACAGATCCACGGCTGAAGGTTTTTGTCACAACCTATCTCAGTGTTGGGCCTTAGTTTTGGTCTTATTTTTGCTTTAAGAAACTTACTAATCCATCTATTTGCCATCCATTTTCCCTTCATTCATCCCATTTTGATGTATATTTGATATCCATTCAGGTATTTAATTTTAATTTCTCAATTTTTAAAGTTTTTATGAAAGTTTGGTTTTTAGTGCAAAATTGGCAGATTCAAAAATTCCCGTAATAGCTCTATGGTTGATATGGTTGCAGGACACCTGGGCACGAATTGAATGCATGGATGGACAGCTTGGGAACTAGGACTAAGCCAGCTATGCTTAGTTCGAACAGAACAAGCTTTATTAGGTCCATTTGGTGCTAGTCAATCATGACTAGTCATTCAGAAATCCCATAGAAATAGGGCAGTTTTGAGATTCTATAGGATTGGTCATATTTATTGGGATGGGAGTAATGAATTCGACTTAGATAGGTGGATGAGAGTAGATGGGTTTGTTTGAGTGAATATAGATTAGTTTGTTTCAAGAGACTTTTTATTTAAAAGCCAAAATTTGATGGCTTATGTATTGACTTCTTATACTTTTATGTTGTGACACCTTTGGATTGAAGAGTTAATTTGAAGACTTGTGTTATTATTATTTTGTTGTTCAATGCTATGGATGTGTGACTGAATTTAAGCTTCTGATATCACCTCTCAAGTGTGCAAGGCAAGGGTGGAGGGCCCCCATTCCAAGCTAAGTACACTTCCTTGTTAACTAGTTTTATTTCTTGTAATCTGGTTATTGTAGAACTTGTTTTTCAAAGCTTTATTTCAGATTGCTTTATGGTTCATGCGTAGTGATTGATTTCATTAGTTCTTAGCTTATTCATCACTTTATTAAGTTGGAAAAATAAGTGTTCAAGTTGAGCATCCCTTCTACTAAAATGATGAATTAAAACTAGTTTCCTTCGTTTGCATGCAAGTAGTTTCTTGTTGAGATTTTGATATTGAGATGAATGAATTATGATGGAATACCTTATGTGTCTCTTAAGTTAAGAGCTTCTTTCATTAATAATTTATCCATCTTAAGTTCTTGGTTTTAATCTCTGATTCATTAAGTGGTAATTGAGGCAAAAGTGGACTTCTTGAGTCAAGAACCATTTCAATGTTTTTCCTCTTTTAAACTAATTGAATTAGAGTTGTAGGATGTATTACTTTAAGCTTTTGAATAACTTATCTTTCAAGGTTTGATTACATCTGATCTTCACATATAGTGAACTTGCCTCAAAGCATAAACAACCCGGATTGATAAGAAATAATTGTGTTAATTTAGGTACACAAATTAGCTCAACATTTTGGCGCCGTTGCCGGGGAGGCAAATATCGGCATAGTCAATAGAAAGATAAATTTCAAAACAACAAAAACATTAGTTACATCCCTTTTTAGTTATGTTTCTTTATGCCTAGATATAGAGATCCTCAAGGTAGAGTTATTAAAAACCCCCCACAAATAGAGATAGGATTATCAAACACCCCAGTTACTGGTAATCCAATAATTGAGGAATTGGCAGAAAAACAAAGGACTGGACAAAGATTAACTTTGATTGAGAGGCAAACTTTGTTAGCTTGGGAAGCAAAGCAAAAACAATCTTCAATTTCTGGAAAACAAAAAGAAATTATCAAAGGAAAACAACCTGTCTTTCCATCCATAAATCCTCCTATCTTTCAACAACCTGAATCTCCACTCAAAATTGAAATAAATCAACCAATGGCAGAAGAGGGACATGGATCTGTTATTTACACTCCTGAACAACGAGCTGAATATGAAAGACAACAAAGAGAATGGAGAAGAAAGAGAGAGGAAGAGGCAAAACAAGAAAATGATAGAAAGATAGAAAACGATCGGAAAAGACAAGAAGATGGTAATGATCAAGAGGCTACCTTTGGCTTTCCAATAGTAGACACAAGTGCAATATTAGGAGAAGAAGTGAATATGAAAAATATTCCACCTTCTGTATTGCCAAATTTTTATGGAATGTCCATGGAAGATCCTGATGCATTTATGTTTGAATTTGATATTTTATGTAGAACATATGGATGCACTGATGACATTCATAAACTTCGTCTTTTCCTTGCAACATTAAAAGCAGCAGCTTTAAAATGGTTTATGGGTTTAGGAGAACAAAAAATAGCTTCTTGGGATGATATGAGATCAGTTTTCCTTAAAAAATATCAAGCTTATTGTAGATCTAGAGATTCAAAGGAAGATGTTTTCAGAATGACACAACAAGAAGATGAAAGTTTAGAAGAATATTTGGAAAGATTTGCATATAATCTACAAAAATCTAAACAACACTCTCTAAATCAAGAAACCATTCGAACAATCTTTCTCAAGGGTGTAAGAGATGAATACCTTGACATTTTGAATGTGATGGGTAAAGGAGACATTTCAAACCTACCATTCGAAGAAATTGTTGAGTTATGTCAAAAATATTCTAGAGGAAGATCAAAAATAGGAAAAAGAGAAGCAAGTTCAAAAGCAGCAAAGTCAGCTGCAGGAGGGATAACAAGAGCTGAAATAGGAAGCTTATTGGAAAACTTCAAAACAGACCTCTTGAGTACATTAAGGACACAAGTAGATGTGCTAGAGGCAAACAAGAAGAAAGAAGAACAAGAACAAGCTCTAGCAATCTTTTGTTCCAAATGTAGAAAGAAACATCCATTGAGAGAATGTCCTTTGGATAGTGTTCAGGTTTGTGGTCTTTGTACAGAAAATCATTCCACAGAAAATTGTCTAAGATTGAAAGAATTACAAATGAACTCAATGGAAGAAGTGCCAGGAATAGAAGGTTTTTATTATGTAGCACCACGAAGGCCATGGCAACCTAGGATGCCTCAACAAAATCAACAACAATTCCATCAACAAAATTACCTCTATCCACCTCAAAATCCTTGGACCCCTCCAATGCCATGGCAAGCTTGGCCTCCATAACAATATTCACAACAACCTGCACAAGGTTGGAGAGGATATGGTTATGGAAACCAGCCACCTCAACAGTATCAACAACAATACCAACAGCCATTTGCATTTCCACAATATTCACAATCCATACCATTTCAACAACAACATTCTGCATATCCACAATCCATGCCATTTCCACAGCAGAATCCACCACCATTGTTGACCCAACCACAACAGTTACAACTACCCACAAATCAACCCAGGCCAACTCAATTACCAGCCCAACCAATGGCAAATCCGAATAATAAGGTGGACAAATCTGCATACACTGTAGAGGAAGCAGCATGTTTTCCCACATATTCGATTCTTCCTCTTAATGATGTCCATCTAAGGTCTGGAAAAGTGCTTAAAAAGGATTCTCCTCCAATCATAGAAGAACCAACTGAACAAGGAGAATCACCTGAAACATCACAAACTGAGATACAAATTCAGAAAGGAAAAAACATTATAACACAAACACCACCTTATCCTGAAAGGTTAGTGGAACAACAAAAAGAAATAACCCTTCCTGAATTTGATATTTTAGATGAGTTAAAAAATGCTTATGTAAAAATTCCTTTGTTGAAGGCAATTAAAGAAATACCAATATATGCTAAAACAATAAAGGAATTGTGCATTAAGAAATCAGGGAAAAAGAAGAAGGATCCTACTACAATCCAAGTCATTGGTAAACTAGCAAGCCTCATGTCTACACAAACCATAGTAGAGAAATATATTGATCCTGGTATCCCTATGGTTACTATATCAATAAATAATTTCTCAGTACCAAACACATTAATAGACTTGGGAGCAGCTATAAATGTAATGACAATGGAGACAATGAAAACTTTGCATTTAAACAACATTAGATCAACTTCTACAATTTTAGAACTAGCAGACAGATCTAAAGTTGTTCCTGAAGGAATATTAGAAGATATCATAGTCTCTTTGGATTCATGGGAGTATCCTGTTGACTTCCTTATCTTGCAACCAAAAACAAATTTGGGAGGACATCCTCTAATCTTAGGCAAACCATGGTTAGCTACCACTGATGCCTTCATAGGATGCAGATCAGGAAGCATGATTATTTCACATGGAGATGAAAGGAAACACATTGCTCTTTATTCACCTGCACAATCAACTTCTTTAGAATCAGTGCTTGAAACTCAAGAAAAACAACAAACTAAATCAGTTTTAAGTATAAATCAATTCTTTGATTTTAGAGAAGAAGAAGAGAATGAAGACTTAATGGATCTTTTCATTTCAGAACCAAGTATTTCAGAGCAGCTTAGAGAAGTCCAATATGAAGCTGCAAGTAACCTTTTGAATCAATCTTTCAAGAAACTTGTATTGTTCAAACTTTGCGGAAATCTTTTATAGACATCTTTCCTGTAAACACAATCTCCAATCCAACAATAAAAACAATTGAGGTATATCCTGGAAAACATTTAAACATTGGAAACCAGTTGCAATCAGCACAGGAGCAAGAGGTAATTGCATTATTACAGAAATATTCAAAAGCTTTTGCCTGGGATTATACTGACATGCAAGGAATCCATCCTAGCACATGTATCCACCACATCTATACAGATGATCAACTCAAACCTGTAAGGCAACCTCAAAGACGAATGAATCCCATGATGAAAGAAATAGTGAAAGAGGAACTGCAAAAATTGTTAAATGTTGGATTCATCTATCCTATTTCAGATAGTCAATGGGTTTCTCCACTGGTTATTGTACCAAAGAAAAACGGAAAGTGGAGGGTATGTGTGGACTATCGGGAACTAAACAAAGCTACACTAAAAGATCATTTTCCTCTACCATTCATTGATCAAGTGTTAGACACATTAGCTGGAAAGAAATTTTTCTCCTTCTTGGATGGGTTTAGCGGATACAACCAGATAAGAATAGCAACAGAAGACCAAGACAAGACAACATTCACTTGCCCATGGGGAACCTATGCATATAATGTTTTGCCATTTGGTTTATGCAATGCACCTGCAACTTTTCAACGAGCAGTGCTTGCAATATTTGCTGATCTAATTCATGAATGTGTAGAGGTTTATATGGATGACTTCACAGTTTATGGAAACACATATAATGATTGCCTAAATAACCTTGAGAAAGTTCTGAAACGATGCATTGAAACAAATTTTTCATTAAGCAATGAGAAATGCTATATTATGTTGACAGAAGGAATAGTTATGGGACACCATATTTCCGCTTCAGGAATTAAGGTGGATCCAGCAAAAATCCAAGTCCTAGTTAACTTAATGCCTCCTACAACACAGAAAGAGGTAAGAAGTTTCTTAGGCTATGCAGGCTATTATAGACGATTCATTGAAAACTTCAGTAAAATAGCCCAACCTCTGTTCAAACTATTAGCAAAAGATATTGAATTTCACTGGACAAATGACTGTCAAAATGCATTTCAAATTCTGAAAGAAAAATTATCAGTTGCACCCATTCTCCGTGGGCCAAACTGGTCTTTGCCATTTCATATATCAACTGATGCATCTGATACCGCGATAGGTGCCTCTCTTGGGTAGAAAGAGAACTTGTTCAATTATGCAATATACTTTATAAGCAAGAATCTAACACCTGCAGAATTGAACTACACAGTCACAGAGAAAGAAATGTTAGCCGTTATACATGCAGTAAACAAATTCAGACACTATATAACAGGATATCAAGTTTTCATTCATACAGATCATTCAACAATCAAATACTTGATGAATAAACCCATCACCAATGGAAGAATAACAAGATGGTTACTGTTATTGCAAGAATTTAATATCACAATACAAGACCAGCCAGGCAAGGAAAATCAAGTGGCTAACTTTCTGTCCCGCATACATTCACCCAACGATCCAAATACGGTTGTAGATAACTTTCCAGACGAACACCTGTTTGCCATAACAGTAAAAAAACCATGGTTTGCAGACATTGCAAACTATTTATCTTCTGGAAAATTTCCAACTCAATTCTCTAAAAAGCAAAAACGAAAAATTGTTAGAGAAAGTTCTAGGTATAGTTGGGTAAATGGTGATTTATTTTATACTGGTTCAGATCTGATGATTAGAAAATGTGTGCGAGAAGATGAAATATTAGACATTCTGAGAGCATGTCATGATGAACCATGTGGTGGTCATTTTGCAGACAAACGAACAACATATAAGGTGCTGCAACTGGGCTATTACTGGCCATCCATCTTCAGAGACTCTAAGGCATATGTCAAGCAATGTGACAGTTGCCAGAGAACAGGGAGACCAATCACATCAGATGAGATGCCGCTGAAGCCACAGGTCCTCATAGAACCATTTGAGCAATGGGCACTTGACTTTATTGAACCTATCAATCCACCATCAAATGGAAAGAGATACATCCTAGTATGTACAGATTATGTAACCAAATGGGCAGAGGCTAAAGCAGTGAACAGAGCAACAGAAGATACAGTGGTCACCTTTCTTTTTGAAGAAATCTTTGTCAGATATGGAGTACCTAGACAAATTGTAACAGATCAAGGAGCACAATTTACATCAAAGCTGGTACGAGATCTAACAGAGAAATACAAGATAAAACACAGGAAATCTACACCATATCATCCTCAAGCAAATGGGCAGGTTGAATCAACAAATAAAGTCCTAGAAAATATCATGACAAAAACAGTACAGCTGAACATAAGAGATTGGTCTGAAAAATTAAAAGATGCACTATGGGCCTACAGAATCACATGGAAGAATACAACTGGTTTTAGTCCATACCAGTTAGTATATGAAAAAGAGGCCTTATTGCCTATAGAGTTTCAGATACAAACATACAGACTAGTAGCTGAACTAGGACTAGACCTGACTGAAGCACAACAGCATCGGATCATGGAACTGAATCAATTGGATGAACATCGTCAACAAGCCATAGAACATACTACATTGGTGCAACAACAAAGAATGAAGTGGCGCGACAGATATATCAAAACAAAGACATTTCACAAGGGAGACTGGGCATTACTTTTTGACTCCAAATTCAAAGACTTCAAATAAAAGTTCACAACACACTGGCTAGGGCCATATGAAATTGACGAAATCTTTGACAATGGAGCAGTAAAGATCAGGACAATCGACCAGGACTCCACCTCATTTATGGTGAATGGACATAGGCTCAAAGTTTATAATAGGCCTATCAGTCAAGAAGCATTTATGAAACAACTGATAGAAGATACAGAACTGGAAATCATGGCACACCAAGCTCAGCCATCTTCCAGTCTTGTAGTTGAATATATATATATATATATATATATATATATAAAACAAATAATTCGTTTGCTAGTGAAAACCAGGAAACTGGCACTTAGCAAACACGAATTCATAGGGGAAAACCAGGGCAACTTGGACTCTATGAATTCCTTATTCTTGTTCTACTGTTCTCACATAATTTCAATGCAGGAACTCTCCACAGACAACTGACTTGAGGACAAGTCACATCCTAAACAAGGGGGAGAATTGCATCAGAGCTTTAGCTGGAAAGCTGAAGTATAGAAGGAATTGTATTGTCAACAGAGGGACCTGAAATAAGAAATCATTGCAAAGGGACCTGAAAGACCTGCCAATGTCAAAACAACATGTACATATTCCATAAGCATTGCAGAGGGACCTGAAACAAGAAATCATTACAGAGAGACCTGAACAACAATTCAAGAACCAAAGCATGAAGAACAAGGAGCAACAATAAAGTTTACTTTTTAATCCATCTACAACATTTGATCAATTGATTTCATCCCACTTGTACAGACATCATCCAGGGGAGTATATGTATAGTCATTTTATGCTTGAAAATTCAAATTTTTCTTAGAAATTTTTAGTCTTTGTTAAGTTGAAATTAGTACCTGAGGATATTCATTATCATTTCATATCCTATATTCCCTATATACACCCTATAACCCTTATACATCATATTCCACTTCATCTCCATACATATTCCCTATTTATTTCATGATCATTAACCCCTAAGTATTTTTCTTTAGAAGCTTAAAAAAAACCAAACTGGGACAACTTTTCAACTTGCACATACAACTCAAGAATTAGTGATGGTGATAATTTTAAATATGACCCAAGATGGTCATTTTAAAATTATAAAGATGTGTTATATAATCAAAACAAACATAAATCATGCGCTATATGAAAATCAAAGCAAATATATGCCATATGAAAATATATGCCATAGTCCAAATGGTTTGCATGCGCTATAATCATACATATATCATAACCCAAAGCACATATATATATGATATAAATCAAAGCATATATATATATATATATATATATGTGGTATAAACTTAGGGCATGAAAGGAAGGGCGCATATAATACAAGGTATGGTGTATAAAGGGAAGGCCGCGCGCAAACCATATGGCATGACTGCGCATATAAGTTAGGAGTATTGCGGCGGGGTATTGTTTAAATGATAATTGCATATCAAACTCATTGCAATACAAACGCATGATTGAATATCATTGCATATGAGAACGCATGAGGTGCACGGGAATGAATACACGATGGTGGCAATTATATTTTATGTAGCGAAAGGTTAAGCGCTGAATGAAACAACATCACCAAAACAACAAATACCGGCCAGCACACAGGTATGGGGTAAACACCGTCGCATGGCGACTGTTTGTCATTGGACAGTGCACTGTACAAGAGTTATGCGCATGCCTTTCAAATTAGAACGATGATTCGGCCATCCTCATGACACAGTCGGGCGACTGGTCAAATAGGACACCCATACCAACCATGCACTATAACACCAATAAACATGAAGCGCACAGTACACCCATGAAACGGTCATGAACCGACTGATGGTTCTTGCACTGTTTAACCTCATTCCTCATTGTTGAATAGCTCAGAACGATGGTGCTTGGAGCTGCAAACTAGTGAAAAGGAGAGTGAAACGGGTTTAGGCGGATTTAAGAAGGAAAATTATCCCGGCTTTAATGACAAGTGATCACTGATTTTCGGGATTCATTCAGGTAATGCAATAGTTTGTTTGAACTCGGCAACTGTGGAGTATAGTTGTGAACTGTCTGTTATTAATGGTTAAATTATTCTGCCCTTGCCACCAGTCAGTTGAACGATTGAACAGGGATTTGGAGCGTCGGTTAATATTCCTCAGCGCTCGTTGACAACCAGGTAACGCCGAAACCACAGCAATAAGTCGGTTGATTCACTGCGTAAATTATGGCATAAAATACTAGTGAATCGCGCAGCATTTAAATGTAAACTCATTGCATGGATAACACGTTAGGGTATGGAATCATATGTGAAGTTTTAACGGCGTGCAGTGTTGTAAATCACAACGAAATCTATGAACAGAGGAGGCACCAAAATGTGATTTTTGTGGCGTGTTTGTGTTGCATGGCACTGTTGGTTGAATGGCACTATTTGTTGCATGGCACTGTTGGTTGAATGCGCGCTGTTGGTTGAAATGTGCACCATTGTTTGACTGCGCATTGTTTTGATTACACATTTTGTTTTATTGCGCGTTGTCCTCATTCATATCCCTGATATATCATATGCATGGAAATGGCCGAATGGTAAAAAAACTTAAGGCATGTGTCTCTGTTATGAACCCTTGCTGCTGCGCGTTTTTGTTTTGACCAAAACAATGAATTGAAGTTTATGTGGGCCGAACGAGCCATGTCATGCTTAAAACAGCTGTGCGATTTAGTTGCTGTGTAATGTGTTTAAGACCGAGCTTTGATTGCCAAAGGGAGTAGGGCCGAGCCATTTAAAACTCATTTTAAATGCGCTATTTTTTTATTTTTGTTTTGAGGCCGAGAGCATTTTGGCAATTTTCAAAATTTTTTATGATGAGGCCGAGAGCATTTTGGCAATTTTCAAAAATTTTATGATGAGGCCGAGAGCATTTTGGCAATTTTAAAAAATTTTATGATGAGGCCGAGAGCCATGTGCATGCTCTGCTAGTCAAAACACTGCTTGTTTTTAATGATTGTACATACACAGTGAAAATATGGCTTGATTTTGGTGACAGTATACACAGTGTAGGGTAATGAGCATACATGGAACAGTATGAAAAATTGTTTTCATATGTATTTTGTTTACAAGAACAGAGATTAGCAAATTGACAGGGATATACAGGTGTTTGAACAGGGAGTTAAAACAGTGCTGCTGCAGAGAAAGAGTAAACAGAGGCTAAAGAAATCAGAGTTAAATTGTTGTGAGGAGGAAGGTAAGCTTCTTTGCTTTCAAAATTTCATTTTGAAAAAGAACAATAGTTATAAATTTTTATTGTCAAGATGAAATTAGTAACAGCAGAAGCATACATTCACTGGTTTTCAGAAACAATGTCAGCCAGAGTAGAGCCAAAATTTCAGATAGAGAGCTGGGGGAAAGAAACTATAGAAAAACTTTACCAAGCGGGGATGATAGGCTTTTTACAAAAATTTGATGGCCACTCTGAACAGATAACCAGGGACTTTATAAATAATTTCAGTCAGGACCAGACACGGGTAGGAGATGTTATTATTCCTGTAACTCAGGAATATCTTTCCCAAGCTTTAGATCTACCCATGATAGGTGAGAAATATTACAAAGGCCTGCACTTCAAGGAGAAAGCATGGACTTTCTTTCTTGAGAAGAACCGGAAAGGGACTTTTGATAGAACAAAAGGGATACCAAGGGAATGGTTCAATGAACCATGGGGTGAGTTGGTTTTGGTCATCCAGAAGTTTTTGACTTGTGATAGAGGATATAGCGTTGCCCACTTGTATCATGTCAGGCTTCTACAACATATTAAGGGAGAGGATAGGATTAACTTGCCATATTTCCTATATAGGAGCCTCTTGAGAATGATGGAAACAGTGAAACATGAACACAAGCCTAAAGCAGGACAGATTTACCACCAAGGAATGATCAAAATCCTAGTTGAGTATCAGGTGAGGTCACAAGGCATAGTATGGAGAGAGTTCATGTCTAAAAATCAGTTCATTGAACAGATTAATGAAGTACAGGATAAAATAGAGCAGGAAAACAGAGGATTGATGAATTCACCCTTGTATACCAGAACAAGAGCTAAACAACAAAATAACATGGCCATGCAGGAGAATGAAACATCTATTATGTCTATTCCTAGAAGATTTAGGAATAAAAGTCCCATTGACTTAGACAAGGAAGTAGAAACATATTCCCCAAGACAACAAGAAGATAATGACATTGCACAAGAAGTATTTGAGAGGGATTCTTCATATGATGATACAGCAGTAGCATCATTAATGAAAACAACACAAGATTTTGAAAAAGAAATCAATTTGGGAAGAATCGGGGACTTAACTGACCAATTGGAAATTAGCAAAATCTTAGAAAACAGTTAAAAGAGGAAAACAAGGCAAATAAGAAAGATAATGCTAAGTTGGTCAAGGCAAATGAAAAACTAAATGAAGAGTTGGGGAGACTGAAACGGAAAAATGATCTACTTTCTAAGCAAGCATTTAAATGGCTAAAGGAAAAGAATATGTGGCAGGCAAAGTATGAAAAACAGAAAGTAAAAGCAGCTTTGTTCAGGGAAAGACATGACACAGGTTTGGATTATTTGGTCAGGGCAGCACAACAGGAAGCATCTACAGGTACAGCATCTACTACAGAGAGAAGAAGATCAAAGAGGAGTAAGCAAGCATGGGGACATGCTTGATGATAAGCAAGGGAGAGATGTTGGGCCTTAGTTTTGGTCTTATTTTTGCTCTAAGAAACTTACTAATCCATCTATTTGCCATCCATTTTCCCTTCATTCATCCCATTTTGATGTATATTTGATATCCATTCAGGTATTTAATTTTAATTTCTCAATTTCTAAAGTTTTTATGAAAGTTTGGTTTTTAGTGCAAAATTGGCAGATCAGAAATTCCCATAATAGCTCTATGGTTGATATGGTTGCAGGACACTTGGGCACGAATTGAATGCATAGATGGACAGCTTGGAACTAGGACTAAGCCATCTATGCTTAGTTCGAACAGAACAAGCTTTATTAGGCCCATTTGGTGCTAGTCAATCATGACTAGTCATTCAGAAATCCCATAGAAATATGGCAGTTTTGAGATTCTATAGGATTGGTCATATTTCTTGGGATGGGAGTAATGAATTTGACTTAGATAGGTGGATGAGAGTAGATGGGTTTGTTTGAGTGAATATAGATCAGTTTGTTTCATGAGACTTCTTATTTAAAAGCCAAAACTTTGATGGCTTATGTATTGACTTCTTATACTTTTATGCTGTGACACCTTTGGATTGAAGAGTTAATTTGAAGACATGTGTTATTATTATTTTGCTGTTCAATGCTATGGATGTGTGACTGAATTTAAGCTTCTGATATCACCTCTCAAGTGTGCAAGGCAAGGGTGGAGGGCCCCCATTCCAAGCTAAGTACACTTCCTTGTTAACTAGTTTTATTTCTTGTAATCTGGTTATTGTAGAATTAGTTTTTCAAAGCTTTATTTCAGATTGCTTTATGGTTCATGCATAGTGATTGATTTCATTAGTTCTTAGCTTATTCATCATTTTATTAAGTTGGAAAAACAAGTGTTCAAGTTGAGCATCCCTTCTACTAAAATGATGAATTAAAACTAGTTTCTTTTGTTTGCATGCAAGTAGTTTCTTATTGAGATTTTGATATTGAGATGAATGAATTATGATGGAATACCTTATGTGTCTCTTAAGTTAAGAGCTTATTTCATTAATAATTTATCCATCTTAAGTTCTTGGTTTTAATCTCTGATTCATTAAGTGGTAATTGAGGCAAAAGTGGACTTCTTGAGTCAAGAACCATTTCAATGTTTTTCCTCTTTTAAACTAATTGAATTAGAGTTGTAGGATGTATTACTTTAATCTTTTGAATAACTTATCTTTCAAGGTTTGATTACATCTGATCTTCACATATAGTGAACTTGCCTCAAAGCATAAACAACCCGAATTGATAAGAAATAATTGTGTTAATTTAGGTACACAAATTAGCTCAACGCTCAGCTTAAACATTTATCCATAGAATGGGCAAAGGAGAAAAAAACAAAGGATGATCAGACCATTACAACTATTCAAGCTGAGTTGAACAATCTATTAAATGACAGAAACAAAGGTTTTGCCTCAGCTGAAGAGAAAGCAAAGATGATTGAGCTCGAAAAAAATAGAGACAAGATACTTAAGGAAAGAGAAGAAACATGGAGACTGAAGAGTAGGGCAATATGGTTACAGGTAAGAGATGAAAACACAAAGTTCTATCAGAACTATGCAAAAGGAAGGAAGATAGCCAATACCATTTGGAAAATGCCCCTTCCAAATGGAGTGATGGCTGATACTTTCAAAAAAATATCTATGTTGGGTACCACTCACTTTCAGAATCTGTTCAGATCCCCTCAAGAAGCCAATCTGGCTGATATCATACAAGTGGCAGGCCATTTTCCTAGATATGTGGGGGGGGGAGGCAGCAATTGAACTCAATGCCCCGATCACTCTGGAGAAACTTGAAGGGACCTTAAAATGGTTCAGAAAAGACAAAATTTCGGGTCCATACAGGTGGACGATTGAGTTTTACTTGGCCTTCTATGATCTTCTGGCCCAGGACCTTCTCCAAGTTGTGGAGGAATGTCGGTCTTCTGGAAAAATGTACAGTGCTATCAATACTACTTTTATCACCCTCATTCCCAAATCCGATTCCCCAACATCCTTCAATGATTTCCAGCCTATCTCCCTTTGCAACTGTCTCTACAATATCATATCCAAAATCATTACAAATCGTATTAGGCCCATCCTGTCTCAGCGTATCCTCCCTGAACAGTTTGCCTTCCTGGAAGATCAATAGATCCATGAAGCCATCGGTACTGCACAAGAAGCCATTCATTCTATTCGATCCAGAAGACTCAAGGGGTTCATCCTCAAGATAGATCTAGCTAAAGCTTTTGACTGGGTAAGCTAGCTTTACATTAAAATGATGCTTATCCACTTGGGCTTTCCGCATCTCTTTACCACATGGATCATGGCCTGCATTACCACGCCCACTTTCCGTCTCCTCATCAATGGTTATGCCTCTCCTTTCTTCCATGCTGAAAGAGGACTCAGGTAAGGATGCCACTTTCCCTTCTCCTCTTCCTGATTGTCATGGAATGTCTAAGTAGGCTAATCTACCATGAAAAGCAAAGCGGCAGATTATTTGGATTGAAAATCAATGATTAGTGCTACCTCACTCATCTCCTGTTCATAGACGATGTCCTTATTTTCCTGGATGGCAACATTCATGATTCGATCGCCCTTGACAAGATCCTTGACATTTTCTCCCGAACCACTGGTATGCAGGCAAATCACACTAAATCCACCATCACGATGGCCCATACTTCTGCTCAAGAATCCACCTTTGCCTTGCTGCACTTTCCTTATTGCCCTCGACCTCTTGATCAGGGTTTCAAATACTTAGGGTTCTGGATCAAGCCCATGAGTCAAAAGATAGCTGATTGGACTTGGTTGGTCATCAAATTAGAGAAAAGAATCTCTCACTGGTGCCATCGTTTCCTATCCAGAGCAGGCAGGTTGGTGCTGATCAAATCTGTTTTAGAAGCCACTCCGGTCTTCTGGATGGCATTAGCATGGATTCCTAGAAGTATCCTGGCCCGGCTCAAACAGATTTGTTGCAAATATCTATGGAATGGAAGCCAGGACAAAAGAGTCTTTGCTTGGATAAGTTGGAACAAGATTGCGTTGCCCAAAAATTGGGGTGGATGGGGCCTCAAAGATCTAACCTCATTTGCACAAGCTCTGGCTGCAAAAATGGGATGGACTCTCCTCACCAAGCATAACCTATCCATCTCATACCATAAACATATCTGGCCTCTCCAAATTATGGACTGGATAAGGATGCCACGTTGGAATAAGACAGGCATATCCTCGGTTTGGAAAGCCCTTCTATTCTCGCTCCCTCTTATTCGAAGCCACCTGGCCTAGAGGATAAATGCAGGTACAAGTGCTCGCATTGGTCTGGACCCTTGGACTGGGGGAGGGGGTCGATGTCTCCTCCGAAGAGAGCTCACCCTTCTTCTAAATCAACAAGACATCAAGGTAATTGCTCATGTTGCGGATCAAGAGAATACCTCTGTTTATACTCAAGCATGGAAATATACCACTCAGCTAAATCTACCTCCTCAATGGCACCATATCTGGAATGAGTACACAAATGCTCTGAGTGAGTCACACATCCGTATCAAAGAGGGGTTGAATGAGCTCATATGGTGCATGGCAGAATCTGGAATCTACACTCCAAATGAAGGCTACCTGTGTCTGCTACAAGATAAACAACCTGATAACATACAATCTTGGTGGCAGAACATATGGAAGTTAAAATCTCCTCCCCTCACCAAACTTTTCTTCTAGTGCATCCTTCGAAACAAAGTACCAACAGGGGACACACTCTCTCACAGATCTATGTATGGTCCTCATTGGTGCATCCTTTGTAAATAGAGCTCTGAAACGACCGAGCACTTGTTCCTCACCTACAATACCACAAAACAGATATGGAGATTTGTTGCTGCTGAGATCCGATTCACGGGAGAATGCAAAGGAGACAGTGTAACAACTGCATGGGAAGCCTGGAACAGTGCATACTCTGGGACAAATCTGCCATGCCTCCCCCTGATATTTGTTGGGCTATATGGTTGGCCAGAAATAAATTGACCTTCGAGGACAGCGTCATCAGATGGCAGAGCATAACTGCCAAAATTGTAGCAGCCTTCTTTGAGCTACCTAAATACTCTCTGCCTTGACCTCGCAAACCAATTGTTCCCAAACGAGTTGACCACTCCACACCATGGGATTTTTTTGATGGGGCAGCCCAATAACAAGGATGGGGGAGGGGGGGGCTTCCTTTTATACCTTTCTGATCAACATTACTACAGAGTCAAAATGGGTTTGGGTGGAGGAACGAACAATTTTACAAAATTAATCACTCTTTGACATCTTTTACATTTTGCTTTAAATCATGAATGCAAAGATATTCAGATCTTTGGTGACTCAAATATCATTATAAATTGGATCAACAATATCTCTAGATGCCACACACACACACTTATCAACATTCTGGACGAAGTGATGCATTTAAAATCTCTATTTAATTCCATACTTGTTCATCATATTTACAAGGAGCATAACAATCGTGCCGACGGCCTATCCAAGGAGGCCACGCACCTGCCAAGAGGACAGTGGATAATCCATGAACAGAGGGGTACTTCACAGTACCAGTACTATCACAAACCTTATATAGATCGGACTTATCATCAAGTGGATGGCACCTAAATTATTTTGTAGATCACCGGCTATATATGATGATGTAAATATCTAGTTTTTTTGTTTTATTTATGCACATCACCCTGCGAGGTGTATATATGTTTTGAAACTCCTTATAGCATCATCCTGCGTGATGATTTTTTTATTCTTGATACAACCATTCATAGGAATGGAATTGTAGATATTCTGGACATATTACAAACTGACATGAACGCATATGCTAACAAGCATATACTATATGTAATTTTTCAACATATAATGAAAGATTACGATTTTTTCCTAGGAAAAAAAAACTATAATGACTTTTCGAAATCGTGGCAACTGATACGATAATTCTATGTCACAAAAATTGCATTGTTTAACCATTGCAAACGCTGTAAGAATCATTGAGCTTATAACGACCCATACCTAGTTTTTTTTTCTAGACAATGTGATTGTAGTTTCCATGTGGGAAAAACATGTTTCTAATTACACTAAGGCTTTGTTCGTAGTCAAGACCCAATAAATTTAAAAAATAATTCGCTCTCATTTCAGTAATAGTAGCGTAAAATAATTGAAACTGAAATGAAAACAATTAACTCGAGAAAAGGGCAAATTTTAGGTTGACAAATTGCAAATACACTGAGTTGTTGCAGTGGGATAGAAAAGTTTAAGGAAAGTTTTAAGAGTAGTTTATAGAGGTGGAAGAATTGTTTGGACGATTAAAAGTGGTTGGAATTCGGGGCAAATAAAATTCAAAATTTTTTGTAGAGGCAATGTTTAAATCATATTTTTTATGGTGGAAATGGATTCAGTACTAACAATTTTTTTTTAAAATATGACCGAAATTTCCATAACTTTCAGGGCAAAAAAACATAACCATTAAATTGCAGCAAAATTTTAATGCAAAAAAAAACCATAAACATAGAAAACTGTCCAAATTTTGGCTAAATTAACCTTGCCAAATGAATTCGATAAGTTGGGTGCATTAAACTTAAATATTACCCAAAAAAAAAAAAAACCAAAGGACCACCTTTAATAAGCTAACTTATATACATCCGAGTTAAAACTAACCATTTTTAGTCATCCATTATATGTCCTCTAAATATGGTGAAATTAGTCGTTTTAGTGAATATCCACACACTCCGTATTGTGATTTTCATGTGCCAATGCCACTTAAAGTGAAATCCCAACTCCACAAGCTTGTAGTCCTCTAGTGATGAGAAATTAAAGGAAAGCTTATTTATTTTATGAAGGGGAAAATATTTTTAATTATTTCTTTTAATTGTTATGAAGGGATTTAATTGGTGGTATTTGTATTTGGATTTAATTAAAGGAGAGTATGCATAAGCATAACCCAATGCATTCGATTATGATGCGTAAATTTCAACTTTGAGTAATTATTTTGACATATATAAATTAGTAATTGCCTCAAAAAGTGGAAAGAGAGATCGATAGATTTTTTAAAGTATTGGCAAATTTAAATTTTATATAGATATTGTAAAAAATGATATTTTAGTTTTATGAATGTTTATTATATGTAATAAGTTTATATATATAGATAAAACTAAAAAATACTAATTTATATACTTATAACAAAATATTAAAAATAGAAAAGGTTAGAAACCACCATTTAAATCATTTTAATATTAAATCACTATTTAAATTTAATTAAAATGATTCAATTGTATTATTATATTATTAATTAATATTTTTTAATTAATTAAAATATATTTACAATTATTTTTAAATGTATGTCTTGATTGCAGATTGTCCTCATCAAACTCCTCCATCACAAAATTATAATATATCATCATTATTGATATAATTAAAATCACTGCTTACTTATTTTCAATTATATATATCATAATTACTGAAAAAAAAAAAACAAACAAACAAACATTTTAAAACTTTAAAAACTCTTATATTATAGATATTGCAGTGGCTGTTTTTAGAAATGCTATTCATTATAAAAGTTCACACTTGTTTTAAAATTAATGCATATTTTCAATTATATATATCATAATTACTATAAAAAAAAAAAAAAAAAAAATTTTAAAACTTTAAAAACTCTTATATTATAGAGATTGCAGTCGTTGTGTTTAGAAATGCTATTCACTAGCAATTGTCCCAAAAGGTACAAAGAGAGGCCGATAGGATTAGTGAAAGGAAGAAAGTTTTATAGATTGTCAAGCATATATAAAGGTATGTAGTGACGAAGGCAATAACCACGTTGACCATCCTGTACCAGTACATTTGATATTAGAAGAACAAAACCAAAACCAAACCATTCATATTAATGTAGTAAGTGTAGAACGCGTTCATACTTAAAGCTCAATAGGTTCAATAGATTATTGGCAGCACGGTTTTTTTCTAAATAAAAAGTAAATTACAACGTTGTACATGGTAAATGAAAAGTGGATAAATTTGTGATTTGCAAATGTTAAAACAAATCACTTACATTACTGGTTGACAGTAGAAGTAAAACATTAACATTATTAAAATTTTGAAACCGATTTTAAATTCATGTATTGTATTTTTCAAAGTATTTTGTTTTACATACTTAAGTCCTCAAATATAGTGGTTTTAGATTCCATTTTGGCAAACCCACCATTCAAAACACTATGTATTTCTCTGGCCCTCAAAGCAAGCTTTTAGCACTTATTAATCTATGCTCTGTCCAAGATACAATTCAAACTTTCATTTTCAAGCATTTTAAGAGGCAAAACAGTGCAAATATTTTAAATGTTCTATTTACTTGTCTAAATTTCTACAAATAAAATATATATCTTACATCCCCACCCCACCTTTAAGGGGTTTAAAAAGAAGAAAGAGCGGACTCAAAAAAATTAGCAGGATCTACACATCAATTATGCACTCAATGGCTCCACAATTATAGCCCCAAGCATAATTTGTCAGGGATTACCCTAGATTTGTGACGGTAACAATCTAGAAAGCAAATACTCAAAACTAATTGATTGAATATATCTCAGTCCCAGATGAAACATATAAAATTAACATTAATGGTAAAACTTAACAACATTTGAATCCTGCAAATACAGGCAGGGATTGCCTATAGTTACAGCCAAGAATAATGCCTTGTTCACGATGATATACAATAGAAAAAATCATTATGGAATGAAACGGTTTCATTATGTCTCAAGGATCAAATATGTAGAAATTTTGCATTATGTAATGAAACGGCAACATTTCATCTCAATGATCAAAGATCTCTTAATCAAAATAATGGTTTCCATTAAATGAATGTCATTACAAATTGCAGGAAGAATAGTTAGGAGCTCTTTAATGAAGAGCAGATCCCCATAATAATCACATGGTCCAGAAAGATATCCTGCAAGTAGTTGAGAGTATAAATGAACAGAACATATGTACAGGTAGTCTAATAATCAGGACCCATGACCAAATCAAATGACTCACTAAAACAGAGACAACTCAAAAAGTTGTTGCTTCATCTGGATCAGTAAGTCCTTTGTGTTATGGAAACCAACGGAAGATAAATAAAATCAACTATACAGTTAGAAGAACATATTGTATTTCCAGGAGATGAATGAAGAAGCTTTATGGGCTTTCTAAAACAGTTGTTTTTCTGCCAATAGCAGGAACTTTATAGATAGCCCATAACAGTCAACATGGGATCGGTAATGGAGAGGCCATAACTGTTTGCAAGGTCGGACAATAGACAACTACACAGTCTATGATAAAATTTCATTAGGCATAAATGTTAATATGAGAGGAATAATCAAGGGTTCCAGCTCCTTCCCATCCCATCCATTCTTCCCACTCGTCCCAATAAGCGTTATTGATTCCCATCATGCCCTCGACAGAGTAATCAGCAGAATAGCTTTGCTGCTTTGCCTTTGCTAAACTGGACATTAACGTCTGCTCATTATCACAAAAGTAACAACAATCAGAAAACTGTGGGCCTGCATAAGAGTCCCATATTACAGAATGAAAATGCATATAGATAAAGATTACTCTTAGGCAGGCAATTTACCTCATAAGCCTGATTGATCTTGTGAAATTGAACCCCACGCACATCTCCTTTGCAAACATCCGGATGATACTGTAAGCAGATTATATCAACATATGAGTGCAATATTAATGTTTTCTGACATTATATATGACCAGGGATATTGCCAAACAAATTTTCTTAAAAATTCTCAAGAATGTGTGAAGTCTGACATTTTTAATTTCTATTTCAAACCTGTATCTCTTTTTCTATTTGCTTCAGAAATGGAAGATTTATTGAAAATATCTGATCTTGAAAGTAAGAGACATAGCTTCAAATGGATACTTGCATACCTGCAACGCAAGGCGACGGTAGGCTCTCTTCACATCTTTTTCAGAAGCCCCAGGGCTCAATCTCAACGTCTCATACTGCTCTTTCATCCCAGGAAAAGCAACAGAGGCCATCACAGTTACATTCCTCCTGCCTCCCATTTGTAATAGAATACAGATTAATAGCAGTGTGCAACCCATTGTGAGTGTCTGGAGCATCTTCCATAGTAGAGAAAACAAGGGATCTATCTTATTTGTGAAAAGCACTCACCATAATCCCCAACTTTCTGACAGAATTAAGTCTTCTTGTTTCATGACACATGTACACACTTGGCTCACAAAAGTTTGAATGATCCATAGTAATCTATATCTACCAGAAACAATTGCAACATAGCAAAATCATCCTGAACCAAAAACTATCACATGCCACGTACCAACACTAATTCTGAAGGGTTAATCCATAATAGTAATACTTTAGGTGAGATCACGTAATTACAGAAAACCATCTCTAAGCATCTTGAACCCAAATGTCTATAGGTCTCGTGTGAATTCTATGATAGGTGCAACAAAATATATAAGAGTTCAGTTTTGCAACAGTTAACGGAGGTTTTGCAATTTTTATGCAGGTAATGGAGATTTTGCAATTTTTATGCAGGTGTAAGCAAGTCTAATATGATTTCACAAAATTAGACAAGAACAACAAATCGTTTTGCTTATGACTGCTTTCAGATTAACATTTACGAATGCGGTCTCCATTGAGCTATTAAAATAATACAGTTAAGGAAGCAGCTGATGCAATTAAACCACGAGGAAATTTGATATGAAACCTTTCTCACTGATAAAGCTATAAGTCAAAAAAATTGTTCTCCAGGCACCAAAAACTTTCAGATGGCAACCAATGACACCATTTCATTTACCTTTCAAAAAGATGAACAGGACCTAAACTTATCCACATTATAAGCCAGCAGCTGTAATCTACAGTAAAGAATGTCAACTGAACAAACCTGTCCTCCAAAATGAAAATGATAGCACTTCTAATTTCCAAGGAGTAAAGGCCCAAGAGCCATATCTAGACAATATGAAACTAAAATAACTGAACTCACAATACTTGGCACTCTAACATGCATCACCAAGCATGTGAAGAGCCCAGAATAAAAGAAATAGTTCATTATAAAGAAAACACCTCTACTGTCAAGAACTATCCTCATCTACTATTTTAATTGCAAATATGAATATGAAATGCATGAGACATAAAATTCCCATAAATTCCAGGGATTTGTGGTGCTGGACGTGTGTTATTCTGAAGGAAAACCATAGTTTCTGTTTCAATGCTGCATTGGCAGAAGGTACCAACTACTGGGCAGAGTTAAGTGCATTTCCGATACTGGAAAATTTAACAATTAAGAAAGGTACTGCTCAAATCCAGATACTGGGAGATTCAGAGCTAGTCATCAACTGGGTAAATGATAAAAAACAATATGCAGATTTTGACCCTATCAACACTAATAGAAAGAATTAAAGAGCTGAATGAAAATTTCCGAGTTTTATTTTCATCACATAAGGAATTGAATATCAAGGAAAATGAGCTTTCTAAACAAGCCCTTACTATTCAATCTGTCGTTTTCAGGCCAGAGGTGGAAGAATGTTCCCGCCGGCTTCTTGTAAGGTGATTCAACCGGACTTCGATTATTCCGCAAATATTTTAAATGTTCTATTTACTTGTCTGAATTTCTACAAATAAAATATATATCTTACATCCCCACCCCACCTTTAAGGGGTTTAAAAAGAAGAAAGAGCGGACTCAAAAAAATTAGCAGGATCTACGCATCAATTCTGCACTCAATGGCTCCACAATTATAGCCCCAAGCATAATTTGTCAGGGATTACCCTAGATTTGTCACGGTAACAATCTAGAAAGCAAATAATCAAAACTAATTGATTGAATATATCTCAGTCCCAGATGAAACATATAAAATTAACATTAATGGTAAAACTTAACAACATTTGAATCCTGCAAATACAGGCAGGGATTGCCTATAGTTACAGCCAAGAATAATGCCTTGTTCAGGATGATATACAATAGAAAAATTCATTATGGAATGAAACGGTTTCATTATGTCTCAAGGATCAAATATGTAGAAATTTTGCATTATGTAATGAAACGGCAGCATTTCATCTCAATGATCAAAGGTCTCTTAATCAAAATAATGGTTTCCATTAAATGAATGTCATTACAAATTGCAAGAAGAATAGTTAGGAGCTCTTTAATGAAGAGCAGATCCCCATAATAATCACATGGTCCAGAGAGATATCCCGCAAGTAGTTGAGAGTATAAATGAACAGAACATATGTACAGGTAGTCTAATAATCAGGACCCATGACCAAATCAAATGACTCACTAAAACAGAGACAACTCAGAAAGCTGTTGCTTCATCTGGATCAGTAAGTCCTTTGTGTTATGGAAACCAACGGAAGATAAATAAAATCAACTATACAGTTAGAAGAACATATTGTATTTCCAGGAGATGAATGAAGAAGCTTTATGGGCTTTCTAAAACAGCTGTTTTTCTGCCAATAGCAGGAACTTTATAGATAGCCCATAACAGTCAACATGGGATCGGTAATGGAGAGGCCATAACTGTTTGCAAGGCCGGACAATAGACACCTACACAGTCTATGATAAAATTTCATCAGGCATAAATGTTAATATGAGAGGAATAATCAAGGGTTCCAGCTCCTTCCCATCCCATCCATTCTTCCCACTCGTCCCAATAAGCGTTATTGATTCCCATCATGCCCTCGACAGAGTAATCAGCAGAATAGCTTTGCTGCTTTGCCTTTGCTAAACTGGACATTAACGTCTGGTCATTATCACAAAAGTAACAACAATCAGAAAACCGTGGGCCTGCATAAGAGTCCCATATTACAGAATGAAAATGCATATAGATAAAGATTACTCTTAGGCAGGCAATTTACCTCATAAGCCTGATTGATCTTGTGAAATTGAACCCCACGCACATCTCCTTTGCAAACATCCGGATGATACTGTAAGCAGATTATATCAACATATGAGTGCAATATTAATGTTTTCTGACATTATATATGAGCAGGGATATTGCCAGACAAATTTTCTTAAAAATTCTCAAGAATGTGCGAAGTGTGACATTTTTAATTTCTATTTCAAACCTGTATCTCTTTTTCTATTTGCTTCAGAAATGGAAGATTTATTGAAAATATCTGATCTTGAAAGTAAGAGACATAGCTTCAAATGGATACTTGCATACCTGCAACGCAAGGCGACGGTAGGCTCTCTTCACATCTTTTTCAGAAGCCCCAGGGCTCAATCTCAGCGTCTCATACTGCTCTTTCATCCCAGGAAAAGCAACATAGGCCATCACAGTTACATTCCTCCTGCCTCCCATTTGTAATAGAATACAGATTAATAGCAGTGTGCAACCCATTGTGAGTGTCTGGAGCATCTTCCATAGTAGAGAAAACAAGGGATCTATCTTATTTGTGAAAAGCACTCACCCTAATCCCCAACTTTCTGACAGAATTAAGTCTTCTTGTTTCATGACACATGTACACACTTGGCTCACAAAAGTTTAAATGATCCATAGTAATCTATATCTACCAGAAACAATTGCAACATAGCAAAATCATCCTGAACCAAAAACTATCACATGCCACGTACCAACACTAATTCTGAAGGGTTAATCCATAATAGTAATACTTTAGGTGAGATCACGTAATTACAGAAAACCATCTCTAAGCATCTTGAACCCAAATGTCTATAGGTCTCGTGTGAATTCTATGATAGGTGCAACAAAATATATAAGAGTTCAGTTTTGCAACAGTTAACGAAGGTTTTGCAATTTTTATGCAGGTAATGGAGATTTTGCAATTTTTATGCAGGTGTAAGCAAGCCTAATATGATTTCACAAAATTAGACAAGAACAACAAATCGTTTTGCTTATGACTGCTTTCAGATTAACATTTACGAATGCGGTCTCCATTGAGCTATTAAAATAATACAGTTAAGGAAGCAGCTGATGCAATTAAACCACGAGGAAATTTGATATGAAACCTTTCTCACTGATAAAGCTATAAGTCAAAAAAATTGTTCTCCAGGCACCAAAAACTTTCAGATGGCAACCAATGACACCATTTCATTTACCTTTCAAAAAGATGAACAGGACCTAAACTTATCCACATTATAAGCCAGCAGCTGTAATCTACAGTAAAGAATGTCAACTGAACAAACCTGTCCTCCAAAATGAAAATGATAGCACTTCTAATTTCCAAGGAGTAAAGGCCCAAGAGCCATATCTAGACAATATGAAACTAAATAACTGAACTCACAATACTTGGCACTCTAACATGCATCACCAAGCATGTGAAGAGCCCAGAATAAAAGAAATAGTTCATTATAAAGAAAACACCTCTACTGTCAAGAACTATCCTCATCTACTATTTTAATTGCAAATATGAATATGAAATGCATGAGACATAAAATTCCCATAAATTCCAGGGATTTGTGGTGCTGGACGTGTGTTATTTCTGAAGGAAAACCATAGTTTCTGTTTCAATGCTGCATTGGCAGAAGGTACCAACTACTGGGCAAAGTTAAGTGCATTTCCGATACTGGAAAATTTAACAATTAAGAAAGGTACTGCTCAAATCCAGATACTGGGAGATTCAGAGCTAGTCATCAACTGGGTAAATGATAAAAAACAATATGCAGATTTTGACCCTATCAACACTAATAGAAAGAATTAAAGAGCTGAATGAAAATTTCCGAGTTTTATTTTCATCACATAAGGAATTGAATATGAAGGAAAATGAGCTTTCTAAACAAGCCCTTACTATTCAATCTGTCGTTTTCAGGCCAGAGGTGGAAGAATGTTCCCGCCGGCTTCTTGTAAGGTGATTCAACCGGACTTCGATTATTCCGCAAATATTTTAAATGTTCTATTTACTTGTCTGAATTTCTACAAATAAAATATATATCTTACATCCCCACCCCACCTTTAAGGGGTTTAAAAAGAAGAAAGAGCGGACTCAAAAAAATTAGCAGGATCTACGCATCAATTCTGAACTCAATGGCTCCACAATTATAGCCCCAAGCATAATTTGTCAGGGATTACCCTAGATTTGTCACGGTAACAATCTAGAAAGCAAATACTCAAAACTAATTGATTGAATATATCTCAGTCCCAGATGAAACATATAAAATTAACATTAATGGTAAAACTTAACAACATTTGAATCCTGCAAATACAGGCAGGGATTGCCTATAGTTACAGCCAAGAATAATGCCTTGTTCAGGATGATATACAATAGAAAAATTCATTATGGAATGAAACGGTTTCATTATGTCTCAAGGATCAAATATGTAGAAATTTTGCATTATGTAATGAAACGGCAGCATTTCATCTCAATGATCAAAGGTCTCTTAATCAAAATAATGGTTTCCATTAAATGAATGTCATTACAAATTGCAGGAAGAATAGTTAGGAGCTCTTTAATGAAGAGCAGATCCCCATAATAATCACATGGTCCAGAGAGATATCCCGCAAGTAGTTGAGAGTATAAATGAACAGAACATATGTACAGGTAGTCTAATAATCAGGACCCATGACCAAATCAAATGACTCACTAAAACAGAGACAACTCAGAAAGTTGTTGCTTCATCTGGATCAGTAAGTCCTTTGTGTTATGGAAACCAACGGAAGATAAATAAAATCAACTATACAGTTAGAAGAACATATTGTATTTCCAGGAGATGAATGAAGAAGCTTTATGGGCTTTCTAAAACAGTTGTTTTTCTGCCAATAGCAGGAACTTTATAGATAGCCCATAACAGTCAACATGGGATCGGTAATGGAGAGGCCATAACTGTTTGCAAGGCCGGACAATAGACACCTACACAGTCTATGATAAAATTTCATCAGGCATAAATGTTAATATGAGAGGAATAATCAAGGGTTCCAGCTCCTTCCCATCCCATCCATTCTTCCCACTCGTCCCAATAAGCGTTATTGATTCCCATCATGCCCTCGACAGAGTAATCAGCAGAATAGCTTTGCTGCTTTGCCTTTGCTAAACTGGACATTAACGTCTGCTCATTATCACAAAAGTAACAACAATCAAAAAATCGTGGGCCTGCATAAGAGTCCCATATTACAGAAAGAAAATGCATATAGATAAAGATTACTCTTAGGCAGGCAATTTACCTCATAAGCCTGATTGATCTTGTGAAATTGAACCCCACGCACATCTCCTTTGCAAACATCCGGATGATACTGTAAGCAGATTATATCAACGTATGAGTGCAATATTAATGTTTTCTGACATTATATATGACCAGGTATATTGCCAGACAAATTTTCTTAAAAATTCTCAAGAATGTGTGAAGTCTGACATTTTTAATTTCTATTTCAAACCTGTATCTCTTTTTCTATTTGCTTCAGAAATGGAAGATTTATTGAAAATATCTGATCTTGAAAGTAAGAGACATAGCTTCAGATGGATACTTGCATACCTGCAACGCAAGGCGACGGTAGGCTCTCTTCACATCTTTTTCAGAAGCCCCAGGGCTCAATCTCAGCGTCTCATACTGCTCTTTCATCCCAGGAAAAGCAACAGAGGCCATCACAGTTACATTCCTCCTACCTCCCATTTGTAATAGAATACAGATTAATAGCAGTGTGCAACCCATTGTGAGTGTCTGGAGCATCTTCCATAGTAGAGAAAACAAGGGATCTATCTTATTTGTGAAAAGCACTCACCATAATCCCCAACTTTCTGACAGAATTAAGTCTTCTTGTTTCATGACACATGTACACACTTGGCTCACAAAAGTTTGAATGATCCATAGTAATCTATATCTACCAGAAACAATTGCAACATAGCAAAATCATCCTGAACCAAAAACTATCACATGCCACGTACCAACACTAATTCTGAAGGGTTAATCCTAATAGTAATACTTTAGGTGAGATCGCGTAATTACAGAAAACCATCTCTAAGCATCTTGAACCCAAATGTCTATAGGTCTCGTGTGAATTCTATGATAGGTGCAACAAAATATATAAGAGTTCAGTTTTGCAACAGTTAACGGAGGTTTTGCAATTTTTATGCAGGTAATGGAGATTTTGCAATTTTTATGCAGGTGTAAGCAAGCCTAATATGATTTCACAAAATTAGACAAGAACAACAAATCGTTTTGCTTATGACTGCTTTCAGATTAACATTTACGAATGCGGTCTCCATTGAGCTATTAAAATAATACAGTTAAGGAAGCAGCTGATGCAATTAAACCACGAGGAAATTTGATATGAAACCTTTCTCACTGATAAAGCTATAAGTCAAAAAAATTGTTCTCCAGGCACCAAAAACTTTCAGATGGCAACCAATGACACCATTTCATTTACCTTTCAAAAAGATGAACAAGACCTAAACTTATCCACATTATAAGCCAGCAGCTGTAATCTACAGTAAAGAATGTCAACTGAACAAACCTGTCCTCCAAAATGAAAATGATAGCACTTCTAATTTCCAAGGAGTAAAGGCCCAAGAGCCATATCTAGACAATATGAAACTAAAATAACTGAACTCACAATACTTGGCACTCTAACATGCATCACCAAGCATGTGAAGAGCCCAGAATAAAAGAAATAGTTCATTATAAAGAAAACACCTCTACTGTCAAGAACTATCCTCATCTACTATTTTAATTGAAAATATGAATATGAAATGCATGAGACATAAAATTCCCATAAATTCCAGGGATTTGTGGTGCTGGACGTGTGTTATTTCTGAAGGAAAACCATAGTTTCTGTTTCAATGCTGCATTGGCAGAAGGTACCAACTACTTGGCAGAGTTAAGTGCATTTTCGATACTGGAAAATTTAACAATTAAGAAAGGTACTGCTCAAATCCAGATACTGGGAGATTTAGAGCTAGTCATCAACTGGGCAAATGATAAAAAACAATATGCAGATTTTGACCCTATCAACACTAATAGAAAGAATTAAAGAGCTGAATGAAAATTTCCCTAATTAAAGAGCTGAATGAAAATTTCCGAGTTTTATTTTCATCACATAAGGAATTGAATATCAAGGAAAATGAGCTTTCTAAACAAGCCCTTACTATTCAATCTGTCGTTTTCAGGCCAGAGGTGGAAGAATGTTCCCGTCGGCTTCTTGTAAGGTGATTCAACCGGACTTCGATTATTCCGCAAATATTTTAAATGTTCTATTTACTTGTCTGAATTTCTACAAATAAAATATATATCTTACATCCCCACCCCACCTTTAAGGGGTTTAAAAAGAAGAAAGAGCAGACTCAAAAAAATTAGCAGGATCTACGCATCAATTTTGCACTCAATGGCTCCACAATTATAGCCCCAAGCATAATTTGTCAGGGATTACCCTAGATTTGTCACGGTAACAATCTAGAAAGCAAATACTCAAAACTAATTGATTGAATATATCTCAGTCCCAGATGAAACATATAAAATTAACATTAATGGTAAAACTTAACAACATTTGAATCCTGCAAATACAGGCAGGGATTGCCTATAGTTACAGCCAAGAATAATGCCTTGTTCAGGATGATATACAATAGAAAAATTCATTATGGAATGAAACGGTTTCATTATGTCTCAAGGATCAAATATGTAGAAATTTTGCATTATGTAATGAAACGGCAGCATTTCATCTCAATGATCAAAGATCTCTTAATCAAAATAATGGTTTCCATTAAATGAATGTCATTACAAATTGCAGGAAGAATAGTTAGGAGCTCTTTAATGAAGAGCAGATCCCCATAATAATCACATGGTCCAGAGAGATATCCCGCAAGTAGTTGAGAGTATAAATGAACAAAACATATGTACAGGTAGTCTAATAATCAGGACCCATGACCAAATCAAATGACTCACTAAAAGAGAGACAACTCAGAAAAAACCAACGGAAGATAAATAAAATCAACTATACAGTTAGAAGAACATATTGTATTTCCAGGAGATGAATGAAGAAGCTTTATGGGCTTTCTAAAACAGTTGTTTTTCTGCCAATAGCAGGAACTTTATAGATAGCCCATAACAGTCAACATGGGATCGGTAATGGAGAGGCCATAACTGTTTGCAAGGTCGGACAATAGACACCTACACAGTCTATGATAAAATTTCATCAAGCATAAATGTTAATATGAGAGGAATAATCAAGGGTTCCAGCTCCTTCCCATCCCATCCATTCTTCCCACTCGTCCCAATAAGCGTTATTGATTCCCATCATGCCCTCGACAGAGTAATCAGCAGAATAGCTTTGTTGCTTTGCCTTTGCTAAACTGGACATTAACGTCTGCTCATTATCACAAAAGTAACAACAATCAGAAAACCGTGGGCCTGCATAAGAGTCCCATATTACAGAATGAAAATGCATATAGATAAAGATTACTCTTAGGCAGGCAATTTACCTCATAAGCCTGATTGATCTTGTGAAATTGAACCCCACGCACATCTCCTTTGCAAACATCCGGATGATACTGTAAGCAGATTATATCAACATATGAGTGCAATATTAATGTTTTCTGACATTATATATGACCAGGGATATTGCCAGACAAATTTTCTTAAAAATTCTCAAGAATGTGTGAAGTCTGACATTTTTAATTTCTATTTCAAACCTGTATCTCTTTTTCTATTTGCTTCAGAAATGGAAGATTTATTGAAAATATCTGATCTTGAAAGTAAGAGACATAGCTTCAAATGGATACTTGCATACTTGCAACGCAAGGCGACGGTAGGCTCTCTTCACATCTTTTTCAGAAGCCCCAGGGCTCAATCTCAGCGTCTCATACTGCTCTTTCATCCCAGGAAAAGCAACAGAGGCCATCACAGTTACATTCCTCCTGCCTCCCATTTGTAATAGAATACAGATTAATAGCAGTGTGCAACCCATTGTGAGTGTCTGGAGCATCTTCCATAGTAGAGAAAACAAGGGATCTATCTTATTTGTGAAAAGCACTCACCGTAATCCCCAACTTTCTGACAGAATTAAGTCTTCTTGTTTCATGACACATGTACACACTTGGCTCACAAAAGTTTGAATGATCCATAGTAATCTATATCTACCAGAAACAATTGCAACATAGCAAAATCATCCTGAACCAAAAACTATCACATGCCACGTACCAACACTAATTCTGAAGGGTTAATCCATAATAGTAATACTTTAGGTGAGATCACGTAATTACAGAAAACCATCTCTAAGCATCTTGAACCCAAATGTCTATAGGTCTCGTGTGAATTCTATGATAGGTGCAACAAAATATATAAGAGTTCAGTTTTGCAACAGTTAACGGAGGTTTTGCAATTTTTATGCAGGTAATGGAGATTTTTCAATTTTTATGCAGGTGTAAGCAAGCCTAATATGATTTCACAAAATTAGACAAGAACAACAAATCGTTTTGCTTATGACTGCTTTCAGATTAACATTTACGAATGCGGTCTCCATTGAGCTATTAAAATAATACAGTTAAGGAAGCAGCTGATGCAATTAAACCACGAGGAAATTTGATATGAAACCTTTCTCACTGATAAAGCTATAAGTCAAAAAAATTGTTCTCCAGGCACCAAAAACTTTCAGATGGCAACCAATGACACCATTTCATTTACCTTTCAAAAAGATGAACAGGACCTAAACTTATCCACATTATAAGCCAGCAGCTGTAATCTACAGTAAAGAATGTCAACTGAACAAACCTGTCCTCCAAAATGAAAATGATAGCACTTCTAATTTCCAAGGAGTAAAGGCCCAAGAGCCATATCTAGACAATATGAAACTAAAATAACTGAACTCACAATACTTGGCACTCTAACATGCATCACCAAGCATGTGAAGAGCCCAGAATAAAAGAAATAGTTCATTATAAAGAAAACACCTCTACTGTCAAGAACTATCCTCATCTACTATTTTAATTGCAAATATGAATATGAAATGCATGAGACATAAAATTCCCATAAATTCCAGGGATTTGTGGTGCTGGACGTGTGTTATTTCTGAAGGAAAACCATAGTTTCTGTTTCAATGCTGCATTGGCAGAAGGTACCAACTACTGGGCAGAGTTAAGTGCATTTTCGATACTGGAAAATTTAACAATTAAGAAAGGTACTGCTCAAATCCAGACACTGGGAGATTCAGAGCTAGTCATCAACTGGGTAAATGATAAAAAACAATATGCAGATTTTGACCCTATCAACACTAATAGAAAGAATTAAAGAGCTGAATGAAAATTTCCCTAATTAAAGAGCTGAATGAAAATTTCCGAGTTTTATTTTCATCACATAAGGAATTGAATATGAAGGAAAATGAGCTTTCTAAACAAGCCCTTACTATTCAATCTGTCGTTTTCAGGCCAGAGGTGGAAGAATGTTCCCGCCGGCTTCTTGTAAGGTGATTCAACCGGACTTCGATTATTCCTTCTGTTAAAGCCCTGTTTATCCTTTAAAGCACCCCCAGCCATATCCGAATCAATGTTGGGCATCACGACGAAAAGGTGTTTGCTTGCCACTTTTGAACCCTTATTGCGCTTAGCATTAACCTCAGCAGCTCCGTTATCGCTACCATCGGCCAATGGATCCCCTTCAAACTGATCAACATTTGTCATATTTTCACTCTGCTTGTTCATACAGATACCTTGAACATCAACCGGTGGAATCTCAGCTTGAACGTCCCTAGGGACTTGATCATTGCTCTGATTAAACCGTGACTCGGTAATTTTTCTTGTTCTGACTGTAGAAGGAGGCCTGGCTTTCGAAGTCGGCCGCATTGGCAGTACAGGAGGGATACTGTTGTCACGGGATCTATCCAAACGGCCCTTTTCGAGAGCACTAACCTGCAATTTAAACAGAACAGAGGAATTCTGAGAACCTGGGAAACAGAGAGTTGTACCTGCATTAAAATTCACATCGAGTCCTGTGTTGGTTATTTGTGGTCTCATTGCCACTGTCAGTTGAAGGAGCCGCAACAAAGTTTGTAAATGCTACGAGATTATCGTAATGGAAGCCTCCAACAGTTGGAGGAGGCGGTGAATGTAAATGCTGCGAGATTGTCGTAATGGAAGCCTCCAACAGCTGGAGGAGGCGGTGAAGTTCTCGGCGCGAATAAACAGAAATCACGACAGATGCTACCAAACGGACGGAAACCCGGAAGTTCTCGGCACTGAGAATAAACAGAAGCCCGCCGAATATGCATGCCAGGTGTCAACCTGATATTGAAAAGGACGACGAAAGTCTGTTTCAATAGGAAAGGCCTATCGGCCTAATTATAAAAATTCACACTTGTTTTTAGAAGTGTTGTTCATTATAAAAGTTCACACACCTTGAAACTCCGTTGTTATCTAAGTTCACACACCATGAAACTCTGTTGTTGTCTAATTGAAGCGAACTTCTTTGTAATTCCATTCTAGTAATTTCATCCTAGATTGCTTTCCAATGTTTTGGTACTAATATTGCCTAGTAACATTAGGATATTTTTCGAAAGCGAACTTTTTTGCAATTCCATCTTAGATTGCTTTTCAATGTTTTGGTACACTAGTTATATTTCCCAGTAACATTACCGTATTTTTCAAAAGCTATTCAATGCTTTTGCTCAGGTTATTTAAAAGCTATTCTATTCCTTCTCAAATAAACAGAACAGTTGTTCAATTTGCATGGAGAAAACACTTGAATGACCAGGTGTGAGTCACGTACACTACCGGCCAATTGGATAAAACAATTGTTTAATTGGCATACAAGAAAAATAATAAGAGGAACAAATTAGCCACTGCAACCAGCTACTGCGAGAACACCAAATTAAGAAAAAAATGATGAAGTAATGAAATGTTGGTGTCAGATAATTGCAAGAAATAATCTCAAATCTGTTTAAGCTTAGTCTCCAGCGTTTAAAGTTGGCAAAGTACTCATGTATATCCATCCATAAATGCATGCCTCCTGAGGAAGCTAGAAGTGAAACATCTGAACCTTCATTGAGTAAAGGTAACCCCTAATTGTAATAATTTCCAGACTAGTGTACCCATACAAACAAGGTTTCTGCAGAGATGAAGCATCAGCATAGACCCTTCTATTTAACAAAAAGGGGTTTACTGCTCAGTCAGGAGCACCCTTAAATAGGCAAGACTGTTGAGACTTAAATCCCAAAAATAGCCTAATACTTATATTTTTCTAAAGACTAATGTAGAATTTTTGCAACCACAAACCAGTTTAGTCACTGACATCAGCTCATACCTTGCACAAGGTTCAATAAAAAAAAGGATGGCAGAGACACTCATACAGAAACAGATAAGGATGATTTTCTAGCACCCTTGTAGCCTTGACATAAATAGTTCATTAGCTAATAAGATGCCACAAGTTGATGCATCAACTTGCTTATGGTGACTTCACCTTAAACAAAATATTTATGAGTATGCAAGCAAGCACACTGGGTTATCTGACTAAAGCATATGCATCAGCATTTCTAAATTTCTTCTTCTGGGATAGCACCAATCAGAAAAAGCTTTTGCACTTACACAGCTATACAACTGTTTTGTTTTGGAAAGAAGTGAGTTCCTGGGTAGCCACCTGCTCAAAGGGGGGACATGAAATCTAAATACTAAATATGCAACAACAAATATACTCAATTGTGTGGAAACTTTGTAGTTTGCCTACTTAAACCAACTCGGCCAATACCACAAGCTTGTAGCTTACAGTGGCTCCCCACTGGTAAAGATGGTCAAGATAGATGAACTCTTGGGAGGGTAGAATATATGACTGACATTGCAGCCTACAAGCAGTTCGTTCAGTTGCCAAGGAAAATGCTCAAAGATGTATTTGTGCTTTAAGAGATTTCAGCGTCTCAAAATGTGACTGTGATCAATAAACGATCTTGAATACCAAAATCAGCATTAAGTATTAATAAGCAAATGTCTTGACTTACCCAGACATGCTTCAATTAACCATTGATAATTTATCCTAACACGTTAACCAGGCAGCACATTTTTCTTGTTAGTTGCTATACTGGGAATGACAAATAGACCATTTCAGAATGTTTTGATCATATGAATAGCTGGTTTCATTGTATATTTATACTCATCAGTGCACCTATTTATAATCATTGTTCTTCCAACAAAAAACTCTAATTTCAAAACAAGAAAAGTCAAGCAACGAAGGCTCGGACCAGAAAGAAAAGGCATACAAAATGAAGTTACCATGTAAAAGTATCTTCAAAATATTTATAGTATGTAGATATAGCAACTGGTTGTCTTCAACATCCACTATAAATGTATTGTAATAGGAGAAAAGTTATTGTGGAGCCTCAGACAAACAATCTGTTCAAAAGAACCGCTGGCAATGATTCCATTGCAATTTGCATTTTCGAAGTTCATAAAAAACTTAAGAAGATAAGGCATAAAGCAAGCAAATACTATGCTCTTGTGCAAGAAAAGAAAAATATAGTTCCAATCTAACCACTGGAGTGTATTTTTTCACTGCCTTAGCTTAAGCATGTTTAAGGTCAGAATATACACATGCATGCAAGCAGAAGGAGTTGAACTGGACAACTGCACAAGAGAATTTTTTCTATTAAGACGTCACATTCAACATGAATGCATGCAAAGTTGCAAACACCAACCATAGAAGGTAAGCTTGATCTGTGCTACTGAACACAATAAAGTTTTATAATTTTGAAATATATAGAAGGCATAAAGCCTGGAGTTCATTTGAGCATCTGCTTGAGTTAGATCTGTTGATGAAGACTTCAACTTACTTTGCATGCAAACACCTAACAAAGAAGTTGAATTGAATCCTTTCAGTTAATCACCATATGCCAGGCATTTTTTTGGAGAGTAAAAGGCATGCAAATAGAGCTTGTCGCTCAGACATCATGGCAGCCTCATCAAGCTCTTCTGAATAGGGTATGTACTGGAAATGTACAAGGCAGTTTGGAGTATATAGTTATAAGTGATACCAAGCCAACAACCACTGGTTTTGAGATGAATGGGTATAATAAAGGATACAATAAACACAAAAAGTGAAGATCAAACACTTAGCAAACCTACACACTATAACTCCACTGATAAAAAGAACTAAAGCGTAAACATAATAATTGGTAGATATTGGGCCACCAGAACAAAACAATAATGTTGTGTTAAGGCAAACTATAGATAGAAAAAACAATCTTTTTTCCGTGCACTATACAATGATTGAATTCTAAGAGTGTAACTAAAGCTGTATTTAAAACTTTAACATTATCTGATAAATCTTTATACATGATTTATAGTTACCAGACCCTGCCAAGTCAACTTGGAACTGGCACTTCTACCCAACCTACCACCCAAACCAGGTCAGGTCAGTTCCGAACCACCCAAACCCAAGTTTGACTGGGATGACCTGGCCAAGACCCATTTGACCTACCCATTGGACCAGTTTGATTCAACTAGGGGCTAATAAATTCTAAATTGAAAGCAAAAAAGTTATTTTTCATGAAAATCTATAATTTTTCTAGTTTTCTATATGCCGAGTCATTTCCAGGTTGATTGGCAAATCTTTGCCGAGTTTTGAGTCAAGTTTAACTCGTGAACCAAAACATGTCCCAAGCCAAATAAAGTCTAGTAACTTTATAAAAATGCTAGTTCTTTGTTGCATAAAAGATGGAATAAAGCAAGTGAAACTTTTTCAACTGAACATTTATAAACATGACTGTTGCATTTCACTTGAATACTTCTAAATATTTCACTTGCTTTTGTGTGTTTTTCACCAGCAATGCTACAGAGGAAGACAGTTGAAGAAGATCAATACTTCAGACATGACAATTTAATGAAAAATGACAAATATATTGATGATGTCTAACAGCGACCTTGACCTGAAAAAACAGATATTCAAAATAACTTACTATATATTTTATAAATAATAACATGAACAAAACATGAAACATGAGCCAAAGTGAAGAAACCCAAATAAAAATTAAAAGAAGTTACTAATTATTTTAAGAAGAACAGCATAAACAGCACAAGTGCAGACCAAAGTGAAAATAAAGAAACATAAGAGTAAAAACCTGCCTTCTCGTTTTCCTAGGTTCCTTCTCCTCTTTGTTAACAAATTCTCCTTTGAGCCTTTTGCTTATTTCTGCAGCTCGGAGAGCAGCTGCCTCAGTAGCAGATTTTACTGTTGCTGCCCTGCTGGCAGCCTGCTGTGATGCCAATGCCTGTTGCATCATCAATGCTTGCTGAAACTGCAATTGCTGCATGGCAACTGCTTGCTGCATCATCACCGGCAAAGAGCCTGTTTGAGTAGTATTTCTACTTGCATTAGAAGCAGATGTTACCATCTTTGGAGGCACTACTTTTGTCATCTCAACATTTAAACGTTGCCCACCAACGTCCATATTGTTCAATGACAAAGCACCCTGGGTTTCTTCCGGTTAAAATTGTTGTGCCCCTAAATAGCGCATTGCACCTCATCTTTCATTAGCCTGCCACACTGATGGAGACAGTGTGATAAACTCAACGATAATTGGAAGCCCCCTGCTGTTTTTCCAGAATCTGGGATTTTTTTAGCGTTCCATTCTTTTAAGCGCTTTTTACCATCTTTATGGGTCAGAGTGCCGCCCATATTTGGTTCAACCTAAGGCTCTGATCTTTGAACAAATGACACTGCATTCTCATTGATTTTATTGTTTCCAATGGAGTGGTTTAAAGAGAAATTATTATACAGCACCGTGTTTTTCTTTTACTACGCGCTGCATGTTCTTTTTTCTCGCTGTTGTTCTAGGCGTTAAATGAAACAGGGAATGGGCGTAAATCATACAAATGTAGTTCCATGTTGAACTTAGCAGTTCAAGGAAATTATCAGTCAAAGCTCTCTGCCGTGCATTTGAATTTCAAAAAAATGTAATGTTCTGGGTGCTGATAAGTTTCATTGTAAAATGCATAGTTCTTCAAAATATTTTAATGATTTTAAGGCCTCTGGTTGTTTCCAGTGGCAAGATTTTGCATCCATTTTGTTAAAAGAAAGGTCTGTATGCATATTCCTTGCCTTGAAAATATTTCTATGTTCATAGATAGGGGATAGGTACACACTTCAAAGCATAAATAGCACAAAAGCAGTTCCCAAAGGAAATAATTAGTTCAAAGCATCCTCCAATTAAAATAAGATGTAATGATGCACTGTTTTCGAGCATTCTAGGGTCCTTATGGCCTCGTTTTATGTTTTCCAATTACAACATATTCGAGGGTCCTTAAGGTCTAGCTTTTATGTTTTCCAATTACAACATACTCAACTGCTTTATGCTTTTCCAATTACAACATATACACTGCAACATTGTGAATGCATCTTGTAGACTGAGAGCATGCATTCTGCTTTATGTTTTCTAATTACAACATATATACTGCAACATTGTGAATGCATCTTGTCGAGTGAGAGCATGCATTCTACATTATGTTTTCCAATTACAACATACACTGCAACATTGTGAATGCATCTTGTCGAGTGAGAGCTGTACATGCATTTTTCTTTGTTGTGAAAATATTTCATGTTATTATTATCTGTAATGCTGAGACTCTGGATGTAAGCTTCCAATATGCTTCGTCTTCATCACTTGCTTTGCTAAGCTTAAAGCTTGCTTTTCACTTGTCTCTCGTTTTTGTAGCTTGCTTTTCACTTGTCTTTGGTTTTTGTTGTTTTTGGCATTTTCTAATGCAGATTGGTTTTGACTTTAATGTGCCTTCCTTCTATTTGAGGGATTTCATATATGAACTTATTTTTTATTCGAGTCTCGCGATTTCATGCTCCTGGATGAATGATTCCAGTCTTTGAAGCGTTCAAGCTTCAAATCGCTTCAAATCTAAACGGCACGGCCTAGTTTCTTAAACTTCTAATTAAGCAAATCCTGTTATTAAATGTTTGCTTTTCGCATTATATTGTTGATGAAAAACAGTAGACAATTTTTCTAACTAAAAAAGGATATAACGATGCTGAAGAAATTTTGACTGTTCAAGCTCACCTCCTTTTGCATTCACAGTTAAAAGGAAAAAATCATGTTCCAGCAACATACTCTGCAAGTTTCCAATCCTTTCGGCCAGTTCTGGCGAGATTTTCTTGGTGGGATTTTGAGTGGGATAATCGATTTCGAAAATCTCTGCAATATCTTGAGAACTCCATCCTTCTTTTCTCATAGAATTTGACATCAAATCTGCTTTCCATAGCAGGCCTTCCAAAATTGTCCTCCTATCCAAATATATATCTTCAGTGTTCGAGGAAGGAGAGGATGATCCCTGAATCATGGCATTGATGTCTTGTTCCTTCCAGCGTCCATTTTTGAGCAGATTTGCCTCCTCCTCCAAGTAGTCAATCAACCATCTTGGCATGCGGAAATTAGAATCACAACGACCATTATCGCATTCCCATTCCTTGGCTAAATCTAAATCAAAACCAGCCTCTGTTTTAAAATAAGAAAAGGATGTCTCAAGAATGATGTGGAGAGAAGAATTGGACCTCTCTTATGCTAAATCACTCCAAAATGCTATCCACCTTGGAGATTTTGAAGGCGCATGGGAGGGCACAACTGCTGAACTGGTAAGAGTTTTTTCAGACAGAATCTTGTCATGGAACTGGACATTGCAATTAAAATTGTGGGAATTGTAGTTACTACTGCTAGAGTGCCTGTCAGACACAGATAATCTTCCTGGGCCATTCTGAAAATCTCTTGTTGTTGTCAATAACATCGCAGCGTTTAGCTACAGAATCTTGGCTTCTACACCATGCTTCTATGTTTCTTCTAGATTTCTCACCATTCAGTTTGGCAGAATTCTTCTCAAATTCAACCCAGTTGCCCCTTCTTCTGTGAAAACTCATTAAACTATCCCTCAAACCATCCTGAACATGCTTGAAACTCACGGGAAAATCCGAGGTCTCATGGATACCAAAGTTCGCTCTCTCAAAGAAATCACCGTGGTCAAGCCCACAACAAAAGACATCGCTCTTATAAACAAAAAAACACAAGATTTCCTGTAAGATTAGCAGACGAGTTATTGCAGCAGGTCGTGGAAGAGCAGCAAGAGGAGTAGAAATCAGAAAGCAGTTTTGGTGAGGGAGGAATAGTTCGAGAACATAAGCCAGATGTCAATTAAACCAGATGCCAGTTGGACGCCAAATGTCAATCAGAGAATCAAAAGGTAGACGACTAAACTCATTCAAAAAAAAGCCTATCGACCTAAAAATCAAAACCAACCTCTGTTTTAAAATAAGAAAAGGATGTCTCAGGAATGATGTGGAGAGAAGAATTGGACCTCTCTTATTCTAAATCACTCAAAAATGCTATCCACCTTGGAGATTTTGAAGGCGCATGGGACGGCACAACTGCTAAACTGGTAAGAGTGTTTTAGACAGAATCTTGTCATGGAACTGGACATTGCATTTAAAATTGGGGGAATTGTAGTTACTACTGCTACTGCTAGAGTGCCTGTCAGACACAGATAATCCTCTTGGGCCATTCTGAAAATCTCTTGTTGTTGTCAATAACATCGCAGCGTTTAGCTACAGAATCTTGGCTTCTACACCATGCTTCTATGTTTCTTCTAGATTTCTCACCATTCAGTTTGGCAGAATTCTTCTCAAATTCAACCCAGTTGCCCCTTCTCCTGTGAAAACTCATTAAACTATCCCTCAAACCATTATGAACATGCTTGAAACTCACTGAAAAATCCGAGGTCTCATGGATACCAAAGTTCGCTCTCTCAAAGAAATCACCGAGGTCGAACCCACAACAAAACACATCACTTTTATAAACAAAAAAACCACAACAAAACACATCACTTTTATAAACAAAAAACACAAAATTTCCTGTAAGATTAGCAGACGAGTTATTGCAACAGGTCGTGGAAGAGTAGAAAGCGGAAAGCAGGAAGAGCATAAATCGGAAAGCAGTTTTGTTGAGGGAGGAATAGTTCGAGAACATATACCAGATGTCAATTAACCCAGATGCTAGTTGGAGGCCAGATGTCAATCAGAGAATCAAAAGGTAGACGACTAAACTCATTCAAAGGAAGGCCTATTGGCCTAATTACACATAGATGCATTTTTTATTTAATTTGTTTTATTAATAATATTTTTATTTTCTGTATTCAAGTTTTTGTGATCTATGATGAATTATCTGGTTTTGATGGTGAACCACATTTGTTGGTTCGAAACGTGTCGGTCAAAAATTTTTCTTTATGTCATTTCTACTGAAAAAATTTGCTTAATATCTTTATTATTTTATTTTAATATTGTAAAAAAAAACAAAACAAACAAACATTCTTAAATTTTTTTAAATAATTGAAATTACTTTTATTAAATATTGTTCTTCTCCAGATAAAACAATATATCATGTTATTTTTTTAATTAATTAGATAATATCATAGATATGTTTAATTAGATTAAAAATTCATTTTACATATAGATTTTTTTTAAAATTAAAATCAAACATGTGTGCTAAGATTTATAGGCCTCAAGGATTGTAAAAATTTGTTTTGATACCATATGCAACAATCCAAAAATTAAAATATGCAACTAATTAGATCAATTTTGTGATTTATAATCAACACATAACTATTCAACTAATTAGCATAGAATTTCGGAAAATATATGAGCAAAGACAACTTATCTGTAGTGATGATATTCTTTACTTGTGATTTTGGAGTTGAACGCTATTTGAATTCTGTTAACCGCAACAAAGTTTTGGGGACAACACTCCACCCAACCGCAGGCTCAGTGGCACATAATATTTCTATCGTTGGTCACCCCCAAGTCCTTAATCAATGTACTACTATCAGAGAATCCTTTGTCTCACAACACTTTTCTCCCAAGAAAATGGATGAAGGAATAATTAATCTCATTTTCTTCATCGTCCATTAAATAGACCAAAAAATGGAAAGGGCCACACATTCCATGTAACATGCAACTTTTATTTATTTATTTTAAGTGTTACTTAATTTAATATTTATTACTTTATTTCTCTTTACTTTTTGTTAACTTTACTTATTTTTACTATTTTTATAGTTTACTTTTATATATATTTATTTAAAACTCGAGTATTATTATTTACTATTTTATTTATTTATTATTGATATATTCTCTTCATTAATTATTATTTATTTAATATTATTATATTTTCTTTAAGCTTTTTTATTATTTATTTACCATTATTATTTTTTATTTATTGCTTATCATTTATTTACTTATATTTTAATATTATATTATACTATTTATTATTATTATTTTTTATTATTATTAGCGGACATTACCATCATCAAGAAGTCAACATCATTAATAACGAAAAAAACAAAAGCACAATATACTTATCTTTTCAACTCCCTCTTAATCTTTGGCCTTTATGTATTCAACCTACAAATCAGCCTCATCATTGATATGTCAAATCCTTTAAGAACTCGGGTTTCTTCATAAGGTGGAAGCAATTAAGCCATAGTCCCTGAACATTCATTTCCAATGTCTTTTGTCTTGATAGGGTTTTAACTCGAAACCCTAATGGCTAGGGTTTTCAAACCCCAACGCTTATCTTCATATATTAGACTTAAGGGAATTGCACTTCGTCATCTTCAACATCATGGGGTTTTACACACCCTAGGGCTCACTTGAACAAACCCTTACAAGAGTATTGCAAACCTAAAAATGTTTCAAGAGATTGGACAAACATTCAGCCATCGAACCCCAGGAATTTCAAATTCATTTTGCTTAGTCTTCAAGCTTAGAAAGAAACCATGCTTAGTAAAAGGAATAACCTTGATATCCTGCATTAATATCCTATGACTAAAGCTACATACTTTAGATCTCATTGCATTTGTAATAAATATTTATGCCAAAATTTTAGAAGATCATCAAGAGTAGCATCCAAAGCAATGTCTTGTTGCTATTTTTGTAGGCTTGCAACTTGAGATACTTAGTCACCCATCATTGTTGACTGCTCATAGGGTGAAACGAAAAAAGTAAGATCATTGACAAACTTATAATAATCTTGATCACAAAATTGAAGAATTATAGAGGAGCATGGCTATATAATAGATTCTCCAGTCTGGAACTTATAAATGTCGGCTTTTGGTCAATCTCTTTGTAGTGCATATTGACTAGGGCTTATATGTATAGAGAGGAGCACATCACTCATCAACGAAAGATCAATCTTTCAATACAAATTCAGATTTTGCTTAAGGGATATAGTAATATTAGATTTTTCCCTTTTCTTCACAAGATAACATATGTTTGGACTTCGGTTTCTATCATTTCTTCATAAAATAGAGTCTTCTAAAGGAGTCACTGACACATCATGATCTGAATTTTCCTTGAGCTTGTGACACAATAATGAGCTTGAACCTTTGATTGCGTAGAGATGATCTTAGACCTTCTTAAGCTTAGATGCCTTGGCATTTAAAAATATATATATATACAAAAGGCACAAACTATTTGATCCTTTTTCCACAGAGACGAGATTAACAAGATTTGGACACATTTATTAGATTCAGTCTCCTTTATAAAACAATATTACTGAAGCTTGGCTTGATAGGATCACATCAATGATTCTCGGCCTCACCAAGAGATATGATCACATAGTGAAAATTTGTACAAGGGTACCACAAAGAAAATTCATATACTTTAGAGGACACGATGACATATGGGATCATGTGAGCCATCATAAAACTCCACCTAAGTTTGGATTCTAAATGATACTGGATCATAGAATTTAGATACATAGAGAGAGCATGATCTACAAGAATACAATCTTAGATTCGATGCATTAGGACAAAGATAGGAGCTTGCATGACAAAATATGAAAATTACAGAGGGGCTCACAATATATAGACTAGAACTCACCTATATTTAAAGAGAAACTTTGACACAAAGTTGTAGAAATTCCCACTGTAGATCAACAGATCATGCAATATACTAAAGCAAAATACAAGATCCACTTCTACAACAAACTTGTGGAAGCTTAATCGCTTTTGAGCAAGATCAAATAGGACACATATAACCGAGAATGAGAAAGCAATCACACATGAACACAGAATGATACTCTAGGGAAAGCCTCAGCTAAAAACCTTGCTACCTGTATTATCATACAAGTGGAAATATGTTCAGATTACACAAAGCATTAGCTCACAAGCTATCATGCTCTCATTACAATCCAACAATGTTGCTCATAGACGGAATAGGCAACACATATGCCTTCCTTCAGTCCTCCAAGCCTCCTATTTCCTTGTGCAGTTTCTCCTGGGTCCTCCAGCTGCAACCTGTGTGATAATCACCTCACACACAACACTGACCTTTGAAATAACTGCGCAATCCTAAAGGAGATAATTCCTTCTGCATGGATGAGTTTCCTATATATAGGAAAAATCCCCCAACTGATAGTACAATGTCCCTTCCTTTAATCTCAACTGGGTCTTTCTCTGCACTGACATGCATGAGTTATTTATGAGAGAATATTCAGTTATCTGGAGAACGTTAGTTGCATGTATGCATGCATTAACTGGCTGAACTCATAATTAGTTCCTCCAACAGTTTGGAACTAATTTAACTGGACTTAACTTAGTTAACTGAGCTAACTAATTACAACTCAAATACAACTCATCCTTATCTCCTTAATTAAGGGATAATTTCCTCAATCAAAGGGATAATTGTTGCAGGTCTTCACATAGACTTCATGTTTGATTTTCTCCAACTAATTAACTCAAGATGAATTAATTAATTATTTTTCAAACAACTGCTGAGACTAAATTTGAATTTCAATTCTCAATTTTAATTTAGAGACTAATTAAAATTGGAATCTATCCCGAAATTCTATTTATAGCAATGTTATTTTTAGCATTTCTATTTTTTTCTATTTCCAACAAAGTTGGAGTATATGCTGAAATGTTATTTTATAGCAATGTTATTTTTAGCATTTCTTGTTTCCATTTTCAACACTCCCTCTCAACAAGAAAGGCATTCAACTCGAACCCGATCCTAAACCTTTGAAATATTTTGCATGCAACACTTCTCTCAAGTGTTGTTGCTCCAGCAACTCCAGAAACAAAAAATATCCAACCCGAATCAGAATGATTCCTCTGTCATCAAAGTCTTTGATTGTTATTGCCTCTGTCAACTGAAAACTCTGCACCTCTGTGCTCTTCAGTATCTGATTGCTCTAGCCTTTGTCACTTTTATCTTTGACTGCATCAATCACACTGATTCCTTCTGCTGCATCCGTGTTGTTGCTGGGCCTATCTCCCAGCACTACATCTGCATTGCACCTCCTCTCATCATGTGCATCGTGCTGCCCATTGCTGCACTGCAACTCAGTTACTGAGAAGTAAATAACTGATCTCCTAACTGGCCTCCCTGTTGGGCTAGAAACACCCTCTGATGCTGAAGCTCCCTCTGCCGCTAACAAGTGCTCCCACTCTGATCTCTTTGCTGCTGCAACAACTCCCTACATCTCGCACCATTGCACACCTCTCTGTGCCATCCTGCACTGGTGCAACACACCTGTGCCTCTCGCATTGTTGTAACCTGCTGTTGGCATTATGACACAAGTTTGGCACTATGGCACAGGTGTTGTCCTTGATGGAAACTCACTCAAAGGGCAGATCACAGTTCAGGCTCTCAGAATGGAAGAAAATGAGGTACACGCAAGTTCCTCTTAACAAAATCGCGTATACATGCGGGTGTACCGATCAAAAGGCGCATATACGTATGCACGCACTTTTATGCAAAGAAAAGCGCGTACATGTGGGAAAACTTATGGTTGGTCCATGGTATTTAGTCCGACATATTTGAACCTATGGTTTTGGTCCTTGGTATTGCATCTAAAGTGTTGAACCCAGTTATTGAGTCCCTAGTATTGGATCTCTATGGTTTTGGACCATGGTTTGAGTAAGGCCTAAGTCTATAAAAAGGGAAGGAGATCATTTGGCAAGGTATCAACTAAAGCATTGAATATCTTATGAAGAGCAAGATCTAGAATACTGTCATTGGGTTATGGTGCATAACTAGATCTTAATCAAGGAGGAACCTGAGCGCAAGGAGAATGATAAGTTCTATTGATGGGTCAAGATCTTAAGGCGGTTTGAAGAGAAGTATCTTTGTGTAATTTTTGATCTGTTATATTTGGCGCATGACGTGATCTATAAATATGATAATCTAGGTATAGCTAATGTCTGAATAAGTAAAAAGGATAAATTATCTTTTATAGATCTGTACGCAGGTTCAGCGCAGCAGACGCGTGTATACATGCTGGTTCACTAACTTAAAACAACGTATACGCAGGATGGCCTTGATATAGAAGCGTATGCACGCAGGTTCCACATATTGAAGTAGCGTATATCTCATGAAATATGTTTTAGCTGCTTCTGTTTATTGCTGCAGTGTTCTGGGTTCAGAATTGGTGTTTGGTTACTGTCTGAAAATTTATGAAACATGGTCCCTGGAAGAAAAGAGAAGGTTGTAGCCTTCTGTAGGTCAGCACCTATGTACTAGTACCTCAGCTAGTACAAGAGCTAAGGGGGTTGTAGCTCCCTTCCAGGAGAAGCTGGAGAACGAGAGAAGGTTGTAGCCTTCTGCAGGTAGCAGCTTGCGTACTGGTATAAGACTGCACCAGTACAGAAACATTGTAAAAAGAAGTTTCTAATTGAAAGAAGATAGAGACGAATTGCAACAGGTGGTTTTCACCCACATTGGGTTTCCACCTTATATCTTGTGTTCTTATGTGTGATTGCCTATTCTGTTTTACTGTTCCTGGTTACTGTTCATATGGTTTGATGCACAGATTAATGATCAACATCTGAAGAATAATTTAAATTACAAGTCTGCTCATATACGCTTGTTTCCTTAACTGAAGTTGCGTACATACGCGGTATTTACTAACTGAAGTAGCGTATACAAATCTGATTGTGAAATGAAAAATAATTGACCTGATAATATTGATTCACCCCCCCCCCTCCTCAGTATTATTTCCAACAATTGGTATCAGAGCAGGTCCTTCAGAAGAAGCTTGATCGCTTGAAGGAAGATCCATCATCATGAGCAATTACGAGAAAGAGGCATCAATCAAGCCACCAATTTTTGATGGGAGCAATTTTGTCTATTGGAAGGTAAGAATCACAACATATCTTCAATCTCTTGGTACAGAAGTCTGGGATATCGTGGAAACAGGATACACATTTCCATCAGCAACCCCTACAGATACGGCTGGTAAGAAGCAGTATGAAACAAATGCAAAGGTTGTCAATACTCTATTAGGGAGTCAATTCGTCAAGGTTATGCAGCTCAAAACTGCAAAAGAAATATGGGACAAGATCGTTCTGAGCTATGAAGGAGATGATCAGGTAAAACGAGCAAAACTACAAACTCTCAAAATTCAATATGAAAATCTCAGAATGTACAATGATGAAAGTGTGGCTAACTATTTCCTACGTATAGATGAGATTGTTAATTGTATGAAAAATTTGGGTGAAGAAATAAAAGAAGTTGTTTTGGTTGAAAAGGTTCTAAGATCTTTGTCTTCTAAGTTTGAATCAAAAGTTTCTGCCATAGAAGAAAAACAGAATCTACAAAGCCTTACCATGTCACAGCTACATGGAATCCTAACCGCTTACGAAATGAGAAAAGGGGGACCATCAAATAAGAGAGAAGCCGCATTCAAAGCCTCAGGAAAAGGAGATTACAATGACTCAGGACATATGTTGGAAGAAGAGGAAGAATCAAATTTTGTCAAGAACCTTCAACGGGGTTCTGGAAGATTCAGAGGTAAGCTACCTTTCAAATGTTTTTCTTGTGGAAGAATCAGTCACTATGCAGCCAAATGTCCTCATAAAGATAAGCTTGACAAAGGTAAGGAACCAGTTAGATGGAACATAAAACAGAATGTAAGTAAGAAGAGCTATTACACACATGAAGACAGTGATGGACTTTCAAACAATGATGAAGATGAACAAGGTAATGATTATAGACTTTTGATGGCTTTTGAAGATGATGATTTTTTGGCTGCTATAGATGAAGAAGGTTTTTATGAAGAAATTTCTAAACTCAGAATTTGCTTAGAAGATAATGTTGAGATTGCAACAAGATGATGGAGCTTAGTGAAAAGAGTCGCCTTCACTAAGTGGGCCCGCAGGCAAATTATGGCGCAAGTTCTATTTTTTATCCTAGCAGGGATGATCACAGTGTGGGTGACCACGGTATGAGTGATCACAAGATGAGTGATCAAAGTCTATTTTTAGACTGGCTGTCAAAAATAGAAAAGTCAAATATTATTGTCTCATAATAATATTTGGACTATAAACTTGATTTTATTCTCTTTGAGCACTTCAAGATGAGATACGGATGTGGTACATGCAGATCCCAGAAGAAAATACGTGGTTACCTATGGGATGACTAATATTTGCATGCAGGACTTCAGTTAGAACTCAAGTGAGTTGAGTTTAGTGGACTGGAGGTGCAGTTGATGGAGTTGTGTTCAGTTTAGCTTTGTTAAACTGGTTGTATTTAGTCTAACTGGCAAATAGACTAGAGATGAGTTGGGTGAATTAGTTATTAATTGATTCACAAGTTATTAACTCATAATGCAACTATAGAATACATCAGTTAACTCAGTTGCATGTCAGTGCATGTTCAGTTCAGCAGGGACAGGTGTTAGAGGATCAAATTGCTATCAGTTGTGACTATAGTTGTGCATGATGATTTGCACAATCAGAGGGATTGAGTATGCCAATGAATTGGCCAATATCAAGAATTGTAGCATGTGCTCACGTCCAACATAGTGTGAGTGATTCTTTGCAGGTGAAATACGAGTTTGGTAAACCATTCTCATCAGTTCTTGAGCAGGTATTGAGCTGGAGAGGCAGGCAAGCAGTGGAATAGATTTGGAGATCAGATCTGAGCTGTATTGTGTGTAACAGGTGGAGCTGGTACTGGATTTCTTGTGATAAGCATTGTACTGTGTAATGTTACATGGTCTCAATCATTAATATATATATAGTGTGGGGTTTTTAGCGAGATGCTTTCCCCGGGTTACATACTGTGTTAATGTGTGAATGCTCTTGATGTTTTATTGTTATTGATGCTGCTATATTGATGATCAACATAGAGGAGCTTATGTATTGTGTATGTATTCCGCAATAGTACATGATCAGGATAATCTCTGTTGAATATGTGTTAAATTATTCAAAATTTCTACATGGTATCAGAGCTGTTGATCATCAGATCTACTATTCAGGAAGTGTTTACATTCTATTTCTTCAGGTAGAGTCTGTAATCGGGCCAGGTAGCCTCTGGATTCATCCTTCCTTTGGAAGGTGAGATATCCGGTGAATGCCCATACAGTCAATCTTTGTACGAGAAATATTGTGTTCTCACGAATCTTAGATCCGAGGTGGTTGAGTTGGTTGCTGGTGGAATTCGAATTTGCAGCAATGTTTTCTTGGTGACAACGCAACAATGTCTTTCAACGGATTGCGATTGGAGTATGCTCTTAGGGCAGCTCAAACTATATTGCATGGAAGGACAGGATGGAGGCAGTATTGGATGATAACGGGCTGAAGGAGTTCATAGATACGGATATCCCAAAGCCTACTGATGCTGCTGAGGCGGAAGTTTGGCAAAAGAAGACCGCAAAATGTCGAAGGATTCTGTTGGAGGGCGTGAAGGATCACATTGTGTCCAGCCTCCATGGAAAGGCTACTCCATATTTGATGTGGAAATCATTAACAGAATTATTCCAAAGCAAGAGCGATCAGAGGAAGCTGGCGCTCAAAGATAAAATCAAAAACATCAAATGCGAGAAGGGTGACAGTATTCCCAAGTATCTCACGAAGTTCACTCAGTGTCGAGATGAGCTGGGAAGTGTGGGGCTTACTGTCGATGATGAGGACTTGGTGAGCTTGGCTCTCCTTGGTCTTCCGAAGAGTTGGCATTCCTATTAGGACTCTGTCAATGGTCGGGAGAAATTGCCAGGATGGGAAAGACTATGGTCAGATCTTGTGCAGGAGGAGATCAAGGGGAGTACCAGGGACGGATCTTCGTCAAAGGGAGCTGATGAAGAGAATTGTGCTTTGGCTACCAAAGCAAAGAAAGGGAAGAGCAAGAAAGCTTCTCAGTCTGGTGCGAAAGGCAAGAAGCAGGATATGTCCAAGGTGAAGTGTTTTCACTGTCACCAGCACGGACACTATGCCACTAATTGTCCGCAGAAGAAGAAGAACAAGTAGGCTGCTGGTTCTTCAGCAGGAGAGGCTCTAGCCTCACAATTTGAGCTTGATTTTTCATTGATCGCATGCTTGGTTTCAACTGTGATGGGATCAGTGTGGTTCTTGGACAGTGGTGCGTCTGTTCACATGACGGGAGATAGAGATTTGTTCTCTGATCTGGAGGACAAAGATCTTGGAGTGCACATCGAGATGGGCGATGATGGTAGATACAGTGCGACCGGTATCGGTACCATTTCCTTTGAGAGGGAGTCTGGTAAACCCTTCGTGTTGAATGAAGTCATGCATGTTCCAGGATTGAAGAAGAATCTTATCTCAGTGGCGATGTTAGAAGACAAGGGGTATGATGTTGTTTTCAGTGAGGGAAAGGCTTTCCTGCGCAGCAAGACAACTGGTGAGACCCGGAAGATAGGGGTTCGAGTGAGGAACCTTTATCAGTTGCATGTAGATGGATGCGCAGCAATGGCGGGCAAGGCAGAAGGATTGGTGAGCCGGGATGATGGCGAGTTGTGGCACAGGAGATTGGGTCACCTTCACCATGGAGCCTTGAAGATACTGCAACAGATCACTACAGGGCTTCCTAAAGGCACACTTGCGCAGTCAAATCAATGCAAGGGGTGTACTTTGGGGAAGTTTGTGAAAGCCACCTTTCACGAGAAGGATAGTCGCGCCACGACGATCCTTGAGAGAATTCACACAGACGTGTGTGGACCTTTCTTAGTTGCTTCGACAACAAAACACAGGTATTATGTGATTTTTGTTGATGATTTCTCTCGTAAGTGCTGGATCTTCTTCATGCAGAAGAAGAGCGAGACATATTCAAAGTTCTATGAATTCAAAGCACTGGTCGAGAAGGAGTCGGGGAAGAAGGTGAAGGCTCTTAGGAGCGATAATGGTGGTGAATACATCTTAGACGAGTTCAAGGATTTCTGCAAGGCAGAAGGGATTCGAAGAGAGCTCATAGCTCCCCATAACCCACAGTAGAACGGGGTAGCTGAGTGAAAGAACAGAACGATTGTGGGTGCTACACGGGAAATGTTGCATGATCAGGGCCTACCCCTTCACTTGTGGGTGGAAGCATGCAATACAACAGTTTATGTGCAGAACCGTTGTCCTCATAGGATACTTGGCATGAATACACCCGAGGAGGCTTATTCTGGTAAGAAGCCTGATCTTTCTCATTTGAGGATTTTTGGTGCTAACGTTTACATGCATGTGACGAAGGATGCCAGGAAGAAGTTGGAGCCGACCGCAAAGGTTGGGATATTTGTGGGGTACACTGATACGCCCCACAACTATCGTGTGTATTTTCCAGACAGTGGTAAAACTGTCGTGCGACGAGATATAAAATTTCAGGAGGAGAAAGCCATGAGGTGTTCGCTTGAGAGGGAGCTACACTTGCATGCAGATGAGGAGCTATTAGTTCCTAAGGATGAGCTTCAGGACGTGGATCAGCCACGGGATGAGGTTCATGGAGTGGAAGAGACCACTCATGCAGCACCAACCATCAGAGGGCGAAAGCGCTTGACAGAAGCTGAGCGACTGGCTCAAGATGCAGAGAAAGTTGTAGGACCACCTACAACCCAACGCAGGCAGAGACAGTCACCTGATCGATACACTGGATACATGGCTCTTATGAGCAAGTGTGTTGTGACTGAGCCATCCCCTTTCGAGGAAGCTGTGGAGGATCCCGCATGGGTAGACGCCATGGTGGAAGAGTATGATTCTATTGTCAGAAACAGTGCATGGGAGATTGTTCCTAGACCGGAAGGGAAATCAGTGGTGGGTTCGAGATGGATCTACAAAGTTAAGCAAGCAGCTGACGGGAGTATGGAGAAGTAAAAGGCAAGATTTGTTGCCCGAGGCTTTTCACAGATAGAGGGGATCGATTATGAGGAGACCTTTGCACCTGTCGCAAGGTATTCTTCCATACGGACGATTCTTGCTCTCTCAGCGCAGATGGGATGGCACATTCATCAGATGGATGTGAAGACTGCGTTCCTCAATGGAGTCATTGAGGAGGAGGTGTACATTGAGCAACCCGAAGGCTTTGAGGTCTTCAGCAGCGAGTCGCATGTGTGCAGGCTCAAGAGAGCGTTGTATGGGTTGAAGCAAGCACCACGTGCTTGGTACACACGGATAGACAGTTATTTCACAGGACTTGGATTCTCCAAGAGCGAGGCGGATCCTAACCTATACCAGATTGTGGTGGAGGGTAAGTTGCTTATCATTGTACTGTATGTTGATGATTTGATTCTAACGAGTGATGATCTGTTGATACTGTCATGCAAGAAGGATCTTGCTACAGAGTTTAAGATGAAGGATTTGGGCCTCCTTCACTATTTCCTAGGATTGGAAATATGGCAGCGCAGTGGTGGACTGTTTGTTTCTCAAGGCAAGTATGCTCGGGAGATACTGGAGAAGTTCAACATGCATGGCTGCAAGCCTGTTGATACCCCTCTTCCTGGAGGTTGGAGGAAGGAGGATGCCACTTCGAGAGAAGAAGTGGATGCCACTGTTTATTGACAGTTGGTGGGGTCGCTGATGTATTTGGTCAATACACGACCTGATATATGCTATGCAGTTAACCAGCTTTCACAAGCTATGGTTAAGCCTACCAAGCACTTCTGGAAGGCGGGCAAGCATGTATTGCGCTACTTGAGAGGCACATCGGGATATGGTTTATGGTACAGACAGGAGGATGAGGTGAAGCTATGTGGCTTCACGGATGCAGATTGGGCAGGGAGCCCAACGGACAGAAAGAGCACATCAGGAGGGGTCTTCAGTATTGGATCGACAGCAGTTTCTTGGTACAACAGGAAGCAGAGATCCGTGGCACTCAGTTCAGCGGAGGCTGAGTATATGGCAACAAATTTGGCTGCATGCGAGGCTATATGGATGAGGAAGATCCTGGTTGGTTTGTTCGGTTCTCATTTGGATCCTACTGCGATTTACTGTGATAACCAGAGTTGCATTAAACTCTCAGCTAATCCTGTATTTCATGATAGATCTAAGCATATTGACATCAGGTACCATCATATCAGAGATTGTGTGCAGCGGAGGATCATGTTGCTTTCATACATTCCAACGGAGGATCAGGATGCTGATATTCTAACGAAGGCTCTCACCAGGAGCAAATTCGAGTACCACCGAGGCAGGATAGGGGTTGCTGATAATCCATATCTTGTCGAGAGGGAGTGTTGAGATTGCAACAAGATGATGGAGCTTAGTGAAAAGAGTCGCCTTCACTAAGTGGGCCCGCAGGCAAATTATGGCGCAAGTTCTATTTTTGATCCCAGCAGGGATGATCATAGTGTGGGTGACCACGGTATGAGTGATCACAGTATGTGTGATCAAAGTCTATTTTTAGACTGGCTGTCAAAAATAGAAAAGTCAAATATTATTGTCTCATAATAATATTTGGACTATAAACTTGATCTTATTCTCTTGGAGCACTTCAGGATGAGCTACGGATGTGGTACATGCAGATCCCAGAAGGAAATACGTGGTTACCTATGGTATGACTAATATTTGCATGCAAGACTTCAGTTAGAACTCAAGTGAGTTGAGTTTAGTGGACTGGAGGTGCAGTTGATGGAGTTGTGTTCAGTTTAGCTTTGTTAAACTGGTTGTATTTAGTCTAACTGGCAAATAGACTAGAGATGAGTTGGGTGAATTAGTTATTAATTAATTCATAAGTTATTAACTCATAATGCAACTATAGAATACATCAGTTAACTCAGTTGCATGTTAGTGCATGTTCGGTTCAGCAGGGACAGGTGTTAGAGGATCAGATTGCTATCAGTTGTGACTATAGTTGTGCATGATGATTTGCACAATCAGAGGGATTGAGTATGCCAATGAATTGGCCAATATCAAGAATTGTAGCTTGTGCTCACGTCCAACATAGTGTGAGTGATTCTTTGCAGGTGAAATACGAGTTTGGTAAACCATTCTCATCAGTTCTTGAGCAGGTATTGAGCTGGAGAGGCAGGCAAGCAGTGGAATAGATTTGGAGATCAGATCTGAGTTGTATTGTGTGTAACAGGTGGAGCTGGTACTGGATTGCTTGTGATAAGCATTGTACTTTGTAATGTTACATGGTCTCAATCATTAATATACAGATAGTGTGGGGTTTTTAGCGAGATGCTTTCCCCGGGTTACATATTGTGTTAATGTGTGAATGCTCTTGATGTTTTATTGTTATTGATGCTGCTATATTGATGATCAACATAGAGGAGCTTATGTATTGTGTATGTATTCCGCAATAGTACATGATCAGGATAATCTCTGTTGAATATGTGTTAAATTATTCAAAATTTCTACAGAGAAAAATATGATTATAGATACTCTGACATTCCAACTTGCTGAAATGGAGAAACACAATGAAAAGTTAGAATGTGAAATTGTGGGACTTAGAAAGGACATTGAGAAAACGAAAGCTCTTAATCTTAGATTTGCTAAAGGATCTGAAACTTTAGATGAGATTATCAAAGTGCAGCATTCTCCTCTAATCAAGACAGGTCTTGGGTATACTAAAGAAACATCTCAAGCACAGAAGCCATCTACCTCCAAAAGTTATCTTGAAGCTGCAAGGAGAAGTGAACAGGTTGATAATCGACAGCAAAGGCACAATGAAGATCACCAGGTAAATTAGGGACAATTTACTTCAAGAATGAACAGAAATCACCAAGTAAATCGAGGGCAATCTACTTCAAGGATGAACATAAGCTACAACCAACCACAGGTAAATCATTCTCAATTTACCTCAAGAATGAATGGCTATTACAATGGAAGGTTTGATGATCGCAGGAACTTCTTCAATGGCCAATGTTTTTCCTATCATAACTTTGGACATAAAGCAGCTCAATGTGTCGCCTACAGGACCATCATGACCAGAGAAGCACGAAATCAAAGGAGTGTGACTGGAATCATGAAAAGAACCTACAAGAACTTTTCTGCTCTTGAAAATGAAATAGAATGTTCTATCTGTAACAACTTTGGTCATGAATATTCTAAATGCAAGAGTAGGTTTCGGCAAACAACTCAGAAGGAGCAAGTTTCATTGAGCCCAAAACTTGGGGGAAGAAAGAACCGCAACCAGAAAGATGTGGCATAGCCTTATATGTGGAAGGGTAGGAAAATCAGTGGTACATCGATAGTGGATGCTCTAAACATATGACAGGTGATAAAGAAAAACTTCAATCATATAACGCCTTAGAAAAGGAAAAGAAGGTCTTATTTGGAAATGACACCCCTGCATTCATAAAAGGTAAAGGTTTTGTGCTTTTGAAAGAAAAGGTCAAAGCTGGGAATGTTATGTATGTTGATGGCTTAAAGCATAATCTATTAAGTGTTAGTCAAATGTGTGATCAAGGAAATGAGGTAATATTTCGATCAAATGGATGTATTGTTCGTGAGCTTGATACAGGAGAAACAGTGATCAAAGGCATAAGAACTCCAAATAATTTATACATACTCAAGGGAGGACAACAGCAATGCTATCTTAGCAAGAATGATGAACATTGGCTATGGCACAGAAGATTGGGGCATCTAAGCTTCTCTCATATAAGGAAAGCATGTAAATATCAGGCGGTTAGTGATCTCCCAGACATCAGAATTCCAGACAATACAATATGCAAATCATGTTAGTTTGGTAAGCAAACCAGAACTAATTTCCCTGAGAAGGAAGGATCAGCTAGCAGGCCACTTGAACTTTTCGATAATGATGTATGTGGTCCATCTAGGAAAAGGTCACCTCGAGGAAAAGAATACTTTATATTGTTCATTGACGACTTTTCCAGGATGTGTTGGTTAGGACTTATGAAGCATAAAGACGAAGCTTTCGAAAAGTTCAAAGCATTCAAAGCCTTGGTTGAAAATGAATAAGATCGCAGAATCAAATGCCTCAGGTCTGATAGAGGTGGGGAATTTACCTCGGATGATTTTTTCGATTTTTGTGAAGAACATGGAATAAGAAGGGAATTCTCTACTGCAAGGACTCCTCAGCAAAATGGAGTAGTTGAAAGGATGAACAGAACAATTCAACAAATGGCTCATGCTATGCTTGATGAGTCTGGAACTCCCACAACCTTCTGGGGTGAAGCCGCATTTGCTGCAGTTACTATTCTCAACAAGACAAACGTCCGGGTAAACAACACTCAGACTCCTCATGAACTTTGGTATGGTAAGACTCCCACGGTAAAATACTTCAAAAATTTTGGAAGCAAATGCTACATCAAAAAGACTGATGAAAACCTTGGCAAGTTTGAACCTAGAGCAGATGAAGGTATTCTCCGTGGTTACTCTCCCCACAGCAAAGCATATAAGTGTTACAATAAAAGACTTGGAAAAATTGTTGAAAGCATTGATGTAGTGGTTGATGAAGAAGGAAACATTCCTAGACAAATAAAATCTGAAGACTTGGAAGATGATGAGGACTATCCTTCAACATCAAATCAGATTCATGATGAAGAAGAAGCCCATGAGGCACCAGAAGAACAGATAAGGATAGAAGAAAATACTCCATCTAGGTACGTTCAAAAGAATCATCCAGAAACTCAAATTTTGGGACAGAAAGAAGCAGGTGTACAAACAAGGAGAACCATTTCAGAAGCTTCAAGCTATCTAGCATTACTCTCCTCCACTGAACCACAAAATGTAAGAGAGGCATGCAAAGATGAATGTTGGGTCAAGGCCATGGAGGAAGAACTTGAGCAGATTGAAAAGAATAACACTTGGGAGTTGGTTCCTAGACCAAAAGATAAGAATGTCATAGGAACAAAATGGATATTCAAAAACAAGCTGAATGAAAATGGAGATGTTATTAGAAACAAGGCTAGACTTGTTTGTAAAGGGTATGCTCAACAAGAAGGCATAGATTTTGAAGAAACTTTTGCTCTAGTTGCTAGACTTGAGGCCATAAGAATGTTCCTTGCTCTTTCTAGCTTTCAGAAGTTCAAAGTATTTCAAATGGATGTGAAGTCTGCCTTTCTGAATGGAGACTTGGATGAAGAAGTGTATATTGAGCAACCAGATGGGTTTATTCTTGGAAATGATCCTAAACTTGTATGCAGACTCAAAAAGGCTCTCTATGGCCTTAAACAAGCTCCAAGGGCTTGGTATTATCAGTTGGATAAGTACCTCCATCAACAAGGTTTTACAAAAGGATCAACAGACAACAATCTATATATAAAAATTGACAATGATAAGTTGCTAATACTTGTTGTATATGTTGATGATATCATCTTTGGTAGCAATGAAGAAGACATGAGTCAAAACTTTGCCTTGGTGATGCAAAAAGAATTTGAAATGTCCCTGCTTGGTGAGCTCACATATTTTCTTGGTTTACAAGTCCAACAAAACAAAGATGGTATTTTTCTATCACAAACCAAGTATCTCAAGCAGATCTTGAAGAAATATGGGATGGAGGATTCGAAACCAGTATGTACCCCTATGGTAACAGGATGCAGCCTCAGCGCAAATGATGAATCAGTAGCAGTGCATCAACCAACCTATAGATCCATGATTGGTAGTCTGCTCTATCTAACAGGTACCCGACCAGACATTATGCATGCAGTGGGAATAGTTGGAAGGTTTCAAGCAAATCCAAAGGAAACTCATCTTCAGGCAGTTAAGAGAATTTTCAAGTATCTTCAAGGAACTCAAAACTATGGTTTATGGTATCCTAGAGGTACAGATCTCACACTTCATGCATATACAGATGCAGATTGGGCAGGAAGCGTGGATGACAGAAAAAGCACTAGTGGTGGTGCATTCTTCATGGGTCCTAGATTAGTGTCTTGGTTCAGCAAGAAACAGAGTTCAATTGCATTATCTACAGCTGAAGTAGAATATGTAGCTGCTGCATCTTGCTACACACAACTCCTTTGGATGATGCAAACATTGCAAGACATGCAAATCTCTTGTACTCCACCTATATCCATTTTTTGTGATAATACAAGTGCAATCAGTATTTCGAAGAATCCCGTCATGCATTCAAAGACCAAGCACATACCTATCAAGTATCATTTTCTCCGGGAACAAGTGCTTGAACAAAAGGTTAAATTGGATTATGTTCCCTCTAAGGAACAAGTTGTTGACATACTCACCAAACCACTGCCCAGGGAGACATTTGAATACCTCAGATAGAAGCTGGGCGTAGTTGATGCATCATCTTGCTGCTGAATCATGTCTGTTTCAGAGAAAAGTGGTTGTACGCGAGTTTCATGAGGAGGATCCGCGTACATACGCCGGTTTATGAAGATACAGTCGTGTATATGTTGATTTAAAGAAAAACAGTGGGCTAGCTTCAGGATGAAAAGAGTCTGATATAGGTCTGGCAGAGACCATTTGGCACATGTTCAGGGGGAGCATATACTCTTCTAATAATGCATTGTTGGCATTATCTTAGAAGATCTTGGTTTACATTCACAGTTGTTTTAATTTCAGGTGGAATAGGTGCATGCGGAAGAGCATGGTCGCTGGTCTGAATGATGATTGATTATGATGATTGATGATTGACAGATGCTAGTCTTGCTGTAGATATTTCATCTCTATGTCATGTATTTCTTTTCTTATCAAGGCCATGTAACGGCCTATCTTGGTTTCCCCACTATGCCTAGGATGGATGAAGTAATGTTCTTGTTGTTATCATGTGTAAATTCTTGGTGTATCCCCCCTTGGTTGGGAGATGGATGTATGTATGAGTCTTTGGTGATAGGAATGTCATTTATAATGTATAAAGTCATGTTTCTTTTGTAGAACATCTTCTTGCAGACCTTGCCTACAGTCAAGGGGAGCTTGGACAGCACAACAAAGCAGAGATTTCAGCATGTATTTAGGGGGAGAAAAACTCTTTTCCCTTGATGTCAAAGGGGGAGAATGATTTTGAGTGACTTGGGGTTGCCATCAAGTCCAAAGGGGGAGATTGTTGGCATTATGACACAGGTTTGGCACTATGGCACAGGTGTTGTCCTTGATGGCAACTCACTCAAAGGGCAGATCATAGTTCAGGCTCTCAGAATGAAAGAAAATGAGGTATACGCAAGTTCCTCTTAACAAAATCGCGTATACACGCGGGTGTACCGATCAAAAGGCGCGTATACGTATGCACGCACTTTCATGCAAAGAAAAGCGCATACATGTGGGAAAACTTATGGTTGGTCCATGGTATTTAGTCCGACATATTTGAACCTATGGTTTTGGTCCTTGGTATTGCATCCAAAGTGTTGAACCCAGGTATTGAGTCCCTAGTATTGGATCTCTATGGTTTTGGACCATGGTTTGAGTAAGGCCTAAGTCTATAAAAAGGGAAGGAGATCATTTGGCAAGGTATCAACTGAAGCATTGAATATCTTATGAAGAGCAAGATCTAGAATACTGTCATTGGGTTATGGTGCATAACTAGATCTGAATCAAGGAGGAACCTGAGCGCAAGGAGAAGGATAAGTTCTATTGATGGGTCAAGATCTTAAGGCGGTTTGAAGAGAAGTATCTTTGTGTAATTTTTGATCTGTTATATTTGGCGCATGACGTGATCTATAAATATGATAATCTAGGTATAACTAATGTCTGAATAAGTAAAAAGGATAAATTATCTTTTATAGATCTGTACGCAGGTTCAGCGCAGTAGAGGCGCATATACACGCTGGTTCACTAACTTAAAACAGCGTATACGCAAGATGGCCTTGATATAGAAGCGTATGCACGTAGGTTCCACATATTAAAGTAGCGTATATCTACATGAAATATGTTTTAGCTGCTTTTGTTTATTGCTGCAGTGTTATGGGTTCAGAATTGGTGTTTGGTTACTGTCTGAAAATTTATGAAACGTGGTCCCTGGAAGAAAAGAGAAGGTTGTAACCTTCTGTAGGTCAACACCTACGTACTAGTACCTCAGCTAATACAAGAGCTAAGGGGGTTGTAGCTCCCTTCCAGGAGAAGCTGAAGAATGAGAGAAGGTTGTAGCCTTCTGCAGGTAGCAGCTTGCGTACTGGTATAACACTGCACCAGTACAGAAACATTGTAAAAAGAAGTTTCTAATTGAAAGAAGATAGAGACGAATTGCAGCAGGTGGTTTTCACCCACATTGGGTTTCCACCTTATTTCTTGTGTTCTAATGTGTGATTGCCTGTTTTGTTTTACTGTTCCTGGTTACTGTTCATATGGTTTGATGCACAGATTAATGATCAACATCTGAAGAATAATTTAAATTACAAGTCTGCTCATATACGCTTGTTTCCTTAACTGAAGTTACGTACATACGCAGTATTTACTAACTGAAGTAGCGTATACAAATCTGATTGTGAAATGAAAAATAATTGACCTGATAATACTGATTCACCCCCCCTCTCCTGCACTGTAGCTCTCTCTGCCGCTCCATCCACATCTATCTCTACCCACTCAGCCAGTCCTACTGCTCCTCGTCGGGGCTCCCGTAGCAAGGTCTAATCCAAGAGGCTGGGTACCTCAAAGATCCTGCCCCTATTTCAGCCTTCTTGGGACAATCACTTTACATCGCGCCACCTCACAGCTGGAGGTATGGATGCATGTGATCCCTTTGCCCACTTGGCTTGAAATTCCCCCTACTAGAAGTCTCTGCATGAGTGGATGCCTCCACTCGATCTCCTCTCGGCATCTCCAATTGTGGCTCCTCCACAATTATCTGAGACTTCTTCTTGGACTGCAAGTTGAGAGGTAATTTACTCTCCCTCTCAACCACCAAGTCTCTAACTTTTTCCTTGCTCCTCAAGACTTTGCATGCATCTTGAACCTCAAAAGCATACAGGTTCTTATCTAGCACACCAATCTGTTTCAGTTGTCCCGCAGTCACGAAATTTTCTAGAAAAATCGCTGATTTTAAATCAACAATATCTACCTCATCCGAACTCTGATTCAGCTGATTTTTTTTTTGAATTTGGGTATTTTTCTGCAAGGAATCCATATCTGTTATTTGTTTATGAAAAATTTGTACAAAAAATTTCATATTTGCTCTGCAAACTTGCGGCCCAATTTTTTTTTCTTACTTCGAATTCTCTTCTTCATATACTGTTCACTGCTTTGATCACCTTTGCTCTAATACCATGTAGAAATTCCCATTGTAGATCAAAAGATTATGTAGTATACTAAAGCAAAATACAAGATATACTTCTACAACAAACTTGCGAAAGCTTAATCGCTTTTGAGCAAGATCAAATAGGACACATATAACTGAGAATGAGAAAACAATCGCACATGAACACAAAAGAATACTCTGGGGAATGCCTCGGCTAAAAACCCCACTATCTGTATTATCATACAAGTGGAAATATGTTCAGATTACACAAAGCATTAGCTCACAAGCTATCATGCTCTCATTACAATCCAAAAATGTTGCTCATAGACAGAATAGGCAACACATATGCCTTCCTTCAGTCCTCCAAGCCTCCTATTTCCTTGCGCAGTTTCTCCTGGGTCCTCCAGCTGCAACCTGTGTGATAATCACCTCACACACAACACTGACCTTTGAAATAACTGCGCAATCCTGAAGGAGATAATTCCTTCTGCATGGATGAGTTTCCTAGATAGGAAAAATCCTGCAACTGATAGTACAATGTCCCTTCCTTTAATCTCAACTGGGTCTTTCTCTGAACTGACATGCATGAGTTATTTATGAGAGAATATTCAGTTATCTGGAGAACACTAGTTGCATGTATGCACTGAACTCACAATTAGTTCCTCCAACAGTTTGGAACTAATTTAACTGGACTTAACTCAGTTAACTGAGTTAACTAATTACAACTCATCCTTATCTCCTTAATTAAGGGATAACTTCCTCAGTCAATGGATAATTGTTGCATGTCTTCACATAGACTTCATGTTTGATTTTCTCCAACTAATTAACTCAAGATGAATTAATTAATTATTTTTCAAACAGCTACTGAGACTGAATTCAAATTTTAATTTAGGGACTAATTAAAATTGGAATCTATCCCGAAATGTTATTTATAGCAATGCTGTTTTTAGCATTTCTATTTTTTGCTATTTCCAACAGAGTTGGAGTATATCCTGAAATGCTATTTATAGCAATTGCCATTTTCAACAAAAGCTCACATATAAAGTTCACAAATATCCACAGAATATGGGAAACTCAAATTTGCAACAACCATAGAATGTAAGTGCTACAGAGCTCGCAGATATCAACACAACAAGAGTTTTTGGCCCTCCCTTTGTTACTCAGATTTTTATTCCAACCTTAAAGAAAACTGGTAACTAATGGCAGCAAAGTAGCTCTCAAAAAGGTCCACACGCAGGACAATTGTGCAGACATGTTCATGAAACCAGTTTTGGTAGAGAAGCTACGATGGCGTTTGACTTCTCTTGGCTTGCAAAAAGGATGATGAATGGTCATGGGCAAGGGATTAGGAAAAAGGTTGTCAAGGTGGAGATTGTTAAGAATGACAACAATGATTATGTAAATGTGTTTTTTACATTAATTAGGCAGCTGTATAATGATAGGAAGTCATGTAACAATGTCTTCCTATTAAAATGATGTTGCCTGATAGGTTTATTATGTTGTTGGAGAGTCATTGTTGACCTTGAATAATAAAGAATTCCAATCCCTTGCTCTGTGGAGGTTTCCTTGACACACTGTCAGGGTTTAACCATGTAAAATTTTGTGTCTGTCTGTATGAATTTAGTTTCTTGTTCTTGTGCACATTTGTTTTTTCTTAATTACGCTGGAGCCGATTTTCACTGCGGGGTTCTGTTGTCTAGCAATCCTCTCTACGGATAGAGATGATCCCTCTAGCCTAATGAGTGGGACTAGCAACCTACGTGACAATCTACTATACACTTTCCTAAGTTACAATCGAAATAGGAGAAGAGGAAGATGACTTACCTGGCTCTGACGCTATAATGTTCTCCTTTGTTGAAGACCTCGAATCATTAGTGCCATGGGCTCGGTCCTACTGCACATAGTGTTTGAATGCCTGCACAAGAGATGAACGCACAATAAAGCATACAAGTACAAATAGCATAATCGAAATTAACCTACTTAACAGATCAAGGAAAATTAAGATAAATGATGCATTAACATACACATTTATGGAAGGAAAACGATTGGCTGGTCCGCGCTGCGCTGAGCCGACTCTGCACCGAGCATTTACTCTCGGCCCTGCGGCCGCCTGAGGGTTTTCGAGCAACGATCCTCAGCTCTCTCGTTGGTCTGGCAGGCTAATCCGATCTGCAAGCTGATCCAAGCGAATATGCCCGGTGAGACCTGGAGGAGCTCGATCCGTCCGAGCTGAGTCTTCCTTCATGGAGTCCTCTTCTCCCTCTCCCGCCGAAGCAGAGGCCTTCTCAAATCTTCTGAAATCTCTGCCAAAAAAGAAAGCCCCTGAGGTTTCGAAATTCATGAAACGGCTTGATGACATCCCGGAGATCTCACTCCCGCCTGAGAAACCGATCCAAGTTGCCCTTTCTTTGTCTGAACGTGCCTTGGTGGGACAGTTCACTGGTCTCTGGCCCTCGCCCAGATCCACTGAAAGCTGGGTCTCAAGGAACTGGGCGCCCCTGATATCGGGCAAAGTCACTTCTTACTTTCTGGGGAAGGGTTTCTTCCTATTCGAATTTTCAGAAAAGGAAGACAAGGATCTGATCTTCCGAAATGGACCCTATTTCATGGGCCCCCAAGGACTGTATCTCAATAAGTGGACGCCAGACTTCGATCCAGCAGTCGACGTGCCCACTGCCGTGCCTGTATGGGTTAGATTGCCTAATCTGCCAATGCATTGTTGGAACTGGGAATCCCTCAAGCATATCGGAAATACCCTGGGTAAATTCATAGATCGAGCTAACAACAAAGATCAATATGACTGCGCGAGAATTTGTGTTGAAGTTGATCTTGAGGTTGGGCTCCCTGAGGCAATAAAGATCAGAGTTGGCAGTTGGACGCATCTCCAAAAGCTGGATTATGAGCAGTTGCCGTTCAAATGTAGGAAGTGCCAGGTCTATGGCCACTTCGCCAGAGGATGTCCAAAAAACGCAGAACCAGAGAAAGGCAAAGAGGACGGGTGGATGCAGGTCAAAAGGACAAAAAACAAAGCCCCAAAAACAGGAAATGCCAACGGGAAATCTCTTCAAATGGGATCTCAAAACCCACACAGGGAAGAGCAAGGAAACAGATTTATTCAACTCAGCTCAGCATCAGAGGAAGTCCACGAACTAGAGACACAAAAGAAGGAATCGGCCCAAAAAGAACCCCCTCAGGAACCAGAGAGAACAGATAGCAAAACAGACAGAATGGAGGACTCACCCTCAGAAGAGGCTGAGGAAGTACAAACCTCAGAAGATTCAGAAGAAGAAGGTGAGATAGGAGAAACACAAACTTCGGCCAGAAGATCTTTAAGGGGCCGAAAATCAGCCCGTGAAAAAAGAGAGCAGGAGACATACAAAGACAAACTGCAAGGAAGCCAACCCACTATTGAGAAACTCCTGGTTAAGACTCCGAAGATGAATAGAAACCCGCCCCAGAGCTCTAAAGGAGCTCCCCACTCCAAAAATAAGTAATGAGAATCGTCTCCTGGAATTGTAGGGGTATGGGGAGCAAAATCAAGGAAGAAGCAGTAAAAAATTTGATAAGATCGGAATATCCTGACATACTCCTCATCCAGGAGACTAAAATGGAGGACAAGGTCTTCCTCCAAATAGGCAAAAATCTCTGGAAAAAAAGTGAAGGGCAAGCTGTCTCAGCAAGAGGTGCCTCAGGAGGCCTGGGTACCCTTTGGAATCCAAGCAAGATCACAAAGGTGAAAGAGATCGCCAACACCCATTGGTTATTCACAAAACTAAAGCACGTTGATACAGATGAGATCCTTTGTCTCTTTAATGTGTACATCCCGGTCAGCGCAGGAGAAAAAAAGAATTGCTGGGATTCTATCAGAGAGCTGGCAGACTCTGAAGATCTAGCAAATATTATCATCGCTGGAGATCTTAACCTCACGCTATCTGCGGCTGAAAAACGTGGTGGAAGCATAGTAAGGGATCCAGCGAGAGAGTGGGTTGAAGACCTACTCCAGGATTGGGACATGATCAACATCAAACCCTCGTCGGGCAAATATACCTGGTCCAATAAAAGGCTTGGCCCAGGCCACATCGCTGCAAGGTTAGATCGATTTCTTGTTCAAAGTTCTTTTTTACTTCTTGGTCTAGATACTAGAATGCATATTCTTCCATGCAGTGTCTCTGATCACAGGCCCATTAAGCTAGAACTCTCGGCTCACTGGGATAAAGGCCCCACTCCTTTCAAATTCAATCCTCTCTGGATCAAGGAGCAATCCTTCTTGCAACTAGTAAAGGATATGTGGAAGCAACCTGTTAATGGCTCTCCGTTCTTTGTGTGGGAGGAAAAACTCAGGAAAGTGAAGGCAGCCCTTAAAGTTTGGGCAAAATCTCTCCCAAATCCTACAGTGGAAAGAAAGAAGTTACAAGAGCAGCTAGAGATCCACCAGCATAATTCAGAAAATGAGGAGATCACAAAAGAAATTCTCGAAAAAGAAGCAGATCTCCAGCAAAAGCTGCTCAAAGCAAGCCTGGCCGAGGAAGAATATTGGAGGACCAAATCTCGCAGACTCTGGCTCAAGGCAGGTGACAGAAACACATCCTTCTTCCATAAACAAGCCCAAGCTCGGAAAAACTCCAACAGCATCATCGAAATCAGGGAAGAGAACGCTATTCACAGAGACACTCAAAGCATAAAAAATGTGGCCTTTCAACATTTTAAAAAGTTGTATAATGAAAAAGAGGGACAGGCTCAAATTCCATTGACTGTAAATGAGGTTCCCAAGCGGATTTCTAATAGAAAGAATCAGTTCTTGGAAGCAGAAGTCACAAATAACGAGATCAAAACAACTCTCTTCTCTATGGAGCCGGACAAGGCTCCAGGGCCTGATGGCTTTACAGCAAGATTCTTACAGCACTGTTGGCAGATTATCGAAAAAGATTTGTGCAGGATGGTCCGGAAGTCTCAAAATTGTCAGAAGATAGGGGGAAGCACTAACTCGGCTTTCTTGGCCCTCATCCCCAAGGAAAGAGGTGCAAACTCCTTCTCCAGATTCCGCCCTATCTCCCTCTGTAATATAGGCTATAAGCTGATAACAAAAGTTATAGCGAATAGGTTGAAAACAATCCTCCCGGGCATTATCCTTGAGAATCAGGGGGGCTTCATTCAGGGAAGGCAAATAGCAGACAACTACACACTGGTTCAAGAAGCAATCCACTCAAGTTTAGCCCGGAAGGAGCAAGGAATGGTTATCAAACTTGATCTTGAAAGTGCCTTTGATAGGGTTAGACACAGATTCTTGCTGGAGGTCCTTCATAAATTTGGATTCGGGCATAAGTTCATCAATTGGATCAAGGCTTGCATTAGTGAGCCATGGATTGCCCCACTGGTGAATGGGAGAGCCACAGACTTCTTCAAAGCCTCAAGAGGGCTGAGGCAAGGGTGTCCCCTCTCCCCCTTGCTCTTTGTCATCCAAGCATCAGTGTTAAGCTTCCTTTTGAATAGAAAACAGACAGAGCAAGAAATAATGGGAATAAACATTGCAAGAGGAGTAAAAAGCATAAACCATGCGTTGTTTGCAGATGACACTCTGTTGCTGGGAGCTGCTTCAGTGGTCTTGGCAAACCGATTTAAAGAGGTAGTGGATGACTACTGTGCAGACTCAGGAAGTAAGCTTAACAAAGGCAAATGTCAAGTTTACTGTTGGAACACCTCTGCCAGATTGACTCAAGCAATTTCTATTTGTCTTGGCTTCACAGCCTCCTCTACTTGGACTTCTTTCAAATACCTGGGGCTTCCTGTTTTCCAAAAGAAGATCCTCAACAGAGAATGGATGCCACTACTGGATAAATTCAAGCTCAAAATCCAGTCCTGGGGATATAACTGGCTCAACCTAGCAGGCAAGACAGTTCTGATAAAGTCTGTATTGAATAGTCTGCCTATCTTTCAGGCAACAGTTATGATGGCACCCATGGGTATAATAAGGAAGATGGATGAGTATATAAAAAAAAATTCTGGAAAGGGGGCAAAGGTAACGAGAGAAAAATCCCATTACTAAACTGGAAAACGATCTCTCTGCCCAAGTTAGAAGGTGGCCTAAATTTTAAAAATTTCAGTATCCAAAACACAGCGATGGGTGCCAAATTGGCTTGGAGAATCATCGCTCCAAATCCGGGTTGGGCACAACGGGTTTTGTGGAAAAAATATTTCGGAGGGCAGAGATTGCGCTGTCTGAGTAATCCAAAGGGAAGAACAGGTACGTTGATCCACAAACTATGTCAAAATTCCGCAGCTCTGATCAGACAACACGCCCACTGGATCCCAGGGAACGGACAACGAATATTCATTTGGGACGATAACATTATGGGAAGTGATCCGTTGGCAGAAGACCATTCCTTAGCAGCTTTGAGAGAATGGATGAATACAGAAAATATCAAAACTCTGTGGGATCTGTCCCTTTGGGATAAGGACGAATGGTGGCGGTGGAAACATCTAGAGGTGCCTGCGAATCTTGCTCAGGATTATGTTGTTCTCCTATCCCATTTAAAAGGCAAAGCTCCGTTAAACAGAAGAATAGCCGACAGCAGAGGTTGGGGATCAATCCCAGGCAATTACACTGTGTCGAAGGGATATGCCCAGCTCACCCGAATCCCCAGCGCACCGCCTGACCCGAGACCATGGCAGGGGGTATGGTCTTCTGCTACGTTGCCCAAAGTGGATACGTTTTGCTGGCTTCTATGTCATCATAGAATTCTGACAGAAGACAGGCTTAAAAAAATAGGGCATTCAGGGCCATCCCGTTGCTCTCTGTGTGAAAATCATGAGGAAAACGCAGCACACATGATGTTAACCTGTAACTTCGCTTCAGAATTATGGAAGGAGGCTTTAGATGCATGGAACATGAAATTTGGTCCATTCAATCACTGCTCAGAGCTCTTTTCCAATTGGAAACGAATATATCCAGGTGGAGCCGCCCAGGACTCACAAATCAGAGATGCTTGGCTCGCCCTGCCCAAGCTAATTTGCTGGCATATCTGGCTAGAAAGAAACCAAAGGATTTTCAAGAGTAAGAAGAGAGCTTCTAAGTTAATCTGGGTTAAAATTAAAAGCCATCTTAAAGAATGTATGGGAGATCAGTTAAGCATAAAGGGCCTCACTGAACAAGATATAGCCTGGGGTGCCTCCCTGGATCTTCACTTCTCAGATATTGAAAAGAACCCCCCTCCCCCCTTAAAGTCTTGGCAAATTCGCTTAAATGATACAGAGTTTGCCGAATTCTGCAACAAAAAGGCGAGGAAAGCCCTCTTTTTTGACGGTGCAGCTAAAGGAAATCCTGGCAGTTCTGGAGCTGGTGGGGTCATTAAAAGTGAAGAAGGTATAACGGAAGCTAGATATGCTTGGGGAGTAGGTGTCAACACCAGTATTCAAGCTGAAGCTCTAGCTCTCCTACAGGGTCTCAAGGTGATCAAGAATTTGGGAATCAGAGAGGCAGTAGTGTTTGGAGATTCTCAGATCATCATAAACGCCATGGTGAACAAATCCTCTCCCTCTGATTTAAGACTTTCCAGATTGCTGAGCAGAATCAACATCCTCTCATCCTCCTTCCAGAAGTTGGAATTTCTTCACATAAAGAGGGAAAACAACAAAGAAGCAGATGCTGAAGCCAATATAGCAGTCCATCTCCCTCTCGGAAAATGTATAAGAGACGGAGAAGAAAGTTGGGATCCCATCCCCTAGCAGATCAATAAGAATGTATTACTGTGTATTGCTGAAGCAGTTTGTTTGTATTTTTAAATTAGGACAGATTGGAAATTCTGCAAGACGAACAACATGTAAAATCAACAAAATCTTTAAGAAGACAGCTATATGGATTCTGGATGAGGCAAAAGCTGAGCCTCTCCCCCCATTTTGTAATTTGAATTGAGGCATTTCAGCCAAGAAGGAATATATCAGTCTAACCGTTTCTTTAAAAAAAAAAAAAAACATACACATTTATGGAAAATGAACTTGTAATTGTATATATTAATAGAATAAAGGAGGAAGCATACAACCAAGCCTTGATGTCAATAAGCTCTCCTTGAGTGAATGTCCAAGTCCAAGCTCAAGCTCTCCAAGCACTTCTTCTCCAAGCCAAATGAGTAGCATGTAGGCACAATCTCAGCACAAGGGTGCAAAAAGCCAAAGACCAACCATCTGGGAATGGGATAAGATGAATATATAGGCAAGGAAAAGCAGTTAGGATCCCTCCAAAGATAGGAGAAGGCCCTTATCTCAAGTAGGTAGCTCATACAGATAAGACCAAAGGGCCAAGTTGAGAGAACTTGACCTCATCCAAGATGAACAACCTCCAGCTTGTCGATCTGGAAGCCTCTAGATTGTGAAGCTTATTGACCTCTTTGGGAAAATTGCCTTTTAGGGATCATCGCAGGTATCAAATCCAAAAGCGCGCTGGCATCGCGAGGCTAGTACAGTGAAACTAGAGACCAACACGGTTTCCCAGTGTCAGGGGATTGATGATGCTAAAATTAGGGTTTTAGAGCTCTTTCCTTCAGGGGAAGCTCAAGGCATTTTTCCATCAGTTTTTAAGGAGGATATGAGCTGCATATCTAGATGAGTACACTGCATGATTGCCAAGTTTCGGACACTTCAGGGTATGTCACGAGGAAGTGCGAGAGGTGTGACAAAATATTGTGTAACATATGCCCCTTAAAGCATAAAGGCAGAACAAGGAGTGATGGTTGAAATGCTTTATGAGCTTTTGCAAGGACGAGAACAAGCACTGTCAGGAGACCTGCAAACCAAGGACGCATATACATATACATATCTGATATCAAAACATGAATCCATGGTATGGAAGGAGCTATCCAGATAGTAAGGACTATGAAAAAGATCCAAGACATGGGCGCAACCATCCAAATGAGAAGGATCATCTGTAAATCTAAGATCTAAGATATGGACACAGCTACCCAATATAGAAGGATCATCATAAATGTAAGGTCCCACAATATGATCACAATCATCCACATAGAAGAAAGATGTGTACAATCATGAACAATATATAACTCCACGCAACCTAAGTCATATCAGACAAAACTCAAGGTCTTGTGCTCCATCCCAACCCATCGAAGGAGGGCCATGATGAGTCCCCCATCATCGACACGAAACGAGGAACAAAGTGGAATGAAATGAATAGGATCCAGGACTGTAGCGAAGGGTCATACAATGTATAGGTAATAGACTGCATATAGGACTTCCCTTGAACATCGGTGACACGACTTCGGAGTGTGGAAACATTTGACTCAACATAAGACCAAGGGTCATGATGATGAAATGAAATAGTCATATGAGAGACAAAATGGATCACCCAAACCCAAAAGGACAAGTGACTGAGCGAGGATATCCCAAATCGGACACGAGAAGCAGATGAGTTTCATGTTCAAGAGCGACATGCTGCCTATACAAAGGATATTTCACTTTCATTTTCCCTACTATTTCTAATGAGTACCCCAATTATTTTTTATCACAAGCTTGAAGGGGATAGCATATGCTTGTCATATAAGTTCATTACTCAAATGAATCCATCCTAGTAAGTTTTATGAGTTCTAGGAAGAAGAAACTTGATCTCATCATGGTGACAAGTCTTTCGTTGTTTAATAATTAATTTTTAACGAGTTTGACAGAAGAATAACTCAGTATCTTTTTCATATTTAGAGAGTTTGAAAAAGAGACGAAAAAGAAAACTCTGTCAAGTCCCTTTTCGTAATTTGTCTCTCGAACCTGAAAAGGTAGAAAACAATATTCGAGAGAACCTCTTGACCATGTCAACCAAGGTGTTCCTTTTTCGTAAATAGTCAATCCCAACCCAAAAAAGGGGTAAACATATACTGAGACAACATCAAGTCATTTAATTTAACGATTTCAAAAAGACAAGTACTCGATGATCTTTTATTTTTTCGAGAGTCATAAAAAGAGCTTAAAGATGGCTCCTCCTAGAGGAACAAGTGGTATAAAAGGATAGCAATTGGTTCCGGTGATGATAGAATTGCCCAAAACATGTAAAGGTCAAGAGGCTAGCTAATAAGACCACTCATCGTAGATGTTCCTCACGCAAGGTTAAAACAACCAAGTCAAAGCATATGATTGGCCAAAGAGATGGTGACAATGGAATGAAAAAACCAAGGCTCATCTGGAAAAATAGGCTAATAAAAATGGCAATCACGAGATGTAAAGTGGGAATGGTTTCATTTTTACACAAGCTTGAAACATGGGAAACTATGCTCGAGTATACTTGAGGATGGTTTCATTTTTTCACAAGCCTTAAACATGAGAAAAAACTATTCTTAGATTTGGTTTCATTTTTACACAAGCTTGAAACAAAGATAAATTATGCTCGAGATGAGTTTGCATGCCCCCAACATAATGACTCAATTTGAGGAACATGCCCCCCAAGCTTCATTCCATTCACCTAAGTGGATGGAATGAAGGTTCACTTATGAGATCAAGTGAAAGACTCGAATTGGAAGTGGATTTGTTTCATTTTTTAATGAGCTTGACACAAGAAAATAACCATTCTCATGACACCTTGTTTCAATTTTTAAAGAGCTTGACACAAGTAAAGCAAATTTGCTTGTGAGAACCTATTTCATTTTTTTAACAAGGTTGACATAGTAAAAGAACTATCCTCATGGTCCTTGTTTCATTTTTTAACGAGCTTGACACAAGGCAAAGAACTTTGCTCCATACCCTTTATCACAACCCAAAAGAGGCCATGGCTTTCAAGAGGTTCTCATCAAATGGAAGAACAACACTCTGGAAGGGATACATGTCCAGGGATTCAATGGAAAAATCAGGTTCCAATGTCCCTAATACATGGTGTACTACATCACCTACTAGATCATCAATAGATGTGGGCGTGGAACACGTGGCCACGTAATTCACATGTGGCAGGGAGATACCGCTTGCATATAAGAACCACTTAGGGATGATGGTTGATTGGGGGCTCTCTCTCTCTCTCTCTCTCTCTCTCTCTCTCTCTCTATATATATATATATATATATATATATATATATATATATATATATATATATATATATATATATATATCAGGACCAATGAATGTAAGCTGATCAATGATCACAATGCTTCCTTCATGTGGGAAACACATCACACGGAAGAGAGAAGAGACAAGAGCTCCCATGACATAAACATAGTCACGACCAAGGAGTAGATTAAAATCCAACGAGCCTTGGACAACCATCGCGTCTATATAGATAATTTTTCCTCCCAAAGTAATAGGAAACTTAGGAAGGATCCCTAACGGTTGACTGGTTCCTCTATTAAAAGCTAATAGATTTTGGGTGACGGGGACAAGCTGAGGAGAACCTAAAGCTTTCCAAGTTGTTGAGGATAGGATGCTAATAGATGCGCCCTCATCTATGACTGTGCTAGGTATGACCATATGGTAACCCTGTACTGTAATCTGGAAAAGCACATAAGACAGAAGACGATATCCTAGCAGTCAAATCCAATCAAAAGAAGTGACCAAACTACTTGGAGGGGGTGTCATAGGAATAGGAGAGCTACCCTCTTTCTCCATGGGAACAGGAGAACTGCTCTCATGCACCTCGAGAACAGGAGGATTTCCCTCCAGTTCATTTGAAACTAAAGAAACTAGAAGAACCTGAGCAGTATGAGGTTCATTCTCTACCTGAAAGGTATGGTGAACTGAAGGTAGAGTCAGGTGTACCGTTTTCTCAACCAATGGTTGGTTGAGAATAGACTCACGAGAATCACTTTCAGAGAGAGAGGGGTTGACCAAAGATGACTTTTGATCAATCACCGAATCAACTAGTGAAGGATTAGGGGAAAGCTTTCGATACCCTATCAAAAGACGAGGTTGAGAAGCAGTAAGGTTTTCCAACTCTTTGGAGGCTTCATCCATAAGAGGACAAAGGTGAATGGGATGATTACCTTCACACAACTTATAGGGAAATTTGACTTTTCCCTTTTTCCCATGGACTTTACTAGTTGAAGGTTTGTCACCAGCATGAACTCTAGAGGCTGATGACATAGGCCGATGTGAACATGTAGACCACTCTTCTAAGACCTTGGGAATACCAAGACAATTCCAAAGAAGGTGGTCACCCCTACATAACATGCAAGGGAATTTCACTTTCTGGGGTTGGTTGGAAGATTTTTCTACATCAGTTGCATCGGTAACAATAATTGTTTGGTTGCCCCCTTGCGTATTTTGCTTCTTCTTCTTTGGTTCCTGGTTATTAGGATCCATACTTTCACCAGGCGAAGAGGAAGAACGGGGTGAATAAATAGGTGAAGAAGGTGAGGGGTCAAATTTAGGATCAACATGAGGTTGATGTTGTTCAGGTGGAGGAGAACTCGGTTGAAAAGTAGTTTGGACACTCGGAATCACCGAGGTTGAAAATAACCAAACTGGCAGACCAATGGTCAATCCAGGAAGGGACAACGTCGCCATATAGGGAGCACCAGTATTTCCAAAAGACGGAAAAGGACTAGGATTCCCGTAAGATGGGTTTCCTTGACTGGTAGACTCAGGTAATGTTGCCATTGGTATCAACCTAAGATCTATTAAGGATTATTTCCACAAGAAGGATGTTTTTCTACTGTTAATTAATTTATTTTAGAACTTTAACAAAAATAAATAAAAAAGGGGTAATCTAGGCAAGAGGGTTTACCAAGTATCTGTGAACCATTACCAAGGAAGGATGTTTTCCTGCGGTCAATTAGTTGATTTTAGAACTTTAACAAAAATAAATAAAAGGGGTAATATAGGCAAAAGCGTTTAACAAGGACTTAACATACGACAACCAATCTCCCCGAATGTTGTGTTCGATGTATCACGTTTACAAGGCGGTTGACTCGGTTACCTGTGGCTAAAAGATAGCAACCTAGTGGGGTCTCCCAATATATACTCGATGGTACGGGGAGCACAAGTCCGTGTTAGCACTGTTTAATGCATAACCGTTCGGTTAGAGCGTTCCCATATACTTGCCATACTAAAGTGCCTCCTATATACTCGAAAGTATTGGAGAACCTTCGATATACTTTCGTACTGGAACGAGATTTCACCCCCGTGATACAATGTAGGCAGTTAACGACAATTGTTATGTTTAAAGATGTCAGGACATGTCTCTAGCTTAGACCTCTAGATATTTGCGTTAAGTTCCAAATGCTCCTTAGGTAAACTGAGGTAAATTTTAATGTTTATTTTCAATTATGTTTCAATTTTGGGCTCAAAACGATGTCACCAGAACACCTAAGATGCAGCTATCTGAGAAAAATAAAACTTTTCGTTTCAATGAAAGCTAGAATAATCAAGGGAATAAATTTCAATCAATAATGCATCAAGCATCAAGCAAAATGCCTTTCACTAACTTTCACTTTCATCTTCCAAACACAATGCCAAAAGAAAAAATGATTTCCACTTTTTACTATCCTAAATGCAACTTTTTCGAAAGCAAAATGATTTTACTTTACAAAAATGCACTTATATGAACTATGTTTTTTTTGTTTTGTTTTGAATGATTTGATGCACCTAATACAATTTTTAGCTTTCAATCACTGAAAAATGTGATCTATTTACAACGATGAATTTCAAAAAATAACTTTTCAATGCAACTAATCTAATGCATTTTCACGAAAAGTAAATTTTGGAAAACAAGCTAAAACAAATGCACAATGATGTTTTCAATGGTTTCCACAGAAAACAACACTCAATCAATTAGCAAAACCAACATCTCAATGACACCAAAAATCAGCAAGTAATGACCAATTGACCATAAACCCCATAACTCAGTCAAATTTCACTTTGAAGCCAATGAGACAAATTTTGCAAATTAATCAAGACAATCAATCAAAGAACTGAAAAATCCAAGCATACACAATGGGAAAAGACATCAGGGGCCAAGACACACTGGATTCTAAGGCAGAAACCCTAAAAATTCACACGTTTAAGGATCAACGCTGCTTTTCATAGCAAAACCCGCGTTGGTCGTGGTCATCATCACTACTTTATATAGCAAAATTAGTGATGATTTTCACCGCAACTGTATAGGTAAAAACACGCGCTACCAACACGACTGTCACTAATAAAACTTGCAATGAGCAAGGAATATGGGAAAAAACAAAAAAAAAAAAATTCCAATAAACAATCTAGACTTAGCACTCTAAGGTAGTGATCAGTGATGGTATAAACTTATATTAATGCACACAAGCCAAGAAATTGACGGTTGGTCAAACTAGTCAAAGGATCAGATTGAATAAATGGATGGAAAGGGTTATAGCTTCCCCAATGGAGTCGCCATTTTGTTGTCTAGGCAAATCCTCTCTGCAGACAAAGACGATCCCTCTAGCCCAATAAGTGGGACTAGCAACCTACGTGACAATCTACAAGACACTTTCCAAAATTACAATCGAAATGGGAGAAGAGGAAGATGACATACCTCGTTATGATGCTATAATGTTCTCCTTTGTTGAAGACCTCGAATCACTTGCGCCACGGGCTTCATCCTACTTCTCACAGCGTTTGAATGCCTGCACAAGATATAAAAACACAACAAAGCGTACAAGTACAAATAACATAATCGAAAGTAACCTACTTAAAAGATAAAGAAGCATTAAGATAAATGATGTGTTAACATACACATTTATGGAAAATGAACCAATAGTTGTATATATTAATAAAATAAAGGAGGAAGCATACAATCAAGCCTTGATGTCAATAAGATCTCCTTGAGTGAATGTCCAAGTCCAAGCTCAAGCTCTCCAATCACTCCTCCAAGCCAAATGAGTAGCATGTAGGCAGCCAAAGACCAACCATTTGGGAATGGGAGAGGATGAATATATAGGCGGGGAAAGGGAACTAGGATCTCTCCAAAGATAGGAGAAGGCCCTTATCTCAAGGAGGTAGCTCACAGGGATAAGACTAAAGGGCCAAGTTGAGAGAACTCGACCTCATCCACGCTAAACAACCTCCATCTTGTCATTATGGAAGCCTCTATATCACGAAGCTTCTTGTCCTCTTTGGGAAAATTGCCTTTTACGGATCATCGCAAGCATCAAAGTCAAAAGTGCACTGGAATTGCAAGGCTAGTATAGTGCAACTAGCGACCAACACGGTTTCCCAGTGTCAAGGGAGTGATGATGCTAAAATTAGGGTTTTAGAGCTCTTTCCTTCAGGGGAAGTTCAAGGCCTTTTTCCATCAGTGTTTTAGGGAGGATCTGAGCTGCATATCTGGATGAGTACACTGCATGATTGTGAAGTTTCGGGCACTTCGAGGTATGTCACGGGGAAGTGTGGGAGATGTGACAAAATACTGTGTAACAGGTTCGGGTGGGAAAATAATGTTCACCCCTACCAATAGAATGTGTTCATTTTCATCGTCCTCCCTATAATTAAAATTTGTAACTTGGCTTTGTCATTGTTTGCCTCTGTCACCATTTACCTCTAGAATTTGTCACCGTTTGCTTTCCACGACCATCCCGATTAGCTGCAACACTCGTTCTTCCCACCATAATTTCGTTGAGCGCCTCTTTAATGATCTTCTTCGACTGGTTGTCCAATGATGGTTGCCTCATCCAATAGTAATATGCTTAGATTCTTTTGAAAGCCCTCACTATTGCAATTAGTTGCTTTTCCCCTCCTAATAATTGCAGTCCTCTGTCTCCCTAGTTTGTTTCATACCCCTGACCCAAAAGAATTGCATAGTTTCACTATCCTAACTCAGTGTCTTAATTTATTACATAAACAATATCTTTCAATTTCAGCTAATTCATTGTTCCTAATTTATTGCATAAGCCTGAATCTGTTTATGTTAGAACAAATGAAGTAATTACCTAATGAAGTTGTAAGCGTTTGCAACCTTCGCAACTTCAATCAATTCCACCTCGGTTGCATTCTCTTTTCCGTAAAGAATGTTGTCTCGAATGCTTCCACCGAACAGGGTGGGTTCTTGACCTACCAGAGTTGTAAGTCTTCTCAGACTCTTCAGGTTGAACGTCATGATGTTTATGCCATCGATCCTCACCATCCCTTTTAATGGGTAGTAGAATCTCTTGATTAATCCAATGACGATCGACTTTCCTGATCCACTTAATTTTTCGAACCAGAGCCATACCTTTCCTTTATTCTTAAGCAAAAGTTCTTGAAGATGATCACATTTGGACGAGATGGGTAAGAGAAGTCCACGTTTCTCAAATCCATGTTCCCTTGTATATTATCCACGATCTCGCCTGTTGGGTCCCTATAATACTAGTGATTACCCCATTACTATTGTAGTTATACCCCTTATTTATATTGTTGTGCCCCTATTACCCCCATATTATTATTTCTGTGCCCCATAGAATCCCTCTATTGTTATTTTTGTGGCTTTATATTATTATTGTTAGGTCGGCTGGATTATATTGTGACTCCTTAGACTCCTATATATAGAAAGGAGGTTTTGTCATTTGTATCATCCAAGAATTGTTCATTTATGTAATGTAAAGGAGGTTGCCCCCTCGAAGAGGCTGAATTCTAAGGCGTTGATCTATCTTTTCTATCTTTTCTTGAGCTGGTTTCATAACATTTGGTATCAGAGCTTTGGATTCTAGGGTTTCGCTGGTCCAAACAGGTCATCGTGGCATTTTCGCTATAACTTTTTTTCTGTGACGTTTCAGAAGTCGCAAAAAAAAACCCATTTGAGAAGAATTGGCGCTGAACCTTGGGTCCGAATTTCAGAGCTTTTCACGCGATATTTTCGGAGATATGATCTGAGGAAGTTGGTCTTTTTGCAGACTCCTGAATTACATTCAAAAAAGGTGACCTGGGGAAAATCGTCATAACTTTCTCTCTGAGGATCGGATTGAAATTTCGTAAAAAGGTACAGAAAGAGGACAGACTGTAGTTTCTTGTGGGTGTTTTTTAGATCCAAAGGTCGAAACAGTGACTCGCGGCACGTCGTACAAGTTAGCTCTACTGAACTAGTCTATAATCAAGTCACTGTGGGAGATTTCGCATAACTCTTCCTTGGAGAATCCAATTTGGGTCAGACTTGTGGCATTGGAAAGAGGACACAGAGAGCTACTACAGGTCACAAGTTCAGAACTAGATGATTGGAAAGTACAGAGATACATTAGAGGCAATATCGAGCTCCTACAAAGTGAAAAAAGGTGTGTAGATTTTTTTAAATGTTTGCTTAAGCTTGGTTTGAAAATTTATTTTGAAGGAATTCAAAGGGCATAGTAGAGCATTATTATCGGTAACTGATGCCCCGAGGAAAGAAAATTCAAACACCTAGTAAGGAACCTGAAATCTCTAGCATGACTCATGAAGAAGAGGAAGAAATGCTACATGATATATCAAAATTACAAGAACAAGTGCAACAAATGTCACGCTCACAAAAGTTAACAGATGCTAAGATAAATGGCGTGGAAGCTAAGATGAATGGCATGGAAGCTAAGATGGACAATTTGAAGATAGATTTGAACACAAATTTGAAGACAGGCATGGCAGATTTGAAGACAGATTTGACTAATTTTCTACAAGAAATACTTACTAATGGTGAAAAGGTAGTAAAGGAAACTCATGATGAGAACAAAAGAAATGTTAATCATGATTCCATAGACGCTAATGTTGGATCGAAGAATCACCACATTCCAAAAATCGATATGAGGAAGTTTGATGGCAAGGATCCCGCCACATGGATATTACAGATGGAGCAATTCTTCGATCTCAATAATGTGCAAAACACACAAAAGGTACATATGGCAACTTTATATTTGGAACCAAATCAGTTTGTATGGTATCAATGGCTTTGTTCTCGTAAACAATTTATCACTTGGGCAATTTTTACGGAAGAATTGATAGCACATTATGAGGATACAAAAAGCAACACTTTTTTTAGCCAATTGATAAGTCTCAAACAAAAGGGTTCAATAATGGAGCACATTGAGGAGTTCCAAAAATTGAACATAAGGGTAAAAGATATTCCAGAGGAGCATAGGATTGATGTGTTCATAGGGTCTTTAAAGGATAATATCCAACATGATGTGCGCCTTTGGGAACCTGATTCATTAGAGAAGGCATTCAGGTTAGCAAGAAAAATGGAAAGCAAAATTATGGCAACTAGGAAGCATACCATTCACAACTATAAAGACAGAAGTGTTGTTGCCCATAGTCTTCCACAACCTACAAGGTTGACACCACAACAATTAAAAGAAAAAAGAGCAAAAGGGCTTTGTTACAATTGTGATAGCAAATACACAAGAGGTCATAAGTGTGCTGAGAAGAAATTATTCTACATAGATTGTGAAGAGGAAGAAGAAAAGGAGCAAGAAAGGTCAAAAGAAGAGAATATATTCCAGGAACAAAGCCTAGATGAAGAAAAAATAAATCCGACCATATCTTGTAATGCATTGGCGGGAATTACCACTCCTCAAACCATCAAGATAGAAGGACAAATCAAGAAGAAAAAGGTAATAGTGTTGATTGATTCAGGAAGCACCCACAATTTTATTCATTGTAGGGTAGCAAAAGAATTGAATTGCTTCCTATATCCAGCACCAGAGTGTCAAGTGATGATTGCAAATGGAGGAACAATAAATTGTTCTGGAAAGTGCCATAATATCAAGCTATCCATGGGAGAATATGTATTGACTAGCCCAATGCTTTCCATTCCAATGGGAGGTGTTGATGTTGTACTAGGAGTCCAATGGCTACAATCCTTGGGTACAATAGCTTTTAATTTTCAAGAACTTTTCATGAAATTTTCTGTGGAAGGAAAGGAAGTTGAATTAAGGGGTATTGCAGGGAAACCAGGAAAGATAATCAGCTCTAATGGCATGACAAAGCTTCTAAAAAAGGAGCAAAGAGGTGTAATTGCACAATTATGTTTGCTAGATGTTTCCACATTGGAATCATCTATTTCTCCAGATCTCCAAAAAGTCCTGGACAATCATTCCAAGGTATTTGAGACTCCCAAAGGTCTCCCACCTATGCGTGATCATGATCATGCTATTCATCTGATTCCAGGAAGTGTTCCTCCAAACATCAGGCCGTACAGATATCCATATGTCCAAAAAAGTGAAATTGAACGTATGGTTGCAGAAATGCTAGAGGCTGGTATAATTCAACCAAGTCAAAGTTCTTTCTCAGCTCCAGTAGTATTGGTGCACAAGAAGGATGGATCATGGCGCATGTGTCCAGATTATAGGGAGCTCAACAAGCTCACTATTAAAGATAAGTTCCCCATTCCTGTCATTGATGAATTACTGGATGAATTGCATGGATCAATTTACTTCACCAAGTTGGATCTTCGTTCGGGATATCATCAAATCAGAATGAAGATTGAAGACATTCCGAAAACGACATTTAGAACTCATGAGGGTCATTATGAATTTTTGGTCATGCCTTTTGGCCTTACCAATGCACCTTCAACATTTCAAGGTTTGATGAATTCAATTTTCAAACCATTCCTTAGAAAATTTGTGTTGGTATTTTTTGATGATATACTAATCTACAGCAAGTCTTGGAAGGATCATGTTGAACATGTTGACAAGGTGCTACAACTATTGGAGGAGAAACAATTATATGCAAAAAGATCCAAATGTTTCTTTGGAGTCCAGGAGGTGGAATATTTGGGTCATATTGTATCTCATGAAGGAGTTAAGGTAGACCCTAGCAAAATTAAAGCCATTAAGGAATGGAAAATCCCCACATCCATAAAGCATCTGCGAGGATTTCTTGGGTTGACAGGGTATTATCGCAAGTTCGTTAAGAATTATGGGAGAATAGCAGCACCTCTAACAACATTATTGAAGAAAGATTCATTTTCATGGACTCCGGAAGCAACAAAGGGCTTTAAACATCTTAAAGAGGCAATGTGCCAAGCACCGGTCTTAGCTACACTGGACTTCACAAAAACCTTTATTGTGGAATGTGATGCTTCAGGAAATGGAATTGGTGCTGTTCTAATGCAAGATGAAAGACCCATTGCTTTTGAAAGTCGTCCAATCAAGGGAAAGTTTTTAAGCAAAGCTATTTATGAGAAGGAAATGTTGGCAATACTCCATGCACTTAAGAAATGGCGACCCTACCTAATGGGAAGACACTTCAAGGTAAAAAAGGATCATGATAGCCTTAAATACTTTTTAGAACAAAGATTATCCTCTGAAGAGCAACAAAAGTGGGTCACAAAGATGTTGGGTTATGACTTTGAAATCATCTACAAAAAAGGGAAGCAAAATGTGGTGGCAGATGCACTCTCAAGAAAGGATGAGGATATGGAAGCATTGTTGTGTGCCATTTCTATTATCCAACCAGATTGGATAAACGAAGCAAAGGAGGAATGGAAGAATGACGAAGAAGTGTGGGCACTTATTCGAAAGCTACAACAAGATTCCAGTACTTCTGATACATTTAGCTGGCAAAATGATTCGTTATGGTACAAAGATCGCTTATACCTCTGTAAGAATTCCCAGCTAAAACAAAAGATTCTTATGGAATTGCACACTTCTCCCTTAGGAGGGCACTCAGGATTTTTAAAAACTTACCACAGGGTTAAGAAGGAATTTTTTTGGGATGGCCTTAAATCAGATATTCAAAAGTTTGTGGCGGAATGTTTGGTTTGCCAACAAAATAAAGTTGAAACAATTAAGACACTGGGTCTATTACAACCTTTATCCATTCCAAGCCAACGTTGGGAGGAGGTTTCAATGGATTTTATCACAGGTTTACCCAAGTCTGAGGGAAAGAGTGTCATCATGGTGGTAGTTGACAGACTTACCAAGTATGCACACTTTTGTGCATTATCACATCCATTTAAAGCCAGTACAGTTTCTACTGCATTTATGGAAACAGTTCAAAAGCTACATGGAAACCCAAAGATTATTGTAAGTGACAGAGATCCCATTTTCACTGGAAATTTTTGGACAGAATTATTTTCTTGTCTGGGTACTCAATTAGCTCATAGCTCATCTTATCATCCTCAATCTGATGGGCAAACTGAGATAGTAAACAAATGTTTGGAAGGATATCTTCGTTGCTTTGTATCTGATAAACAGACACAATGGGTCAAATGGTTGCCTCTGGCTGAATGGTGGTATAACACTTCCTTCCATACAGCAACAAAAATGACCCCATTTATGGCACTTTATGGGTACCAACCACCATCAATCACATCATATTTAAGAGAAAATTCTAAGGTTCAAGCAGTGGAACATCACATCGAACATCAACAACAAGTCCTCCAACTCTTAAAGGATAACCTCGTGTTGGCACAAAATAGAATGAAACAACAGGCAGATCAACATCACAGTGAAAGAAGTTTTGATGTAGGTGATTGGGTATTCCTACGGCTACAACCATATAAGCAAATGTCCCTAAAGCAAGCTAAGAAGGATAATAAATTATCACCAAAGTATTATGGTCCGTACAAGGTGTTGGAAAAGATTGGTACTATGGCATACAAATTGGAGCTTCCTGCAGCTTCTCGATTGCACCCAGTTTTCCATGTTTCATGTTTAAAGAAGGTTATAGGCGACAAGCTCCCAGTTCAAACAATATTGCCAGAACTTGACGAGGAAGGAAAAATTATATTGGAACCGGAAGCAGTCACAGAAACAAGAACTCGACAGCTACAAAATCGATCAATTTCAGAGTATCTTATCAAGTGGAAGAACTTATCCGCTGAAGATTCCACATGGGAGGATGAGAATTTTATGCAGAAGTATCCAGAACTACTCAAGCGTTGAGGACAACACTTTTTTGAAGGAGAGGGGCATGTTGGGTCCCTATAATACTAGTGATTACCCCATTACTATTTTAGTTATACCCCTTATTTATATTGTTGTGCCCCTATTACCCCCATATTATTATTTATGTGCCCCATAGAATCCCTCTATTGTTATTTTTGTGGCTTTATATTATTATTGTTAGGTCGGCTGGATTATATTGTGACTCCTTAGACTCCTATATATAGAAAGGAGGTTTTGTCATTTGTATCATCCAAGAATTGTTCATTTATGTAATGTAAAGGAGCTTGCCCCCTCGAAGAGGCTGAATTCTAAGGCGTTGATCTATCTTTTCTATCTTTTCTTGAGCTGGTTTCATAACATCGCCCTTCTCATTGTCTGGGTTTATGGGGATCTCTCTGTCCAGGATGCCGAACATGGATTTGATTGTATCAAATCCTTTAACGATGTTATTGCTCATACTCCCAGTGTCTGCTATCACTTTCTCGGTGCTCATCAACATGAAGAATGTTGGAAAAAGAGCTTTGGAGGTGATATATCCTTTGAAAACAAGGTGCCCTCCATACCAAAAATCTAAGGTCATACTGCATGTTGTTAGACATTGAGAAATTCCCAGTACTATTCCTTCAAACAAAGATTGTTTGAAATTGTCTCTTTGAGGGCCTTCTTATGTCTTTTTGAAGAGACGAAGAATCTTGTCATGTGAAGAGAAGGCACTAATAGTGATGGTTAGCAATAACCTCTTCCTCCAGTTGACTACCCTAATATTGAGCTTTTTGAGCCTTCAGAGACATGGTCTTCAACATAACCTTTTTGGTGTAATAACATAATATTACCAAAGGTTGCGCTGTTATTATTACAATTGCAAGACACCATTCTATAATCAAACCCAACCTGAAGGCGACTGCCACAACCGACACAATTTGTATAGGTAATGATATACGATCTTTGACCAGAGATCTCACCTGTATCACAAAAGCACATTCGAGCATTTGAGCTATTAGAAAATTGTACCACGATTAGATATGGGCTAGAAACATTCAAACAAAGGTAAGATTAGAATTCTTTTCCTTGTCGAACCACCCAACCTCGAAAGTAAGAATCCTGGATAACATCCGCTCAACCATTTCAATTGCAGCGCTTTAGTGCTCACTCCATCAAACAAAATCTCTCTAGCTTGGGGATCTAGAATCTCTCTATCAACGCCACAACTGTAGATTTCCCTGACCCACTTCCTCCCACCAACGCAACGATCGTACTTGTGGGAATGGTTAGACAAAAGTTGTGAAATATCTTGGTCTCTGGTCGAGATGGATATGCAAATTCAACATTTCTAAATTCAATTTCACCTCTAACCTCCTGCAATATTTCTCCATTTAAATCATCCGAATCAATGATGGGTTCTTTGTCGATCATCTCAAAGATGCATTTACCAACAACCCATGCTTCTGAAAAAGATCTGAGATTCAGAAGTGCAATTCCTAGACATCTGCAAAGATATCAATTATTCCATAAATTATGTTTGAGATCCTTGGAGAAATTATAGAAGCAATCAAAAGAGAAAAATTGACAGGGACAAAGAAATTACAAGCCACCTCGAAGTAGAGAAACTGAACTTATGAAAATCTTCCCTCCTATTGCGCCATGATGCATAATCAATCTACTACCATACCACGCGTTAAACACTCAAATACTGAAGGTGACTCCTCCCCTTCCTACTGCCAACCCTTTGACAAGACCTTGTTTCAGCCCAAGCTTTACAGTTCCATTGAGCGCATCGAAGAACTTGGCCATTGTCCTCTCCTCTCCAACAAAAGAAATGTCCGTTCTGATCGATGACACAGTTTTCTCTGCAATATTCCCAACTACATTATAGGCTTCATTCAACTTGAGAGAAGTCCCCACCAGAATCCGTCCATACATTAATCCTGGAATGATCAACAAGATCATGAAAGGAAATGACACTATTGTGAGTCTCCATGTCAAGTAGAATGTCACAAAATAAGTCCCCACGAACATAGACATATTCATGATGAAGCAGGGTATCTGAAGATGGATAAGAGAATTAGTAAAACCAATTTTTAGGTTTAAAAGAGACAAAAATCATGTAGAGTTAGAACAAAAACAAAATCCTGAAGAGTGGGAACAAGACAAATTAACTAAGAGAGAGACAAACCAACATACCTTTTGTAGTGTTGTTTTAATCAATCTTAATTGACCAAGATTGCAACCATTTAATTGTCAACCCAGGGTAGGTCTGTTATTTCAATGGAGTTTGCACTATCTGTTTTGATACGCTACAACAAAGAGTGAAAATAGAAAACAGTAAAGAATGCCGCTAAATCAATTGCAGAAACTAAATCATTCATGCAAAAATTAAAACACTCTACAAAAATGAAATCCCTTCATGATTACCAGAGCAAAGGTGCGCCACACACTGTACTGATAACTACACCAGCTGGTCAATTACCATACTACTTAATCAAATTGGTGTAACAACATGACATAATTATGGAACTGAAGCAGATATATTCTATAAATTATACAACGACAACAGAAAACCATACAAACAATAAAAGAGAGAAACAATAATATACAACTACTCTACCGCTGCAGTCCCTGCTAAAGAGGAGGGCCCTTCCTCCCTAGCAGGGGTGTAGGAATGAACACGAGATTAGTTAAAGAATCAACTTAGAAACAACAACAACATCACCACAGTGTCTTTGATATTAAAAACAATTAAAAGTTACAAGATCAAAATAACAGTGCTCTCTATGTCGTTCCCCATACATGAGAGATTAAGTTTCTCTTATAGTTATTACATACCCAAAATCAAGAATAGATCAGTCATGAGAATCTCACAATTCTCATGCTGATCATAAAATAGAAATTGTTATAACCAGTTCCTAAATACAAATGCTATTCAAATACATTGGTTAAGATCACAACTGCTAAAATAAACAATTCATAACTTCCAGTAGTTGTTGTGTGGAATAGTACCCACGACTTTGCCAACTACGGTGTAACAACATCCTGCGATCAAATGACGGTTTGGGATGTAACAATAATCATTGGGTAACAACGACCCTGTAACGGCACTTGAGGTGTAACAACGGTAACCTGTGGCAACAACATGGTGTAACAACGACACCTGTAACAACATCGTGGTGTAACAACAAGATCTATAACAACACATAGAGTGTAACAACAATATGTTCCATCCTGCTCTTAGACCAATCAATGCGGGTGTTCATTCCATAACCTCGTTCTCGCAAGCAACACTTGAAAAAGAGGAGAGGATGCACAAGACTTCTCCAATGCTTACCCCAGTTAGTCATAAAAAGGAATATTGCATCGTTATATTCAATAAAAATGGCAAAATAACATGATGGCAAAATAGGTTGTTCTTAATAAGGAAAAGGCAATTAATATGTAAAGTTTTGTTGGCTTGAAGGGAAAGAGGATCAAAACTGGGGAAAGAAAGTATAGGAAATAGGTATAAAAACTACACCCAACACCTTTTCAGCGAAGAATCCATTGTCGTGCTTCAATACCCCCTTCAAATATTTTATGCGCATCCGAGATACTTGTTTGCACATTGTAGTAAAGTAAAACATGTTGTGTCAACTGAGCCATATGGTTTTTTATTTAAATACAATAAAATAATAATAAAATTATAGGTTAGGTCACACACATAGACATTGCTTAATTATTCTATGTTTTGTTTTCCATCATAATCCAATGACACAAACTTTGGTGAGATTCTATTTTTTATTTTTTAAAATGCATAAATGGATTCAATGCTCTTAAAAACCTCAACAACACTCAAATTGTGGAAATTACAAATCTCAAACATGCAGTTTCAACAAATCCTTGTTGGATTTCATCCAAAATTAATTGGAAATTATTCTAGAAAAATGGCAAAAATAGAGAAGAGTTAAACTACGCGTAAAATATATATTGTATAATGGCATAGATCTCAACATTTCAAATCCAATATTATTGATTTCAACATTTCATATCAGTGGCTTGTATTTCAACTTAGCCTATTGAGCATATGCTTTAGATCCAAAAATGTATGTTACAATATATATGTATGTATAGTGTTTGTCAGATCTTCAATTCATATTTATTCATAAATGAAAAAGTAGATCTACGTGGAAAGTTGATGGAAGAGATTCAAAATAAGAAGGGGAAGTGATAAAGCTAAAACCTTCAGTAAAGGAAAAGTAACATTAAAAGAATTTAAATTACATTCATAGTTCAATGAAGAGTGTAATGCAATAAGAGAAATATATTTAAAAGACAATAGCAAAGAGAATGCCACTTTATTCCATACAATTATGAAGAAGTGAAAAGTATAAATGTAAACATATGAGGTTGAGACAACGAGAAATGTTGAAGATGGCAAAGGAAAACTTGTAATTTTTTTTGGAGGGAATTATGAAGCCCAAATGAAGGGGTAGCTAATGGTATTACATTGACTTGGTGATTATTTCAACAAAACTTTAGATGAAAATCTAGCAAAGAGAGAAACTATTCAAAATCAACACAAAGAAAAAAGCCTCCACAAAAGAGGATGAGAAAAAAGGTTAGATAATGCTATCACATTGATTCTAATCGATTTGGCAAATGAAGTGGGCATGAGATTTGGCAATGATAGTTCAAGCAAAACCTTAATCTCCAATCGTAAAATAAAGATAATAGGAAGAATGGGGCCAATTAAGTACTCCAAGAACATTGAACCCTTGACGAGAGATGGAGGCTTGGAATCATTTATAAAAGGAGCTTTTGAAACACCATCATGTGTGTGTATGACAATGTCTATAGTGACTAACTCATAGTAACGGATTCCATGGAATGCTTGTCCATTATGATGATGGACCATCGATGGAGAAGCATTTTACGATATTTTTCATAGTTCCACCCATAAAAAGAAAAATATATATGTACAAATTCATGGTTGCACCACTTACAAGTATTTCATACAACACATTTCACAATGATGCATATAAGTGAGAATCAAGAACCCCTGTGTAAGTCCTCGTGTGTGTTTGCTTACCTCACTATTGATTATCTATGTGCTTCATCTTTGGGCTAACAATTTCTTCAAATTCATCTCGTCACTCTCGATACTAAGCACTTAAATGCAAGTTACACACTTGTACCACCCTAACCACATCACTATTACCATTGTTTGCTTGCCTTCCACATAATAAAACATCTCACTTGACACGAGCCCCTTTGATTGCAAGGACTGGAGTGGTTCCTGAGGTTTGGAGGTTAGAAAGTTCTTTCCATTCAGTGTGGCATTGCGCAACCCATAAGGCAACATCAAAGATGTAACCTGACATGTCACACAAAGAGACAATTTCCTTCCACATTCCCTACTTCTCCTATCGACGTTCCTCTGCACCTCTCGGTGCAATTACTAGTTAAAATACAACATTCTGCACCTTTAATATCCATTTCAATCATTTTAACAGAGAATATTGACAAACAATTTTTTTTTTAATATATTTGATGAGCAAATCACCCCGTAACGGACTTGACCATCCCTCCTCGAGAGTAAAAGTGACTATTCTTCCTCACGTCCATATTAGATGATAATAGGACATATGCATGAATTAACGGTTAACTTATTCACTACAACATTGCAACCTTTGCATGTGGTCTTTCAACTTGGGGATAGGAGAAACCATGACTTTTTAGATACCACAACAATGCCTTCTAACCAATTAATCAAAGTAACGATATGTTCATTACAATAGGATGGGAGCATCAACCTTCAAAAAATATAGGGTTTAGGCTTTCACTACCCGGCTAAAACGAACCCTAATCCACGATTCTATTTTACATCCAACTTTTAAAAATATAGGGTTTAGGCTTTCACTTCCCCGCTAAAACGAACGCTAATCCACGATTCGATTTTTAATTCCTCCACCCACGGAGGGAGTAGAACGCTCCACTGGTTTTTGCTTAAGAGTTCATTTCAACCACCAATGGTGAGCTCATCGCCATCATAATCTGTATTTGTCGTGCTAAACTTAGAGAAGGTTGCGAACTGCGAATAAATAATAAAAATGAGTTCGGTTTGTGCAGGGGCGCGTGAGAACGAAAACGGTGAAGAAATCCTCTCGGCAGGTGCTCGAGAGGTACTATTCTCGCATGACTCTCGACTTCCACACCAACAAGAAGATCGTGGAGGAGGTGGCCATAATCCCTTCGAAGCGCTTGAGGAATAAGATTGCAGGGTTCAGCACCCATCTCATGAAGCGCATTCAAAGAGGCCCAGTGCGAGGCATCTCTCTCAAGCTTCAAGAAGAGGAGCGTGAGAGGCGTATGGACTTCGTTCCCGACGAGTCTGCCATCAAAACCGATGTTATTGAGGTAAGGAATGAAGGAAAATAAACTGCATCCGTTCGGAAAATCACAGACAAGATAGCCTTACGACATGTTAATCAAATCGTTTAGCCATTCTCCCCTTTAGCTTCAGATCCAATCTCAAATGAGGTTGCCAATTGGAAGCCACTGTAAAGCCCCTCCCTAACTAAATTTTCTAAATCAAATGCTTCTTGCCATTTATTCCACATTTGCTTTGCCCATCGATAGTTTCAAATTAGATGGCGTATATCATCACTATCCACATATAGGCCACAATCAACATACATGACACATGGATTCTTGTCTACGAGTACATATTGTGGTGACTTCTGGTAGTAGAATACCCAATGAGCCAATATACAATGCAGCAAGTTCCCTCTGGGCCGAGCATGCTTCTGCCAGATCCACTTTTAACTAACTTGGAAGAGGTGCTGCTTGATCTGTACATGATTATAAAATCTGTCTAATAGATTTTCAGTGTAGTCTTTCGCTCTTGTAGACATGAGAGAGTGACTTGGAAAATGGTGTTTCTCTGAAGATTTGATAGAATTCTCGTCTCTTTAAACACATCCCTTGTTATTTCTTCCTTTCACAATTTGATAAAAACCTACTGGATCAATCCAGACACAATTATGCAAATTTTAGAAATGTCGCACCTGTTGCATACCATTTTTTTCAACGGTGTAACTAAATTGTTCAAAGCTCGGTTCTACCTTTATCTCCTTTTTTTGTTTTGTTAATCTCAGTTGGAGGATACAACCCCAAAGTGGTATTGGGGGATTTCTTGATACTGGACATCAATGCCATCTTTGTAGTTTGCTAGTATTAACAGTGAATCCTTTATTACATTTTTGGAACCCTTTGATCCACCCAACTATTTTCATAGCGACAATTTTTCTTTGGCAATCTAGCTAAGTCACAAAATGTAAAAGATAGCCAACCAAAAACACAAAAAATGCAAACCCTACCCACAAACCTAAAACAACCCAACCTTAGTCATATCCTCATTTTGAGCATTCCCATGTATTCCTTGTTAGGTAAACTTGACTTGATGAAATAGTCAAAATTGTTAAATCAACAATGGTGGTTTTTTACCCCATGGTTTTTGTAGCTTATGGTATCGTGTCCATGGATTGCATGTAATGAAGCTTTCAAAAGGCTTAGGATTCTCCATTATCATGTGCATGGAGGTGAGTGATATAGGCTCACTTGGTTGGGTTTTGCCAAAGACAATAATAGATCTGTTGATGCTTGTTTTTCATGTGTTGGGTTTTCCAAGACAAATCATGTGTCACAATTTATGCAATGTTTCCATGTGTTATATTTTACTTATTATTATTTCTCTTGCATTCTAAATTTTTAATATGGTATCAAAGTGAGGTTGGCTTGAAATTTCTAGTAGGATGGGCCTAGGCATTTCTCTAACTATGGATTCAATATTTGCATTTGTTGTTGATAGATTGATATGTCACCATTGACATAGACCCCAAATGTCTTGAATATGCAGTCACTGAAGACTTGTGGTAGCCCTTGTAGCTGCTTGTATGGATGTCAGATACCAACTCTAAGGAAGAACTTGGATTTATGACTTGTTATGGGGAAAAACCATGAAAAAGTAAGGTAGGTGGCATGTATGATAGAAGTAACTTTGCTCTAGTAGGGCAAGAGGAGAAGAAGCCTTTCAATTAAAGAGATCACATCAGTTTGAAGGCTAAAGGCCAGGATGTGAAGAAACCCGATTGTAAAACACAAGTTTGGAAGCATTGGACGAGAGCTTGTTGCTGAGGGCGAGCATACATGGGGCACGACTGTTGTAGAGGTCTAGCAACCATAGAACACGAGGGAACCATGGGACAATTGAAGGAACAATAGAACAATTGGGCCTATTCGAGTCTTGTGGTCATCCTTGATATAATATGGAACTTGGCATTTACTGCAATGACAACAAGGGTTCCCATCATCAACAAACATGGAAACCCTAACATGCTTGATAAGGTTTGGATAGTGAGTTATACTCTAGTGCATTTTGTGCATGTTTCACGTGTTCCTTGAGTATAGAAGGCGAGTGGACCAATGGTGTAGATGGGGGTGATATACACAACGATTAAGCTTCTCAAGGGATGGCTTGAAACTCAAACCCTTGTTTTTGATCTCAACTTCACAAAGATCTAGAGGTGTTTGTCATGATGTTGGGAAGCCCTACACCGCATCATGATTTAGATGTGGCATTCAAGTGATCTAGGTGGCCATGACTTTGATCATGATTGTGGTCACGGGGGTCATTAAATGTGAGCATGAATGACGCAGGTGGGGTGGTTGAGGCTATGGAGCATGGAGTTGGTAGGGTGGGGCTATTTGGGTTGGCATCAAGCATGAAACTAATGTACATGTAGGCATTTGTTGCTCGATTTGGAGATGAGAGTCAAATTCGTGATTTTTTTAAGTGATTGTGCCAGAGGTTCAACTTACATGAAATGTGGGTTTTTGCATATTTGTAGAGTTTGCTCTATGGAGCACATAACTCATGGTTTTCTTTAAATTGCAGATTGAAAGTTTTCAGTGATGAAGTGAGTTGACTAGTGGAAGAGAGATATGCACAATGTTGGCTTGAATCAAGATTATGGTTTGGTTTTTTTGATGGTTCTTGGATATACTAACCATGGTAAATAGCAATAATACAAAATATATATCATAATGGAGTTGAAGATTCAATTACATGTAAATGGGCATATGACTGTAAGCCCTGTTAAGGCATGCACACCCTTGGTAAATTACTTGTGAAGTTTGAATGTAGACTTAGATGATAGGGGAGAGCATGTAGAATTCTTGATACCTTGGTTATAGACTTTGAGGGGGATAGGCTTTGGAGGTGAGTGGTGAAGGCTCACTCAGCTAGTTTGATTGGAATTGGGCAAGGGAAATCTCAAGTGACGTTTAAAGGGGGGCATGTTATGTTAAATTTGACTGGGTGAAAGAGTCAAAGTTGTTAGGTCAACAATGGTGGTTTTTGGGCCCGTGGTTTTGGTAGCCCATGGATTGCTTGTAATGAAGCGATTTAAAAGGCATGGGATACTCCATTATAATGTGCCTATAGGTAAGTGTTGTAGGCTTACTTGGTCGGGTTTGGCCAAGGACATAATTAGATATATTGATGTTAGTTTTCTCGAGTTGGGTTTTCCAAGTTAAATTGTGTGTCATGATTTATGTGTTGTTTCCATGTGTTTTATTTTACTAATTATTATTTTTCACATTTTAAAGTTTTAAAAATCTTGTACCCAAGTAGTGGCATCAATACCCTTTTTTTAGCTAACATAGGCCATACATGATTTGGATTCCATTATAACATGGCTTCTCCTACAAAGTCAATGAGGTCAAGGATGTAATTCGTAAAGAATGTCAAGCATTCTTTGAAAATATAGAGATCTCCTGCACCTATAAGATCATTGCATTGGAAGTTGAGATTCGACTTCTTAAGCAACTACCCAAAAAAATGGACATGTTTGTCAATATCTTAAAATAGGTCCAAGCATCAAGGTTCCATACAGGGTTCAATATTGCTCCAGATTGAGTTCCTTCTTTGGTTTGACATATTTCCTTGGGATATCTTGTTAGTTCTTACCTAAGATGGTTATTAACAAGTTTGATGGCATGCATGTGATGACTTGATTGGCTTTGTTATCGCAAAATCTAGCTGCCTAGTGCAAAGCCTCACTAGGTAGTGTAGGTTTAGAGCAACAATGAGATCAACCATTACTATCACCTTAATGGATTTTCCATTGCTATTTTGTGGTCATCTATTATGCCCACAAGGGAGGTTGGATTCACAATTATACTAAGGGGAGGGAGGATGAATTAGTGTAATACAAATTTTACTTATTTAAAACATTCATGCACTATAAAATATCAATCTCATAAGTATAACATAGAACACATAATATACGTGGAAACCCTTTAGGGAGAAAACCACAAAATTCTTTTAATTGATTGTTCTTTGTAGGCAACAATCTACTATTACATGCTTTGTAGGCACCAACCTATGTGAGACACCAATCCTCTCTGCTAATTTGTATGCACCAACTTACAGAAGACTCCAATCCCCTCTCCTTCTTTGTAGGCATCAACCTACAGGGGAAACTAGTTCCCTTTGAACTTTGCTTGCAATATTTTCTTTTATGATCCTCTCTTCTTTTATGAATTTTCGCAATCACATCATCAAACTTTGTTCTCTTTGAATTATTTGCAGTCACTTGAAAATGTAGCGAGCAAGGTCTCCTGGCTTTTGCCTTAGCCAGTGAAGACCTCAAATTGTCCTCATGAGTTAGACTTCATTTAGGATGAGTTATTTCTAGTTTACTGGATTAATCATCAAGTTAACATGCATAGAGTTGGAGCTTTAGTTAAGTGGAGTCTTCATCAGTTTGACTATAGAATGAGCTAGCAGTTAGCAGTTCAGTTAGAGCGAGTTAGTCTTCAGTCTTGATTGAAGGAAGAGCGAGTTAGATCTCCAGTGTTGATTGGAGAGAGCATGAGTCTACAACTCCAGTGAATGATTGGAAGGAGAGTGAGTAACACTCTCAGCTAACTTGTTATCACAACTTGAGTTCTAAATTTGTATTTGCCTAATTTAGCATGGATTGAATCTGTAAAAGAAGGACGAAAGCACAAGGATTAAACAATTGTTTTGTGCACGAGGTTGTGAGACAAAGCAAGCTCACGAGATTGTGAGAGAGAGCCTTGATTATGGAGCGCAAGAATTAAGTTCTAAGAAATAGGAGCCACAAGTGCGTTATAATTTAGGAGAATTGGTTGTGTGTAGGTTGTATGGAGTTGCGGTCCTAAAAAATAGGAGCTCAAGTGCACTAAGAAATAGTGCTAGAAGCAATGTTGCAGTAATTGTTATCAGGATTTAATCGGCGAGGGGAAAAATCAGGAAAAAATCGTAACATACAAAAATATTCATTTTTTTTAATATCTAAAGCATCTACAACATAAAATAAATACATTGACACATAAATATGATAAAAGAACTAATATATAAGATGTTTAATATCATTTCTAGTGCTACATCACACATAACAGTGAATCATGTCTTGAATAGTAAGTCCTGACTCATGACTCCCAACTCAGCATCAAAATATCAACAAAAAATATAATAATGTATCTCATGAGTCATATCATGAGTCATAATGTCATATACAATGAAATGAACCAAATAACTAAAGTCTAATACCACTGATTTCCTCTGCCCCTCTTGCGAGAAACCTTTCCCTCTAGATGTAGATGCCGATGGAGTTGGCAGTGGACTCTGCTGTGCTCTAGAAGCTAAAGAACTAGGAGCTATAGGAGGTAGACCACGTCCTCTACTGGTGGCAGGGGTAGCCCGGGTAGGTGGTGTCACCTCCTCCTCCTGTTGCTCCGCCTCCTCCTCCTCCCCCTCCACTACCTCCTGCTCTAACCAATCATTGGCAGACTCCATGAGAGGCCTCTCGACCTCAACCCTCCATGCAACAGTGGTGTCAATCCCATTCAATGATATGGCCTCCACATCAGGTGTCCTCTCAAGTTGACTCACCCACAATCGAAGATTGTAGTAGACGTAGACCATGTCATTAAGTCGCTGGGACTCCAACTTGTACAAAGATCATGAAATAATAATTATAAAAAAAATATTGTTTAATGAATTCAAAAAATTATTTGGAAATTTGCAATATTTCAAGTGTTAACCTGTTGCGCTTCTTGTTGTGTATTTTTTCAAATACACTCCAGTTGCGCTCGCATCCTGAGGAGCTACATGTTTGGCTGAGGATTCGAATGGCAAGCTTTTGCAGAAGGGGTACCCTGGCACCATACATTCTCCACCATGCATCTACAACAAAATTACAAATAAAATTTTAAATAAACATAAGAAAAAAATGAAATTTGAAAGTTGAAGCAAAGTATGAAGTTATGAACTTGAAGAGACAATGAAATTTGAAACAAACTAAAAAATACCTAACATTTTAATCGTCCTATTAGTCACAGCCATGTCAAAGCCAAATGTGCCACTTGCCATCCTGTATGTCTCAATTTCTTTGGAGATTTCTGTACGTTCTGTTGAAGATCGCACCATCCTCTGAACACAGGTTAAGAATCCATCCATGATCTCAGCATCAAATACGAACCCACATGGGTAAGAAAATGCGGGGTTCAGGTAGATCCCTGCAGCATGAATGAGACGATGGAGTGTGTTGTTCCATCATTCATCAATCACTTCCCATAAGAGGAGTTGTCTCTGAAACCCTTCATCTGTCTTATCATCATAGTAGGCCCGAATGGATTCTTTTGCCTCGTCCATGGCCTCATACAAATAGCCCATTGCGGGCTTCTCACCATCAACTAATCGAAGAACCTTTACCAAAGGTTTAGTAACGGTGCACATCTCCTGCACTCCCGCCTAGAAGTCTTCCTGGTATGAAACTAATCTGCATATGGCCTCTCCCTCTGGTTTGTGGCTCATTGTCAAAGCATGCCACTCCTCTGAAAGAAACATTCTCTTCACATCCCACATAAAATTCAAGAGAGATTGAAGAGATATAAAATTGGTGGCAAACCGTGTAATGGCGGGGCACACCAACTCTTTGTTGTCGGTGAATTTTCTCATCAAGCTAAGCACAGATGTATGAATATATATAAATTTTGTAATGCTTTTTGATGACTCAACAATATCTTTGAGAAATGAAATTTTCCCTATGTTCTCCAACATCAAATCAATACAATGTGCAGCATAAGGTGTCCAAAATAAAGTAGGATGCCTCTCCATAAGCATCCTGCCAACAGCAACATAATTTGCAGCATTGTTCGTTATGGCTTGGATAACATGTTCTGCACCCACCTCCAAAATAAATACATCCAGTAGATCACATAAAGTTTTTGCATCTTTGATATGTGAAGATGCATCAATAGATTTCGTAAACATTGTCCCCTTGGGACAACTAACCAAGAAGTTTATAAGGGTTCTCCTCTTTTGGTCGGTCCAACCATCTGACATCACAGTGCATCCTGTTTGTGCCCATGATGCCCTAAACTCCTCCAATCTTTTGGTGCAGTCAACCTTTTCATTTTGAAGAATCCGGCCTCTAAAGTCATCATAAGAAGGGATTTTGTACCCTGGGCCAACAGTTGCAATAGCATCAACAACAGGCTGGAAAAATGGATTATTCCTTGCAACGCTGAAAGGAATATCACTCCAAAGGAGAAATTTGGCCAACAACTTGTCAGCTTGTTCTTTCTCAGTTTTTTTAAGCATTGAAGTGATAGATGGCTGTGAACTAGGCGTGGTTCTAGGAACAAAAAATGATGAGGCAGCTACCGGGTTGGTTGTAGATATTGATGCTGAAGTAGAACCAGTGCCACTTCCTTGTTCACCTGAGCCTAACACAACCTTTTGTTAGTTGCTTCTTCATTTCTGCTTTGGTGTCTCTATTGTGCTCTAAATTTTCCAATGATCTCATGGCTTTTCAGATGATTTTAGGATTTGTATTTGAGCAAGGCCCTACATCAAATCTAGGGATTTGTGTAAGGTTATACTTCAATCTATAACCCCCCCTGACATATGTTGCCCACACAACTTGCAAGACAAGTTCATTCTATCAAACCCTCCATCAGGTTCACCAAATTCCCACAGAGGGTCCAATTTCCTTGGCATGTTTGTAACTTGGTTGAACTCTGGATTCTTGAGTTTTAAATTTGTAAGATGAAGTTTGACTTTGAACTTTGAACTTTGAAGTTGAATGGTGATTCGGGGAACCTATGGCAAAATAAGACTTACAATTTACAAGTTACAAACTTACAATTTACAAAAACTAAAAAAAAATTACATACATGAGTAACATAACAAAACACATGGAATTTTAAATTTTTTGACAATTTAAGAAATTTTAACAAACAAAATGAAAAATCAAATGACAAAAACCCCATCAAGATTCAAATCAATTCAAAAATATTTGATAACCCATCGAGTTCTTTTGATAAACAATGGGTTATCCAGATTCCAGACCCAACCAAAAACATAAAAAAAACCAAAACAAAGTTACAAAACACAAAATTTTGGTGCCCATACCGGTTTGATGGAGAAAATTTCCCAAACGACCAAGAGGTCACTCCAAAACCATGTTACTTGGGAGCGGGAGCGGGAGCGAAAACGGGAGCGGGAGCGACCATTTTCAGAAGCTCCCGGTTTGGGAGCGAATCCGGGAGCGATTTTTTAAAAATATATATATATATTTTTTATATTTTTTAATTTTTGATACATATATGTCAACAAAAACATGTAGAATGATGAATTAGACATAAAAAACATAAAAAAACATAGATTGATCATTGAACCATATCACATCAATCATCTAGAAATTATAATCGTCATCAACCATGTCCACAAGTTAGTAAAATACATATTACAACTGCAACATATTGAGTCTTATAAATCATGATTCATCAAATTCAATATTAAAGTTTCAACTTCAAGCTTTCAGAATTGAAAATTCAATAACATTTATCATCATTGATCACCAAAGTTGTACTTGTAAGCTAAGTTTAACCATTACAAGAAGTAATATCGAAGATATTTCTAAGTCCTAACTTCTAACTGTTAACATGATATGAAATGTTAAAAATTTATAAAATGAAACATGAATAATGAGATGAAATGAAACAACTTTAGTCTTTCACAAAGCATCATATTCATAATTCACAATCATTACCAATGAGTTATAATTGCCAAGGCCCAACTTCAAACTTCAAATTTTCATTGTCACAGTGATATAATGTTTACAAAAAATATCATAATGATATGAAAGAGTCAAGAGTCAAGAGTCAAGAGTCAAGGACTCAAAACTCAACAGTTATGAAAACTAAAGTCTAATAGAAACTAAAAAAGACAAGTAAACTGTAAATCTACATGTGGCCCTTGCCACGAGAGTCTCCAGGAGTATAAGCAGGTCGTGGTGGTCTTCTAGGAGTCTCCCGCACAGACCGACGACCAGAATTAGAACCTCCACGCGAGGGTGTAGATGGAGGTGGCGACAGCAAAGGAACAAGACTCGGACCTCGAGCACTGCTACTGGATGGTGGAGGTGGAGGTGGAGGTGGCATGGCTGCTGCTTCATTTTCATCCCTTACAAGTTCCTCTTCTAGTTCTTCAATATGTACAATGCCATCCTCCAAATTGTCATCCTCTGGGTGATTGTCCCAAATTTTATATGTGGGATCCTCATTAGCCCGATCACAGTAATGACTCAACAACCTCAAGTTGTAGTGCACATAAACCAAGCTTTCTGCTCGGTTTTCATTGAGTCTGTTTCTTTTCACATTATGTATATAACTGTAGGTGCTCCAACACCTCTCTGCAGAAGAAGAATTTACAACCTGTGAAAGAACTTTTTTTGCCAATTTTGGCAAAAGTCCGTGGCCGCCATATGTTTCCCACCATGTGAGAGAATCAAATTTATCTTTGTCGTCCATTGCATGGAAGTTACCATACAAACCAGTGCAACTGAAGTATTTGCCTATTTCAAGGCGCACAGCTGCACATTCCTCCCTGTCAGGTACCAACTTTTCTAATGCTTCCAGATATCCTTTAGTTACCTCTTGATCTAAATGGGGTTTGGTCCTAACCCCACCCCCTGCTGTAGGTTGGCCCAACCAAGATGTAGAGTAGTATTTTGGCGTAAGGATATACGCCAAGCAATGTAGTGGAAGGTTAAGCCTATTCCACCATTCACACACACAATCATGAATCAGTTTGTACAAGTTGGGATCTCTATTATGAACAATGTCTTTTATTTCCCCCAACATGGTATCCATTTGCTCATACACCTCGCCAATCACTGGTTTGTCTGTATCTGCAAACCGAATCATGTGATAAATTGGCTTGGTGAAATCCAATACCTGCCTCACAGTTGTCCAAAACTGCCCATCAAGAGCGGCCTCCTCCACCATTTCAAAACCTGCCATGTCAGCTACATTTGTAGCCCTTTCCTTTAACACCTGCCAATGTGGACTTGATACCATGCTAGCTAATGCCTCTCTTACCTTCAAAAGGCGCCTGAAGGTGAGGTAATAGCTACCAAATCTAGTCCTCGCAATCTTCAGCAACTCCAATCTCGAGTGACTGCGGAAAAGGCCATGGGTATTGCTATGATTTGTAATAAATTTTATCATTTGTTTTCCTTTCTTGTACAAATTACCAATCCATTGGTATTGTTCATTTTTGTTTTTGACAATATCATGCAACAGAAGGTTCAATGTGTGAACCAAACATCCAGACCAAAATATGTTCGGGTATTTATCCTCAATAATTGCTCCCGCTGCCTTACAATTAGGAGCATTATCAGTGATGACTTGGATGACATTGTATGGGCCAATACGCTCAATTGTTTCAAGTAATGCTTCTGCAATGTTGATGGCGGTCTTGAACTTGTCTGAGTAATCATGTGCAGCTAGAAAGATGGGACCACTAACAGACACAGCAAGAACACTTATCAATGGCTTGCCTTTTACATTTGTCCATCCATCAGATACAATGGACACCCCATTGTCAGTCCAAGAACTTGTCATTTTATTCAAAGAATGTGATATTTTTGCTTTTTCATGATCAAGGCCAACAGTTCTTGCCTTGTCATACCCAGGGCTCTTGTATCCTTTAGGGGCATCATTTATGGCAGAAACCATTTCGTGCCAATAAGGTGAGCGTAGAACATTGAATGGTATCCCACATGCATAGAGAAACCTGTAAACTTTTGAATCCACATCATTCCTACACCCCTCATCAAGGAAATCTGATATGGTTCTACGCCTTAAAGATGATGACCCTGTGCCTCCATGTCCATATCCACTGCCTTGGGAGGATGCTGAAGGAGTTCTTTGTGATTGTGAGCTTGGTTCAAAGAAACCCCTTGATTTTTTTGTTCTGTATTGGGCTTCCTCCTCTTCCCTTATGTATTTGGCTCTATCTGCTGTTGACACCGCTGCACAAGTTTTAATTCCTATTTGTTTCTCTCCATCCCATGGCCTTTTCCCGCAGAGGTGTCTTCTAGCACGGGTGTATGAACCTGTGTAATCAGTGTTGCAATGGGGGCAATGAAATTTAGTGGTTCCACCCCCTCTCCCTGTTTCAGCCCTGTGAACATATTTCCACAATGGAGTTTGGTCTTGTTTAGTTTTTTGAGGGTCATGTTCACCCTCCACCTCCTCCTCACTGGGGTTTTCACCCATTTGACTTTCTCCGGCTTCTTCATCCCCCTCTCCAGTTTGGGGCCCCCTCCGTTTCCTACTCTCCAGCACCATAATAACCATAAAAGGGACCAGGAAGAGGAAAATGCCAATAAATATCTCCAGGTCCATGGTGTTTGATGTTTGTAGGGTTTTGATTCTTGAATTTGCAAATTAATTTAATTTATTGGGATTAATTAATTTAATTTAAGTACATGATCTTTAAACTCAAACAACTAAATTAAATTAACTAAATTAACTACCTAACCAGCTAAACTAACTAAATTACTAAGTTACTTACCTCTGCAGGCTTGCTCCTCAGCACTTGCTCCTCGCTCCTCAGCACTTGCTCCTCGCTCCTCAGTACTTGCTCTTTGCTCCTTTGCTCTTGCTCCAACTCCAAACTCAAGCTCAATGAAGTTATAATGAATTTTTTTTGGCCCATTGGGCTTATAAAACTAAAAAAATTTTCTAAATTTATTTTATTTTATTTATTTATTTTTATTTTTATTTTTATTATTATTATTTTATTTTTTATTTATTTATTTTTTAATTAATTAATTAATTAATTATTATTATTATTTTTTGTTTTGTTTTTGTTTTTGTTTGTTTGTTTTGTTTTGTTTTGTTTTTTTTTTTTTTCTTCCCGGGTCCGGCGGATTTTTTTTCCCGCCGAACCGCTCTCGGCCTGGCTTTAATGTTCGGGAGCGATCGCTCTCGGGCATTAAAAATCGCTCCGGGAGCGCCGGAGCGATCGCTCCCTAATAGACCAGGGAGCGCAAATTTTTTTAAGGGAGCGCGCTTCGGGAGTGGGTTCGGGGGGGGGGGGGGGGGCGCTCCCCCGCAACACTGCTCCAAAACCTCGTCGCTGCCGGAGCGCCGTTGTCTGTGCAAATGATTTCCAAAAGTCATGTATTTTGCTCTTATAAACACGATGTTTTAATGGTCGGCGATTTTTTGCTATCGAATCGCGAGTTTTTGGAAAAAATCGCCGAAAAAAAAACTTTATATTTATCAGGCGAAATTAAAAAATCGCAATTTTCGCAACACTGGCTAGAAGTGTGCTAGGAAATATGAGATCAACACAAGGAATAAGGAGGCCAAGTGTGCAAGGAAGGAGGAGCAAAATTGAAGCAAGACAACATCGTTTGCAGAGCAAGTCAAGGAGGCAACAGAGGAAGAATTGTGTGTAGGAACCAATATCAAGTAGTGATCAAGGCAGGCCAAGATCAATTGTATCAGATGAGAATTGTGTGAGACGTAGAATGCTTTCTCATGGGAGATAGATTGCTTTGTAATAGATTCTTTTTTTTTGCTAATGCAAGAGTTAGACCTTCAAATTCATTAATCATCAAATAGAGTACATAAAATACAAAAAATTCCGCATGGTCGTGGACCATGGAGAGACCCTATCAAAACCTGAAACCGGGATCAAAGCCCATGCCTCCCTCCCTACAACCAAACCTTACATTTCACAAATGAATGAAACAAGAATCAAGAAACGGAGCCGAAAAGAACCAAAAGAGTCAATAAAATAAGGGTATTGTGTCCGTCCGATTTCTTAACCCGAGGCACAATGGTTAGAGTGAAAAGTCTTTTAAGGTCAAGGACACCTGCTCCCCGCCAAATCCTAACTTGCCCGTTTAATCTTAACCGTTGAACCTTACCGTTCAATCCAATGACTATGGACCAATTCTCTGTGTTATGCAGCCTGCTATTTATCTCTAGGACCCACAGACATGCACGATCAATCCCATCCGTTGATCTGCACTGTATGATCCAACAGTTGAGACTGATATCGCACCCGCCTACCTTCGCGCACGTTAGCGTGCGATGAGGGCGGTATTCCTCCCGTCCCCACCGCCACGTGGAGCACGCTGAATGGGATTGCTCCCGAAAAGGAAAAACCGCTTCCCGCCTTTGAGGGCCGCGATCCCCGGAAAACCGCTCAGGTCGCGGTAGAGTGAGCCCATCGGAAAAACTTCGTGGTAATGTGTGCCAACCGGAAAATCTTCGCAGTAAAGTGAGCTCGCTGTTTACCACTGGGACCCGTAGACTTGCATGATCACTTTCAGCCGTTGATCTGCTGTGAATGATCCAACGGTTGAGATTGATATTGCACCTGCCAACCTTTGCGCACGTTAGCGTGCGATGAGGGCGGTATTCCTCCTGTCCCCACCACCACGTGGAGCCCGCTGAATGGAATCACTCCCTAAAAGGAAATACCACTTCCTGCCTTTGAGGGCTGCGATCCCCGAAAAACTGCTCAGGTCGCAGTAAGGTAAACCACCCGGAAAAACTTCTGGTTTCTTGGCCACCAATGGTCTTCGGCATTCGACCTGTCGCTGCGTCAACCCTCCTTGAGCCGATATGCATTAAAGCATCCGCCATACTTCCAGTTAACCACAATACCAAAACCTCCTCGTTGTTGCACCTGGACCCTATAGTGTACATAATAACCTGGAAATCGCTTGTTGACTACTGCAAGCCACTCTCAAAAGACCTGATTGAGAGCAAGCCTCTAAGCAAATAGCTGCTGGTCAGCTGTGCCTGCCTCCATGGCTCTTTCACGGAACACTGTCTTATCTTCATCTGCCTGGTTTTGACACTCCGTTTTTAATCTGTTTTGAGGGAGCTCTTGCCAGTCCATCGCCACTCTATTATCTATGCAGATCACTCCTTGATTGCCCAGCAAATCTGCCAGTTTATTAGCCTTTCTACGTACATGTACAAAACTCATTGTTCTCAAGCTCTGTAGGTGACTGTGAATCTGTTGAAAGACTTGGATCAGCCTCCAGTTTCTTGAGGCCTTTTCTGGTTTCGTTCCCCAGCTTATTCTCTTGACCGAGTTAATGATTAACTCGGAATCAGCTTCAATGATCGTATTTTGGCGGTTTTCCTGAACCAGGAACTCTAGACATTGTTCCATGGCCATCAGCTCCGCCATGTTGTTGGTTGCTTTGCCTAAATGACCATGGAAGATAAACATAATCCTTCCATTATCATCCCTTAACACCCCTCCGTGGCTGGCCGTGCCCGGATTACCTTTAGAAGCACCATCAATGTTGAATTTCAGAAAACCCTTAGGGGGAGGATGCTAGAAATCTAGCTCAGGATCCAGAATTGAAGCTTTCTTGACTAAGCCCTGAGGAACAAGCCCCTGCAACTCTAGCTTATATAGAATCCTCCATTCTGTAACAGAAGGGGGTTTCGTAGGGAGATTTTGGACAACAGTGCCAACAATTTCCTTAATCTGTTTTAGGATCAGATCATAGAGATACTGGGGAGATTTCTTAGCATTCTTGAAGATTCTATTGTTCCTTTCTTTCCAGACATTCCAAATAATGAAGCTTGGTGTTAGAGCCCAAGCTGAACTCAAAACTTCATTATCCGAAAAGTTCTTTCTCCAATTGGTTAGGGTATTGAAAAGACTTCCATTGTCTCTATCAGATTGTTGGAAGATAGAGGCAAAAGAATCCCATAATCTGGAAGTAAAAATGCAGTTGTTGAGAAGGTGCTCCATTGTCTCCTCTTGAACTTCACAGAGCGGGCAACTGGAAGGTCCCAGGACACCCCTTTTCCTAATGTTATCCCAGATTAGAATTTTTCTGTGCAGTACCAGCCACATGAAAAGTTTAATTTTCATCCACCCTTGAAGTTTCCATAGGTTTTGCCAAATCGTGTCTGGAGCTTGGGAATCTAGTTCAAGGAGTAGGAGTTTAGCTTCCTTGAGATTATAAGTCCCCTCATTATTGTCGCCCCATCTTAGCTGGTCATGCCCCCTAGAAACTGCCCCCGAGAAACTAGAATTTCCTTTGTTCTAACATCTTCATTAGCCTCTCAGCCTTGGCTTTTAGGGGACTGTCATTTCTGAGATCAAGTTTCCTCCAGTTTCTCCATTTCCTTGAACTGTTGTTTTGATCCCAAAAATCCTTAACTCTGGTGAGCTCCTTGGTGTTTGTTTCTGCTTTGAGGTCCTCCAAATCCTCCTTTAGCAAAATAGGTTCTTGTTGCCATCTGTCCTCCCAGAATAAGGCTAGGTCTCCCTCTCTAATTTCCCAGAAGTTGTGATCTTGAATTATGCTTCTGTTTTCCCAGGCTTTGTTCCAAATATATGATCCTCTTATATTTCCATCCATCCTTATGCAGTCATTATCTAGCCAAGAGCTTGCATATTTTTCTTTCCAAAGGATAGCCCAATGTGCCTCTAGTTCTTTGATCCATTGCCACCATAATTCTGCTCCTAAAACCTTGCTCAGAATCTCAGGATCATCCAATCCAAGACCCCCGTGGTTTCTGGGTTTATAGATTTTTTCCCAGGCAATCAGGGCCCATTTCTTCTTATCTTCCCCCTTGCCCCATAGAAAGTCTCTTTGTATGTTTCTCATTTGGTGCAGGATTCCTTTAGGAGCAGGGATAGCTGAAAGCATGAAGACTGGGATTGATTGTAGAACAGCCTTTGTGAGGACCAACCTGCCAGCCAAGTTTAGAGATCTCATAGTCCATTTCCTGGTTTTGTCTTGTAATTTATTAATTATCGGCTCCCAGATGCTCTTGTGTAATGGTTTGGCCGTTAGAGGAACTCCCAGATAATTTGAGGGGAGAGAATCCCTTTGAAAGCCCAGAATTCTAGATATGTTCCTCTGAATAGCAATGTTAGTATTGAAGAAAAAGATTTTGGATTTGGAAAGATTTACTTCCATACCTGAAGCCATGGCAAAGTCACTAAGGATTTGTTTATAAGCAAGTGCTTCTTTGACTGTAGGGATTCCTTGCAGCATGGTGTCATCCACAAATTGTTGATGAGTCAAGGCCTGTCCATTGTCCGAGAGTTGAAGACCCTTGATTTTACTGACTTCTTTTGCATTCTTGATAAACCTTCCCAGTCCTTCCATCATGAGGATGAAGAGGGAGGGTGAGAGAGGGTCACCCTGCCTAAGGCCTATGGAAGGAATAAAAGTCTCTGAAGGAGAACCATTGACCAGAATTGAGAAACTGGAAGAAGTGACCAAAGCCATAATCCATCTTACTCAATTGTGGTCGAACCCGAAAGCAGTAAGAACTTTCCTGATATAGATCCAGTTCAGCTTATCATAAGCTTTGGCTATGTCTAGTTGCATGATCATTCCAGCCTTTCTTTTGCTAGTAAGAGAATGCACCACTTCATGTGCTTGAATGATGTTATTAAGAATTTTCCTTCCTTCCACATATCCAGATTGTTCCCCCGAGACTAGTGAAGGAAGGAGGGGTTTGAGTCTATTAGCAACAACTTTAGATATTATCTTGTACACCACGTTGCACAAAGCTATAGGTCTAAACCTGTCAGGGGTTTGAGCCAATTCCTGTTTAGGGATCAGGGCTATAAAAGTGGTGTTCAGAGCCTTCAAAATGGTTTTGTTCGATCTGGAATCCTCAACCACCTGCAGAATGTCTTGTTTGACAATATTCCAGCAAGCTTTGAAGAAGTCAACATTGAAACCATCCGGGCCTGGCGCCTTCCCATTCTGCATTTCTTTGAGTACTCCACTAACTTCCTCTTCAGTCACTGGCTTGTAAAGATTGGCATTATCCTCTCTGGAAACCATCTTGGGTATATGCTTAGTGAAGTCCCGGATGTGGAGTTCTCTATCATAACAGGTTTCCGTTGCAATGTTTCGAAAGTGCTGGACTAGAACTGCATCTATTTCTTCATGAGAATTGAGAAGATTTCCTCTTTCATCCTTGATCAAAGAAATTCTGTTATGAGCTCTATTTGCTATGGTGGATTTGTGGAAAAATCTTGTATTACATTCACCTTCTTTTAGCCACTGAACTCTAGATTTTTGTCTCCAAAATATTTCCTCTTGTTTGCATAAATTCTCCCAGTTTTGATGATATTTGGTGGCTTGATCACTTCTTGCTTTGTCATGACCCTCCGCAATAAGGGCTTGGTTGAGTTCTTGCATTTTACCTTCAATAATTTTTTTCTCTTCAAAGATGTTACCAAATTCATTCTTGTTCCAGTCTTTAAGCCGGAGCTTGATGTGTTTTAGTCTTTTTTGAAGAAGGAACATGCTGGTGCCCTAAATGTTTAAATCTGTTGACCACCATTTGGCTATGTTGCTGATGAAGTCTGGGTGTGTAAGCCAGAGGTTCTCAAATCGAAAAGGTTTGTTCCTGGGGGTGCCAATGCCATGAACCTCCAGTTGTACCGGCCAGTGATCTGAGCCTCCAAAGGGGAGCATACTTGCTACCATTTCCTTGTCATTGAACATAAGATCCTCCGAGATTAGGAATCTGTCTAATTTAGAGGCCACCTGAGACTCTCCTACTCTTTTATTGTTCCAAGTAAAGATTCCATTACTCGTTACAATGTCCACCAACTTCATCTTATCAATAAAGGTTTGAAAAGCCAAAGAATCTTTGCTTAGAACCCTAGTTCCCCCTTTTTTCTGTAAGTGATTTGATCATGTTGAATCACCTCCCAGGATCCAGGGTATTCCTGCATGTCTGTCTCTAAGATTCTCCAGAGAGTTTAGAAGCTTGAGTTTGTCGTTCATTCTTTGAGGACCGCAAACATTCGTTACCAGGTAGGTATCCTTGTCTCCCACAGGTTGAATGACTACAGATAAATAATCCATAGATGCCTCCGCATCTATTAAGCCATTTTTTTGTTGATTCCAAAGAGTGAGAATACCTCCTGCTGTATTCTCTGCTTTGACTTCCAGAAACTTAAATATATTGAGCCATTTATTATGGATATCTCTTATCTTCTGGATGGAACACTTAGTTTCCTGGATGAAGATCATATCCGGAGTTGCTTGTTTCATTCTATTATTTAGTAATCTTTGTTTCCTTTTACTACCTAGACCCCTAATATTCCAAGAAGTGAACTTCATAATTAAAGATTAGTAAAGGAGTAACTGGATAGGTCTTTCATCTTACCTGAATCTATCATTAGCTTTCCACATTCCATCAACAACTCATTCTGCTTTTTTCTGCCCTGTTTCTTCCCTGGGTTTCTGAGTGCTAGTCCCGCTGTGTTTTTCATTGTTTTCACTCCTTCGTTGCCCTGCCTATCTTTGTGTTTTTGTCTGTCCACCCCTTTAGTCTGGGTTTTCCATAAAAACAACTGCTGAACTTTGTTGAACTCCTCTGTGGGTAATGAATCTAACCCTTCTTTGGTTCCTTGATTCAAGAAACCTTCCAAATCTAGGTTTTCTTTCTCAAGAATTTCCTGGAGCTTATGGTCCTCCATTTCCATCTCACTTTGGGTCATTTCATGATCCATCTCCTGTTCTGCATCATTCATCATAACTGCTTTCTGTTTGTTATTATCTTGTGTTTGTTCCCTTTCTTCTACTTTCTCCTCCTCCACTGGACTTCCTTCCTTTGCCTGATCTGTTTCTATGGAACCTTCGTCTACTTAAGGACATGAAACATGTTTTGGTTAGCTTGCTGCCCAGTTGATTTACGTGGCTTTGGTCCTCTTTTGCCTCCTTTTCCTTTATGTTCCACCTTGACGAAGCTTTTTGAATCCTTCATTGTGTCAGTTTTGTTTTTGTTATCTATTTTACTGAGAGGGCAGTCTCTGAACAGGTGTCCATGCTTGTGACATTTGAATGGGATGTGTTCATAATCTACTGTTTGTATCCATTCTTCATCAAAAACCTCCAAAATAACCTCGTCCGGCAGAGCTCCAGAGAGATCCATTTCCACACATATTCTAGCAAAGGAAGTATACTTTCCCCTTCTAGTGGCCTCTGAAACTTTGACAAATCGACCTAGCTTATTTCCTATGGCGGCTAGAGATTCTATTTGCCAGTAATCAAGAGGTAGAGAATAGAGTCTTACCCAAACCGGAACCGATGTAAAAGTTTCGCGTTCCGGGACAAAATTCATAATCTAGGGTCGCATATAGAGGCCTGCTGCAGCATAAAAGTAGGGCCCTCCTTCAAACACTCTATCCTTATCTTCAATACTTGCAAATACAACAGTGAAAAAAACCTTAGACCCAAGATGTAGGTCAATGCTGCCTTTTGGTTTCCAGTGGTATTTAATCCACATTTGTAAGCCTTTTTCAGTGGGCCATAGACCCATGAATTTACAAATGATAGCATAATTTTGCATGTGATCCCTGTGCGCTTGCAGCACTGGCTTATTTAAAATGACCCTGGGAGTTACCGCCGCTTTGGGTTTGCATGGTCCCATGTGTGCTTTGTCTTTTGTTCCTTTCTCCTTGTCTTCTTCCTCATTTTCCTTTGCATCATTATGCTTCCTTGACTTAGTTCCCTCCTGTTCTTCTTCACTGTTTCTTTCCCTTCCTTCTGAAGGCTCTCTGTTGTTTTCCATTGGGTTTTTTTCCCCTGCTGGCCACAACTTGCTTGTAGGAGGGAGTGGAGCTCCCTCCTTTGCGTCCTTCCATGGAGAACGCCTCTGTATCAGTCCGAAACCCTGGTTTTTCCGTCCTGCCTTGCGCTCCTCCCAACAACAACCAAGACCCAAGGTAATAATTACTTTCGCTTTGTAATAGATTCAATTGCTCCAAGAAAAATCAATAAAATAGCCACATCAAGCAAATAGGTTTTCCCTATTGTGTTTCTTGAGAAAATAAGAGTGTCAATTTGTGTATGTGTTTTTTATTCTGTTGCTTATAAGTTGTTAAGAAACTCTGTATCTTGGTGAAAGTAAACTAATTTCAATTTTCAGTAATTCATATAAGTAGTTGCAGAGTTTCATGGAAATTTAACAATCCCAACTTCTTCAAGCTGCACTCTTTGTTTACTGTCACTTATTAGTCACTTCTCCCTTCAATTATCAATTCTTTGCTCTGAACCAAACGCTTCCTTCAGATCCCAATTTATGAATTTGTAGTCTTTGCTATCTAACACTCTTATGGCACTTTTCCCATCAATATTCCATTTACCAACGTAATCTTTATTATCTAGTGCTCCCTTCAACCCACTGTTCAAATGTATTCTTTAACATTGTAATTAATATATATATTGGTGCTTCCTTCACCCCAACCTTTAAATTTGGCTCTCCCTTTAATTCCTCATTTCAAAGCTTGGTGTATTATGAGGAGAGTGCTTTTTTTGAAAAACTCCCTCAGTTCCTTTAAAAACCTTTATTATATAAGCCCTTTGTTTGACCCAACGTTTCAAAACTTCGCGCTTATACAGTTGAGTGTATATTTTTCACTTTTATTACGCTTTAACCTTTATAAGCTCCTTTCAATCCAACCTTTTCAAAGGTTTAGTGCTCACACACCTTACTTTCACCTATACGCCCATACATAATGACTAGGCCTTTTTATATCAATATAGTGGTTAATCAACAGTGAGAGATGAACCAAAAATTCCCGAGTCTTCACACTCTAACTCACATAGTTACCGAGGGTGTGGGAGGGGTCTCAAAACACCAATTTTCGCCTTTCATTGGGAAATCGGGAAAATCCATGGAATCTTTAGCGTTGAATCACTTACAAAATCGACTTTTTCGTGGGCCTTAGCTCTCGGTGTTGCAGCTTGAGCACCCTACGACCAGGGGCCATAATTGGGGGCTTTGCTAATTCATAACGAGATATCGACAAATTTATCCACAAGTGCACCACAAATCCTTTCGGGTGTCGATATGTCGAGGGATCTAAGCCCTTAGCATTGGAGCTAGCCTCTCTAAGATTGAGCACTGTAACCATGAGTAATTGTTTCACATATTGGGAAAATCCTAAAACTTTTGCTTTTTGGCTATAAAGACGATATGCTGAAATGTGCAGGGCTCTAAGCCCTTTGAAGCTAAACCTTAAGCCCCTTGTGACTTGTCTCTATGACCAGGTGCTTATTAGAGCTCGAGATATCGATAAAATGTTGTGGGATTTAAACCCTCAGGCGCTACACCTTAGCACAGTGTGATCGAGGGTTGTGACCAAGAATTTCTTATATTGGATATTGGGAAAATTGGTTGTGCTCTAACTTGTAAAATTGGTGATATGCCGATATATCGAAGGTTGTTGAACTTTAACACCTCCATGATTAGGGGCTTGACCAAGGGCTCAAACACACTGGGATATCAATGATTCTGGTGAATTTTGTGTTTTACAATCTTCACTTTGTTGAGGTTTCAATAGACAAATTGACAGCTAATGCCAAAATTGTCCATTAATTGATTGTGGAGATTCAAAACGTTTGCTTTTGTGATAATTTTGCTGTATAATGAATTTTGTCGAAATTCGAGGTTTCACCAAGGTTCCTTTAAATTTGAGGATTCAACTCTGTTACCCAGCAAAAGTTGGTGACCCCATAGGAGATTTTTTCTTCTAGATTTGTCTTCAGCCGACAGTTAGCAGCCCCTGACAGCCACCAATGTAGGCGATATATTGTGCCATTTCATATTTGTTCCTTGAGCTAGTCACATGTCCCCTCGCCCATCTGTTGAGAGCATATGTTTGAAGGTGGGCAATCCAATCCTAAATGTATGTTTTTCATTGTGCAATCGAGTGATCATACTTGTTTTTCCTTGGGCACTTTGGGCATGGATTATTGGGTGACTTGGAAGAAGGAAGGGTTTTGACCATAGTCTTGTTCCCTCACCTTAAATTGGGGGTTAATACCCAATCTTAGTCTTGTGGAATCTCCTATATTGGCTTATAGCTTTAGGAATGGCACTAGTTGGTAAACCTTGATTTTTGGTAGAGCAATCCCATTTTCTTGTTTCACATTTTTCACTCCCCTCTGCACATTACAAGCCCTATTTCTTCATCTTCCCTCACTGGGTACACAAGTTACTCGTACACCCCCTCCCCTTGTCCACATGTTTGGGTTGGGCTTGGAAATGTTGCCCCAAAGGTTGATGCAACTAAAAAAAAGGTTAAAAGCATATCATGGCCACAAGCAAGAAACAAAAGAAAAGAATATTATAAAATGCAAAAGATGGCTGGGACATTATATTAGCATGTGGGAAAAAGCCAAACATGAGCTCTACCCCTTCATTATGGCCATCACACTGGTTCTTATGGCCCCATGAGTGCCCCCACATCATTAAGGAACCCATGCACGTTCCAACCCTTGGTCGGCGATGAACTGCCCCAGCTTAAGGGGGCAATAACTGCTTATATCATACACAACATGCTCTCATCTCCTGGAGCCTCGAACAGTAATATAAAGAAAAAAATCAAGAAAAGACCAAAGGAAAATGAAGAAGGGTGGAAAAGCAAAGGTCGGGGTAACTCATGTATCCAAGATTGTTCCATCCTACCTCTATACACCCAAATATATGGACATCCCTCATCATTACCATCCTTGAATCCATGGCATTTGGTTTTGAGGCCCCTGTGTCCATATCCACCTCATCATTATTCACATGACCTCTATCAATTGAAGGATGTACCTTGGACCCGTCTTTCCCTTTAGGCATTGGGAACACCTAATAAGGTTGTTTATTAGCCATTCCTACTTAGGGAGGTAACACTATTACAAGCTTAAAGCCCCAAATTTGGAAGGGAAGCTCATTATGAAGTCTCAGTGTGCCCTTGATTAATAAGCTTGATCCACTTAGATGCACTAATGGATTATTGTACCTAATGGTGATGGAGCATGTTGGATCTTATATGTAATTGGCAAGTGGTTTGAAGTTTCATCATGCACTGTGCAACTTAACTGGGCCCAAGACCACTAGAGTGTCATATTGACACCTTTAAGGGATGCAGTGAGAACCATGGGACTCCATCATGTGTTAGAGCATCATTTCATGCCATGGGCAACCTCAACACCTTCAACAGTTTGTTCATTGCCCCACATTATTTCTGGGATGATGCACTTGGACTAGTATGTCCTAACCGGCTTAGCATGATCATGGCAGTTGATCTAAGGCCCAAAGGAGGCTTGTCTCACCTTTGAGACTTGGGAGGGAAAGCACCATTGTTAGAGCCCTCTTTTGGAGCATTATACAAGGTTATCAAGCATCAAGAGACTCATGAGACCAACATTTATGCCCCAACACCACTCTGGGGCCCCACATGATGGCTTACATGGAGGATTAGGGGCCATCTCCTAGTTCATATTTTATGGAGTTTTCTCTCACATATTGGCACTTAGAGAACTCAACGTGGCCCTCCAATGGCCCTACACCAACATGACATCATCAATTCGGCTAGCAATTGGATGGCTAAATCAAAATATATGAAAGCTACTTGGTCGGCTTGTGACCATGATTTGTTTTTAGCACATTATTTTATAATTTTGGGAGCTCATTAGGCTAATTCGATTTAGAGAGACTCATATAAATAGAAGTGAGTCTCATTTATGAGTACTTATTATCATCACTTTGATTCTTCTCTTGTAAAAGAACTCACACTTTTTCTTCAGAGGCTATTGGAGTATCTTGGATACACTATGATATTTGGAGCTGATTTTTGATCTTGTTTTGGAGCTACTTCTCGAATATGTATGGATATATTGCATGATTATCTTGCAAGTTCTTTTGTTGATGAAATCTTTCTCTTGAAAATGTCTAATGTATGTAATCATTGCCAACTAATGCAAATGCTATTGTGCCCTAATTTTTTTGAAGATTTTTTTGGAAGCTATTTGGTTGCCTCTTGCATATGTTACTCATGATATAACATGCAATGAATATTCTTAGTGATGAAATGTTATTTTTCTTCATGAAACTCCATATTCTAATAGTAGGTAATTGTTGAAGGTTGATAGCTAGGGCATTTGACTCGCTTGAGGACAAATTTGGCCAATATAACGCATCTAGGATTCCATAGCCCAAAGGACTAGGTACTAGTCCAAGGATTTTGGTGATCAAACTCCTCTTTCTCCATATTTTCTCCTCTTAAATTTCAGTCCCCTAAAGGTAGGGCAGAAATCTAGGGCTTGTAGCAAAATTTTAGGGGGGTGATTTTTTGGGAATTTGAGGGTCCAAACATGAAGCTTAGGGTCTAGGTTACTTATGCTCCAAGTTTGGTGGGTATCCGCTCGAGTTTCATCCATAAAATCTCTTGCCCTAGGTGCTATTCTAAGAGGGAAAACCTAGGTCTTTCTCTCCCACCTTGGGGACTTCTTTGAGGGTTGTATGAGTTTAGTATTCATTGGAATAAATCATAAGGACCCCTTTCTTCTCTCGGGCTTTGACCTTGTGAATACCTGTTACCATTGAGAAACCTCAAAACCCTAGGTCTTGTGCCTTCTTTTCTACGGTTTTTCGTAGAGAGCGGTTTGCTTCTTTGAAGCCTTGTACCTATTAGAAAATTAGAAAGGCAGAAATATTTTCTTATATAGATAATTACTTGTGATTCTTTTATCTTTATGTTCTTCTTTTATCTTTTAGTTCATCAAGCAATTACCAAAAACTAACACAAGGACACCAGATGTAGGCGGACAACTAAGGCAAAACCCCTATCTAGGGGAAATCCCAGTCAACAATTCTTCCTTCAATAGTTTCTTGAGATAATCCAAGACTCTTTGACCTAGAAAAAGACTTCCTCCACACCAAGTCAACCCTCAATCCTTCTTGCAGCTGATAGCCCTACAAGAGCAACTTCGACCTAGCAGCATCAACATGCAGTAACAACTTCGACCCAATAGCAGCAACAACAGCAGCTTCTACTAGACTAGGAAAACTTCGATCTCCTTTGATACACCTCAGAAGTGAGAGAGAGTTGGCCCAAAATTTCGATCTTGGTATCTTCTATCTTCCTCCAAAAACTCACACTTTTTTTTAGCTCTCCTTCCAACTCTTTTCCAACTTTGCACTTCCCAGCTTCCAACTTCAGATATCGAACTATGTGTGAGAGAGTGAATTGCTCCAAATGAATTTGTATATATAACCTTCCAATGAGGTCGAATTACCATTCTTAAGGTTGACTTGGTGTGGAGAAGTCTAAATTCATTTTTGACTCAAAAATAATTCTTGTTACATGATTTGAAAGCCCAAGAAGGGTCTCTTTTAATGTACATTGACTCTAATGGTTCAGAATAAATCCTAGAAGTCCTCAATGGGGACTTTGACCTAAAACATGATGACCCAAGCATGAAACCCATGCTTTAGTAAGTCATAATAATAATATTATTATTTTTCTTCATTTTTTTGATAGGTACATCTCATTGTGACTCAAATACATTTATGATGACCGAACCTAGTTACATATTTCAACACTCCCTCTTAACTAGGGATGTATTCACAAGTACAAGGAAGATCTCATAACACATGAACTATGAAGAATTTAGGCACTGCAATGCCATGGACTAGATTTCTGACTAGGGCAATCTATCCAAGTTCCTTCAATAGTTTAGGCTCCGCAATGCCATGGACTAAATTCTTGACTAGGGCAATCTATCTAGGTGGGACGAAGATGGACTAAATTTTTCAACCTCTTTAGGTACCATCAGGCTTACTTTCTAACCATCAACTCAGGGATCTAAGTGCGTATCCGAGGTCAAAGCTCCATGACCAATGCCAACCTTCCTACTTCGGGAACTAGACGTCAATGCAAAGTGTCGACCAAATGTCTTCCTAGGCAATATGTCTCACACACAAAGCCTCAACTTTCCTGATTATTTTAATCGTTAACAAATCCTCCCCGATCAAACAAATCAGTAACAAATCTCTCTCGATCAAACTGATTGATAATACTAAGCATGTAAAACATGCTATCAAACCCCCGATAGATTTACTTGTACAAGCACAACCCCAATCAATTACTAACTTTCAAATGTACATAAATAAATACAAACCTCTGGGGTCTTCCAGACAACTAGATGTTGTTTCTCAATTTATCATAATAGTACTTTCAAATGAATCTTGATAGAAGATTCCTCAATCATACATTTTCCTTTCCTACTTCACATGCAACAAGATATTTTTCAATCAGACCCTCCTTTTCTTATCTTAGTAGCTCCTCAAAATGCATTCTCCAATTTCTTCTTTCAAATTGTTCATCATGACTATGATATGCCCTCTTGTTAAAATTGGCAACTAGCGCCAAATTCTACCTTAGGACAACTCTATGATGGAGATGATTATTGCATTGGATTCCTCTTTTCAAGAGGTCCAATTTTGATATAAAAGATCATCCCATTATGACAAACAGAAATGGAATTTTGAATTTATGAGATCTCATGCACAAATTGTTAAGGTCAGCCTCAGTGAAATGTAGGCTCATAAAGCCCAATAGACGTGTCTCCTCAATCTCAACAAAGTGTATAAATAGGAGTGACCTCTCTCTCATTTGGACATCACTCATCTCATCACATATATCTCTCTCTCTCTCCTCTCTTGATTGGTTTGTACAAATTGGAGGCAACCTTCTCTACTTTGCACGTGTGAAAGGAGGACAAATTTCTGGTTTGTTTACTGGCCGAATTTCAGGAAAACAAAACAACGTTGACTAGCGTTGACTAGGGCTCTTTTGACCAACGTTGCCTGTGTTTTCTTGGGCAAAAATTTGACTTTTGGAGGCCGCATTTATTGGCTCAGATATCGAGGAGTTTGGGACAGTTTGACTAGGGTTGACTTTAGATTTGCCTACAGAGATCACAACAGTGTTTTCTCTCTCCTTTGATTGGTTTGACTGATCTTTTTTGGGCTGAGTTTGACCCTCTTGGAAGGTTGAATTGGACTGCTGTTGATTGAGCTACTTTGAGGACATTTTGGTACTACTTTGACCAATGTTGACTTTTTGGTTAGGGCTGCAGTTGACTGCTGATTTTGTCAAAATTGTTTTGGGCAAGTTAATTTGATATTTGTACTTTCTCTCTGCTAAACTATTGAAGAATAATGAGAAGATTTGATCAAAGGGTTTCCCCACATTGGGTTTTTCCTTGGCATCTGCCACATCTTGTGTCCTACTGTCTTGGCTTGTCTTCTGCACATGTTTTTGTGTTCTATCTGCATTTACTATCAATGTGTTTAAGTTAATGTGATTGCTACTGAATATAATTGGAAATTGTTATTGGGTTGATAAAGAACATTGAAGTAAATTGTGCTAAAGCATAGAACATACCGTTGTTATCTAAAATTAACATGGAATTAGAGCTCAAGTGAAGACAAAGCCCAAGCAAGAGTGAGAAAAAGCAATCACTAAGAGACGCTGTTGGACTAGGACTTGGAACTAGTCCCAATGACAACTACATCTTACTTCAAATCCGAGGACAAGGTTAAGGACAAATCTGACTATCATGCATGGAAGATGTCTCTAGATTTGACATTGGAAGAAAATGATGTTATGGACTATGTCAAAGGAAAAGTAGTGGCACCTCCTTCAAATGCATCTGCAGCTGCACAAACAAAGTACAAGAAAGGTGAGGTTAAAGCTAAGAAAATTATTGTTGATTCTATTCACAAGCCTTTGGTTGCATATATTTCTGATTTGGAAACATTTAAGGAGATGTATGACAAACTGGTTGGGATGTTCAAAGTAAATAATGCAAATCAAGTTCTCTTTCTCAAGAACAAGTTGAAAGACATCAAGATGGATAGAGGAGAATCCATCCAATCCTACTTCATGAGGATTACCGAGATCAAGAATGATCTTCTATCTATTGGAGAAGTCATTGGTCACAGGGAGCTCACTCTTATTGCACTTGGAGGCCTTACAAGAGAATGAGGTGTGTTCAACACTACCATCCTCAACAATGACAGGAATTCAGGATTTGATGAATTATTGGTCAGATGCACTCAAGAAGAAATAAGGATGATGGAAAGAGACAAGCCCTCAAATGGAAACAATCCTACCGCCTTCTCCGCTCATACTAAGAGGAAGAACAATGTTGGTCCAAGAAAACAAGGTCAAGGGTTCAAGCCAGGATTCAAAGAAGGAAGAAAAGGAAGATGCTTCAATTGTAATAGGTTTGGCCACTTCATTAGAGAGTGTCCTCACAAGAAGGATACTCCAAGAGATGATGACAATAATAACAACAACTACAAAGGCAATGGCAATCAAAGGAACAACAAGTTCAACAACAAAGGAAAGAGGAATGCTCCTGTTGCTTGAAATGGAAATGGTTGTCCTCCCAAGAAGTTGAGAAACTCGAGGTATGAAGAAGTTAATGTTGTAAAGCAAAAATAATTCTATCTCATTTCTGCCCTCACCACCACCTCTCCTTCGGATACATTGGATCATTAGTTGATTGATAGTGGTGCCTTGGGGCACTTCACTGGGTACAAAGAAGCTCTCTCTAACTTGATTGAAAATAAGACGAATATCGTGATTATACTTGGCGATAATGCCACTTATCTCGTGAAAGGAATTGAGACTGTGACTCTCCACTTAAATCAAGGTCAAACTCTTCATTTACAAGTACTATATGTACCTAATCTAAAAAAGAACTTGGTCTCTATTTCTGCGATGGAAGATAAAGGTTTCAAGGTGTCATTCATTCATGGGAAGGTTCGTGTTTGGCAAAGGAACCCAAGTGCATTCACTCTCGGATTCAGGGTTGAAGGTCTCTATCAGGTTGGAGGAAGTCTGTTGGGAGCAATGACTTGTGATACTTCTCTTCAATCCGAATTAAGATTTGCTCACTTTCTTTTCAAGATGGTCACAGGTATGCCCGAATTCAACTTAGATCATGAAGGTGTTTGTCAAGGTTGTGAAGCTGGAAAACATACAAGGGGACCATTCCCCTCAAGTGAAACTCAAACCACCGATATTTTTCAATTAGTCCATTATGATCTATCAGGTATGTTGGTATGTTGCTTGTGACATCTTTGGGTGGATATTTGTACTATGCTATTTTTGTGGATGACTTCTCTTGCAAAACATGGATTTATTTCTTAAAGAAGGTTGAAGTGTTCAAATGGTTCCTCTCTTTCAAAGCCTTGGTCGAGAATCAAACAAGGAAGAAGATCAAAATATTGAGGACAGATAATGGGACCGAATATGAATCAAATGAATTCAAAGACTATTGTAGAGAAGCTGGCATTAAGAGGGAGACCACTGTTGCATATACTCATGAACAAAATGGTGTTGCTGAAAGGAAGAATCATACTATCATAAAAGCCACCCGTGCCATGCTTCATGACCAAGGTCTACCGAAGTTCTTATGGGGAGAAGTTGCCAACACTGTTGTGTGTCAAAAACAGATGCCCACATCAAGCTTTGGACTTCAAGACACCTGAAGAAGTATTCACCGGTAAGAAATTTGATGTTTCTCATTTTAGAATTTTTGGCTGTCTTGTATATTTTCATGTGCTGAAAGAGAAAAGGAACAAACTAGATGCGTTTGGGAAGAAAGGAACGTTTGTGGGCTACAATGAAACTTCGAAGGCATATAGAATCTATGTGCCTGGTCAAAGGGAAGTGGAATTAAGTCCTGATGTCACTTTCGATGAAGATTCTGCTCTTAGGAAAGTCTAGGAAGAAAGGAACGTTTGTGGGCTACAGTGAAACTTCGAAGGCATATAGAATCTATGTGCCTGGTTAAAGGGAAGTGGAATTAAGTCCTGATGTCACTTTCGATGAAGATTTTGCTCTTAGGAAAGTTTGAGATCGTCCTATCCCTAGAAAGTACAATGATGATGTTGATGCAGAAAAGCAAGATGAACCTCTGTTTGATGAACCGATGCTCGATGTTGAAGGTTCGATGGATCCCATTGATCCACTTCCTAATGAGCCCTCTACTTCAAGAAAAATACCTTTGTGGCTCAAAGATACTCTTGAAGATGCTGAGAAACATATTCCACAGAGGGGGACATTTCGTAAAAGAAAGAAGTCGAATAGGTACCAAGGGTACTTAGCTTCCATGAGTACCATTGTACAATCTGAGAAACACCAAGTTTGGAAGGATGCGATGAACGAGGAGTATGAGTCGATCATGAAGAATGATGTTTGGGATGTGGCTCTGAGACCCAAGGACAAGTCAGTGGTCACTTCAAAATGGCTCTACAAGATCAAACATGGAGCTGATGGGAGTGTTGAAAAGTTCAAGGCTAGATTTGTTGCTCGAGGCTTCTCTCAAAAGGAAGGAGTAGACTATGATGAGATATTTGCACCAATTTTTCGATATACCACTATCCGTTCAATTATAGCTTTTGCGCTTCACAAGGATGGAGCCTACACTAGATGGATGTCAAAACTGCCTTCTTGCATGGCTCGCTTAAGGAGGAAGTCTATGTAGAACAACCCGAGGGGTTCGAAGTTCAAGATCGTGAGACACATGTATGCAGGTTGAAGAAAGCCCTCTATGGGTTGAAGCAAGCCCCTAGGGCTTGGTATGAGAGGATTGATAACTATCTTATGAAGTTGGGATTTACAAAGAGCGATGTTGATCCTAACATATACTTCAAGGTTGAAAAGTACAAACTTCTCATTCTGGTCCTTTATGTGGATGATCTCTTTCTGACAGGTGATGATCCTCATTCATCAATGCAAGAGAGAGTTGGCTTCCGAGTTCGAGATGAAGGACCTAGGTCTGTTGCACTATTTCCTAGGGCTGGAGTTCTGGCAAAAGCTAGATGAGATTTTCCTTTCTCAAGGAAAATACATTGTGAAGCTACTTGAGAGATGTGGGATGGTGGATTGCAAGTCCGTTACTACTCCGATGGAACTATACTTCAAGAAGCTATGTGGAAGTGCTGCTGGGCCCGGATTAGCGAACCCTTCTGAGTATTGTCAACTTGTGGGGGCCTGATGTCCTTGGTCAACTCCCGTCTTGACATATGCTTCACAGTGAACATGGTGTGTTAGTTTATGGTCGAGCCTCATCACATTCATTGGATTACTGCTAAGAATCTCTTGAGATATCGTTGGGGCACAATCCACTACGGATTGAGATACACTACTTGGAACTTGAGGCTACATGAATATTCAGGTGCTGATTGGGCTGGCAGTGTGGTGGATTGTAAGAGCACGTCTGGGTGCTGCTTCTCTTTGGGGTTTGCTTCAATATCTTGGATGAGCAAGAAGCAGAAATCGATTGCCTTAAGCACCACCGGGGCCAAATACAATGGCCTGTTGTGAAGCAATTTGGTTGAGGAAGCTCTTCAGTGAGCTATTTGAGCATGTGCTGGATACCACTGTGATCTTTTGCGACAACCAGAGTGGGATTTGCTTATCAGAGAACCCTGTGTTCCACGATTGTTCAAAGCACATTGATACTGGGTACCACTTTATTCGGGATATGGTACAACGGGGAACAATAAGGCCCCAACACATCAGAAAGGATGAGCAGGTCGCAGACATTCTCATGAAACCTTTGGGGAATGTCAAAATCTTAACCTTCCGAGAGAGACTTGGAGTCATGGAATGACCCTCCTATAAGGCTCCTGTATGAGTTCGACACTGAGCTCTGGGAGCTCCTGGGGGCTTGGGGTACTTCTTGGAGCTATGAGCGACCATAGGGTGAGTGGTTCATCTTCCCCTAGTGGTGCGCTATGTACAGGGGGATTGGTTCACCTTCCTCTATGATACCCCATGATGTTTGACATGTGTGTATGGTGAGTGGTTCACCTTCCCCTACCCGAACACATGTATGTAGGGTGAGTGGTTCACCTTCCCCTATGATTGACATATGCATAGGATGAGTGATTCACCTTCTCCTATGGCATATGAGCAGGATGAGTGGTTCACCTTCTCTTGCTGATGCCCCAACACACATCCTACCCATGGAGTCCAAGACTCATGGGAAGTACCTCTCATCTGGCCAATGAGTTGGGAAAAGATAGTAGGGACCATAGCACTACCGATGGATGCATCATGTATTGCCGTACTCCCTATGACTAGGATGCATGGTGTTCAACAACTTGATTTGGGATCAAGGATTGACCTTTGTCAGTGGAGAGTGATATGATCTTATGACTCACTCTCGACCACTTCTTCTTCATTATTACTTCATGATTCAACAGAGCAGAGCAGGGTAGTGATGACAGGGATGGTACAGGATAACAAGATGACAGATGGATTGGCAGGTGGAATTCTCCCTAGTTGAGAGGGAGTGTTAAAATTGGAAACTAGGGCCAAATTCCATCTTAGGACAATTCATGTGATGGAGATGATTATTGCATTGGATTCCTCTTTTCGAGAGGTCCAATTTTGATATAAAGATCATCCCATTCTGACAAGCAGAAATGGAGTTTTGAATGTATTCTCTCTCATGCACAAATTGTCAAGGTTAGCCTCAGTCAAATGTAGGATCATGAAGCCCAATAGATGTGTCTCCTCACTCTCAACGAAGTGTATAAATAGGAGCGACCTCTCTCTCATTTGGACATCACTCATCTCATCACATATCTGTCTCTCTCCTCTCTTGATTAGTTCATACAACTTGGAGGCAACCTTCTCTACTTCGCACGAGTGAAAGGAGGACGAATTTCTGGGTTTGTTTGTTGGCCGAATTTCAGGAAAGCAGAACAATGTTGACTAGGGCTCTTTTGACTAATGTTGACTATGTTTTCTTAGGTATAAATTTGATTTTTGGAGGTCACATTTATTGGCTCAGATATCGAGATGTTTGGGACAATTTGACCAGGGTTGACTTTAGAAATTACAATAGTGTTTTCTCTCTCCTTTGATTGGTTTGACCAATTTGTTTTGGGTTGACTTTGACCCTCTTGGAAGGCCGAATTGGATTGCTGTTGACCGAGCTGCTTGGAGGACATTTTGGTGCTACTTTGACCAGCGTTGACTTTCTGGTTAGGGTTGCAATTGGCTGCTGATTTTGTTAGAACTGCTTTGGGCAAGCTAATTTGATATTTGTACTCTCTCTCTCTATGCTGAACAATTGAAGAATAATAAGAAGATTTGATCAAAGGGTTCCCCACATTGGGGTTTTTCCCTGGCATCCGCCACATCTTGTGTCCTTTTGTCTTGGCTTGTGTTCTGCACATATTTTAATGTTCTATTTGCATTTACTATCAATGTGTTTAAGTTAATGTGATTGCTACTGAATATAATTGGATATTGTCATTGGGCTGATAAAGAACATTGAAGTAAATTGTGTTAAAGCATAGAACATACCATTGTTATCTAAAATTAACACCTCCCTCTTAACTAGGGAGATTCCTTTCATCCAAGATCCCTCTTAACTTAGGGAGATTCCTTTTATCCAAGCTCCCTCTTAATTTAGGGAGATATCTTTCATCCAAGCTCCCTCTCAACTTAGGGAGATTTCATTCATCCATGCTCCCTCTTAACTTAGGTAGTTCCACTTCTTTTATATGACATTGGAGAATCCTTCATCGCTTCCATCTTCTTATCAGAGTTATCATGACCATCACCATTGACGTCATGCTTATCATTTTACTTTATGTACCTGCACAACTTAGATAGCAAGTGCAACCAAATCTAAAGAAGCATGAAGTTAACCATATCAAAATCATATAATAATGGAAGCATTGACGTTATACATTAGATACCCAAACTTAGTTACAAACAAGAGACAAATATTCTTCAACTTTTGCTAGGGTTTTTGTAATAAACCCTAAACTATATAACAACCTTCATTACATCTAGGGTTTCAATGTTTCTTCCAGAGGTATGGCATACCCTACTACAACATATTGCAACTCCTAGAAGCAATTCAAACAAATATAGATCTACAATGTATCTAACAACTTTGCAATTCATATGTTAGACTTCCTACTAGGATTTAGTGCGAAACTCTAGATTTCATACATGAGCTCAACATCATGACTAGCTTCCACTAGAGTTTGTTGTAAACTCTAGATTTTTCCAATTCTCAACAACCACCATACAATTTCAAATGTGATCAACTTTTCATAAATCCCAGATTATTACACTGTCATCATATATCAAAGATTTTAACTTTTACCAAGGTTTAGTTACAAAACCCTAGAATTCACAAATACTATCATCCTAGAGAATCAAACTTTGACTAAGGCTTAGTTCCAAATCCTAGGTCCCATGACCATCAACAATTAGGTCAATACATATATCTAGGACTCCATCATCATTCACAAGCATATCATAACATGTGTTAGTGAAACCCAAAGACACAAATATCAATAAAAGTTGGACATAACAAACTTGATTAGACTAGGGCTTGATCAGGCAAACACACACATGCCAAGGATTTCATTTCTAGGACATTACAAGGGTCTTTCTTATACATCCTGCCAAACCCTGATGATACAGGGTTTCAATACAAAACATAGCAAACCCTAAATTACCAATACTTCAAATGTTCGGGATTTCAGACATCACCATTCAACCCTAACAAGTTAGGGTTTCCATAACCATACCAAAACCCCAAACATGACATCATCATACATTTTCTTTTGACTTCAACAATAACCCTAAGTAGGCTAGGGTTTCACACATTATCATCGACATACCCTTAAGTTAGGGTTTTCACAACAATAATCAAAGATATGGGGAGGGTAGATTTATCTAATGATGAATCACCCAATCAAGAATCTTTAATATTCAAGAAAGCTAGACACAATGATGTTAGTAATAGTTTATCAAGAATGAATATTATGAAGAGAGAAAAAACTTATAGTTCAAAACATACCTTTTGTTTCTTAGCAAACCTTGTAATTCCAATGCTTTGTCTTGTGAGACCTTCTTCCTTGAGTATTCAACACGTTTTTCTTAAACAAGGAAAATATGAGTAGGAATGTGATTAGTATTTAATTCAAACAAAACTAGATAAGTAAGGAAAACTAAAAATGAAAAGGTAATAGGATACTTATCTTTAGAGGTTGGTGAGGGCTCGCTCCAAGCTTGAGGGGTACCTATAGCCTTAAAAACAAATAAAAAATGTTTTTCCAAAATATGTTAAACCTACAAATACTAGATATCAAATAATGAAAATAACTAAGGCTTGGATCAAAGGACTTAGTAGTGTAAGTCCCTTATATCTAGTTCTTCGGGTTTATTCTTCTTTGGAGATCCTTATTCAACAATATTGGCTTGGTCTCTTCTTCTTTTATTGTTCTTCGGATTGTCAGGACAATCACTTCTATAATGACCCATTTTGTGGCATTGGTAGCATTCTATCTTGGACATATTGACCTTCCTTATTGGCCCTCTTGACTTCTTGGAGTTTACTTTCTTGTGAGAATCAAAGTATGCATTTGAAACCTTTTCTTATTCATTGTTGGATAATAATGAGATTCTCATTTCTTCTTGGGTGCAAGCATTCCATAATTGCTCGAAGGTAGAAGCTTCTTTCCAACTATTGAGACCTAAAGCCCAACTATTGAGACCTAAAGCAAAAGAACTCCAAGTAGGTGGTAATCCTAATAATGCAGTGATTACTAGCTCCTTTTTTGGTATAATTTCATCTATGGCTTGAAGTTCATCTCTAATTCTAGATATCCTCACAAAGAAGGAAGCCACAGTATCATCTTTTGTCATTTTTGTAGGTCTTAACTCATTCTTCAAACTTGCTACTTGACCGATGTTCTTGGTAGTGAATAACTTTGACAATGCTTCATACATTTCTTGAGCATGGTTTATATTGGAAATATATGGGACAAGATTTCCCTTTATGCTTTCTACCATCAATGTCATAGCCAATATCTTTGACTCTCTATACTTCACCTTTTTTGCATCACTGGATTCTTCGGTAGGTTTCTTTACATTTCCTTTGACCAAATCCAAGACCTTGTTTTTTTCAAGAATGAGGTCAATTCTCTTCTTCAATGCCCTGTAATTTGATGCTCGTTCCAATTTGTTCTCTCTTTATTGTGTTAGACATTGTCCTTGAAGATAGTGATCTTCTCCCCTTGATCAATCCTTTATACTCCTCCCAGTAGATTCTCAAAATTGCCTTTTTCCTTCTTCACCTTAGCTCTAATATCATGTTAGAAAATAAAAAAAGGCAAAAAGATTTTCTTATATAGATAATTACCTGTAATTCTTTTTATCCTTATGTTCTTCTTTTATCTTTTAGTTCATCAAGCAATTACCAAAACAATAACACAAGGACAACAAATGTAGGCGGATAGCCAGGGCAAAACCCTTATCTAGGGGAAAACCCAATCAACAATTCTTCCTCCAATAGTTTGTCGAGATAATCCAAGACTCTTTGACCTAGAAAAAGACCTCCTCCACACCAAGTCAACCCTCAATCTTTCTTGTAGATGATAACCCTACAAGAGCAACTTCGACCGAGTAGCATCAATATGCAGCTGCAGCTTCGACCCAATAGCAGCAACTTCGACTCAATAGCAGCAACAACAACAACTTCGATTAGACTAGGAAAACTTCAATCTCCCTTGATACACCTCAGAAGTGAGAGAGTGTTGGCCCAAAATTTCGATCTTGGTGTCTGCTATCTTCCTCCAAAAACTCTTACTCCTTTCCAACACTCCTTTCAACTCTTTTCTAGCTTTGCACTTCCCAACTTCTAGCTTCAGATATCGAACTGTGTGAGAGAGTGAATTGCTCCAAATGAATTCGAATTGCCTTGTATATATTGCCTTTCAGTGAGGTCGAATTACCCTTCTTGAGGCCAACTTGGTGTGGAGGAGACTAAATTCATTTTTGACTAAAAAATAATTCTTTTTACATGATTTGAAAGCCCAAGAAGGGTCTCTTTTAATGTACAATGAGTCTAATGACTTGGAATAAATCCTAGAAGTCCTCAATGGGGACTTTGACCTAAAACATGATGACCCAAGCATGAAACCCATGCTTTAATAAGTCATAATAATAATAATAATAATAATAATAATATTTTTCTTCATTCTTTTGATAGGTACATCTCATTGTGACTCAAATACATTTATGAAGACCAAACCTAGTTACATATTTCAACAGTACCTTTATTGAGCCTCTCTTTGAATGAGCTCTAGCTCCATCACCTTGAACCTTCAAACCTAGAATATCTATTATAAGTGATCACAATCATATCGGGACTCCTCCCTTTGGTGAAAGTCAGCAAAGACTCTTTGGTGCCATTGTGAGGGAGGAAGCAGGGTTTCCTTGTGTTGGTCAAATATTTGAAGAGGTGGCCCTTTTAATGACAATATAGATCCTCTTCTCGTGATGCCATTGGAAGAACGAAACCCTTGTACTTCATTGAACCTTGAAGTCAATGCTTGTAGGGTGAAGCAAGCATCTCTCAAGGCATCTTTGAATTCACCCTGGCGACTCTACATGATTGATATGTGTAAGCTAATAGGATGTCTTACTTTGATAAAATCTTCGCCTTGGACATCGCTAGCATTCCTGAATCTTGGGTGTACCTGAACCGTGTCACCTTACGCACAATACTCGGGGTGCCCTAGTTTGATGGTGATCCATCTTCTACTATTGATCGTGTGACAAGATTTCCTACATATACCACAAAAGCTGATGTGGTTCATCATGATGTGCTCATAATGTTGTTCATAAGGTCCCTTCAAGGTCATGACTCATGGTTATATAATTGCAAGCCTAGGAGTATTTCATCAATTGAAGCATTCTTTGATAACTTTATGGAGCGTTATCAAACTAAGGACTAGGCTTGCCCAACCTTAGATATTGATTTTCAAAAGGAAGCCTTCATTGAACACAAGGAGGATCATGAAGAAGAAGAGGATCCCTTTCTAGATCATCAAGATGAGATCATCGATGAAGACATTAAGGGAGATCTTGAATGGAAGCAAGATAAGGATTTTGATGAAGAAGGTTCCTTAGATAGTAGAATTGAAGATAACCCCATCTTTTTCAAGGACTTTATCTCTGACATCTTACATATCAAAGACCTTGAGAAAGATGATCCCATTAACCATATGGACATTAGTGATTTCTTGCATATTGAAGAAGGGAAGTGGGAAATTACAGGCCATCATTTTGACAAAGATCCTATCTATGACACGGATGAAGAAAGGGAATTTGTGCGTGAAGTTAAGGCTAGCCCTATTTTTGTCAAGGATATTATTCTCAATAATATGGTTTTTGAGCCCCTTGAAGAGCAAGGTGATCTCATGGCTCCTTTGATAATTGACATTGAAGACTACTTGCATGTTGTAGAAGGAAAATAGGAGATTATTATCTACCGCCCCCCATTTATGATGCTAATGATGAACTTGATGAGGATCTTGAGCAATCCTTGGGCCTTAGTATTAAAAATTATGAACACATGGTGGTATCCCCTTTTCAACATGATCCTTGTAATAGGAAACCTGATTTGTGCAATTCCCCTTGCTTGCCTTATTTTCTCTCCTATCCTTCTCGGCCAAAGCATGAGGATATAAAAGGGAACTTCATGAATAAAAGAACCTTTGAGAAAAATGTTATGGGGTTTGATCATTGATTTATCCATACTCTTGATTAAATGAAAAACCCAATGGTGTAGGCCTGACTCATGTTCCCCTCTTTTGTCCGTTGTTCCTTTACATGATTCACAGTCGTTTTATTTTCCCACTTCCCACCCTTGTGAACTTGCATATGAGTGTCATGATTGTCATGTTTGCTTTCAAATGTATATCATACTTGATCATAAGTATATGAAATATGATTTTGATTTGATGCTATGTTGGCTATATGATTATACCTAGCATTTGCATAACATAATATGCATGTTAGAGTAGGATGCATTGCATATTAATTTTTCATAGATACTATCATCATATCATGTTCTCATGCTTAAATAGGTGCATTTAGATTAGACTTGCATCATAGAATAAATTTTCTTTTTTGTATGGTTTTTATTATTTGATGAAAACATGGGTGATAAAAATACGCTCGGGAGAAATGCTTCCAACATTGTTTGTGATGTGTAGGGTACAGGTCTGTGGTCCCAAAGGATTGCTGGTGTTCTCATGACCTCCCTGTTCAAGTACATGGTCATTGTTTGTGATGTGTAGGATACAGGTCTGCGGTCCCAGAGGATTGCTGGTGTTCTCATGACCTCCCTGTTCAAGTACATGGTTCGTACACTCTCCAGTGAGCTCATGTCCTAGTTGGAGCCAGATGTTACCCACCAAAAGTGGGTAAACCCCATAGGAGAAATTTTCTCCTAGATTTGTCTTTAGCCGACAGCCAACAGGCTCTGACAACCACCAATGTAGCCAATATATTGTGCCATTTCATCTCTGCTCCCTGAGATAGTCATATGTCCCCTCGCCCATCTGTTGAGCATATGTTTGAAGGTGGGCAATCCAACCCTAAAGGTATGTTTTTCATTGTGCAATCGGGTGATTATGCTTGTTTTTCTTTGGGCACTTTGGGCATGGATTATTGGGTGACTTGGAAGAAGGAAGGGTTTTGACTGTAGTCTTGGTCTCTCACCTTAAATTGGGGGTTAATCCTCAATCCTAGTCTCGTGGGATCTCCCCTATTGGCTTATAGCTTCAGGAAGGGCATTACTTGGGAAACCCTGATTTTGGTAGTGCAATCATCATCTTCCCTCTCTGGATCCACATGACCATTCGGTCGACATGGCATTGGTACACCCACTCCCTTTGTCCACATGTTTGGGTCAAGCCTGGAAATGTTTCCCTAGAGGTTGATGCAACTAAAATAATGTTAAAAGCATATCATGACCACAAGCAATAAACTAAAGAAAAGAAAATTGTAAAATGGAAAAGATGGCCAGGACATTATATTAGCACGTGGGCAAAAGCCAAACACGAGTTCTACCCCTTAATAATGGCCATCACCATGGTTCTTAGGGCCCCATGAGTGCCCCCACATCATTAAGGAATCCATGCACATCCCAACGCCTGGTGGGTGATGAACTGCCCCACCTTAAGGGGGCAATAACTGCTTATATCATACACAACATGCTCTTATCTCCTAGAGCCCCAAGTAGTAATACAAAGAAAAAAAATCAAGAAATGGCAAAAGGCAAATGAGGAAGGGTGGAAAAGGCCGGGGTAACTCATGTATCCAAGATTGTTCCCTCCTACATCTATACACCCAAATATGTGGACGTACCTCATCATTATGATCCTTGAACCCATGGCATTTGGCTTTGAGACGCCTGTGTCCCTATCCACCTCATCATTATTCACATGACCCCTATCAATTGAAGGATGTACTTTGGACCTGTCTTTCCCCTTAGGGGTTGGGAACACCTAATAAGGTTTTTTTTTAGGCACTTCAACCAAGGGAGGTAACACTATTACAAGCTTAAAGCCCCAAATTTGGAAGGGAAACCCATTATGAAGTCTCAATGTGCCCTTGAATAACAAGTTTGATCTACTTGGATGCATTAATGAATTATTGTACCTGGTGGTGAGGAAACACATAGGATCTTATATGTAATTGGTAGATGGTTTCATCATGGGTTGGGCAACTTAACTAGGTCCCAAACCCACTAGAGGATCATTTGACACCCCTAGGGGATGCATTGAGAGCCATGGGACTTCATCATGTGTTAGAGCATCATTTCATGCCATGGGCATCCTCAACACTTTCAACAGTTTGTTCATTGCCCCACATTATTTGCGAGATGATGCGCTTGGACCAATATGCCCCCATTGACATAGCATGATCATGGCAGCTAATCCAAGGCCTAGAGGAGGTTTGTCTCACCTTTGAGACTTGGGAGGGCAAGCACCATTGTTAGAGTCCTCCTTTGGAGCATTATATAGGCTTGTCAATCGCCAAGAGGCCCATGAGACCAACATTTATGCCCCAACACCACTTTGGGGTCCCACATGATGACTTACATGGAGGATTAGGGGCCATACCCTAGTTCATCTTTTATGGAGCCCTCTCTCACATCTTGGCACTTAGAGGACTCAACGTGGCCCTCCAATGGCCCTACACCAACATGACGTCATCAATTCGGCTAGCAATTGGATGGCTAAATCAAAATTTATGAAAGCTACTTGGTTGGCTTGTGACTAAGACTTGTTTTTAGCACATTTTATAATTTTGGGGGATCAGTAGGCTAATTCGATTTAGAGAGTTTCGTATAAATAGAAGTGAGTCTCATTCGTGAGAACTCATCATCATCACTTGGGATTCTTCTCTTGTAAAAGAACTTGCACTTTTTCTTTGGAAGCTATTGGAGTATCTTGGATGCACTATGATATTTGGAGCTAATTTTTGATCTTGTCTTAGAGCTACTTCTTGAATATGGATGGATATATTGCATGATTATCTTGTAAGTTCTTTTGTTGATAAAATCTTTGTCTTGAAAATATCTAATGTATGTAGTTGCTGGAACTATTGCAATTGCTATTGTGCCCTAATTTTGTTGAAGAAATTTTTGGAAGCTATTTGGTTGGCTCTTGCATATGTTACTCACGATATAACATGCAATGAATGTTCCTACTTCCTAGTGATGAAATGTTATTTTTCTTCATTAAACTCCATATTCTAATAGTAGGTAATTGTTGAAGGTTGGTAGTTAGGGCATCAACTTTTAACCTCCTCCTTAAGGACAAATTTGGCCAATCTAGCACATCTAGGACTCCATAGCCCAAAGGACTAGGCACTAGTCCCAAGGATTTTGGTGATCAAACTCCTTTCCATATTTTCTCCTAAATTTCAGTTCCCTAAAGGTAGGGTAAAAATCTAGGGCTTGCAGCAAAATTTTAGGGAGGTGATTTTTGGGAATCTGAGGGTCCAAACATCAAGCTCAGGGTCTAGGCTACCTATGCTGCTACTACCTATGCTCCAAGTTTGGTGGGCATCTGCCCATGTTTTCTCCATAAAATCTCTTGCTCTAGGTGCTACTCTAAGAGGGAAAACCTAGGTCTTTCTCTCTCTCACCTTGGTGACTTATTTGAGGGTTGTATGAGATTAGTATTCATTGGAATAAATCATAAGAACCCCTTTCTCTCGGGCCTTGACTTTGTGAATACCTATTACCATCAAGAAACCTCAAAACCCTAGGTCCCGTGCCTTCTTTTCCACTGTTTTTCTTAGAGAGCGGTTTGCTTCTTTGAAGCCTTGTACTTTTATTGAGCGTCTCTTCAAATGAGCTCTAGCTCCATCAACTTGAACCCTCAAACCTAGAATATCTATTATAGCCAAAGGTGATCACAATCATATCGGGGCTCCTCCAATTGGTGAAAGTTCGCAAAGAGCAAGGGACATTGGCTGTGGTGACAGTGGGGAATTGTCCCATTGTTGTCACTTAGTCTAGTAGTTGTCATGTAGGCTTTCTCCCCTTAGGGCCCTTCTAGATTTTGTGGTAACAGACCCCTTTGTATGAAATTTAAAGTTTGTCTCCCTTTCGCTTCTTTTTTGAACCCTATTTTGAGGTTTGCCCCTTTTACTCTTTCCATAACCAAATAGCTAGTGCTCTTGCCTTTGATCCAAATCCCTCTTTGGGTTGTGCTCTTGCCTTTGATCCAGCTCCCCCTTTGGGTTGTGCTCTTGCCTTTGGGTCTCCCCCTAGTTTTGACATCAATGACCACATTATGCAACAATTTCCCCCTTTGGCATTGATGGCAACCCTTGGACGAATTTTGGCAAAGTATTGAGGAACTCCCCTTGATTGTAAACTCCTTTTGTTGGCAATTTCTTCATTGAAGTTCCCCTTGTTTGCAATTTTTTTTATTGTAAACTCCATCTATCTACAATTTCTTCAATGAAGCTCCCCCTGTCTGCAATTTCTCCCCCCTTTGACATCAATGTCAAAGGGTTGCTCCCCCAAAGCTAATACGTCTTCTTGATTGCAAATCTCTCCCTTTTTTGACTGCTTCCCTAGAGTTTGTGCTTTACAATTTTGTAGATCCAGTGCCTTTTGTTTCCTATTTGTCAGTAATTTCATTTGTCAATGCTTTTGAATGAATGCGTCTTTGTTTTATTTCTCATGCAATTTAATCACTACCAATTGTTTCCAATCATTCTGCTCTTGCAACTCACTCTCTAATGCTTCCATCTTCTTGATGTGATCTAGAGTGCTGCAATCTGTCACTGTTCTTTATACTTTACTTTTATTGATAAGATGAGAGATATCACTCCCAACTTCTATCTCAGAGATTCAAGTGTCTCTTTGGGAAGATATTTGGTAAATATATCTGCAATTTGCTCTTTAGCATTAATGTATTCCAACTGAACAGTTTGATTAAGTAATTGTTCTCCGAGGAAATGATCTTTGAGAGGAATATGTTTTGTCTTTGAATGCATAATAGGGTTCTTTGAGAGTTTAATTGCACTTGTATTATCATGGATAATTGATACAGGTTGATCACAATTTGTCCTGATATTTTTCAAAGTCTTCTTCGTCTAGAGAAATTGAGAGCAACATGCTGCTGCTGTAATATTTTTTGCTTCAGCTGTGGATATAGAGATGGAAGGTTGTTTCTTGCTCAACCATGATACCAGATAATTTCCCAAGAAGAATGCTCCACCAATGGTGCTTTTCTTGTCATGAACACAAAAACAATCCTCAGAAGGAGATGTTAATTTTTATGAAAGTATAAAACAATTAATGGCCACACTTGAGTGACAAAAGGCATATTTTGATAAAAAGCTTGTGGCTCAAGAATTGAAGAAAACGAATCCAATTTGCAAGTTGAACACCCAACATCACTCTTACAAGACGACGTAATTCAATGTACTGAGAAATTGCAGTTGGAAGATCAAGAAAATTCACATATTAAAAATTTAGAAGACAAGATGGCAAAACTTCAGCGAAACATGAAAGCATAAAAAAGGAAATATAAAGATCTTGAGGTTATGCATTACAAGAAAGTAATAAAAAAGGACGAAGAATTTTCTCTCGTTCAAGACCACAATGAAAAATTACTTGCACAAGTCAAGAAGGCTAAGGTCACAAAGAAAGAACTCAAGACGCACCTATCAGAATAAGAAGAGGAAAATTTACACTTAAAGAACCTTAATCAAAGGTTATTAGAACAAATCAAAAGTTTAAAAGATGAGGAGAAAGACACTAAGAATAAAGTCAACAATTTAGAAAACGAAGAACTTTCTTATCTAAAGAATCATAATCAAAACCTACTTACACAAATAAAGAAGCTTAAGAGTGATAAGAAGTCGCTAAAAGACAAGTTAGAACAACTTATTCAAGAAGCATCAAAATCTTTAGATGTGCAAATTCAAGTTGAAGAAAAGGGAACAAACACTGATCCAAATAATACCACAATTGAGAAAGATCCCAATCCAATTGAAGTCATGACGTAATTGGAGGTTGCAGTTCAAATGAAGATCCAATGATTAACCAAGTGGCTTCTGTACCTGAAGGAAATTAGATACCTCCAGTAAACCAAGAAATTGGTGCAAACAAATTAAGCGGAGATCAAATCACAAGAACTCCTTATCGACACCCAAATCATAAAAGCAAACATCTCAACCAGTTTGCAAATCCATATCACTCATACAAGAAACAAATGACTTATGTTCCCAAGAACATTGATGTCACCATAATCCAATCTTTTGATAGCAATTCATCCCAAGTTTTTAGTAACCACAAAATTCCACAGAAGATTAATTTGGGATCGCTAAATCATTTTACTGTGTGACAATTTTGCACCACACTCAAAAGTTCATATCTTTTTGTTTCATTAAAGATGACTGTACGAGAATTGAGAAGAGATGAGGAGACATGACGAGACATTAAAAGATATCAAACATTGCCATCAATAAGTTTTGAGGACAAATCTTTTCTAAAGGGAAGACAATGTTATGAATGTAAATAATTAATAATTGAATAGTTAACAGTGATTAGTATACTGAAGAGGCATGTCTCAAAAGACATGACTGAAGGGGTACCTACATCATATTCTCATTCATATATATATATATTGTATCTTCAATGGATATTTTCATATTCCAAGTGTTCTGGAGTATTTAATGTGTGTAAGTATGAACTTTGTTCATTACATAATGCCAATGGCATTTGCATTTCTATCATCATTTGTGAGCAAAGTATTATTTGTTGGAATTTCTAAGTCTAACCAGTTAGAAACCCTTCATGTACTTTCTGATTTATTCCTACCTACTTGTTCTGTTAATTAACAAGTTATTTACCATGTAAATATTGGAAATAAATACAAGTACATGCTCAACACATTACAGATCATCAATTGAAGGAAACAAAAGAAGCACAAAAGTGACACCGTTGTTTTTGAACCAATGTCCCCGGAAAAACCCAATGCGGGAAAACTAGTGCAACTATCTGAGGGTTTTATCATTATGCAATTTCTGAATACAATCTGGGTGCCAAAACCGACTCACCCAACAGAGAATAATCTCGGCAGTAAAACCTCTCCTTCGGAGACAGATGCTCTGGCTGAAACCCCGGATAAACACTCTGGCAGCTCCTCAACTCTAATCTGCCCCACGAAAAACCCCAGCGTCAGCTTCTAGGGACTGCGACAACCTCTTCTGCCCTCTGCGTTAGCTTTCCCAACAGTTCCCGATAGTTTCAGCTGTTCCCGGAAGTTCCGACTTCTACCCTCTGCGTCAGCTTTCCCGGCAGTTCCCGATTGTTCTTGGCAGTTCCCATTGTTCTCGGCAGTTTCGGCTTCTGCCCTTTGCGTCAGCTTTCCTGGTTGTTCTGGCAGTTCCTGCTGTTCCCGGTAGTTTCGGCTTCTGCCCTCTGCGTCAGCTTTTCCGGCTGCTACGCTGATCCTCCCGGCACTATCTTTGCCTCTCTGCTTTTGTATTCACTGCCCCACAACTGCAATTCCGATCACTCTCTCAACTTTCTTAGCAAACCCGGCCCTAGAAAGTCAAAATCTTGATCTCTTGGTGTATTCTCCAAGTGACCCTCAAGCCTCCTCTTATAGTTTTCTCGTTGACAAATCAATGGCCGAGATTAAGTCCCTAATCAATGCCTAAGATTAGATGTGGCTTGATCCATGACTTTTGGACCATTCTAACACAATTTCATATTAATTCACATTAATATTTTAATTTCCCTAAGTTTAGACTTAGGGACTCCATTAAAAATAGTAATTATTTTAATATCTCCCAAACTGTTTAGAATCTGCCCAAACCCTTTTTGGGTATTGGAGATCTCATGTGCCTTAGCCTCTCCACCAATTTTCGTGGCTAGAGCACATCCGATGCTACCCCAAATCAACACTCCCTCTTAGCGAGGATTGTGCTGTAGTAATACTCCTCACTGAGCATCACTCTGATCGTTCGGCATAGGTCCCTGTGCTGATGCTAGACCTGCTGCCCAACATCCTCTGCACTGATGCATCTTGTATTGCTACCCATGGCCCTGCCACTGCCATTGCTGCATTCGTACTGCAACTCCCTCTGCATCCGTGTTGTTGCCCATGGCCCTGCCACTACCACTGTTGCATCTGCACTGCAACCCTTCTCATCATGCTGCATCGTGTTGCCCATAGCACTATCACTACTAACTGCTGCACTGTAACTCAGGGACCGAGAATTAAGTAACTAATCTCCCAACTCTGACATCTCCGTTAGGCTAGAAAGTTAGAAACACTCCTGATGTTGAAGCTCCCTCTGTCTTTGACAAGTGCTCCCTCTTTGACCTCTGCGCTGCTGCAACAACTCCATGCATCTCGCACCGTTGCACCTCTCTGTGCCATCCTGCACTAGTGCAACACTCCCGTGCCTCTCACACTGTTGCAGCCTGCTAGCCTAGCGTTGTCTTGGGAATCTTGCACTATAGCTCCCTTTGTCGCTCCATCCACATTTGTCTCTACTGACAGCGCCAGTACTGCTACTCTTCTTCGGAGCTCCCGTAGCAAGGTCTAATCCAAGAGGCTGGGTGCCTCGAGGATCCTATCCCTCATCGCCTGTAGTCCGCCTGACTACAGCTTGATGTTTTCCCACTTCTTCTCAAGTGGCACATGAGTACTCCTGGCACAATTGTCATCCCTTAAGGCGAAGGCCTTGATACGATGTTTATCTAGAATGGATAGGATCCTGGCCTTCCAGACCACAAAGTTGGACGTTCCATCCAGCCTATCCTGATCCCTCATTCCATTCACGACCATCTCTCTACTCTTCTCTATCGACTCCTCCAAGTCTCTCTACTTCTTGCCTGGAAGTTCTCCGTTTGACTCCTGTTGAGTCTCTCTACTTCCCATCTGGAGGTTCTCGGTTCGACTCCTCCGAGTCTCTCTACTTCCCATCTGGAAGTTCTCTTCTGGACTCCCTCTGAGTCTCGATTTTCCTCCTGGAAATCCTTTTGCCAATCGTCAAGTTGCCCCTCCAATCGTCTCTGCAACTGCACCACTGATCTAGATTCCTTAGCTGGAAATCCGCCTCGGCAACAACTCCCTCCCCTTGGTCTTGCCTTGTTAGGTATTGTTCTGACTACAGTACCCCACCAACTTCACTCTGCAACTTACACACAGCCTCCTAAGCCCCAACAAACTGAAGGTTAGAGCTTCTAGGCTTTACGCAATCTCGACACCAACAAAATTCGCACCTCCTGGCCACGGGCGTCAATCCTTCCTGACTGAGAAAGATGATCGGGCACTGCGTAAGTCGAGTCTGCTCCCCTCTGCCACTGCGTTGATCCTCTTCCCGGCTCAAACTTGATGCCCTTCCTTGCTGTTTCTCTCCTAGGAACAACTTTTGTCACTCGGGACAACTGTTTTCTGCTGCTGCTGCTCTACTCGGTTGATGTCCTCAGTTCTCCTGTGATTTGCAACCATGCTCTAATACCATGTTGGAATTTCTAAGTCTAACTTGTTAGAAACCCTTCATGTACTTTTTGATTTATTCCTACCTACTTGTTCTGTTAATTAACAAGTTATTTACCATGTAAATACTGGAAATAAATACAAGTACATGCTCAACACATTACAAATCATCAATTGAAGGAAACAAAACAAGCACACAAGTGACACCGTTTTTTTTGGATCAATGTCCCCAGAAAAACCCAATGCAGGAAAACCAGTGCAACTATGTGAGGGTTTTATTATTATGCAGTTTCTGAATACAATCTGGGTACCAAAATCGGCTCACCCAACAGAGAATAATTTTGGTAGTAGTACCCCTCCTTCGGAGAGAGATGCTCTGGCTGAAACCCTGGATAAACACTCCGGCAGCTCCTCAGCTCCAATCTACCCCACGAAAAACCCCAACGTCAGCCTCTTCTGCCCTTTGCGTCAGCTTTCTCGGCAGTTACGACAGTTTCGGCTTCTGCCCTCTGCGTCAGCTTTCCTGGTAGTTCCGACAGTTCCCGACAGTTCTCGTTGTTCTCGGCAGTTCCGACTTCTGCCCTCTATGTCAGCTTTCCCAGTTGTTCTGACAGTTCCCTACAGTTCTGGCAGTTCTCGGTAGTTCCAGCTTCTGCCCTCTATGTCAACTTTCTCGACAGTTCCAGCAGTTCCCGACAGTTCTGGTTGTTCCCGACAGTTTCGGCTTCTGCCCTCTGCGTCAACTTTCTTGGCTGCTGTGTTGATCCTCCCGACATTATCTCTGCCTCTCTGCTTCTGTATTCACTGCCCCTCAGCTACAATTCCGATCACTCTCACAACTTTCTCAGCAAACACAGCCCCAGAAAGTCGAAATCTTGATCTCTTGGTGTATTCAAGCCTCCTCTTATACTTTTCTCGTTGACAAATCAATGGCCGAGATTAAGTCCCTAATCAACGGTTAAGATTAGATCTGGCTTGATCCATGACTTTTGGACCATTCTAACACAATTTTATATTAATTCACATTAATATTTTAATTTCCCTAAGTTTATACTTAGGGGCTCCATTAAAAATATTAATTATTTAATATCTCCCAAACTGTTTAGAATCTGCCCAAACCCTTTCTGGGTATTGGAGATCTCGTGTACCTTAGCCTCTCCACCAATTTTCGTGGCTGGAGCACATCCGATGCTACCCCAAATCAACATTATCACAACTTCGTCATCTTTCAATACTTTTCTATCAAATTGCCAAGGGCTGCGAGGCAATAAATACTAATAACAAGCATCCATAGTAACCACATCTCATAAAACCTTGTCTTCATAAGGTCAGATATTAAAATAAACATAACACGGTTATAAGCAAGTTACAACTCTTTTTGCAGCCAGGAAATTTGTATGTAGTCAGATTAGGAAAACAAGCCAAGCTTACTTTTGAACCATTTTTGTGTTTACCAAGTTGTTTGAAGATCCACTGTTGATAATAACCCTGCATTTTTTACCTTGACCTTTGCAGCAGGTTCTAAATACATTCATCCTTTTCCAGTTTGCTTTTCGAGTTTTGTCATTTACGAACATCAATATCTTCTGCAACATCAGATTTTCTCCCCTTTCAGCTTTGATACTTGCATCTCGAATTTGGTCATCCCGCACAACCAAGTTCTTGTTAGCATTTTTTGAATTCTTGGACATTGCATTTGAAATTTCCATCCATTGTTAGTTTGCCATCATCATCATGTAGATTCGTTCTAATATGCAACTTCATAAATTGTTCAGTATAAGCCTTTACAGACAAGTTTCTCTCTTAAATTCTGAAAATGCCTAAATAATGTCTGATATTAATCTATAGGAAAATAATTTCCTCACAAATGCTTCTTGATTTTCTTGATTTCTCTGCAATTTAACCCCCTGTTTTAAGAAACGGCCGGCCGAAACGGCCGGCTTGATCCGAGTCAAAAGGTGGCAGAGTGACCCGGCCTAGGAAACGGTCCGGTTGGCCGAGTCACCCATGAATCGGCCGAGTCATTCAATGACTCGGCCGAGTCATGGGTGACTCGGCCAACCCGGCCGTTTCCGATATGACTCGGCCGAGTCACAAAGGGACGGCCCTCCACACGTAAACAGCAATAAAAAATTGATTTTTTTGTATGCGCTATCTTTTGGGAGGCCATTTTTTTGGAGTCTGGTCACCGTCACAGTTTACTTTTGTTGTAGAGGCCATTTCTAGCCTCCTTGGTTATGTGTTTTTTGTTTTGAGTCTTCGATCATGTATGACAGTTGACTATGTATTGCCATTGGGTACCATTTTGATATAATGGATTGGTTCATGAGCCTACTTTGATCATATGTTGTATTCCATCTATATTATAATGCTGTGTGTTTGGAAACATGAATGAAAATCTTTAAAATTATGTTTAAAATCTTTAAAATTATGTTTTTTTTTTATAAAAAAAATAAATATTTAATGTATTTTTTACAACGACCGAGTCATTGAAATCAAGCCGGCCGAGTCATTACCGTTTCGGAGTCGGAGTCAGAGTCGATCCTCGGCCGAGTCGGAGTCGGAGTCGGAGTCGATCCTCGGCCGAGTCGGAGTCGGAGTCGGAGTCTTAAAACATTGATTTAACCTGCTATAAAGTTGTGTGCGTCGTCATCTTTGACACAAGCTTCACCCTTTGGGTTGCCTCTCTGCAATGTTCTCCAGGTCAAAGTATTGCTCATATTCTTAAATCTAACCGATCAATGCAACTGGATTCAAATCGACTCGGGACTCTGAGACTTCACATCTTATTACAGTTCCCTGCTTTGACATAGATTCAATAAGTCTCCACTGGATGTTGTGCCCCATTTGGATTTGTGACAATTTTTGCTTCATCTTCAGAATCTTCGGTTCCCAGTATGCTCTCCAAGGCTTCCAATTCTTTTTTGCTGAAGTTTATTATATTTTCTAGCACTTCCAACACACCTTACTCTTCTTCTCCAATTGAAGTTAATTCCTCAAAAACCAAACTGTTGCTCGGATACCAAGAAAATACAGCATTATGAATTCCTACAGATATAAGGTGTCATAAACCTATGAAAAAAAAGTATTGCCTAAACATAATAACAGGGAATATTCAACTCGTAAGACAAAATTAGAACTTGGGATGGAACATTCAAACATATTTTGTTTAAACTTTAACCCAGTTCTTCTTTCAAAGGTACTTGACATTTCCTTTAAATAGAGTTCCCACACAATGCACTGTATAAGAAGTTGTGCGTTTTACAAGCTCGGTAGGAGACACGTTGGTGCAACATATGTAATGCATGTCAAGACTAATGAAATAATATGGCAAAATACCATCAACCGACATTTAATGATAAAAAAAGGACAGAATTGGTACAAAAAATTAGCATGGATCCATCATTCAAACACTGATGAGTTTGCTCACGGTTTTTTTATCCCTTTCGGTGTTTAATAGATCCAGGGTAAAGATGGATCTATGCTAGTTATAAATGATGCAGTGGTATGAACCTGTGCTGATCTCAAGTGTCATAAACTAACATGAAAGGAAAAAACTGCCGCTTTAACATGACAAGAGGGAAAATTCAATTCATAAGAGAGAATCAGATCTTAAGGGGGATTGGACATTCAAAAGCACTTTGATTAACTGTCTCCTTTTCCTTCCCTTCAAAAGTACATGACGTCCTCTTTAAAAATAGTTTTTACTCTTCATTACCACTAATGTAAGGATAGCTAACTTATCATTTACCACAAGATCATTCAAAATTATCTTCATTCAACTTCTAATATTATCCTTTCAACTTCGTTATTTTTTTCATGCATAACTTCTCTCGTCATGCACCAATGAATGTTCCATATCTAGTGATTCGATTTAGTTTGCACGTACCTGCATTATCCTCTTGTTTTGCATGCACATGCATTGAAATCCCACTACAATACATCTTATTCCTTCTCCATGCCAAATTTCAGGAACGTAGCTGACTTCCTTTTGTGTGGAACCTTCTGAGGTGATTCGCTTGCCATTATGTTGTTCAAAATCTTCCTTATTGGAACAGATTCAGTTTTTCTATTAGAAACCAGATTACTAATGTAGGGGCTTATTCTCTTGGAAAGAGCAGATGCCATTGTTTTATAGCTCAGATTATGTAAAGAATTTGGTCTCGAGCTATGTCATCAGAAGACTGTGACAGTGAAAATTTCCATTGTAAATCCATTTGGCTTGGATGATTTATCATTTGGGAGATTTTAATTACTTATTTCTTCCTTGACTTTTTTCGAAGATCTCATTTCACTCTCACATTATCTTGACGTGGAGTGATTTTTATATTATAATATTGGATAGATCTATCCTAATAAGCAATTGTGATCATATTGTTGGCCCAATTTCTCAAGCAGGAAATAAAGATTCACATCTTGTTGACCTTGACAAGTCTGGAAACTTTTCGTATTCTTATATCGTGCTTGGTCCTGGACTCCCAGTTTATCCTGGACCATTTTTTATACTTTTCCTTCACTTCTTGTTTGATAATTGTTAAACACACATGGATAGTAAAGACAATAGGAAAGATAAATCAGTGAGTACATTTTTTTTATTAACTTAAGATACACATTTATAGTACAATAGGTGACTCTTGGGATTCAGATCCCAAGGTCTCTTGGACTGCTTTGTCCATTCAACTTCCACGCTAACCCATTAGGATTAGGTGTCCAACATTCCCCCCCTTAATCCGAAGGGTTATGTATGAGTCCAAGAAGAGAGCTGTAATACAGAATGTGCAAAAGATGCATGGCAACACTAGGCTGAATGTGCTCTATGAAATGTTGGTATAAAAGGGCGGTGGTTTAAGGATGACCACCAACACTGGAACGCTTAGTGCAGTTCCCGGAACTCTTCCAAAAGTGGCAAGAAACTGGTGTCTTCTGCTAGAGGAAGTGTTCTCAATCTGTGATGGTTTAAGGATGACCAACAACTCTGGAATGCTTAATGCAATTCCTGGAACTCTTCCAAAACTGGCAAGAAGCTGGAGTCTTCTGCTAGAGGAAGTGTTCTCAATCTGTGATGGTTTAAGAATGACCAACAACTCTGGAATGCTTAATGCAATTCCTGGAACTCTTCCAAAACTGGCAAGAAGCTGGTGTCTTCTGCTAGAGGAAGTGTTCTCAATCTGTGATGGTTTAAGGATGACCAACAACTCTGTAATTCCTGGAACTCTTCCAAAACTGGCAAGAAGCTAGAGTCTTCTGCTAGAGGAAGTGTTCTCAATCTGTTCACGGGCATCTTTGTCTCTGGCTACAACTCTGAAACTGGTGTGGCAGGTTGTGGCTCAGGCTCGCTTGATGTGACTTTGAAGCTTGTAGATGACCATCATTTTCCCCCTTGTCAGGTACAAGGTGAGAAGATGGAGAAAACTCAACTGCAAGACTGTTCAATATTCTGGAACAAGTTCTGACATGTGTTTGGAATATCTTCTTGGCTGTTGATGCCCATTGCCAAGAAGCGATCCATCCAAGATGAATCTTTGTTCTTGCAGGACGTTTGTTTCTGAAGCATCTGTGTGAAGAATGGCTGGTTTTATGACAGTGCTTACATGGATGAAGATCAAAACAGTGATCTTTCAGATGGCCAACTCGATCACAGTGTTGGCATTTCACGATCTGTTGTTTTTGTTGTTGCTGTGGAAGAGGGGTAGAATCTGGAACAGTTGAAGCTGAACTGTCATAAGGAGCAGGTGAACTGTCATTAATGAAACCAGCACTCTGAAACTGAATGGGCTTGGCATAGTCTGGAATATGAAAGGACAAGTCCTTGTCATATCCAAGACCGGTTCTGTGCTTGATGTGGACAAGTTGTTCCCAAGGTCTGATGATGGGCTTGGGAAGTGCAGACTGAACCTCTGCATCTGCATGTAACTTTGCTGCTTTATTTGAATGAACTGTAACATTATTGACTTGCTGTTTATGGGAGTCTGCTTCATTGTTCTGAACAGAAACAGGTTCAGAATGATGACTCCACTGGTGTAATTCTTCCTGCTGTAGTTTTGTTTCAAGCTGCAAAAACTCAATATTCTCATGTGCAGTTTGCAGAGAGGTTTGGATGTCAAAGAGAGTTTCTTTGTTAACTTTGACCATCTCATCAACAGTGGAATGAATTAGGATATTCAATAACTTTAATGCATCTTCAAGTCTGGCCATTTTTCTTCAATGTCACTTAAAAAACACAACTGAGGCAACAGCAACAGAAAAATAATATTGTACTCTTACTACAAGATATTGTAAGGGCTTATCAAGTGGCAACAATGTCGCGAAAATGGTTGATGGAGCAGGACCTGAGTAAGCTGGATGTTACCAAGTTAAACTACAATAAACATTTCTCGTCAAGCTACAATAAACATTGGTACAATTGGGCACATGGTAAATCAACAGTCCACAGTTCGTTTCAAGAATGAACTGGAGCATAACATCACCAATGCAAGAAAAATATATAAATGTGAAGATGAGCGCTGTCCTCAACTTCAAACTTCAGAGCATCTAGCTGCTATGGAAATCATGCAAAATCTCTACAAGAAACTGCTCCAAAATCTCTACAAGAAACTGCAAAAAAATGACTTCCAAAAATGTCTTCAAAAATGCTTCAAATTCACTTCACAATGCTGATCACTTCTCCACGAATCACTTCACTCAGAGGTTGTTTCAAATTGTTCCATGGACAACACCAAATCTGCTTCGAGGTGGCTTCAATACTGCTCTTAAAATCTGCTTCTTGTTAATCTAAGAGGAAACCTCCAGATAATTGTACAGGCAACGGATTCACTTGGCCTGATTTGATCGTCTATGACTGTCAGAATGGCATCCATTCAATCACGATGCCAAGCATTTTGCAGCTCCACTCGTAGGCATATAAAATCCTCGCACTTTTACAAACAGAAAGCACCACAACACAAGACTTTGATGGCCAACAATGAAGCTAACTGTATCTCAAAATTTTCAGACCTGCAGAACAAAGAATGACGATCCCAAGTGCATGCATCAAGAGTAGTGTTGCTAAAGCTACCAAAGACGGTACTCTGCTCTCATATATGTTATGAAATGATACCCAGGTGCTTTTCTTGACATCAAAACATGGCCCAAAAAACTAAAGTAGTTGCTACATAATCAAGTTTGTTAAAAAAGAAACGTGTTGAGGATAGCCCCTAAGAGTCATCAAAGTTATCCGCAGGAATTATGAGCGCAAGTCATATGAAGGGCTCTATTTCTTTTTTGGTTCATATTTGAGTTCCAGTGAGCACCCCGATATTCACTTTAAATACATTGAAGCAGCAGCAAAAACTGGTCAAATCAAAGAGGTGGAGAGAATTTTCTGTTGCAGGTGGTCTGGAATTGACTCTTGGATTTGATTCGCTGTCGGGTTTCATGAAATTGCTCACCCTGGCAGGTCGGGCTTTACATCACGAATCTCCTTGCCTTTCATCTATTGTCGAGAATGCACAACTGAACTGTAAATGGAACGACCGTCACGAATCTCCTTGCCTTTGATCTATTGTCGAGAATGCACAACAGAACTGTAAGTAAATGGAACGAAAAACAACTTGGCTCGTATCTTTACATGGATCACCTCCCTCTCGTCATGCAAGAACAACAGGCACAAAAAACAAAATATCTGATGACCAATATTGATGCTGACTTCGCGGATCTGACTATTATAATGAAGAAATTGAATGTCTGCACTGTTATTAATTCACTATAGAACTACAGACGTTTCATATGCCTGGCGATGAATGCGCAAGTAGGCATTGAATGATTCAGTCGTCTCTCACAAACAGAAATGACCTGCTCCAGAACACCGTCTTCCTGCATCATGCGAACACTGGCTTCACCGTCTTGCGCGCGACCGGGAAGATCCGTGGCTGAGTTTCCATTGAGAATTCACAAGGTATATTTAGTGCAAGAGGTGGGGATTCAACTTGGCTGTTCTGTCTTCACCCAATAGACTTTTAAGACAACCAGCAAGTGATGCAGCTCCAACACGCATATGTATGGTTCATTTTATGCCAGATTTCACACCCTCTCTCGAATCGAATTGTGATCTATCACCCAACGACAACCACATCCCACGACCACATCCCTCGACTCCGTATGCGCAGAGCTCGCCACCGCGACTCCACGTTGCGACTATATTAAACAATGGACAAACTTAGAAAAAACAATATCACAAAGCACATTCCTGGTACTGAAGAAATTCATTAAAGAATCGATGATGCCGCCATTACTGGACAAGGCGGAGTATCGGATTGTACATGCTACAACAATCTATTATTCGATTTGAAATGCACAGCGAAGTGGAGGGAGGTCGGAGCAGTTTGAATGACATGCAGACCAAAAGGAGAATCAAACGAAAATGAAGAGTTTTGTTGAGTAACGCGCAAGCGGAATTGGGATACTACGTTACCATACCATACGTTACCATACGTTAGCTCTGAGATGGTCCAAAACATTATCTTTACGTTACCATACGTTAGCTCTGAGACCATACATTACCAGGCGTTTCAATTCAGCACTGGCGCTACTGCTATCAGCGCAACTCCTCCAACTGAGCCAGCGATTATACTGGTAGTCTTCAGAAAAAGAGTCTTCAGGCAGCGTGCGTTTCACTCAGCAGTGTTTCAGGCAGCGTTACCGTTTCAACTCTGACATCATTTGGTATGCAGCTTCAGAAGAGCAAGGCACAGGTACAGCGCAGGGATGGCAGAATTAATGGAGCGTTATAGAAGACTAGGCCAGCTCTAGTCAGCACTATTCAAGGCAACTCAGACCAGTTGCTCAGGGAAAACAGGCCACTCATCATGGCTCTGATACCATGTTAAACACACATGGATAGTAAAGACAATAGGAAAGATAAATCAGTGAGTACATTTTTTTTATTAACATAAGATACACATTTATAGTACAATAGGTGACTCTTGGGATTCAGATCCCAAGGTCTCTTGGACTGCTTTGTCCATTCAACTTCCACGCTAACCCATTAGGATTAGGTGTCCAACAATAACTTCGAGTTCAAAATTCACTTGTCAACTGATACTCTCTGCATCAAGTCTGATTCTTGGTATTTCTGTCAACAGAGTTTCAGTATAAAATCTCATGCCTTCCATCCATGTAGTTGCGTATTCTTTGGTCTTATGTTTTAATTTTCTCCAGGTCCAATTATATCTTTCCTGTGGCTTCAATCCACTGTTGATTCAGCTTTTTAACATAATCTTATTCTTACATAGTTTTTTAAATTTTCATTAACAGTACAGAGTAATGTTACAAAATTGGGGAAGAGAAAGTCTGCCCCTCTATTGAGATTGGACATGATGTATTAAAATTGATACATTGATTCTCCTGGCTACCCCATCTGCTTGTTATATTATTCTAGCTTTGGGTGGCATTTAATCCGAGTACAACTAAATGGCTCAACTATAAGATTCATAGTGTAAAGATTTTGAACAGTGAGCCAAACTTATACCAGAACAAACGAAAAAGCTGTACTTGCAGGCTATGTTGCACGAAACTTCTAGGAACCCGGTTTCGGGATGTAAACGTACCCGAAACTCCAAAACTCGGCCAAAACTTGACCATAATGTAATCAACTATGAGTCTATGAGAGTTAATATAGACTTGGTTTTCCTTCTAAATTCTCATCTATGGATCTTATTCCCTTTTTTCTGGCAAAATATTATGTTATTCACTTATCTATATATATATATATAATATATATGACGTTTCAGATGACGTTTCCATTTTTGGGAGGTGACGTTTCTAAACGTACCTGTTTTGGAAACTCCGAAACATTTCGGCACTTCGTGCAACTTAAGTTGCAGGTGATTATGTGTCAAAAAATCTGTCCAATGTCTGACCCATCCATTAATGTTGAAAGTAAATTACTTGAAACTTCAAAACATGACCACCTTTAATCATGTGGGATAATAACTAGTGCTTTTCCTTTAGTAGAATTCACAGTGCTCACATCTTCCATTGTATCTCCCTTGTCAGTGACGAATATGATCTACATAGGGTACTTATTCTTGTCTTTAATCTTATGCAGATCAATAGATTTTTCCTTTACTGCCCCCCTCAGTCCTACCTGCTGCTCTGCCAATTCATCGAGTTTGCTTTTAGCTTCTTCCTTCCCTGCATCATTGTGATTAGAAATACCCAGAGCCTGTCTCACTGAATCCAGCAACCACTCATAAAGAAGGATCTGGGAATCATTAAAAATTAAAATGCTCCAGCATCTTGTCTAATGATTGTGGAAGGATGTCTCGAACATAGAAGTTGAACTCCAAAGTGGACTTATAGAGAGTTCTGTGCCCTGTAGTGCAGCTGTATCTGGGATCTTTAGTAGCTACATCGGCCTTTTCTGGGGTGTTTTCCGACATTTTCAAATTTGTCCTAGCTTTCTCTCAATCTTCCAGAAGCTTTTTCATCAGGCCTTTTGGGATTTGGTAATGGGTTTCATCCTACCTTAATCTTCAGCTCACCCTTCCATCCCCTTCTACAACCTCATCCTTGAACAGGTCCTTGTGTGTTTATTCTTACAGAATTGACCTAATGATATATTTTGTCCTGGACCATCCATTCCCTGTGAACTGGCTGCCAACAAATTTGGATGGTGATTTGACCGAGTCCCTTCTAGAACTACTCTATAGAATCTAGATAACAAGCTTCCACTCTAGTTGTAGTTCTGTAATATATACCCTGTTTAGCTTTACTGCACTGTAATATTCTTCTTGGTGTTAATTATGATGTCCCAAGGGACCCCCAGTGTGGAGGGTGCACCCCCCACACTTCTGGGATGGAGGGACGCCTGGGGAAACATTTATGCACATCCCTCTTTTGGAGAAACGCAGGGGGAAAGATCTCCCCAGTGTGGGGGGCGTGGTACCCCAAAAGGGGGACTTTCGGGCATCCCTCCTAGAAAAGGGGGGTTTCTGGCTGTCCCTCCAAGAAAAGGGTGCTTCTGGACGCCCCCCCATGAAAGGGGGACTTTTGGGTGTCCCCTTCAGAAAAGGGGAGCTTCTGGGCATCCCATCTCCCACCCCCCAAATTTATTTTATATTTATATTTTTAGATACAGGGATCCCTATGCTAGGTACCTGACGCCCACCATCTCCTTTGAATTTCCCCAAAGTTTGGGGGTGCTTCCACACATCCCCATGTGCGTCTCTCCACTCCTGTGCTCCCTCGTCCCGGAAACTTGGTGGAACATTGGTTATTTAGTCCATTTAGACCTCTGATCCTTTCAGGTTCATCCTTTCCTTAAAATGGATAAAGCTATCCCTGCCATATGGCTTTGGACAGTTTATTTTACTTCTGTTTACTAATGAATCTATGTTAGTGCAGTCTCATAAACATACTAATCTGGTAGTATCAAAATTTCCTCTAGCCAAAGCTTCTCCAACAATAGTTTGTACCCTGAATGCATCTCTTTCTCTCTCTAGTATTAGGAGATGCATGGATTCTGAAAATACAGTGTTGCTGACCAATTTTTGCAACCTGGGTAATAACTTAATGCCTTGAATTGTCTACCATAAACCTTAATTGTCTACGATAAACCTTACTTGTCTGACATTCCCAATGCCTTTCCAATGTCCACATTACAAGCACTCCACTAGATACCGCCTTATAATAGGATAGAATAAAAGAGGCTCCCTTCCAGATCATATTTACAGCCCTTGTTAGCCTACTTAACTTGACTAATTTTCTGGGTTAAAGAGGAATTCATCTCTCTAATGTTCCATGTAATATATATATATATATATATATATATATATATATATATATATATATGTTTTTAAAACACAAGACAATCAGAAGGAAGTTACCATATATATATATATATATATATATGTATATGTTTTTAAAACACAAGACAATCAGAAGGAAGTTACCAGTGGGGAGGATTTGTGTCCCGCATCACCTTTTGGGAAGTAGCAACATAGTAGACCACATTCCCACCTTCAAAAGTAGGGTCAAATCCATGTAGTCATTAAGTGTTTCTGTATGACCTGCTTGTGAACTTGGACCAAGATGGTGATTGAAGTCTTGCTTTCCAATCACAGAGACTGATTTTTGCCTCTTTTGGCCTCAAATTGGAGTAGTTCTCCTGAAGATCTTGTTAGGGTTCTCCTTCCTGGACTTATTTTGTTCTTCACTTGTATTTACATGCACCTCTTGATTTGCATGTTCCATACCTGGCATGAGAGGCAGTTATTAGGACTTAGACTTTCCTTCCTTAATTATAGCATTGTTCATCCTCCTCCTATATTTGTTGGAACTAGGTTTTCTTTATTCTCTTAGTTTAGCCGGGTCATTTTTTCTAGCAGCCTTTTAGCATTTTCTGCATCTAATGTTTTTACATTCCCACTTGTTACGACATGCTGTGCAGCATTCCCTCTGCTTTACCTATAAGACCGGTCTCTGGCTTCTCGTCTGTAGCAAGGGCAAACTTCCCCAGATGTTTAGTTACATGACTCTCAGTGCAATGTAATTATATCCATGCAAAATCAACTTGTATCCTTCATGTGCAAGTCCAAATTTTCAAAATAATGATCTCTAGAACTTCCCTTGAAAATTCATCCTCAGACAGATTAGCTACTACCCTTGTTTGCTTGTTAAGTGTGTCAAGGTCCAGTTTAAATACTGCCGAACATGCAACTGATCTAAACTTACAATCTTTGCACCCTAAACTCGTACTGAAGTTATGGAAGTCATATCCATACTTGAACTTTCAGGGGACCAGGGTCATCTAGATAGAGCAAAGGGCAACATCTTTGAATAGACAGACCAGAGTTGTTGGAGTACCATTCCTAATAGGATTCTCTCCTTACAAATTCTATATTGAAGAAGCCCTTCTGTTTGTGTTCAAAGTGAACTCCTCAACGCACCACTTCTTTCCGTGTTACTGCTACCCATGTCTTTAGTAACCAGGATGGTAAAGCCACTTAATTGAACTTATTAATTGATGTTCTCTATATCTCGATACAGATCTCTTGAATCCCATTAGCCAGAACTTCCAATATGGTTGATCCTTTGGAATCAAAATCATTGAGCCTCTTGTGGGCTGGATTGACTGGCTGCAGGTGTTCCTTGTTACAAATTTTTCTGCTGGGAGATGACTAAATATAAACAATTGTTGTACTGCCACAAGTACTTAACATGCTGTTCTTCTGATGGTCCCAACTCTCTTTGACATGAATATATTCTCTCCCCTAGAGTGCACTCTACCCATGCATTTGGCTGTCTAGATGTTTCATGAGCAACAGCCTCACCCTGATATTCTGGAGAAGTGGCTGAAGGTTGCTCTAAATCCAAGCCTTCTGATATGCATCAGTTTGATAAACCCCAAGGTCAAAATTATGAATCCAATTTTAGCTCTTAGATCAATGTTTTATCAGGTTTAACTTAATCCACCTCATTGGGAAGAATGGGGGAATTGTAATTACACATTTTTATTAGATTGTTTTCTTTAAATGTATCCCGTAAGCAAATATATGGATGCATGCATTTGATTTGCTGATTTGTGACTGCACTAAAACATTTGTGAACGTTATATGCAGTATAGCTACTATGGACATGCATACTACATGTAAATATATTATATATTCTTTTGTTGGTTTGACCCACGAGGGATTTGAACCTTGAATCTCATTGTTTTACATAATACTTCATAACGTGGCGATTGCCAATTGTGTGGCACCCGTGGGTACTACATGTAAATATTGAAAACAAATTACAAAAAAATTTAACCCAACCATACAAGGACAGGCAATACTAAACAGAAATCTCATTAACATGAGACAAAAGTACAAGCATATATCTTTTTTCATCAGATGAAAGCATTTAAAAAAAACTTATGAATTCATAAAAGGGAATTGTAAAAGAGACTCAAATGAACATGTCTATATGGAGATAAAATCAATGAGAATTACTTCTTTCTATTTACATTTCTGGAGTTGACAGTGGCTAACAGCCTGTTTTTTGCTTAGCCACCTGGTTTGAGTTCGTGTTTGAGTTGGTGATCATGAGTTTGACAAAAAATCAGCAATGCAAAACTATCAACATTGCTTCTTCCATTTCTTGTGCCTTTCTCAGAGCACCCTTCAATGTATTAATACAATAATCTTTCAGGGGCATATTTTACATCTGCCGTTGCATTTTTGTAAAAACCATAAATTAAAGGCTCATTAGAATGCTGGTATTCAGGGATATTTTCTAGCATCCATAAAGATCTACAAATAATATCGCTATTCCTTTCATTCTTCAATTGTATTCGAGTAAATTGTGTGAGGAGAGTATGGGAAGCCACATGTTGTGCATGTCTACTAAAAAGGACATCTTTAAATTCATTAAAAAAAATTATAGAGCCAACTGACAAAAAGAAAAACCATCATCATGGGCGATCAAATGAATATCAGACTTGGCCCAAAAACTTATCTATATGGCTATCCAGATTTCTAGCGACATCTCCTCTGAAGAGTAATAAAATTTGGCATTAACTTTGAGAAACTATATATATATATTCTGTGCTCATTAAACTTATATGATAAAAATGTAAATTTCATGTCAATGTTAAGCATATAATTCAAAACGATGGTATCTTGTTCAAAATTCAAGGTTTTTTACATTAGGTTTTATGAATTATTATTATGATTTTAAATAATTTCAATTTTTAAAAATTTTAAGTCATTAAAAATTGAATTTGATTAAATTTGCCCTGAACTTCCGCATGAAGTCCGAGTTTGGTTGAACTTCAATGAATTTCAAATTTCAACTGAAGGCAGTTACTAAGGTTTTTTGTGACCTCCGGGCTCTATCATTCCTAGTTCTTCAAACTTCATGAATATAATGCAAATCCTAATCTGCTCCGCAGATGAGCAGATGCTAAAAATACATATGCGATGCCCCTATACCCGTTCCTGTATTGTACTGGCATAACCAGATTTTAAGGAGCCTTATCTTCGGTCCCATTATATGGATTCTGTTCACTGCCATATCTGCAAACCATAGGATCTTTTGCCTTTATTTATACATTAGTATTTGTACATGGAATTCATTTTCTTGCAACCTTTTAGGGATGTGTCTTATATCTCTCTGTTTTGTTGATATTAAAACTTGACTGGGATTTCTTATATAGGTGGATAAAGAAACCATGGACATGCTTGCTTCCTTGGGAATGGCTGATTTACCCGGAGTTGTCAAGCAGGTCCGTTTCTTTTTTTTTTTGAAGATTCTTCCGGAACATCTTTTTGAACTTATTACTTAATGGTACACCATTTACTATGTGTTTGTTTTATATAATGTCTCTTTTCGTGCCCTGCTAAATTGATTGTTTTTGTGTTACACAGGCAGATCCACCAGCGGGTGGTGGTTTTACGAGACTAGGAGGTGGTTACCCGGGTGGTGCACCAAGAAGGATATTATAAAATTGTGTCCTTTAACGTTTACAACAAAACGAAATATATGCTATTTGTGACTTGTGAAAACATCTTTTGAATTACATTCTTTAATTAGTTGGGGATAGTAGTTTGCAGGATAGAAATCGTGTGATGTAAACTCCTGGTTGGGAGGAAAAAGTGTTATTCTGATTAAGTTGTCATCCGTATTTACACTAAGGTTAAAATACAAGCATGGTATTAATGTGGGAGAGCGATTGCTAGATCAAATTGGTGCATAATACAAGGACCATTTTATTGATGCCGTCGACGTTTCTGATAAATTGTTTGCAGATCATAATCACCATCTGGTTCGAAATTTAGTGTTTCTAGTCCCAGATGTTTTATTGTGGGTCCGAAAGCTATCAAAAGCTACAATATGGCATTGGCATTTTGGGCTTCTTTTCACAATTGCTATGCTGTTATTAAGACTTGCTTCTTTTCTCACTAGGGTTCAATTTTCTTTTCATGCGTAAATGAAGCTGTTCTAAACCAGGGAAACAATTCATATTACAATATTGTAATGATTTGATTTGATTCTATACAGATTCATTTAACTCACACTTAATCGCTTATGTTTTACCCACATTTAAACCAGAGATAAGTTGGAAAAATTCACATTTCTCCATCTAGCTAGTCAACTCGTTAGTTAGGTTGTCTCCTTATGTAATTTTCTAGCCAAATGATAAGCCACACTATCTTGTCTAGATTAAGAAGCTACAAAAATTTACACATTCCAAAGCCATGTGACTATAATCCATTAAAACAAATATTTTTACAAATAAAGTGGACTTTCTGATATTTGTTTTAATTAACCCAAAATCATTGGAAAGAGTGATAGAAAGTAGGAGAATGTTATTATTAGGATAGGTGTGTTTATTTTGGAATAAAGTTTTAGTAATTTTAATTTAATTATCAATAATTGTTAGGTAGATGTAGAGATTTAATTTCTATGGAATATTTTAGAATAATCTTAGTAGTGGTCATAGATCAAGGGTTGAGATTTATTTCCTAAGTAGTTATGCTATTTTTGCTTTTTTAATTTGATTGATTAATTAACAAAAAGATGTCATATAAACAAGCGTCATTTAGGAAATGAGTTATTGTTTTTTGGGCATGTGGTATTGGCAAGCCATGGTCTCTGTAACAAAACCTATTTATAGATTAAGAATTTTTCCATTGTAAAGTGGGGGGAACTCCATGATTAAGAATCTTATTACATAATTTTTCAAATGCATATATGTTAAACTCATATATTATGTTTTTAATTAATAATAATAATAATTTAAATTAAAGCTATAATTTGATTAATTTTTATAGTTTTTTAAATCCTACCAATTAACAATGTGAGATGTATCATAAAGTGTTTTGATTCTCATCATGGATTGATGCATAAACTTTAGTTGATGTTAAGGATGTTGCATTAATTTGTACAATATTAGATGAAGAGTTAAGATTAAACATATTTAAGTGAAAATTTTGGTCATTTTGATTAATGCTTGTTAAATATAACCAATGCATTAATGACTTATTCTATGGACAGTTAAAAAAATGGTATGTTATGTTGGATTGTAGAAGTTTTCCAATTCCTTAAATATAAAGAGTCAATAAAGCTCTTAATGTTGAAAATGCAACAAGAAAATTTTGATTTAATTTTCCTTTGAATTAAATTAGGAAAAAAATTATAATTCCACATCATAAGACAACTTATATATATTAACTAAGTTAATTTGACTTGGTTCAGTTAATTCAAGTTGAGGGCCTAACTTGAGTCATGTAGAGTGTCTCCTACTTTATAGGAGCTTTGGTTGAGTTTATTTTGAGTTGTAATTAATTAGTTCAGTTTAATTTAGTTAAAGTCAATTAACTAGTTTCAATTGTTGGAGGCACTAATAGGAGTTTTAGCAATGGGGTGCAACTTCAATGTTTAACCAATTAATTGATAATTCAACCATAAATAACTCATGCATGTGTGATTTACGTGTTATTTAGTTGAGATTGGAGTTTAAGGGTAGTGTACTCTCAGTGGTATAATCATCCAAATTGTATAAGTGATACATGCAGTTAGAGGAAGGCTTATGATGGGTTGCACAATTCCAATTGAAATATTTCCTTAGTTAATAGGGGCTAATTCCCAAGGAAACAACACAAGGAAATAGGGACTTGGGCAAACAAAAAATTGGTTAAGTATTGGCCAAGGTTTGTCTAGGAAGCAGTGAGATAGATAGAGATAGTGCAGAGGTTGCTCGGGCTTGAGCAAAACATTGTAATCTTCTCATGTTTTTTGATTAATGCAATATACAGATAACAGGGGTTTTTAGTTGTGGTTTTTTTAGGAAATCATTCTGTAATGTGTTGATTGAATTCTTTCTCTTGTATGCTTTGTGATTTCACGATCATTAATTGTTTCCGATGATTAATAGAGTAGATTCAAGTCTTTTGTTTTAGTAAATTACAATTAGCAATTTGAATTTACAAAGAATTTCTACATGGTATCAGAGCTGAAATCACAATAGAAGAGAAGAATACAAGTTTGCCTTTGCAGGATCGAATTTGTAGAATCAAATCTTCAGAGCTAGCAGGATGACCTTCTGCAGGTTGAGACTCGAATATGCCCTTGAGTGTAGTTTGAGTTATATTTCTTGGAAGGACATGATGGAGGCAGTGTTGGAAGATAACGGGTTGAAGGAATTTGTAGATACTAATATTCCTAAACCTCCAACATTTAATGCTCAGGATGAGGAGGATCATATTGGAAGGAGTTCGAGATCATATTGTCTCGAACTTCCACGAGAAGGAAACTCCATATGTAATGTGGCAAGCCTTGATAGACTTGTTTCAGAACAACGACCATAGGAAGCTGACACTGAAGGACAAGCGTCAGAAGATCGAAATGGGGAAGGGTGACACAATACCACAATGCTTGAGCAAGTTCACCCAATGTCAGGGTGAACTTGTGAACATTGGTATTATAATTGCTGAAGATGATCTGGTTAGCCTAGCAGTTCTAGGCCTTCCCAAGAGTTGGCACAACTATTGGGATTCGGTAAATGGGAGGGAGCAACTACCAAAGTGGGAGCGATTGTGGTCTGACTTGGTGCAAGAAGAGATAAGGTGAACACCAAAGATGGAATCTCATCCAAGCATGATGATGAGGAGCACTGTGCCTTGGATGGAAAGGCAAAGAAAGGGAAAGGGAAAATATCCCAATCCAAAAGAGATTTCAGTCAGGGAGGCAAGAAGAAGGACTTGTTGAAGATTAAATGTTTTCATTGTCATGAGCTGGGACACTATGCCACGAAGCGACAGCTGAAGCTCTAGCTTCATAATTTGAGTTGGATTTCACCCTCATTACATGCATGGTGATATCGGTGATGGGTAGTGTGTGGTATCTGAATAGTGGATCCTCATTCCATATGACATGCAATAAATAATTTTTCAGTGATTTGGAGGAGAAGGACCTCTAGATGCACATCGAGATGGGAGATGATGGAAGGGATAGTGTGACCGATATCGGCATTGTTACTTTTCAGAGGGAGTCTGGTTCTCCTCTCACATTAAAAGATGTCATGTATGTTCCAAGTCTGAAAAAGAATTTAGTTTCAGTTGCTATGTTTGAAGACTGTGACTACAATGTGATATTTAGCAAAGGAAGACTTTCCTTCGTCACATAGCCATATGACAAGTGAAGCGGATCGGGGTTCAGGTGAAGAAACTCTACAAATTGGATGTAGAAGATTGTGCTGCTTTGAACACAAAGCAAAGAAGGTGTAGAGCCGAGACATCGGTGAATTATGGCATAGAAGATTGGACCATTTGCACCATGGAGCCTTGAAGATCATGCAATAGATTTCTATAGGACTTCCCAAGGGTGCACTAGAGCAACGAGATACATGCAAAGGGTGTACATTAGGGAAGTACATCAAAGCCACCTTTTATGATAAGGACAGTCGAGCGCAAACGATCCTTGAAAGAGTTCTTTGAGATGTGTGTAGACTGTTCTTGACAACCTCCACGACCAAGCACATGTATTATGTGATATTTGTAGATGATTTCTCACGTAAGTGCTAGATATTCTTCATGTAGAGGAAAGACTAAACATTCTCAAAATTTTGTGAATTTAAAGCACTTGTTAAGAAAGACATTGGCATGAAAGTGAAGGCTCTCAGAAGCGATATCGGTGCAGAATATGTGTCGAATGAGTTCAATAACTTCTGTGCAACAGAAGACATTCGAAGGGAGTTAATAACACCCCATAACCCACAACAGAATGGGGTTGTTGAAAGGAAGAACATAAGTATGGTGGGAGTTGCACGAACAATGTTGCATGATCAGGGCCTACTGTTGCACTTGTGGGATGAAGCATGCAACACAACAGTATATGTGCAAAACAAGAGCCCTCATCGGATTCTCAGGATGAGTATGTTATAGATCTGATATGAAAGTATAAGATAATAGAAATAAACCCATAAATAATATGAAATGCTTCTTTATTGATCAATCTCTTAAGGTAGGGCAACACCATACATTCACTCCTTAAGGAAGGAGAACACTTCACAAGCCATATACCTGTTCATACAATATTCCTTGACATCCCTCAATGGGGAGTCTTTAGCTTTTATATAGGTCTCATACATACAATACCATGGGTCATTGCCATGGTTCCCTCAGTACCATCTATCTGATACCATGGGCTTATTACATTATTGCTAACTACTTGTGGTCTCTTACATGATGCAGGTTAACCACTTTATTTATTACTATGGCCCACTCCATTATTACATTATTCTCTTGGGTACCTCCCTTTGTACCCCATATTATCCCCCTAGGTATACTACATTCCACCCCTCTTAACATGTTTCATCCTCGAAACATGGGAATAACACAAATAATAAGATCTACTCAAAAGAGTAGTCCACTGGTACCATGCACGTGCATTTAGCGATCTAAGAGAAAGGTGAACCCTTGATCCAGCTGGTGCCTCGCTCGCTTGAGATGGAAGTTGACCCTGGCGGCTCTTCTGTGTTGATGTGTAGTAGGTGGATCGTCACTCCTCTCTATCTATCATGCGGGGGTTGTTGTCCTTGTGGCTAATTCGTTGCCATCTTGTTGGTTGTTTTCTTGCAGGGTGATGTGGGTGGTGATATGCTGAAGTTTTAACCAACAATGTATCTTTCTTTAATTCACCACCTAATGGAGCCTGATTGGTATCTAGTACATGTTGTGGTGCCTGCTGTTGTTTCTTATCTTCCAATATTACTTCAACCACTGAGTCCTCATCTGATGTATCAGTACCTATAACCTTTTCTGCTTTAGCCTCCTTCGACACTACCTGTTTTTTTGGTACTTGGTTTGATGTTTGTGTTTGGTTGTTGACCATCAATGACTCATTATCTAATATGTCAGTCCCTGGAACATTTTTTACTTCAGCCTCCTTAGACTCTATCTCTTTATTGATGGAAATATTCTGTAATGTAATTTTCTTCTTTTTATACCAAAGCTTCAGGAATTTCTTCTGCACATTAATATTTATAGTATCCACCGATTCCATCCAAGGGTATCCCAAAACAACATCTTCATTAGTCATATCTGAAGCATAAAAATCAGAATGAAATAGATACTTGTCCATAGAAATCTTCAAATCTTTATAAACTTGCACTTGCTCATTATTAACCTGTGTGTGCTCCATGTGTTTTGCTGGCACTTGCAATTTTTTTGCCAAATTGACATTTATGAGATTTTGTTTGCAACTAGGATTTATAGACACAATGATCTTCTATTTCTGAATCAATCCATGAACCTGCAATAAGAATATACCAGTAGAAAATAACGCCACATGTTTCTCCTTATCTTGTTTTCTGGCATGAGACCATTTGTCTAAAAGTAATTTTTCAAATTCTTCTTTGGGCAGGTTGGAACACTTCTTCGTGTTAAGTAATTCCCACCATGTGGCTGCCTCATCTTCAAAATTAGCCATTACCCAAAATCTCCAATGATGTTTCCATAATGATTTTTTTGCTTTTATGTATTCTTCAATAGTAGGACCATTATCTTGTCCTATAAAACATAAAACCGCCATGAAGAGAGTTTGGAAAAAAATTCACTTACTTGGCGAAAATTTGAAATTGTCACAATTTAGTCAATATTGCTCGGAATCCCTATTATGCTCTGTTTTCGGAAATGGAACAACCATTCTACCTGCCCATGTGATAGAAATCCCGATCTAGGCACTGGAATTTCAGATATGCGCTGCAACTGTCCGACCATCACAAAAATTTCTATAAAAAGCGTTGATTTTAAATCAGTGATATCTCCCTCATTAGGACTCCGATTCGACTGGTTTTTTTTTGAACTTGGGTATTTTTTCACAAAAAATCCGTATCTGCAATTAGATTCTGCAGATTTTGCACAAGAACGTACAGATCTGCTCCGCAAACTCGCCGCCCCGAAAAATGTTTGCAACCCAACTGATTTTTATATCAGCAATATCTCCCTCATTCGGACTACGATTCAGCCGATTTTTTTTTCCAATTTGGGTATTTTTTCGCCAACAACTCAGATATGCAATTAGATTTTACAGATTTTGCACCAGAACATACAGATCTGATCCGCAAACTCACCGCCCCGAAAAATGTCTGCAACACAGTTGATTTTTTAAATTAGCGATATCTCCCTTATCCGGTTTCCGATTTGGCTGATTTTTTTTTGGGTCAAATTAGGTATTTTTTCACCAACAACCCAGATCTGCAATTAGATTCTGCAAATTTTGCACCAAAATGTACAGATCTGATCTGCAAACTCGCCACCCCAAAAAATTCCTGCAAAAATAAAAACAAATTCTCCACTTTGCCCAAGAAAGTGCTCTGATACCAGTTGTTATAGATCTGATATGAAAGTATAAGACAATAGAAATAAACCCAGAAATAATATGAAATTCTTCTTTATTGATCAAACCCTTAAGGTAGGGCAACACTATACATTCACTCCTTAAGGAAAGAGAACACTCCACAAGCCATATGCCTGTTGATACAATATTTTTTTACATCCTTCAATGAGGAGTCTCTAGCTTCTATATAGGCCTCATACATACAATACCATAGGTCATTACCATGGTTCCCTCAATATCATCTATCTAATACCATGGGCTTATTACATTATTGCTAACTACTTGTGGTCCCTTAGATGATGCGGGTTAACCATTTTATTTATTACTATGGCCCATCCCATTATTACATTATTCCCTTGGGTACCTCCCTTTGTACCCCATATTATCCCCCTTAGGTATACTATAGAGTACACCAGAAGAATCTTTTTTAGGGAAGAAACCAGATGTGTCACACTTCAGGATCTTTGGTTCATCAATTTACTGTCATGTTATCAAGGATGCAAGGGAAAAGCTAGAGCCGACAACTAAGCTGGGCATATTTATGGTGTACATTGATACACCTCACAACTATCGGGTGTACCTTCCATCTCACAGGATGATAGTTGTTCGTAGAGATGTGAAGTTCGATGAAGAGGAGGCCATCAGATGTTCCCTTGAGAGAGAGCTTTAGTTACATGTAGATGAGGAGCTTTTGGCTCCAAAGGAAGAACCTCAAGATGATGTGGAGTAGCCACAAGTAGAGGAGCAGAGAGTGGAAGCACCCACTTATGTAGAGACATCCAAAGATGGAAGGAAACACGCCAGAGAAGCTGACAGATTGATGCATGATGCTAGATAAAATGTGGGAGCACCCACATCACAACGCAGGTAGAGGAGGTCACCAGATCGGTACACTAGCTACATAGATTTGGTGAGCGAGAGTGTAGAGACTGAGCCATTCTCATTTGAGGGAGTAGTGCAAAAACCAATGTGGGTTGATGCCATGGTAGAGGAGTATGACTCCATTATCAAGAACAGTGCTTGGGAAGTTGTCCCAAGGCCAAAGGATAAGTCAGTTGTAGGTTCCAGGTGGATCTACAAGGTGAAGCAAGCAGCATATGGGAGTGTCGAGAAACACAAGGCTAGATTTGTGGCCAAGGGGTTCTCTCAGGTGGAGGGAATTGATTACGAGGAGACCTTTGCTCCAGTAGCAAGGTACTCTTCAATCATATCTATTCTAGCACTTTCAACGCAGATGGGATGGAAGATACATCAGATGGATGTGAAGACAACCTTCTTCAACAGAGTGATTGAAGAAGAGGTCTACATAGAGCAACCAAAAGGATTTGAGACCTTCGACAGAGAGTTGCATGTGTGCAGACTCAAGCGAGTGTTGTATGGATTGAAACAAGCACCCCATGCATGTTATACCAGGATCGACAATTATTTCACCAGGTTGGTCTTCACCAAAAGTGAAGCAAATGCAAACTTTTACCATATTGTGGTTGAAGGTAAATTATTGATTATAGTATTACATGTCGGTGATTTAATTCTAACAGGTGATGAAAAGCTGGTCAAATCTTGCAAAGAGGATCTTACAGGGGAATTCGTGATGAAGGATCTGGGGCTTATGCATTATTTCCTTTGTACGGAAGTATGGAAAGGAGATGAGGAATTGTTTGTCTTTTAGGGCAAGTATGCCAACTAGATACTGAAGAAGTTCCACATGGAGAGCAACAAACCCATGAAGACTCCTCTAGCAGGGAATTGGAGGAAGGAAGATGCTACTTCAGGTGAAGTGGTAGAGGCTACCATTTATAGGCAGCTTGTGGGTTCTCTTATGTACTTGGTGAACACATGACTATACATGTGTTATGTAGTTAACCAACTTAGACAAGCAATGTAAAAGCCAACCAAACTCTATTGGAAGGCAACTAAACATGTATTGAGATACGTCAGAGGCACCACTCAGTTTGGTATTTGGTACATACAGATAAAGGGAGTGAAGCTTCAAGGCTTCATTGATGCAGATTGGGTAGGGAGTTGATTTGGAATTTATCCAGAACAAAGAATTAAAGGTATTACAGACTCATGTGCATGGATGTGCCTATGTTACTTTATGCAATGGATCGATAAGATTGCTAGAATACATAGACACTAAGGCAGTTAGAGAAAACATAACAGGTAAACATGTAAACAAAACAAGTTTAATAAGGAGTTTACCCAATGCTCCTAGGCTACATCTCCTGGTTCAGCCTTCAGTGGTGGCCTCTCTATTATGTTTTCAAGCAGAGTTTTACAACAGTGAGCTCGATTTGAGTCTCACTAAACAGATAAAAATCAGTATGACTGGAGTACACATACTCTCCTTACTGAAACTCGACCTCTAATGGTCACAGTAGTATGACAGGCCTATGTCAAGGAGTTTTTTTGAACCTCTCAAGCCTTCTCTGGAGTACACAGACTCTTTGACCCTCTCTGGCTTTTTCTGGCTCGATGCTGCCTTCAGGTCAGTGTGACTTCTACTCTCTATTCTCTGCTCTTAGCTTACATCTTCTAACTAACTCTTGTCCCTGCCTGCTCTGTCTCTGTCAGTTCGTGGCTTTAAAGCAAGTCTGTTCTTTCACTGTTTGTTTCCGCTTCCTGGCCTTCTGGTTTCCTTGCCTCTGTCCATTCAATTTCCTTTGCTTTGCGTCATCATCACCGGGTAACGCCTCGCAGGGAGGTGGCCACCCGTTTTCCTAACGAAATGAGTGTCAGATTCCTTGAATCATATTTGAATGGTCGCTAATTCTGTTTGCTTCAAGATTGCCTGCGAATCATGACTCTTTTGCCAACTCATCATCCACGTCGGACTTCAAATCCCCTGTAATCTTTCTTTATCACCTGTCAAATCCGGTCATTTATCAGGATGCGCCTCCACCGTTGATCTGGGCCCCCCAGATCCTACGATTGTCGCTCATATCGGGCGGGTAAGTTGCATGACGTTTACCCGTCCGATGCGGGCGATTTTCTCTCTCATCCGTAGGACGCGTGTCACTTGGTGTGTGGCATCGGGCTGGACTCAGTCGAAACTGCTTATCGCCTCGAAGCCTTCCGATATCCTGCCGGTTTGTGGAATCCTGTGCTACGGATCCAAAAGCATTACTTTTCCGCATTTCATAGTCTTTTCGGGCCCGGGTGCTTCGGGGCTTTCCTTCACTGAGGTGGACACCCTACGATACGTGATTAGTGCTTAGAATCTACCTCGCGTATCAAAATCTACCTCCGTTCTTCGAATTAGCCTCCGGTTTTGCCAATTCGTGCCAGTGCGACTTACCATGGGCCAACGATCTGCGTGCTCAACCGAGGGTCCTCGTTGCTCCGCTTTGGTCACAACTGCAACTGTCACGAGGATTCCTTCTAATAGCTTGATTTATTCTAAGACTTGAATTTTTTTTTGCATAATTTCAAACAGTCATGAAAACTTAGAGAGTGTTTAGGATCCAATTTGGATCACGGCCTTCCCACTGAAAAAGCTTTTGGACCACCAAAAGTTGGTTTTCTTTTAAGCATCAATTAAGTGAGGGTATAGATTCCTCAATTGCTCAATTTTTATCCAATTCACACTGCTTGGCTTTGAACCTTTGAGTCCAATCCTGAGGTACTAAACATTCCCTCTGCGTGTGGTTCTCACCTTCCTGTCTAGAACTGTATCTTCCTATAACTGATTAAGATATTCAGGTAATAGATCATCAATAGAAGGCAATTGACTTTGCTCTTCGGGGTCTTCAATTAATGAAGGTTCAAATAGTCTCAAGCTGTCTGCATTAACAACTGAGTAGATGTGCATGTAAGCTGGTAGATCAAGGCGAAAAGCATTCTCACCAATTTTCTCGAGTATCTTGAAAGGTCCATACCTTATTGGCTTCAACTTCTTACCTTCACCTTGCATTCTGTCTTCGCTGATATACAACCAGACTTGATCACCAACTTGGAAACTATGCTCCATCCGATGCTTGTCATGTCTTGCCTTGTACTTGGCTTGGCTCTTTTCCAACTGTTCCTGTACTGCTTGGTGAATCTCTTGGATTTGTTCAATGAAATTGGTTGCCTTGTCCACATCACTGTGTCCATCAACTACTATGTCTTTACCAAAGACAAAATCCAAGGGCGACCTTGGTGTGAAACCAAAACAGGGCTCAAAAGGAGATCTTTGTGTAGAAGAATGTTTAGCTCAGTTGTAAGCATGCTGTACATAACATAAATGTTCATCCCAAAGCTTGAGATGCGTGCTGCAATAACCTCTGAGCAACTGGATCACTATTCTGTTGACCACTTCTGTTTGGCCATCTGTTTGAGGATGAAAAGTTGTGCTCTTTTTCAGTCTGGTGTCCATCAATTCCCACAAGCTCGACCAAAATTTCCCAACAAATCGAGTATCTCGATCAGATATAATGGAAGTGGGTAATCCAAAATGAACCCATACATGCTGAAAGAACAACTTTGCAGTTTGTTCAGCTGTAATCTGTTTGTTACAAGGTATTAAAATACACATTTTGCTGAACCTATCCACAACAACATATAAATAGTCATGACCTTTCCTAGATTTAGGCAGTCCTCCAACAAAGTCCATGGAAACACTTTCCCAAGGATGAGAAGGAACTGGTAGTGGAGTGTACAAGCCTAGTTTTATATTGCTGGGCTTGCTTTTAGCACACATGGTACACCCTCTTACATATCTAGAAATTGTCTCATTCATTTTTGGCCAATAACAAAATCTTTGCAGCTGTGCAACTGTTTTACTTACACCAAAGTGACATGATATTAGAGAAGTGTGTGCTTCTCGAATTATCTTTACTCTTTTAGTTTGTGGAATGCATAGCTTCCCAAAATGATACAAGCTCTAGCCCTTAACATGATAATCCAATTCTCCTACTTGTTTGCCTTAACTTAAAGTTGCATATACATTTTTAAAATCTATATCTTGAGCATATTGTTTAATGTAGCTTTCATGCAATACTGAATTATGCTTAAGTATAGTAGATGCATTTATGATTGGTCTGGACAACATGTCTGCAACTTTATTGTGTATGCCCTTTTTATATCTGATGACAAGATGAAACTGTTGTAGAAAACCCATCCACCTATAGTGTCTTGATTGTTGCAACTTAGTTTGGGAGTGTAAATATTGAAGTGGTTGATGATCAATGTGTATAATTGTCTCTTTACCCAATAAATAATGTTTCCACTTTTTCACACTCTGTACTAATGCATACAATTTTTTATCATATGTGGGATAATTAACTATTGCAGAATTAAGTGTCTCAGAATGGTAGCATATGGGTTTACCGTGTTGCATCAACTCTGCTCCCATGGCATAGCCACTGGCATCTGTTTCGAACTCAAATGTTCTTTTAAGATTGGGCAGTGCTAGTACTGGTGCTGTACTAATATTTTCTTTCAAGGTGTCGAAGGCTTTCTGTTGTTTGCCTCCCCACTGAAACACCTTGTTCATTCCTGTTAAAGCATGTAAGAGAGCTGCAATTAAGGAAAAGTTAGAAATAAACTTTCTCCAATATTGTGCTGCTCCTAGGAAGCTTCTAACTTCTGTAGTAGATTTGGGTTTAGGCCAGTTTACAATGACTGCAACCTTAGAGGGATCTATCTTCAATTCACCACCCCCTACTATATGACCCAAATAATTCAAAGATGTTTTGCCAAATTCACATTTTGAGAGTTTAACATAAAGATTTTCTCTTTTGAAAATATCTAGAGTCTGCTTAACATGCTTTAAATGTTTTTCCCACGTTTTGCTGAATATAAGAATATCATCCAAATATACAATGACAAAATCATCAAGAAAAGGTCTGAGTACATCATTTATTACTCTCATGAAAGTAGCAGGAGCATTAGTTAAGCCAAAAGGCATAACCAACCACTCATACAATCCCTGCTTTGCTTTGAAAGCAGTCTTCCATGCATTTTTCTCCGCAACTCTAACCTGATGATATCCACTATGAAAGTCTAACTTGGAAAAATAAACAACTTCTTTCAACTGATCTAATAGATTGTTTATGCGAGGAAGGGGATAACGATTTTCGATCGTTATTTTATTCAGTGCTTGGTAATTAGTGCACATTCTCCATGAGCCATCTTTCTTTCTCACCAAGATAATTGGAGATCCACATGGCGATGTGTTAGGCCTTATGAACCCTTTCTCAAGCAGCCCTTGTACCTGCTTCTTGATTTCTGCATTCTCTAAAGCGGACAACCTGTACATTCCGATAGGCAATGGAGCATCTTGCTGCAAATTAATTTCATGTACTATTTCATTTTTGGGTGGTAGACCTTTAGGTTTTTAAAATAATATATCATATTTTGAAACAACTTTTTCTAAATCAGCTTGTTGTTTAGCATCACAACCCTCAAATACATTGGTTTTATCAGGTTTTTTTTTTTCCTTCACAACCATCAATAGAAATTGTTTGCATGAATTTACAATTCTTTTCATCTGCCCTGAGTTTATTAGAGTGTAATTATTCTTCAGCTTATGAGCTCTTACAATATATTCGATTCCATCTTTAACGAGTAGATACTTGTTCTCAGCTCTATAGAAAATAACTTTTCTATCATACAAGTAAGGACTTCCTAAAACAATTCCACATATATCCAAAGGAACTATATCTAACTCAACCTCGTCTACAAATGCTGACCCAAAAGAAAACTTAAGTTTACATTGTCTAGTCACTTGTAGCTTTGCTTTATCACATAACCAACCTAATGGATATGGTTTCTTGTGAGGTGTGGTTAGTAATCCCAACTTCTTTACAATTGCTTCAGAATTAAATTTACTTGTGAGCCACTATCAAACAAAGAATCAATATTTTGATGATTGGAAATAGCTTGAATATGAAAAAGCTCATGTCTTTTCCTCTCATTTTCTTAATTATCAGTAGATTGTGCAGAATTACAAGTAGATGCTTCAGAATTTTTACCTTTTATACCTGTGGCTGCGATTGTTGTTTCATCCCCTGAGTCTGGCCCTAAATCCTTTTGAATAGCTGCAACAGTCTTCTTCCTTTTGCCCTCTTTTTTCTTGGGTTTCATCTCCGGATGCAGAATCTAGCAGTGTTCATCATCATGCCCATCCTTCTTACAGTGAGTGCATGAAGACTTGTTCTTTTGTACAATATTTGTCTTCCTCTCTTTCCATTTTTGTTTTCTTTTCTCCTTATTCTTGCTTGCAGTGGGATAATCCCCCAACTTTTGGGTTCCCATTCTTACCTCTAGCTTCTAGATGTGTAGCCTGGACAAATATCTCATCTATGATGGTGGGATTAAACATGAGGATAGTGTGCCTAATGTAGCTGTGTAGACCACCTATATACTTCAGCAGAGTTTCAGGTGAGTCTAAAGAAATTCCCAGAATCAAAGCTCTTTTCTTAAATTATTGGGTGTAACCTTGTACTCTTTGCCCTTTTAATTGGCGAAGAGTTTGCCAGCTCATCATGGCCTGTTGCATATAGGCTAGTGGATAGAATTGATTTTTATTTTCAGAAACAAATTCACTCCATACAGAAAGAATCTTACCATGTTTCTTCATGTCAGCTTGTGTTAGCTTGTACCAAGGCAATGCCCCCAAGGCGTAGGCTGGCCAGCTGAATCTTACTCTTGTCTGAATCAATGCTCTGCACTCTGCAATAAACATCAATCTGTCTAATCCAATTATCCAGCTTCTTTACATTCAACTCTCCATCATATATCGACAAATCAAATTTAACATCTAATTTAATCAAAGATGCTTTTTTTTTTTTTTTTTTTTTTTAGGGCTATTAGGAGGTTTGAGAAATTTTTCTTCTTTCCCTTTGCCTTTAGAGTGGTCATGGATGAGAGATTCTTCTACTCCTTTGTCTTGTTTGGAGTTTAATGAATCTTCATCTCTATTTTTCTTAAATTCCTTATACATTTCCTCCACCATGGATCTCATGGTCATAAAACTATCCATGAACTGGGGGTTTGATTCCAAGGGACTTTCTTCTGACATTTTCCTCTTAGAATAGACTCTTCCAATTTCTGGGTTAGTTTCAACCAACTCTCCTTCTCCTAATTTAAGCTTTGATCTAGTTAGCATTCAACAACAAAATCCAGCATAAGCTTGTCTAACCTTAATAACCTAGAGCTTTGATACCACTTGATCTGGAATTTATCCAGGACAAAGAATTAAAGGTATTACAGACTCATGTGCATGGATGTGCCTATGTTACTTTATGCAATGGATCGATAAGATTGCTAGAATACATAGACACTGAGGCAGTTAGAGAAAACATAATAGGCAAATATGTAAACACAACAAGTTTAATAAGGAGTTCACCCAATGCTCCTGGGCTACGTCTCTTGGTCCAGCCTTCAGTGGTGGCCTCTCTATTATGTTTTCAAGCAGAGTTTTACAATAGTGAGCTCGATTTGAGTCTCGCTAAACAGATAAAACTCAGTAGGACTGGAGTACACAGACTCTCCTTACTGAAACTTGACTTCTAATGGTCACATTAGTATGATAGGCCTATGTCGAGGAGTTTGCTTGAACCTCTCAAGCCTTCTCTGGAGCACATAGACTCTCTAACTCTCTTTGGCTCTGTTTGGCTCGATGTTGCCTTCAGGTAAGCTCGGCTGCTACTCTCTGTTCTTTGCTCTTAGCTTTCTTCGTCTAACTAACTCTTGTCCTTGCCTGCTCTGTCTTTGTCAGTTCGTGGCTTTAAAGCCAACCTGTTCTTTGACTGTTCATTTCCGCTTCCTGGCCTTCTGGTTTCCCTGCCTCTGTCTATTCAATTTCCTCTGCTTTGCGTCAGCATCACTAGGTAACGCCTCGTAGGGAGGTGGCCACCTGTTTTCCTAACGAACTAGATGTTAGATTCCTTGAATCATATTTGAATGGCCGTTAATTCCCGTGAATCATGACTCTTTTGCCAACTCATCGTCCACGTCGGACTTCAAATCCCCTGTAATCTTGCTTTATCACTTGTCAAATCTGGTCATTTATCGGGATGCACCTCCACTATTGATTTGGCCCCCCTAGATCCTACAGTCATTGCTCATATCAGGCGGGTAAGTTGCATGACGTTTACCTGTTCGATGCGGGCAATTTTCTCTCTCATTCGCCAGACGCGTGTCACTTGGTGTGTGGCATTGGGCGGGACTCAGTCAAAACTGCTTACCACCTCGAAGTCTTCCGATATCCTGCCGATTTGTGGAATCCCGCGCTACAGATCCGAAAGCATTACTTTTCCACATTTCATAGTCTTTTCGGGTCCAGGTGCTTCGAGGCTTTCCTTCACTGAGGGGGACGCCTTGCGATACGCAATTAGTGCTAATCGCGTATCAGAATCTACCTCCGTTCTTCGAATTAGCCTCCAGTTTTGCCAATTCGTGCCAGTGTGACTTACCATGGGCCAACGGTCTGCATGCTCGACCAAGGGTCCTTGTTGTTCTGCTCTGGTCACAACTGCAACTGTCACGAGGATTCCTTCTAATAGCTTGATTTCTTCTAAGACTTGATTTTTTTTTGCATAATTTGAAACAGTCATGAAAACTTAGAGAGTGTTTAGGATCCAATTCAGATCAGGAGTCTATGAGACAAGAAGAGCACATAAGGAGGAATCTTCAGTATTGAGCCAACAACAATTTCTTGGTACAACAAGAAGCAAAGATCAGTTGCACTTAATTCAATAGAAGCACAGTACATGGTTGCCAGTCAAGAAAATTGTGAGTCTATATGGATGAGGAAGATGTTTGTTGGGTTATTTGGTCAGCGTATGGATCCTACAGTGATTTACTGTGACAATCAGAGTTGTATCAAACTCTATGAGAATCCAATTTTTCATAATCGGTCCAAGCATATCGACATCTGATATCACCATATCAGAGATTGTGTATAGAGGCAGATCATGTTGTTAGATTACATTCCAACGAAGGAACAATATGCACATATCTTGACTAAGGCACTGTCAAGAGGCACATTCGAGTTCCATAGAGGCAGGATTGGGGTATTTAATAATCCCTTTCTTGTTGAGAGGGAGTGTTGAAAACACAACAAGGAAATCTTGATTTAATTTTCCCTTGAATTAAATGAGGAGAAAAATTATAATTCCACATCACAAGACAACTTGTACGAGTTAACTATGTTAATTTGACTTACTTGGTTTAGTTAATTCGATTTGAGGGTCTAACTTGAGTCATGTAGAGTGTCTCCTGCTTTATAGGAGCTCTGGTTGAGTTTATTTTGAGTTGTAATTAATTAATTCAGTTTAACTAAGTTAAAGTCAGTTAAACGAGTTCCAACTATTGGATGAACTAGTAGGGGGTCTAGCAGTGGGGTGCAACTTCAGTGTTCAACGAGTTAACTGATAATTCAACCATAAATAATTCATGCATGTGTGATCTACGAGTTGTATAATCATCCAAATTATACAGGTGGTGCACACAGTCAGAGGAAGGCCTATGATGTATTGTACAATTCCAATTGAGGAATTTCCCTAATTAATAGGGGCTAATTCCCAAGGAAACAACGCAAGGAAATCAGGACTTGGGCAAGCGGGAAATTGGTTAAGTATTGGCCAAGGCTTGTCTAGGAAGCAGTGAGACAGATAGAGATAGTGTAGAGGTTGCCCAGGCTTGGGCAAAGCATTGTAATCTTCTCATATTTTCTGATTAATTCAATATACAAATAACAAGGGTTTTTAGCCATGGGGAGCAACTTCTGTGTTCAATGAGTTAACTGATAATTCAACCATAAATAACTCATGCATGCGTGATCTACGAGTTGCCCAGTCGAGATTGGAGTTCAAGCACAAATTTTCTATCAGTGGTATAATCATCCAAATTGCACAGGTGGTGCACGCAATCAGAGGAAGGCCTATGATGGATTGTACAATTCCAATTGAGGAATTTCCCTAACTAATAGGGGCTAATTCCCAAGGAAACAACGCAAGGAAATCAGGACTTGCGCAAGTAGGGAATTGGTTAAGTATTGGCCAAGGCTTGTCTAAGAAGCAGTGAGACAGATAGAGATAGTGCAGAGGTTGCCCAGGCTTCGGCAAAGCATTGTAATCTTCTCATATTTTCTGATTAATGCAATATACAAATAACAAGGGTTTTTAGCTGTGGCTTTCCCCAAGAAATCATTGTGTAATGTATTGATTGAATTCTTTCTCTTGTATGCTTCGTGATTTCACGATCTTTAATTGTTTCCGATGATTAGTAGAGTAGATTCAAGTCTTTTGTTTTCGTAAATTACAGTTAGCAGTTTGAATCTACAAGGAATTTCTACACTTAATGAATAGTTCACAATGTACAATGGTTGTTAAGGTTTTGCAAATGTATGGTAAGTTAAATGTTTGATTCTGGATAAAACTTTATAGTCAAGTGCACTTGAGCCATAGGAATTTTGGGATGGGTGACTTCTTGAGAAGAACTTGTTACTAGGTGCAAGTCCTAGAGGTGATGATTGATGACACATGGTTTATGTTGCTAGTTTTTGTGTCAGATCATTTATGTAAGCACCAGTTGGTACAATGAGTGCTAAGTGGACTATCCATATGGTGGGAAATTTGGTAAGTTTGACTAATACCATTGAGACATGGGTCTTGCTCCAATACTTACTATATGTAGATAATCCCCTCAAAATAATATCTAACATATAGGTAGTTGAACAAGTTAAAATTGTGGCAAAAAAACTTTAGTCTTAATAGTCAATTAGACAAGCACAACCACTAGGGATACAAGCAAAGCAACCAATACAAATAACAATAACATTGTTAATTACATGATAATAGAGTTATGCATTGATTTTGAATTCTATGATGCGTTGTTAAGAAGACAACGGTTGGGAAAAGTAGTGCTAATATATAACTATGGAGAAAGTTTGGATGAAAAGACATTGAGTAGTGGTTATCTGTATGAATTAGATGAAGAGTGATATTACACTAGGATGAGTGTTTGGAAGAACACAAAACTATCTAATTTGAGTGATTCTTTTAGTAGTAGTATTTAACTATATGAATTAGATTCAAATACATTTAATAGTAGTAGTTAACCATGTGATTGGATGATCAGGTATGCTACTGCTAGATGATTGGTTTGAAGACAAAGGAATTATCTAGTTTTAGTGACTCATTTTGATATGTAAATGAGGGACTTATAACCGACTTGCTTCTCCAACACGGAGCATCTGTGGAAAATTAAAGCCTATCTTTGTTCCTTATACAAAATGTGCTTAAAGGCACATGTTTTTATGTAACCTCTGCTTAGGATTAGCTATATGAATTAGATGAAGTGTGATATTACACTAGGATGAGTGCTTGTAAGAACAAGGAACTATCTAATTTGAGTGATTCTTTTATTAATATTAGTTAACTATATGAATTGGATGAAAAGACATTTAGTAGTAGGTAACCATATGATTAGATGACATGGTACATTACTGATATATGTTTTTTTTGAAAACCAAGGAATTATGTAGTTTTAATGACTTATTTTGATTTATAAATGAGGGACTTATAACCCACTTGCTTCACCAATGCGGATCATCTATGAAAAATGAAAAAAATGTCTCTATTCTTTATACATAATGTACTTCAAGGCTTATGTTCTTTGTGTAACGTTTGCTTAGGATTGATTATTTGACTCCTTCCTCCACATAACTTACACAAAGAAAAAAATGACAGTGCAATGAAAAATGAATCTCTATTCTCAATATGCCAATCAATGTTAGGTATCTAACTCTATATGATGTCGAGTGCTTTATTTTCAAAATCGATCTCTAGGGCTTTGTGTACAATGCAATTTTGAATGCAAATTTTTTTTCTCATTGTTTTTCAACTTGTAAGGATGGGTCCACTTGTTGACTTTGTAAGCTTGAGGCAAGAACTAGTGGTGGGAAGAAATTACACACAACCAATGCACTAGAAAATCCACCTTTGCTACGCACATGCCAATCAATAAACACCTTGTTGATGAATTAAAATTTAATTGATCAAAATACCAAATGAGTTCTTTAGATAGATTGTTACTAATTATGTGGACTACACTTTGCTTAATACTCAATACTCTCAACAATCAACAAAATAAAAAGGTTGTGTTAAATGTTCCATTAAATGGTAGGTATCACACCAACATTCTAGTCAACATTGTCTTGAATGAAGAATAACGAAACACAATACAAAATTCTCCAATTTAACTATAAATTCAAGTGCAAGCATCAATTTAAATATAGAAAAGAGCTTCTATTAACTCTCACATATATTTATTTCATGAACATAGAAATATTAAAATGATTTAAGATACAATGAACAACATATTTTCCTTGGAAACCCAAATGGGAAAACCTGCTTCAAATGGTTGCTTAATGCTCTTATTTCGCAATCCTTGGTTACAATGCAAATAATGGCTCTTTGTGCATCCTCCTTTTTGGCCAAACATTCCTTTGAGAGTACAACGAAAGGAAGGAATTGGTTGAGTTAAGGTAATTTGAAGGCCAACATGCTTAACCTTTCATTTCCCATTCCTCAAATTTTTCTCTCCTATTATTATTTTTATTTTTTCAATTTTTCTCTTTTCTCTATATAATTTTATGTTTGCATTGTCTTTAATAAGTTATACAACCTTCATTAATTTCCTACTTACACTTGAAAGGATTCAGTCTTGCAACCATTTACTTGTTCGAATCCATTTCAAATTACACCTCCCCATTGAGAGATTTTTTCTGTCTCCAAAATCATAGAAGAAACCAATTTGGATCGATTTGTCCTCTGTATGCTTATCTGAAACATGGCTTTGACTTTGGCTCCTAGCTATAACTCTAAATCTAGCTCTGGCTCATGGTTTTGGCTACTAGCTTTGGTTTTTTCTATTGCTCTAGCTTTGGTTGCTAGTTCGCTTGTTCCTATAATGCAAAAATCTGTTCATTGATTCTCAAGTCTCATCTATCTCTAGATCTAAACTCTATAAAAAATGTTCATTCTCATCTATATCAGTGTTGAAGAAGATCCATCTTGGTTGTTAATAAAGCCAAGTAGAATGTTGGTCTTCTTGTTTAGTGTGATCCAAGTAAGATTTTCCCATCAATTCCACAAGAGGAGGCATGAATTGGCTTTTGTTAGGACCAATTGCATCCCAAATTCAAAACAATTCTCTATGGTCATGTTATTTGAATGAGAGTTTTGCATTCCTTTACAAGTAGCTTGTAGGAGACATAATCATTAGTGAGATGTTTCATCTACTAGCGAGTCATTCTTCAAGCAACATGCAATGAAAGATACATCAATCCATGCTTCATATTTTTCTCTTCTATCTCTTGCTTCCATCGATCAACTACTTGCTTTTTTAGTGAGGTTGAGCTCGTGTTGCTGCACATTTGTGGACACTTTTTGTTTCTTGAACTACTAAGGAACAAAACTCTTCATCCTCTTTATTCTTTTACTCTTAAACACTCAACTATGTGGTTTCTTGGGTGAAGCTATAGATGAAGTCACCATTAGTTTTCTTCCTAATGACTCAACTTGTAGCGGTGGAAAAGTTCTTTATGTTGTTGTATGGATTGATTGACATCCTCCTCCTCTTTAGATATCGTTGACTTTGTTGTTAGTTTGGGGAAGCCTACTTGCCATTCTTCATCCAAAAATAGTTTAGCTTGTGATCGCGTGGCTTGCTTCTCCCATCAAGATGCCTCAAGATGGTCTTTTTTCCTATAAAAGAGACATTTTGGCACACCGATCGCTGGAAGTGATATGGCTTTTCCTCTTGCAACACAAATAAACAAGGGATTGATTCAAAATTCTTGCATTTGTTTTCTTGTTTTGGTTGATCTTCTTGCCACTTCTTATTGTAGGTTTTAATTCTATACAATTAATTGTTGTAAACATATTCTTAAATAAAATAGAAAATATGTAATGGAAAACACACACATTAACACAAAGATTTCATCCTGGAGACCCAAAATGAGATAACCAGTAATATTTTTTCAATATATATTCTACAGTAAAATATTACAATACAATACAATATATATATATATATATATATATATATATATATATATATATATATATATATATATATATATATATATATATATATCACAACATTCATGAATTTCAATCCATTAACCATGGATTAGAACACAACCGTAGATATTTAATCAAAACTACAAAACCATGGGCAAAATCACCATGTGTCAAAAAATCACTAAAGGCGAAAAATGGTGTGCCGAAAACTATTAAATTAACGCAAAAAACCATCCATTTTTTCGATGACACCACCCTCTAAGCCTTGCACAAGGGAGCTTCCACTCTCTTATGGACCCTTGAGTAAGCGTGGATCCACCCCACCTGCGACCCCCCCAAATAGGGGGGGGTATTGCACCCCTTGTGACTCACTTGTTGCGCTTGATGCAATATACAATGCTCGGAGATAGTCACACAAAGAATATAACACATACCAAACATTCTCCCACTTGTTCTTTTCTTTGCACATTAGGGTCATAGGAGTAAATGATCAACAATCTAGGGCTATAATTCCCATTGTTTCTCTACACCAAGAGAACTTCTGAGTGCTCATATATTTTGTTAATGAATTTGCAACATTCTTCCAAGTATCCACTGTTTCCAGTGGCGCTTTATTAATTTATTGGTTCCAAATCTTATAACATTTCAAACCATCTTTATATACAATAAAGATACACTTTTCAACTTTCTTATCTAGCTTGCTCCTATTCTACTTTGGAATGTGTTCATAGGCATCACATCCAAATACCTTGATATGTTTAAGAGAGGGTTTCTTACTAGTCCATACTTCATGTGGAATCTTGTCATTCAACCCTAATGAGGGTGATCTATTTACCAGTTAACGTCTAGTGTCCACTGCCTTTGCCTAGAATTCCTATCCTAACCCAACACCATAGAACATGCTTCTTACTTTATCCATCAATGTATTATTCATCCTTTCTGCAACTCCATGTTGCTAAGGTGTGTATGGAGTATTCTTTTGCCTTGCGATACAACACTTCTTATATTTTTATTCAAATTCATTCTCGCAAAATTCTCCACTATTATTTGTCCTCAACACCTTAATTTTATTATATGTCTGATTTCCACAAGAGCCTTAAACTCTTTAAATTTGTCAAAGAATTCGTACTTTTTTCTTGAGGAAATAAATCCATGTATTCCTCGAGAAATAATCTATAAATGAGATATAGTACACATGCTTACCTAGTGATGGAATCGACACAAGTCCAAACGAATCATTGCGCACCAGTTGTAATATTCTCTCGGACCTCGAAGAACTAGAGGATTATCTTACTCGATTCTACCTCCCATATAAACAATGTTCACAAAAATCAAAATCTAGAGAGAAATTAGACATACCTTCTACCATACCATTACCATATTGTACTTGAATTCCATTCTCTTCGATATGTCATAGTCTTTGATGCCACAACACAGTATTTTCTCCAGAGGCCATAGGATTTTTTCGTTCTTTTGATCCACTCTTAGGAACATCAAAACTGTTGCATCCATCATTAATAGTGCTTCCCAACATATTATATCGAGTTCCAATTCGAGCTCCTCTCAGCGGTACCATTGGTCCTCGAAGCATCCTAAGGGTGTCATTTCAAATACTATGTTTACACTTGCATTGCTCATGTTGCTTACAAAAATCAAATTTCTTTCCAATCCTGGGATATGAAGAACACTAGGAAGTGTTCTAATCCTTCCACCCATGAGTTTCAAATTGACTTTTCCTCATCTTATGATTATGTCTGTCGATTCATATCCTAAGAAAGCATCATCACCATCACATCTTTCATAGTCACAAAACCACTCCCTATGAGGAGTCATATGAAAGGATGTGTTTGAGTTGACCAAACATGCCTCATGATCTACCTGTGTACTTGAAGAAACAAAGTACACATTACCTCCTCTATATTATGAGGTTTTTTTCTTGTACAAAAGGATCATATTCATATTCTTTCCTTTTCTCAACAATTTTGGATCTACAATCTTTCTCGTAATTCCCTTCTATTCCACATCTTCGACATACCTTTATGCACTTTCCTGGAGATTTATATCTTCCTCTAGATTTATATCTCCTACCCAAGGACTTATATTTATTCTCATTCTAAGGGCGTCCTCTTACAAAAAAACATCTCAATGATGGATTTCCATGTTTTTCCATCTCATCTCCTCCAATAACAAGGATGAGACTATTTAATTGAACTTAAAGTAGTTTCAATACTACCTAGTCATGCATTCAGAGGTTCTGTCACGAGTCTCCACCCTTCATCCTTAGGTAATACAACTTTTTTCATAGGAACAATTTGTTCACTAGGGACTTAGATTGATACAAATCATATAACTCGTTCCACAAAACCTTTGTTGTGGCTTCCACCGAAACATTTAGAAACAATAAATCTGAGAAACACAAGTGTATTATGCTCTTTGTCTTTTGATCCAACTTTGTCCATTTTGCTGTTGAAATCCCCTTCGGTGCGAAACCTAGATCCACAATGATCCACTAATCTCTGTCCACCAATAAATATTCCATTTTGAGCTTTCACAACTCAAAACTTTTCCCATTGAATTTCTCACCATTTTGTTTCACCACAAGAATCAATTCCATTGGTGTCCCACTATAACAGGGTCTACCACAGGCCCAATCAAAACCCCTTAGGCTAAAATGTGTCCCCTTTATGTTGGGTTGTGTTATATTCTTTCCGTGACTAGCCCATGTAGTTAACCGGGGGGTTAGAAGGGGGGGGGGGGGGGGGGGGGGGGGGTGGAGCACCCTCTTCGTTGCGCCGATTGTGTAGCGGGGGGCGGTCACAGAGGGTTTGAGGGGGGGGGGGGGGGTGGAGCACCCTCTTCGTTGCGCCGATTGTGTAGCGGGGGGCGGTCACAGAGGGTTTGAGGGGGGGGGGTGGAGCACCCTCTTCGTTGCGCCGATTGTGTAGCGGGGGGCGGTCACAGAGGGTTTGAGGTGTACCCGTAACCCGCTCTACGGGGTTCGGGGTAGTGCTCCGGGAATTTTTTTTTTCGACCCTATATTAGGTTGGGTGAACCTACCTATGGTTTTCGGTCCATGGTTTTTAGATGCGATGGTTTTTGGCTCATGGTATTGGATGCTTCGGCATGTATATATATGTATTGTAACATTGAAAGGAATATAATGAAAAATCAAGCTGGTAGTCCCGGTTTTGGGATCCAGGGGAAAATCTCTGTGTATATGTGTTTTATGTGTTATGCTCTTGCATTGTTTATTTTCTGTGTTTTAGAATTCGTATGCAGGTAATTTCTGTATGAGGTTAAAACCTACATTTGGTATCAGAAATGTTTTGGCTTCAAGGGGACGCCTTTGTTACTGAGGGGTTTCGCTCGGGTCTGTGGTAGACCCTGTTCAGTGGGAGATCTGTGAGATCGATTCTGGTGGTAAAAGAAGATGGCAAGCAGTGGAAAGATAGAGATCAAGAAATTTAATGGTCAGAGTTTTGAGTTGTGGAAACTCAATATGGAGGATCTGTTGGTGGATAAATATCAGTGGATCGCAGTAGATCCAGGTACTAAACCAATGGGAGTGTTTGATGAAGAATGGAAGAAGTTGGGTCAGAAGGCAAAGAGCACAATACGGTTGTGTGTCTCAGATTCAGTATTGTTGAATGTATTAGGGGAAGCTATGGCGAAGGATTTGTGGGACAAGTTAGGTACTTTGTACCAATCTAAGTCTCTGGTGAATAAACTGTTCCTGCGGAAAAAGCCATATAACCTGAGGATGAAAGATGGAGACTTGGTGACAGAGCATCTGAATGCATTTAATACTATGGTAAGTCAGTTAGCATTTGTTGATATTAAAATTTTAGATGAAGATAAGTGCATTAGTTTGTTGTGTTCTCTACCAGATTCGTGGGATAGTCTGGTTATTGAAATAGGTAGCAATGCAACTGCCTTGCATTTTGATGAAATAGTCTCATCCTTGTTGACGGAGGAGATGAGACAGAAAAATATGGAGATCCAGAATGGTGATGCCTTCTCTGTACGAGGTCGGTCCCAGAACAGAAACAAAAATAAGTCATCTAGTGGGAGATCTAAATCTAGAGGGAGATCTAAATCTCTAGGAAAACCTATAAAGGTGGTGTGATGGAAATGTAGAAAGGAAGGGCACTACAAAAGGGACTGTAAATCTAAATCTCCTGATAAAGGAAAGGGATCTGATGATGCTCCTTCTCCAAAGGCAAAAACCACCTCAGATGAAGGTGGGGATGTGTACTTGGCTTCTTCAAGTACACATGTAGATCATGAGGCATGGTTGATTGACTCAGGTGCATCCTTTCACTTCACTCCCCATAGAGAGTGGTTCTGGGAGTATGAGAAATACGATGGTGGTGATGTCTTCTTGGGGGATGACAGGAAGGCTAGAATCGTTGGTCACGGAAAAATAAAGTTGAAGTTGCAAGGTGGAAGGGTTAGAACACTTCCGGGTGTTCTGCATATTCTTGCATTGGCCAGAAATTTGATTTCTGTAAGCAAGTTGGATGATGCAGATGTAAAAACAGTGTTCGAGAAGGATACCTGCAAGATGGTTTGGGGAGCACTGGTATTGATGCGGGGAGTTTGGACTGGAACTCTGTACAAGCTGCAAGGTAGCACTGTTGTTGATGGGTGCAATAGTTCTGTGGTTCCTGAAAGTGGAGCAGAAAATCTAGTGGTCTCTAGAGAGAAGACCATGTAATGGCATCAAAGGCTTGGACATATTGGAGAGAAGGGCCTTTGAATACTTCATGATAAAGGTACGGTAGAAGGTATGAGTAATAGCTCCCTGGACTTTGATTTCTATGAAAATTGTGTATATGGGAAGCAGAATCGGGTGAGTTTCCCCTCTAGTGGTAAGAGGGTGAAATAGATATTAGAGCTTGTGAACAGTGATGTGTTTGGACCTGTGAAGGTTCCATCACTGGGTAAGTCTGTGTACTATGTATCATTTATAGATGACTTCTCAAGGAATACATGGATATATTTCCTTAAGAAGAAATCTGAAGTCTTTGATAGGTTTAAAGAATTTAAGGCTCTGGTGGAAAACCAAACAGAGAAGAAGATAAAGGTGTTGAGGACAGATAACTGTGGAGAGTTTTGCAGTAAGGAATTTGAAGAATTCTGTAAGAAGTGTGGTATAGCACGGCAGAAGACTACTCCATATACACTTCAGCAAAATGGAGTTGCAGAAAGAATGAACAAGACGTTGATGGAAAGGGTAAGAAGCATGCTCAGTGGTGTCGGGTTAGGACAAGAATTCTGGGCAGAGGCGGTGGAGACATCATGTTACCTGGTCAACAGATCACCTTCATCAGCGTTGGAGGATAAGACTCCACAAGAGGTATGCACTGGTAGGAAACCCTCTCTTTCACATCTGAGGGTATTTGGATGTGATGCATATGTACATGTTCTAAAGGAGAAACGAACCAAGTTGGATAGTAAATCTGAAAAGTGCATCTTTATTGGGTATAAGGATGGTTTAAAGGGTTATAAGCTTTGGAACCCAACAAAAAGGAAGGTTATGTATAGCTGAGTTGTGGTGTTCAGAGAGGTGAAAGATGTTATTAAACATGAAGTCCAACGAAAGGAACCTGAGAAGATAGAGTTTGAGTTAAAGGAGGAAGAATCATACTCTACAGCGGAGGAGGAATCAGAAGATGAAGAGCCACAAACTCCGGGTGTAAGAAGATTAGTTCAAGAAAGAAGGCAGCCAGAAAGGTATAGTCCATCTGCTTTCTGTTCAAATTTTGCTTTATCTATTACTGATGATGATCCCAGAACTGTGAAGGAAGCAGTGGATTCGGAGGATGGAAAACTCTGGAAAGAGGCCATGGTTGATGAAATGGCATCTTTGCACAAAAATGAGGCTTGCGATCTGGTGGAGTTGCCGGCTAGAAGGAAACCCATTGGCAGCAAATGGGTGTTCAAAAAGAAGACAAATGCAGAAGGAAAAGTGGAGAAATACAAAGCTCGGTTGGTAGAAAAAGGTTATTCCCAGGTATCGGGTATTGATTTTGGTGATATTTTTTCTCTTGTTGCCAAGGTAACTTTTATTAGATTACTTTTATCTGTTGCTGCTGCTTTTGATTTTGAGGTAGAATAGATGGATGTAAAGACAACATTTCTTCACAGGGATCTGGAAGAGGAAATATACATGAAGCAACCTGAAGGCTTTGCGGTGAAGGGTAAGAAAGAACTGATATGCAAGTTAATGAAGTCTCTGTATGGGTTAAAACAGTCACCAAGGATGTGGTATCAAAAATTTGATACGTTTATACGGGGACTTGGCTTCACCAGAAGCAAAGCAGATCATTGTGTGTATTTCAAATTAATTGGTGACCGTGTTATTTATTTGGTCTTGTATGTGGATGATATGTTGCTGGTTGGAAATGACAAAGAAATTATCTAGGATTTGAAGACCCAATTGTCCTCCAAATTCGACATGAAATATCTTGGTGCTGCAAAATATATTTTTGGCATGGAAATTAAAAGAGATCGGACAAAGAGGAACCTCTGGTTAAGCTAGAGGAAGTATGTCGAGACAATACTATAGAGGTTTAATATGCAGAATAGTAATCCGGTGAAGGTTCCTATTCCTGTAGGTGTGAGGTTATCTGCTGAACAGTGTCCCAAGACACAAGAAGAGGAAGAGGACATGTCCCATGTTCCATATGCAAGTGCAGTCGGTAGCCTGATGTATGCAATGGTCTGTACTAGACCAGACATTGCACATGCGGTGGGAGTATTGAGCAGGTTTATGTCAAAACTAGGGAAGGAGCACTAGACAACAGTGAAGCGAGTTTTCAGGTATTTGCGTGGCACTAGTGATTATGGTTTTGTTGGCATTATGATTCAAGTGTTGTCCTTGATGGCAACTCACTCAGAGGTTGGTACAGGTGCTCAGAGGTTGGTACAGGTGATGGCAACTTAATCAGAGGACAGATCTTAGTACAACATGGCAAGAAAGTTCATACACGCAGGTTCGTTAAGCCCCAAGTCGCGTGTACACGCAGGTTGGCTTCAGAAAAAGCGCGTGTATGTGGAAAAGTACCTTTGGTCCATGGCGGTTAGTCCTTGGAAGTTGTGCCTATGGTTTCGGACCATAATGTCTCGACGGACGTGTTGATCCCTAGTTTCGAGGTTGATGGTATTGTGTTTCTATGGTTTTGGCTCTTGGTATTGAACAAGGCCTAAGGTTATATAAGGAGAAGATCACTAGGCAAAGGAGTATGGACTGTGAGTGTCTGACGCAGTGAGAGGATCTGGTATTACTGGTTATCTGTTCGGGACGCTTGGCAAGGGTCGGATCTGACAGCGAAGGCAGAAGTAATCATTTCTAGATCTGCACGCGGGTTGCCTTTGGAGAAAGCGCGTATACACACGGTTTTGGTACAGTGAAGTAGCGTATGCATGATAAGGGTTAATATTTCAGGTTGCTGCTGATTCTGGTGGTTGTTACAGAGTTCTGGATTCTGGTTTGGGTTCTGTGTTCTTGATGACAGGGTTTCAGTGATTCGGTATTGGGTTGTTTAATGAATTATGATGCAAGTATAAGTTGATGATTGTATTGCGGTAATGTTTGCTTTGTATTCTTGGATCCAGTCTGAAAATTGATGAAACGTGGTCCCTGAAGGTTGTAGGGTCAGCACCTACGTACTAGTAAATGGATCAGCTAGTACAAGAGCTGAGGGGGTTGTAACTCCCTTCCAGAAGTAGTTGGAAAACGAGAGAGGGTTGTAGCCCTCTGCAGGTTGTAGCCTGCGTACTGGTAAAGGACTGCACCAGTACATTGTAAAAGAAGTTTCTCATTAAAGAAGAAAGAGACGAATTGCAGCAGGTGGTTTTCACCCGCATTGGGTTTCCACCTTATATCATGGTGTTCATGTGTGTGGCTCTTGTGTGATGTTCTGTTCTGTTATACTGCGCCTGTTTACTGTTAAATTGCTTAATAATGTTCTGATGCATTTACTGAAGATTAAGCTAACTGAATTATAATATCTCTGGGTATACGCTAGTTGCATTAGACACAGTCGCGTGTACACGCGGGTTCACTTATCTTAAGTCGCGTATATGTTTCTGAGTATGAAATTGAAAAGTTTTATCTGATCTGATAATACTGATTCACCCCCCCCTCTCAGTATTATTTCCAACAATTGGTATCAGAGCAGGACCTTCAGAAGAAGCTTGATCGCTTGAAGGAAAAGATCCATCAAAATGGCTAATCCAGAAAGAGAGGCACGCATCAGGCCACCAGTCTTTGACGGGAACAATTTTACTCACTGGAAGATAAGAACCACTGCATATCTACAGTCTCTTGGAGCAGAAGCTTGGGGAATCGTAGAAGGAGGATACAAATTCCCATCGGCAACTCCTACAGATCCAGCAGAGAAAAAGCAATATGAGCTCAATGCCAAAGTAGTTACTGTCCTATTGAGTACTTTGACTCAATCAGAATTTATGAAGATCATGCATTTCAAATCAGCTAAGGAAATATGGGACAAAATCGTTACAAGCTACGAAGGAGATGATCAGGTAAAAATAGCAAAGCTTCAAACTCTCAGAATACGGTATGAAACTCTTAAGATGCGAAGTAATGAAAGCATAGCTAATTATTTCCTGCGTATGGATGAGATTGTGAATTGTATGAGGGATCTGGGTGAAGAATTTGAGGAAGTTGTCTTAGTTCAAAAGGTTTTGAGATCTCTGTCTACTAAATTTGATTCTAAAGTATCTGCCATAGAAGAAAAGGAGAATGTGCAGAAAATTACCATGTCACAGCTTCACGGGATCTTAACTGCTTTGAAATGCGACAAGAGGTACCACCAGAGGCCGCATTCGAAGTGTCAGAGGAAGAAGATGAGGTAAATTTTGTCAAGAATCTTGAACGGGGAACTGGACGGTTCAAAGATAAGCTACCTTTCAAATGTTTTCTATGTGGTAGAGTTGGTCACTATGCTGCTAGATGTCCTCATAACAAAGGAAAGATATATGAAGAAGATGGTAGAAGCTATTATACCCATATTAAAAGTACATTAAATGATAGTGAAGATATTAGAAGTCTCATGGCACATAAGAAGAAGAATGCTTCATCCAATAATAGCGAGGATATTAAAAGTCTCATGGCACATGAAGAGAAGAATGCAGAAACTGAAGAAGTTGCCAAATTAAAGGAACAATTGGAGACAGAAACCAGGGTAAGGGAGAAATTGCAGGATATAGCAAAAGATCAGAGCACAACTATTCAGAGACTTGAATCAAAGATCCTCTCTCTAAAAGAAGATCTTGAAGATCAAAAACATGAAGTGATCAAACTAAAGCGACAAGTGGAAGAAGGGAGAAAAGTTGAAGAAGACCTAAGGAAGCAGTATCTGAAAAAGGAAGAAAAACATCAAGTTGAGGTAAATATCTTGAAAGGTAAACTAGAAGAAAAGGATAAGCTCTTACGATTTCAAGATAGTTCTAAAGTCTTGGATGATATTCTTAATAGTCAAAGATCTCCTGCTATCAAGACTGGTCTTGGTTTTCATGAATATGTTGAAGGTGAATCTAGTTCACAAGGTGAGGCAAGAAACTCTAATGAGAAATCTGAAATGCTCAAGGAACAACCAAGGAAAGAAATTCCTCAAGGAAGATCCTTTACTCCTAACTATGGACGTGACAGACGATTATTTCCTCCGCTGAATAATGTTGAATGTTATGTATGTCATAATCTTGGACATGTTGCAGCCAGATGCAGAAGTAGAATGGTTCAAGAAAGATCATCGCATCCCAGGTATTTCAGAGGGTATTGCTTTGCCTGTAATGCATATGGACACAAAGCAATTGATTGTGATAGAAGGAACATGAAAAATATAAGGTGTTATACATGCAACAACTATGGGCATAAAGCAAGGGAATGCAGAAGCAGATTTCAAAATTCAAGACAAGGGGACCATACATCATCACAGTTGCAGGAATTGAAGAAGACAGAGACAGAAAGGTGTGGGATAACTCAGTCAGCTGACATAACAGACACAGGGGAATCTGAAAGTGATGAAATTCAGTATTCCATCCTGCATACGCTGATATAATGAAGACAAGTCGCGTATATACGCGAGTTACAGGCTGCAAAGTCGCGTATATGGAGAAAGGGCAGCAGAACAGACCCAGGTTCAGTCATGGTTGGCTCAGGCTCAGGGGGAGCAGAACAGACTCAGGAAATGGTTCAGACATGGTTGGCTCACACTCAGGGGGAGAATATTCTTCAAATAATTCATTGTTGGCACTATGGTTAGAAGTTGATGATACATCTTGTTGTTTGATCAAAGGAATGGTATTGCAGGCTGATGCTTATGATACAGATCTGAATGGCTGGTCTTAAAACTTGCATCTGCTCAAGGGGAGCGTGGATAGATTGGTACACTTTGGCATATACAAAGGGGGAGTCAAATCAGAAACTTCAGCATGTACTCAGGGGGAGTATGGACAGCAGTATGGACAGTAGAAGGTATACCAAAGAAGAGCATATCTTGGTACGCCCTTTGCCCTTGATGTCAAAGGGGGAGAGTGACTTGGTGTGGTGGTTGCCATCAAGTCCAAAGGGGGAGATTGTTGGCATTATGATTCAAGTGTTGTCCTTGATGGCAACTCACTCAGAGGTTGGTACAGGTGCTCAGAGGTTGGTACAGGTGATGGCAACTTAATCAGAGGACAGATCTTAGTACAACATGGCAAGAAAGTTCATACACGCAGGTTCGTTAAGCCCCAAGTCGCGTGTACACGCAGGTTGGCTTCAGAAAAAGCGCGTGTATGTGGAAAAGTACCTTTGGTCCATGGCGGTTAGTCCTTGGAAGTTGTGCCTATGGTTTCGGACCATAATGTCTCGACGGACGTGTTGATCCCTAGTTTCGAGGTTGATGGTATTGTGTTTCTATGGTTTTGGCTCTTGGTATTGAACAAGGCCTAAGGTTATATAAGGAGAAGATCACTAGGCAAAGGAGTATGGACTGTGAGTGTCTGACGCAGTGAGAGGATCTGGTATTACTGGTTATCTGTTCGGGACGCTTGGCAAGGGTCGGATCTGACAGCGAAGGCAGAAGTAATCATTTCTAGATCTGCACGCGGGTTGCCTTTGGAGAAAGCGCGTATACACACGGTTTTGGTATAGTGAAGTAGCGTATGCATGATAAGGGTTAATATTTCAGGTTGCTGCTGATTCTGGTGGTTGTTACAGAGTTCTGGATTCTGGTTTGGGTTCTGTGTTCTTGATGACAGGGTTTCAGTTATTCGGTATTGGGTTGTTTAATGAATTATGATGCAAGTATAAGTTGATGATTGTATTGCGGTAATGTTTGCTTTGTATTCTTGGATCCAGTCTGAAAATTGATGAAACGTGGTCCCTGAAGGTTGTAGGGTCAGCACCTACGTACTAGTAAATGGATCAGCTAGTACAAGAGCTGAGGGGGTTGTAACTCCCTTCCAGAAGTAGTTGGAAAACGAGAGAGGGTTGTAGCCCTCTGCAGGTTGTAGCCTGCGTACTGGTAAAGGACTGCACCAGTACATTGTAAAAGAAGTTTCTCATTAAAGAAGAAAGAGACGAATTGCAGCAGGTGGTTTTCACCCGCATTGGGTTTCCACCTTATATCATGGTGTTCATGTGTGTGGCTCTTGTGTGATGTTCTGTTCTGTTATACTGCGCCTGTTTACTGTTAAATTGCTTAATAATGTTCTGATGCATTTACTGAAGATTAAGCTAACTGAATTATAATATCTCTGGGTATACGCTAGTTGCATTAGACACAGTCGCGTGTACACGCGGGTTCACTTATCTTAAGTCGCGTATATGTTTCTGAGTATGAAATTGAAATTTTTTATCTGATCTGATAATACTGATTCACCCCCCCCTCTCAGTATTATTTCCAACAGGTTTGTGCTACCAAGGAAGACCAGGATTGGACAAAATGCTGAATATTCGTGGCTTTGTTGATGTAGATTCGGCTGGAGATCTAGATCAGAGAAGATATACAAGTGGGTATGTGTTTAACCTATTTGGAGGTGTAGTCAGTTGGATGAGTAAGAAACAATCTGTAGTGGCACTATCAACTGCAGATGCAGAATACATGGCAGCCACTCATGCAAGCAAGGAAGCACTTTGGTTGCAGAGATTGTGTCCAAGTATGGGGTTAGTACAGGGAGCTATAAGGATAGACTGTGACAACCAAAGTGCAATTTTCTTGGCAAAGAACCCTGCTTATCATTCAAAGACAAAGCATATTGATGTTTAGTATCACTTTGTGAGGGATATGATAAAAGACAAAAAGGTGTTGTTGGTAGAGGTGGACACTTTGAAGAATACTGCAGATGCATTGACAAAATCTGTGAGCTCTGAGAAGTTCTCTTGGTGTAGAGAAACAATGGGTGTTTCAAGGCTAGAAAAATGACTAAACTCTCTTGTGGCCCCCTATGGAAAGAAAACAACAAGTGGGAGAATGTTGGGTTGTGTTATATTCTTTCCACGACTAGACCACGTAGTTAACCGGAGGGTTAGAGGGGGAGGGGAGCACCCCCTTCATTGCACCGATTGTGTAGCAGGGGGGGTCACAGGGGGTTTGAGGTGTACCCGTAACCCCCTTTACGGGGTACGGGGCAGCGGCCCGATAAATTTTTTTTGGACCTTATATTAGGTTGGACGAACCTACCTATGGTTTTCGGTCCATGGTATTGGATGCTTCGGCGTATATATATGTGTATTGTAACATTGAAAGGAATATAATGAAAAATCAAGCTGGTAGTCCCGGTTTTGGGATCTAGGGAAAAATCTATGTGTATATGTGTTATGCTCTCGCATTTTTTATTTTCTGTGTTTTAGAATTCGTATGCAAATAATTTTTGTACGAGGTTAAAACCTACACTTTAAGTGTTAGAAATACCAGATGGGGGTGAATTAATATTTCATCCAATCATTAATTTTATTAGTTTAAAATTTAAGCTAGTCTATTAGAATCTCAAAACATAAACCATGCAAGTACACCAAAATTTAGAATAAAAAGAAATCACTAGAGTATTTTTAACTCAACTTCAATTTACAATGATGAGGACACTGATCCTCTTTCACAAATTCATTCACAAATTCAGGCTTCAATTTATTGAATGAGGACACCAATCCTTTTGTACAAGCACATGCACCAACCAGACAATAGAATGAGGACACCAATCCTCTTGAGCAAGCCCAAGATCCATCCTGGAAATAAAATGAGGACAAAAATCCTCTTCAGGCACCAACCTATCCAAAATTACTTCAAAATAGGCTCCAAAACTACTCAAATATTGCTAAAAAATAAGCTCCAAAACCACTTCAAGATAGGCTCCAAAATAAGTTGATATCGAGGAAACTAGGGCCAAAGTTTGAGGCTACAAACATGCCAAAAATAGATCTGCCACAGGGGTCGAATCTGAGGCTCAAATAGGCCAAAAACAAGGCTTCCACATGGGCCAAATTTGAGGCTCAAATAGGTCGAACACAAATCTGCCATAGGGGCTGAATTTCAGGCTAAAACATGTCGAAATTCCACCTTGATATGAGACCTAATTAACAAGTATAATTTTGAATTTTTATCTTATTTCTGCAATATTTATAGGCACTATTCAATTATATAAAATTATTTTTTGCCCAAAGGCTACAAGAAATTATATTATAGTTCATCTTAATTATTTTCCAATTTTATAATATCATTTACAACCTAAATGTTGCAAGTGGATTGATTCCTATAAGATGATGGTTGAAATTTATTCTGGATTGTATAGTATCATTTGTAGTTGTGACTTTTAGATAGTCTCACCTTCAATTATAAGTTTTATACAAATGGGGAGTAGATGTTCCTATAAAGATTGAAGGTGAGCGCATAATCTTGGACAAAGAGCATAGATGGATTAGAGGTTTTTTGCGAGCATGAACTAGGCTTTAGATAGGGTGAAGTCCAATGATAAGAAGAAAACTATTAGTATGTATACATGGAAATTTGTGTTGATCATGGAGGAAGAATGTTTGGATTATTTGAATGACCCATTGGAGCGCTAATATATTTGGAAAAAATCACCTTTCATGCCACGTATAAACTCATTAGCTTTAGGGAGGAAGTTTCACCCAGAATTACACCCTTTGGAGGAGGAAAAGTGGCTATCATTGGTGATTTGGTACAATAAATGTCTAACTAGGGTTTTAGAGTGGAGGATTGGATAAAGGAAAGGTTAATGGGAGTAGCTAATGACTCTCCTAAGGATATTCATCTCAAGGTTGGTATTCTACTTTCAGATATTGCTAAAATAGATCTTGTAGATCCTTAATAGCTAAAACATAGGATAGAAAAGGACACAAAATTAACTTTATGATATAATGACCTTGATACCCCTATTCCTTTTGTTGATTCTTACTAATTCTTTAAACCCTCTTAATATAGCTTAGACTATATATACATATATTTTAAATGGAGGTAGGGTTTATTGGAGAATTTCTAGAACTTAAACATTTGAATGGCTCCACAACCATTGATGAAAGGTGTTTAGGGTTAAAAAGTTCTAGAAGGTGAGAGAAAATACAAAAGGCACAAGTGTATTAAAAATTTTAGGACCTTGTCAACTTGAATTTCGGTGCAAAGACCGGGCTTAATGAAATTATAGAATTTGAAGAATTGGTGCTTGGAGGTTAGTTTCTAGGTAGAAGGATGAACATTGAATGTTTCAAGGATCATAACAAATCTAATTTCTAGTTGGACACATTCCATGTATCATGACTTTGGAAAAGGGCTGGTTGGTATGGGTTTTCAAAACAATACTAGAGGTTGATAAAATCCTTCCTAAATGTTGGGAGTAGGGATCAAAAACTCTTTTTCTGATAAAATGGCATGTCAGAATTGATTCTTAGTTTGTTCAAGTGGATATCCTCCCAATACAGGTTAAGATTTCAAGAATTTAGGTGATCTTGTGGTAAAAGGAAGTGTTTAAGGAAATATGGAATTCTCTTGTAATATACTCTAAAGTATATTTCTATTTCCATGACATAGGGTATTTTTTGAAGACTTGCATTCTTTTAGGTTTGGAGAATAGAAAAGGATTGGTGAAAATTATGGTCATTAAAAGAGGAGTATGGTTTTTTAATCTAATTCTAGACTATAAAGGTATACCCTTTAGGTGTATGCATAACTATAGTTATGAACACCTAGTATCCAACTGTAACTATCAAAATCAAAGGAATATTTTGGCTCAAAGGAAGAAGATGTAAACCTTAGGAGGAGAAAGGATGGGAATATCCCACATTCCAAGATGAAAGGAGGAATTGGGGAGTAAGGTTTCCACTAGTTGTCATCATGATACATTGTTGGAAGTAGACAATTATCTTTCAGTCATAGGCCAACATAAAAAGTGAGTCTAGATATAATTAATGATGATAAGGATCACTTCATACATTCAGGTAAAGTCCATATAATCATGCCTTGTCCAAATAAAAGAAAATCCGTTGAAAAGATAATTTTTGGGACTTTGGTTTTTGAGGTAGAATCCAAAGGTAAGGAATTGTTGAGTGAGTTTCTTCCCTATCTCTCTAGTATAGAATATCATAATCCCCCAACCCTACTATTCATTTTTGGGTTCAAAAATACGTTATTAGATGGAAATTCCCAAATATGGGCCTTTGGGCTTCTTGAGCCTACATAAGTTGCTGGTTGGCTTGATGATAATTTCATAATCAAAATAAATTCATATCTCCATAAATACTTATCGGAATTGGATGATCTTTAGATCAATCCTACACCTCTCGATGAGAGGGATCCAATAAAAATATCAGCTGCAATAAATAAGCTGACCCACATGGAGTTTGGCCCTAGTTGCCAATTTTAACACTCCCTCTCAACTAGGGAGAACTCCATCCGCTGATCCATATGTCCAACTGTACTATCTCTGCCATCAGTGCCCTGCTCAGCTCTGCTTAGATCTGCCCAGCTCTACTCAGCGTTGCTAGCTCTGCTGGCTCTGCTCTGCTCTACTAGCTCTGTTGGCTCTGCTATGCTCTGCTCAACTTAGCTCTATTGAACCATGAAGAAGAAGAATTGATTGAGAATGTCTCATAACATTCTCCACTGACCCAAAGTCAATCTCAGAGTGTGTACCACTGGTCCCAGACCAGTCTCAGCCAACCCAAAGTCAGCGTCATAGTGGGTACCACTCCTACAACTGGTCCCAGACCAGCATCATCAGTTTCAGAAAGTGTACCACTGCTCCCAAACCAGTCTCAACTGACCCGAAGTCAGCGTCATAGCATGTACCACTCTCACTGGTCCTAGACCAGTCTTCCACTGACCCTAAGTCAGTCTCAGAGTATGTACCACTGGTCCCAGACCAGTCTCAACCGACCCGAAGTCAACGTCATAGTAGGTACAACTCCTACCATTGGTCCCAGACCAGTATCATTGATCCCAGATCAATGAAGGTCATCCTAGCATAGGGAGTACGGTAGATACAACGATGCGTCCATCGGTATTACTATGGTCCCTATCCTCATTTCCCTGTTCATTGATCAGATGAGACGTACTTCCCATGAGTCCCAGACTGCATGGGTAGGATGTCTTGACAAGAGAACTTAATCAATCCTGTCCTCACAGGAGAACTAATCATCTTGCTACACCATCGACATGGAGAACACATCATCCAGGCCTCACAGGAGAACTAATCATCTTGCTACATAATCATCATGGAGAACACATCATCCAGACCTCACAGATGAGCTAATCATCCTGCTACACAGGAGAGCGAATCATCCCATCCCACAAGAGAGCGAATCATCTTGTCCCACAAGCGAGCGAATCATCTTGTTCACAGGAGAGCGAATCATCCTGTCCACAGGAGAGCGAATCATCTTGTCCCACAAGAGAGCGAATCATCTTGTCCCAGTGCGCACCACCAGGGGAGGGTGAGTCACCCTGTGGTCGTATGTTGCTCTAGTAAGAACCGCAAGCCCCAGAGCTCCCAGAGCTCAATGTATGCAACATGCAGGACCCTTGTACAAGGGTCTCTTGACGACTCCAAGTCATTCGGGAAAATCACAAATTTGATCTTTCCCTGGGGCTATGACAAAGGTTATCGACTTGTACATCATCTTAATGCAATGGAGCCTCTTTGCTCATCGACTTGCCATATCCCAAATAAGGCAGTATCTGATGTCTATCTGCTGGAGCAATCATCGAATACGAGATTCCTCAATAATCGAATCCCACCTCTGGTTGTCACAGAGAATCATAGTGGTATTCATCATGTGTACTCACTGAAGAGCTTCCACAACCAGGCAACTTCATACGAGGTCATACTCGTAGTTATGTATCCAGTCTCGGTGGTACTTATAACAACCGACTTCTGCTTCCTGCTCATGCATGATATCGAAGCATAATCCAAAAAGAACCAACACTGAAAAGTGCTCTAGTGATCCTCCACACTGTCTGCCCAGTTAGCATTCGAATAATCAGGCAGTTTTCATATTTCCGGCAGTGTATCTCAATCCATGAGAGATTGTGCCTTGAAGACATCTGAGAAGATTCTTGGCACCAATCTAGTGAGGCTCAACCAAATATGAGCTCCTCGTGTTAACTTCAAAACATATGTCCGGACGGAAGTTCACCAAGAACTTTCCTAAATCTAGTCCGACATCACTACTGTATAACTTCTGAAAGTTAAGATCCTTGAGGTAGTCACAGGTTTGCAGTTTATCTTTCCACATTTAGAATCCAACTCCCTCTGTCTTCTACGAATGAGAGGGTCTGCACCTGTCAGATATAGGTGCCGGTATGAGAGGTTTGTCATTCACAATCTTCGGATGGTTTGGATCGATTTCACTCCTAGTGAATCTCAGCTTCATCAGACAGTTGTTGATCCTCTCATACTATGCCCGGGGTGCTTTGCTTCAAGCCATAGAGGGCTTTCTACCACCTGCATACATGATATTCCCGATCAGGAATCTCAAACTCCTCGAGTTGTTGCAAACCTGTGGACCAGTGGCATGAGGGGAATGGTCCCCATATAAGATTTTCCTTTGGTACATCTCAGACATGTACCTTCATGCTCTTTTTGAATTCAAGCATCCTTGTCACCATCTGACTTACAGACCTCAGGTGCTCTGTGTTAGTGGACATGGTCCCCTAGTGGACTTCCTGCAACTTGATACAACCCTGAACTCAAAAGCATCTTTGAAAAATCTATTTTCAAACACGTACCTTTCCATCAATGAGTGCCACCCTGAAACCTTTGACTTCCATTTCCGAGATGGACACCAGGTTCTTCTTGCAATTAGGTACATAAAAGAGATTCTGGGGTTCCTTGCTTTCTTTGAAGAATCGACCATTTCTTTGATAACCTGCTTTACGAGTCATTCCTTTGATCTTTGAAGATGTCCCTAGAATGATTTTTATCTTCATCAAGAGATGTGTCTTTGCCATTCGGGCACTCCTTCGTATGATGGCCGAATTGATTGCAACCAAGGCATTTGCCTTTTCTTCCACCCTTAGATCCGTACTTCCCAATGAAGTGATCTTTACGAAGGCCATCAGAAACTTCTGCTGCGCCATCCTGATAGTATTCTCTGCTTCCACTTCACCCTCGGTGAATTTGAAGAGGGATGAGGAACCCATTGATCCTTTTGTCCTTTTCCCAGCTGTCTTTGGTGATTGCTCTTTCACTCTTGCTTGGGCATTGTCTTCGTCTCAGCTCTGATACCATGTTAAATTTAGGTATGTTCTATGCTAGAGAAAAATAATTTTTCACAGTTAGCAATCACATCAGCATTAAGATAAACTGCAGATAGAACATAAATATAAATCGCAGAAGACAAGCCAAGACAAGAGACACAAGATGTGGCGCTAGCCAGGGACAAACCCCACAATGTGGGGAAACCCTTGATCAATTCTTCTTTTATGTTCTTCAAAGTTCAGCAGAGAAAGAGAGAGAGAGATAGTACATTTACAACAGAAGTCAACACTTTGACTTATCTAGATCTAGCATAGATCATTTCATATAACGATGAGATCAGTTGAAGACATTCTGCTTCAACTGATTCTCCAAGGTGACTCCTTCACCTATCATCGTGCTGCATCTGGTTCTCTTGTTGTACCACTACATATTGCACCATGCTGCACTAATCATGATTATCATCATGCTGCCCATGTCCATGATCTTATCCATCATCATGCTGTCCTTCATGTACATGTTCTCATTCAACTTCATGCTGCCCATGTCCATGATCTTATCCATCATCATGCTGCCCTTCATGTCCATGATCTCATTTATCATGCTGGCCATTCATTATGCTGCTTATGATCTCATCTATCATGCAGCCCATTCATCATGTTGCTCATGATCTCATCTATCATGCAGCCCATGATCATTGTGTTGCCCATGCTCTCATCTATCATGCTGCCCATGATCATGATCTCATTCATCATGATGCTGTCCATGCTCCATGTCACCATGCATCATTATACATCATGCAATCCATTCATACATCATGTTGCTAGCAGTCCTAATTTGTCATGCTGTTACCTACAACAATCCTTCCTCTGCCTGTGTATAAGGTGTTACTATTTACAACGGAATAGGTGACTATATATATCAGCGTACATGTTTCCATTTACAGCTACATATATTTAAGTGTATGTCTCTATTTACATTGGAATATCCTTATGATGAACAACGTGTATTTTCTCTTCATGAACTATATATAGATCTCCATGATTAGCGTAAGAATATTCCATAATGAACAGCGTATAAGTGTCTTCAAGAACAGCGTGTAAGATAGCTTCATTGACTACGTTGAGATGCCTTCATGATTGCGGCTAGGTGTCTCTATTGACAACGGATTAGGGCATCACGTTGGCTGTGAATAGACGTCTCCATAACTAAGTATAAGGTCTTCCATTCCAGCGTATGAGGTATCTCCATTTCAGCGTATAAGGTCTTCCATTCCAGCGTATGAGGTATCTCCATTTGACAACGTATAGGTGTCTTTGTTTGCTATGTAGATCGACTTGCGGCTAGGGCATCACCATCACTTCTCCAAAAACCCAAGACGTGGAGAGGAGGAGATCACCTCAAGAATGTGTGTTCCAAATGACATCAAATCCTCTTCTATTTATACCAAAAACGTATAGGTTGAATAGACATGACGTTTGGGCTTCTTAAGCCTACATAAGTTGCTAGTCGGCTTGATGATAATTTCATAATCAAAATAAATTCATATCTCCATAAATACTTATCGGAAACGGATGATATTTAGATCAATCCTAGCGGCGGGCGAACAGAAAACCACGGTTCTGGATGTCCGTTCCACGACTCCTCCTTGCAAACACAGCTGCCCTTTTTTCTTTACACGTTGAGGGCTTCTTTTGTTCGTTTGGACGACAACAACATCTATCTCCAACACATTTGTCTCACGGTTATGCTGCAACAGATTTCTCAAATCACTGCTCACTCAATAGATTTCTCTCACGGCTCTAATACCACTTGTTGCTTCGAGCAGTTTATTAAGCAAGAAATAAATGGAATGAAAACTAAATGGAAATCAAAAATCACACAAGTAAACACTATATTTTAAGTGGTAAAACCTTGACAGTCTGTCAAGGAAACATCCACAGGGCAAGGGATTGGATCTTTATTTAATCAATAATGATTCTCCATGATTACATTATCTCTGGCATTTATCAATTTTATAAGAGCCTCTCCTCCGTTACATAAACTGTTATTCGATATAAAACTAACTAGCAGTAACTAATAAAGATTTTACACATTTTTACACAATTCATTATCACATTTCAATAGTGTGATTTTAGGTCCACGAGCCTATGTGCTAAGAGGCCAATGAGCCTAGCGATGTAAATATGTAATCACACTAACATTGATAAAAACACACCGTTATTGTGGACTGAATAGATGAGTGAGTATGGGAGCTAGGACTCCACAAGTGAGAGAGGGGGCTAAGAGCTAAGTGATGAAAGGACAAAGACTAAGGGGCTAATCCATTATTAAAATGAGCCTAAAGTCAAAAGTGAATATGCTTTTATCCTAAAGTGGGGGAAAGGGCTTCTTGTAAAGACTGTACATTCATTATAAAAGCAGTAAAGGGTTTGTTAAAAAAATATCATGAGCCTGTGATAAAATTTCCTGAAATTTTACAAATTTAACTGACAGAATTGATGAAAGTACCTACCTGTATTTCTGCGGTTGATGATGCCTCAAGTTGCTACTGCTTCGGTTACCAAAAGACCGAAACCACCTAGCCAAACTGAGCAAAACCTCGCTACTCAGTCCAGTGAGCTTCTCAGTTGAAGCAAACTATTCCCCCGTGCCCAGAAACCTCAGAACAAGCAAGGCTCAATTGTTCCTGATGATAAACTCTGTGTACAAATTTTCCTCCTCTTTCTCCCTTGCCTCCAACCGTCCTTTCCTTCTTATAAGTCTCTATTTACCGACTTCCTCCATCTTTGTGTCCAAATTATGATACGTGTTGATTTTTATAAACAAAATCTGATTTTATTTTATTTGAATATCTTAATTTGAAATAAAGTTTATTTATTTATTTTAATTTATTTAATTTTTAATTTAATTAATTTCATAAATTTTAATTTATTATAAGTAGGTCATTACACTTCTTGAGGTGCCACTTGTCAAAAAAGGGCACATGCATGTACAAGTGGGGAATTTAGTGTAATTCCTATCATTCTAATATTCACATTCACTTTTTCCACTATGGGTATGGAACTTGCTCTAGGGAGAGCTGATGACTTAAATTGTGTTACCCTATTGATCCTAGGAGAATCTAGGTATGCACTTTTCCTTCGGTTTCCTTGGGTTATGCTGGAGCCCTAGAGGGAGAAGTGTAGAGATAGGTATCCCTGCGCATAGCCGGGGGACTCTTGAGGGCAAATGGAACTCTTAGAGCCACAAGACTCTGAGACTCCTCGGCCAACCTCTGTCGGAGCCCTGGAAGGGTAATTGGAAGAGCCTAAGGGATTGTGGGTGTAGAGAAAGGGATGCACTACCTTGGGTTGTGTAGGCTAAATAGAGACTATAGATTGGAGGCTGTTGGAGCTCAGTAGCTTGACCCACTACCTTGCTAGTGTGTTCTATGGACCCTAGTTGGCTTTAGGAAGCCTTTTGCCTTGGTGGAGTCATAGCCCCAGCTTGGGGATGATCCACTGCTGAGAATACTAGAGCAGTGTGGCCTATGGTTGGGTGGAAAATCTGAGGTCTGCAATGATTTGGTGTCATTTCTAAAAAACAAGTGCTCTTCATTATGTTTTATAATGTTTTATAAGCTGATGTTGTGTATATTCTGATGTGTACATGCTATTTACAATTTATGTGTCTCAGAATGCTAAATTATGTTGTTATGGATGAGCAAATGTTGCATTGCATGCTAGTACACATTGCGCATGTATGACCAAGCATGATTCATGTGCCAGGGGTGCCTTGATGACAGATTCAGGACTGGTATGATAACCAGGCTACATTACAGAGCAGATAATTAGCATGCTGGTTGATGTTGGGCCCTGGTAGGCATAAGCTATAGTCGAACCAGATCTATTTATCTCCAGATTTAAATAAATTTGTTAATTATGGTATCAGAGTTGGAGTTGAGAAGTAATGCACTTCAGCTGTGTGACTGGGGGTGTTACGAATGATGCAGCAGTAGAATTTCCTGCTAGCAATCTTGAGCTTAAACTTCCTAAAATGCTAAGCAAGCAAGACAGTATGAGTCAGTCATGTGTTTTCTCCTTAGATCTACTGTTCAGGATAGAAGGGAATGCATTATTAATTGCTGGAATATTTGCCGAAATCTAGCAGAGCCACTCGTCATTTTAATGCAGCAATTGCACAAGAACACCCAAGGTCGAGAGGTAAATGTTGAAACATGCCTTGGAAAATATTCTGATAGGTTGTAGTTAATAAGTATCATAATCTCTTGGTGTACTCTCTATTTTCAAATAAACGAATTATAAATTGAGTTTGGTTGGTTATAGCTAAGTGTGAATCAATCTACTGTAGCAGTGATTATTTTGAGTGCATTGTTTAGTTTAAGCTATTGCCAATTTCAACATAATAATTTGCTTTAGGAGCTTAGACTGGGTTAAATGGAAATGGAACTGCTGCCCGTGCTCAGAATGAGTCTTGAATATGACAATCTATGTTTTTCAAGAGTTAACTGAGTGATAATGAATCTGTAGCTGGTTAGAGTAAAGGAAATCAATACCCAACTCCTGAGATAGGAGAAGGGAATCTTACTGTCACCGAGTTAAAATTCACAAATTCATCCAATTCAATGGATCAAAATTCATGCCCCAAGCAGGTAAATTAGTGCTTGAGTATTACATACCTCGAATCTAACAATAACTTCTGCTTACATCAGTGGCAAAAGTATGAGCATTTTCAGTCCAGTAATAGCTGCCTTCTCGCATGAAATGATGATGTCCCAGTCCAAAAGATATGCAAGAATGACTTTCAGAAATCATGCCACTGTTCCTTCAAATGATAGGTAGACAATATGAGGGCAAGCTTCACAATGCAAGCATAAGTCTCGAATGACTCTTCGAAACTTTAAGTATTCCGAGGGGTAAAGCATACGTACCACGATGAGAGGTGATAACCACATAAGTTCTCAATAGACATTAAGTATATCCGTGTAAAACCCAACCTTTTGGACATCATTCACAAAGACCATTTATATCTTAGTTAATTCAAGCTAAAAAATGTAGCTGTCTCTGTGTAATGAATTTTAAAAGGGAAATAAAACAGGTGATAATTTTCAAAAAATCTTCACATTTGTAAAACATTTCAGTGTAACATCTACATCTCTACTCAGAAAGTGAGAACTAGTGCTTGGTCCCTTCATATACGTTGATGCAATCTCTGATTGGCTCTGTTCATATAAGATGATGCAATCTCCTATGTTCATTTCATATACACTGATGCAATCTCCTATCATCCTTCCATACACTGATGCAATATCTGAAGATCATCCCTTCATATGTGATGATGCCATAACAATATCAGTCAGACCCCATCCCTTTATGGGATGATTGGTTATCTGCTAGTCTTCATTACACCTGTTCCTGAGCCCATTTTACTGCTTGTAAACAGCCATGAAAGGAAAGAACGCTCAAACTGAAAGATCACAAATTACAAGCGCTAGAAGTTGTTCGCTCAATAAAGCAAGATTTTTTGTGGGCTGTCTTATGCACCCATGTTCTAAGTCCTGACTAAGACATGCGAGGGTTCACACCAGATGCTCACAAGTTAAAAAGTGTATCAGTCCCTAAACAACTGAAGAGCTTTGTCTAGCCTATTTGGCTACTTCGAACTACTCTTCTGTCCCTGGTGGTCATTTTTTGTGAATACCTTAGGAATACATTCGACAGATCTGCCTTGCCTGCCTGCCTCAATTTCTCTGCAACCTCTTCAAAGATATTATACCCATCAGGAGTTGGGGAAAAATCATGGAGAAATTTGTTGTAGTCGAAGCGAGGAACGTCAACACCCTCATATATCATGCCCTCTAAATACTTGCTAGCCTCCCTTGATCTGCCTTTCTTGACAAGCCCACCCACAAACACGGTATGAAAATCAACATCAGGACAAAGGACCTCGCTACACCTTCTAAACCCAAAGTTCACCTGCATGAGCATAACATAGGTGTGCATAATCGGCTCACAACCACCTTGGATCATCCTATGGAACAAACGGTTAGCTTCATCCGGTCGGCACAGATTCACCATGACCTTGATGAGAGCATTATAAGCCCCAGTATCAGGCTTTCCCATCTCCTCAAGCATTCTATATACCTCATCTAATCTCATTGCATTGCCAAGACCCGTAATGAGGGACGTATACACCACCCCGTCAGGTGCCAACCCATACTCCCTCATCTCATCAAAGAATCTCAGGGCTTGTCTAATTTTGTTATCTTTGCAAAGGGCGTCAATCATAATGGCATAAGTCTTCACATTGGCAATGGCAGAAATGAATTGAAAGAGCTTAAAGGCATCTGGATATCTCTTACCTTTTAAGAGGGCACCCAGCATGGTGTTACAGACTGTGACATCGGATTTCATCGCCAGGGCCACCATCTCATTCCAAAGCTCCATGGCCTGCACCAAGTTGTTCACTTTACACAGACCAGATAGAACCAAACCATACGTAGCAACATTTGGAGAAATCATCCGCTTTACCTGCCTAAATATCTTGTTCCCTTCATTACCCAGCCTGGCCCTGCGCAGCGAGTCCAAAACAAAATTCAAGGCCCCAACATCGACATTAACGCCATGGTGGGTCATAAAATCGAATACACGCAGTGCCCCACTAACCTGTCCACCATCTGCAAGGGCTTTCACAGACACTTCGAGGGTCTTCACTGTCAGCAAACCATTGGTGCCCATCTGCTGAAGAACTTCCCAGATGGTCCGGTAATCTCTGGTTTTGCCCAGAATGTCGATCATCTTATTTGAAGTGATGGTGTTATGGCTGTAGCCTAATTCTGTCTGAGTGGCTGCCCAGAGGTAAAACCTCCATGCGGGCCTCCTCTCCCTCAGAAATCTGTTTAGTACGCTGAGCACGAATTCATGCGAGAGACTGATATTGCCCAGCAGGCGTCGGAGCTTGGTATCAGAGGAGAACTGCTGCTGCTCTAACACTGTGCATACCCTCTCCACCTCATGGTAATCCAACCGGGAATGAGAATGGTTGGTATGGCTGTGGCCGTGCCTCTGCGGAACAAAAGCAATGAAAGGAATGTATTTTTTGGGTAGCGTGAGCTCCATGGCCTTGACGAAGACGCCATAACCGCATAACGTTTCTATGTCTCGCCTATCATCTTTGCATACTCGAGTTCTATGAATCATTTGTGTCTGTCGAGTGCCATCATTGTATCGCTGGAGAGGTGTTACGTTCGGCATACAGCAATATTCATATTTTGGGCTCTGTATACTTCATCTTATTTTTTCATTTTTTTCAAGCAAAGAAAACCAACGGAACTTTGCATTGAAGTAAATTATGTACATTTGTCTTTATAATTTCAAGATTCATACGTATTAATACCCTATGTTAGTATGTTAGTAAATTATGTACATTTGTCTTTATAATTTCAACATTCAGACATATTAATATCCTATGTTATTTTCAAAATAGATATCTAAGATAAATCATTTAAAATAGATATCAAGATAAACAATGAATTCTGTCCATGTAATACAAATTCACCAAGACATAAATATATAACCGAATGTTAAAAAGGGTAATTTCATTTTAAAAAACAAAAATGTCAGTAGATAAATGTCAAAATAAGGAAATCATCAAGTAAACTTGATTAGCCTTTTAAATTTTGTCATTTCGAAAAGTTGTGTTGTGGATCTCGCCAAGTGGATATCTATGGCCTTTTTTTGAAAGTGTATTAGTAATGTTATTCAGTTTTTGTGAATATGTGAAAAAGTCACTCATCTAAAAAAATCCAATCAACTCTCTAGTTCTACTCATGCAATTTGTGAGCATAGGGGGATCGAAAGTAAACTTCTCATTTGCCTAGTCAATCGCAACATTTGAATCCTAATAGACATCTAATGTCTCCAAGAATAACCATTTCGCACAGAGTGGGACTCCCTAGAGTACAATAATCTATACCCGTGTATTTGTACTTGTACCACTATTCCAGGAGAAATGATAAAAATGTTCATGTTATAAGACAATGTATGTCCCATTGCCACATATGTTAATAGTTGTAGCACTGTCAAAGAATCCCACACGGTATCTATTTCGTAGCTCCAATTGTTGAATGCATTTATGTTTGTTCTTATGTACCACAAGACCTATCTCATCAAAATAAGCATTGACTTTTAAACATATTCTACTAATATCGATTGGGATATTTTTGAAAATATGATCATTTTTGCTCCTCTAAATACCCCAAAAAATATAAAAAGGAAGTGTTATATATTCCTTGTACTCCTCCTTCCAATCTTTTAGACTATTTTCCACTAATGTAGAATTCAAGCCAACAAAGACATTTAAGGTTTTTAAAACACCATTCCAAATGGTTACTACAAAGGGACAAGTGAGGAATAGGTGGGAGACATCATCATTATCAACCATGCACATGACACATCTAGGAGGACCTATGAAACCTCTCTTGCATAAATTTTCCCAAGTTAATATTTTGTTTTTCCAAACCAACCACCCAAAACATTTTAGCTTTAGAAGAAAAATCCATTTCCAAACCTTCCTAAACCACCACCTTTCCCCATCCTTCTGATGTGATTGTGAAATACACCTATAGGCCTCCTTAACATAAATTTGGCCCTGTACTACATTTCCAGCCCATGTATATTGGTCATTTTCTTCAATCAAAGAGATACCAGCTAAATATAAATTAATCACATACATATCCCAATGCTCGGCCAATTCGCCAATTCAACCCAAGTCACTTGAGCACATCCAGGTTGGATAATGGAAGATCGGATCAACATCCATTTGAATCTTAAGTAAATAATATATACATTTGTCATGGATGTCCTTGATGAGAGGGTATGGCAGAGAATGATTCTCTGAGAATCCTATAATAGGATCCAATCCAATTTTGACCGATGTACCCGACCCAATCGCCCACTTCAAGTTCCCAAGCAGCCAATGCTTTACCTTCATAAAATTGTTACAAATATATGAGACTTTGCATGGAACCTGTGTTCCAGATTTAATCCATCCAGAAAAGACAGATTTTTAAAGTATTTTTCCATAATTATCCTTTGTTAGATGCCTACTCCAAATAAGGCGAACCATAAGCTCTTCACCGCTAAAGCCCATCCATTTTTTTCAATGTTCTTTAATCCCCAACCACTGTCCTCTTTCCTCATAATTATTTCCGCCAAACAGGCTAGATGTATCTTATTAACATCTCTTGTACCAAACAATATGAATTCAGTGAATAGAGAATTACTTTGTTTGATGATATGCTTAGGAATCAAATAGAGGTGCATCCAGTATATTGACAAATTCTAAAGGATAGATTGTGCCAATATTAATCTACCTCCAAGAGTGACCCACTTTAGTGACCAAATGGCTAGTTTTCCCTCAAATTTATGAATCAGCCAGGCCTAGTCTCTAATGCCAGAATTATTTGGTTTTAGGTGGAAACCGAGATATTTAAAACCCCTTGTCCAAATCAACCATACCTATAGCAAATATATCAACAATCTCCATAAACATGTCATGTTTAGTGGCCGCATTAATAATCATTGATTTCAAGTTGCTCATAACTAAACCTATAGGATCACCAAGAGTGGAAATGGACAAGTGTAGATATTTCCATTCCATAATGGAGGCTTGCCCAAAAATTAAAACATCATCCACGAACATGAGGTGGGTAATGGAATTATTTTTAATGATTTTTATACCCACAAAATAATTGTTATTTCTAGCCTCAGTGATCATTCTGCTAAGTTCTTCATTGATCAACAAAATAAAAGGGGCAATAAAGAGCATCCCTGCCTCAACCCTCTCGTGGCCTTAAAGAAACTAGATGGCACTCCATTTATCAGGACAACATAGTTCATCGAAGTGATGCAAGCCATTATCCAATCTGCAGCCTCCACAAAAAGACCAATTTAATGTAAAACCATTCTAAAAAAATCTCAGTTGACACAATCATATGCTTTGATCAAGTCGAGTTTTAGTAATGTTGCCTCATTCTTATAGATCTTAATTGAATGTATGCACTCTTGCACAATAGCCACTACATCTTGAATTTGACGGTGTTTTAAAAACCCAAATTGTTCACATGTAATGTGTTTAGAAAGAGAATCTTTTAACCTGGTAGTAATTATCTTGAACACCAACTTGTAAGTAATATTACATAGAGAGATAGGGTGGTAATCCTTATAGGAAGAATCTTTTGAAACTTTTGGGATCAACGCGATGAAAATCCAATTTAAAGCACCATAAATTTTACGGGTGGTCCTTGATTCTTTAGCCAAGAGAAGCAGATCTGACCCCATGATATCCATATAATGAATCAATAATTCAAAGGTCCACCCATCCAGACCCAAGAATTTGTCTCTAGCAAATGACTTTAGAAAGGTTCCAACTTCTTCAATTGTGATCAGGCACCTGATTACTGCATCTTCCTCCTCAATAAAAATTGTGGATATTTGTTGATAACCGCTAATTGTGTATCTATGTCCACCCCTTCTTTGGATTTATATAAATTCCCAAAATATTTGATAGCCTCCTTGTGAAAATCTTTTAGCCTGTATATATGTCTTCCCTCATCATCCTCCAAGTCCCAAATAGTATGTTCCCTTCTTCTTTGAAAGGAAAATTTGTGAAAAAGAATTGTGTTGTTATCTCCTCCGACCATCCAAATGGTGTGGTTCTCAAGCCTCCATTCTTCTTGTTGTTGTGTTAATATCTTTCTCTTTCTAATTTCCAAGTCCAAGGCCTTTTGCTTATGTTCTGCAGAGAAGTAACCAGAATCTATTGGGTCAAAAATCTAATCGAGTTCAAGATCAATCCCAACTAATTCTTGTTTGTTCCTTATCTTTTTTTTTTCTCGTTCCCATTTTTTGACCTCCAACTTATGTGCTTTAAGTTTCTAACATAAAACATCCATATAGGATATCTCATGTTGATATTTCGCTTTAGTCTATGCATCTCGAACAAGTTTCTCAATTTTTTTTTCTTTAAACCATGAATGGTTGAATTTGAAAGGGAGACCCTTCCAAGCAATTTCACCAGACCATTGGTGAAATATAAGGAAATGATCAAAAAACTTTGAGGAGTTGACCCATGATTGCATCGAACCCACCTGTTCCAACAAGTTCTCATGAAATAAGAACATGTCCAGTCTCTTGGCATCTCCTTGACCACTATGTATTTTTTCCATGTGGGGAGAAGTGGGGTTAGAGGAATATCCACTAAGTGATTTTGTCAAAAAATATCCTTGAAATAACCATTGAACAAATCCATTTTACTTCGCAAACCCCAAATCTCATTTGAGGAGACTATAAGATTTAAATCTCCCGCCACAGTGAGAGACCCAATCATCAACAACCCATAAATGTCCATCTTGTTCCAAAATTCCAATCTAGAATCATAGGGAGCATATACATTTAGAATATGAAATCTATCATTTATTTCCCTCGTGAATCCAGATAATAAGATGTCTATAAAAGATTTAAATGTCAGGAAATTAACAAGGCACAAATCCAACATAGCTTCTAATCCCCTCGAGAGACCCTGTGCATCTATAAAACAAAATTTCCGCCCTGGGCATATTTTTCAGAAAATATGCACGTGCCTTAACCACATTTACCATTGTCTCCTAAATTAAAATAATAGATGGTCTTTGTTCCTGAATTATGTGTCGAAGGGAATTCCATTTTGGGGCATTCCCTAAATCCCGAATACTCAAGGACGTAATCTTCATGATGGGATATTGGCATCACGCATGTGATCTCTAAGAGTCCACATATCAAAATAGAAAAGGGGAGTGGATTGATATGAATCTAACATATTAGAAATAGCTAATGTATGTCCAGGTGGAATACGATCCCCCGAGGGAGGCAATTTCAACCTACCTTTGTGCTTCTTATATATAGTAACATTATGCTTAGAACCTAGACTAATGGAAAGGTCATCCTTGGGTTTCATAGTCAAGTGAATATAAAGGGGTTTAGTGTCGATGGTCAGATTGTATTTTAAAAATTCAATGTCACTACTGACAGAGTTCATAGGGAATTTGTACCCATATATATGTCGAACTGAATCATAAGGGAATTGTAGTCGAGAAGGGGGCAATTACTCACATCAAAATGGACATGTCCTTGGACCACCAAAGGATTTATAGAGCTTGAGGTATCTAATACATGAGGACCTAAACCCAAACGAGGGAGAGTTCTAAAGATGGAAGAAATGCTAGAAGACTCAAACCTAATCACTGGGTTTAAACATGGGGAAATATGTCCAACAGTATCATCCAAAAGTTTATTAATAGGTAAATCATTATTCAAAATAGCATCCTCATTTTCTGTTTTCAAAGAACATTCATAAGAGGTAAAATGAGGGAACTTATCAAAACCAGTACCTATGATAGAGTCGTGCATATTTGTTTCATGTCCATCATCTTCAGCCAACAACGACAAGGTCTCATCCCACTGCACCTGAGACGATCTCTCTTTAGATACAAGAACATATGAGGAACCCCAGAACTGCAAGGGATAATTGGTGACCATGTGCCCCATCCTATGTCATCCTAAGTAACGAAATGTGATACCCCAATAATCAATTCATTGGCAATGTAGTAAAACGTCCCATTTTAAATTTGATTATGCCAGTAAATCACTAGAGAAATCCATCTTGACGACTATCCAAGCAAGTTGTTACTTGTTTGTTTAAACCACCCAAACTGGCCTCATCCAGAAAAATAAATTTTCCAATCTTATCGCCAATCTGCTTCAAGGCACACTGAGTCCAAAGCTCCAAAAGTATACTTCATGATTATAAAGCTTAGTCTAACTATTCAAAGTTTTGATTTTTTTATCATCTTTTCTTTTCATTTTTTTAAACCATGGTGGATCAGTGGATTTTACCATAATCCGATAGGGATTTTTTAGAAGGGTAAGTCTGAGATGTGTAATATACACAATTTGAGTGCTCTAGGGTTTTCCAAGTCATTAAATCCATTTATGTAGTCAAAAACACATTTGAAACACTAAGAATTCACAATCTTGTGACTCAAATTTCATTGTTGTATTTAAACCAAAAAAGAAAAAAATTAGAATAGTTAGATTGCAGTCAAAATATAATATTATTTATATAATAAATAAATGTGATTCAAAACATAACTAAACAATAATCACATTCTTCTGTGAAGTTAAATTTCCATGCCTGTAAACAATTTTTTATATCAAAACCACAGGATTATGTCATGGCTTGCAACTAGGGAAATCAGACCGAGCAAAGAATTTTAGTTTCCATGATAACATATACAAAGTTTACTGAGTTTAAACCAAAACATAAGAAAAGTAGTCTCAGAGACTTGGCCTTGAGGGCCATTCTTAGCCAAATAACTAGATAATTTAAGTCTAAGAAGTGAAAAACTAGGTAACCAAAAAACCATTTAGGACTTGTCAGATTCAAAGGCTTTAACAAGGATGGGGTCCCCTTTACCTTCTGGAGAGCAACCTGCAATAGGAGGTAGGCCAAGGTGAGCTTCAATTTTGTTGTGTTTGTAGTCCATGGAATGCATGTGCAACTTAATTTCATCCAATTGAAGGTGAATTTCTTCCCAAACCTCATTCTTGTCTATCAACACACTTCCCAACAATGTTTTTAAATGCCAATATAGATCAACAATGTGCATGTAACGATTGAAGCAGCCCCGAGAGTGTCCTATGTCTGGAACCCGATCCCCCACCTTAGTTAGCACCTCAAAACCTATCAAGCACTAGTGATCATCCATAATTTCTTGCTCTGTTGACTGATTTCTTCTTGAATGTGTGGCAAATAAAGGTCATGAAAATGAAAAGAAAAGTTCTCCGCTCTATTAGGATTGACAGCCACTTGGATCTCGATAATTGGTCATGCCATGCCTCATTCTAACACGTTAGCAAACAATTCTATATGTCTTCTAGAGGGTATATTCAAGGCCAGGGGAGTGTGGAGCTCAGAAGCGGAAAATTATAGGGAAGCTAAGTGGGAGGGTGCAACAAGAGTGAGGGGGGAATCCAAAAAAAAGTGGGAGGAAAGAGAAAATGTCGAGGAAGCCACAAAGGCAGTGCAGACTTGAATGTGTCAGGAAGAAGACCTAGAGGAAGAGAAGAAGCAGGGAGCCAAAGATGGAAGAAAGCTCAAATACTTAGAGGATGCCTGCAACTTTTAATGAAAACAACCCAAGGATTCAAAAACTTTGCCAAGAGGGAAGAAGGGAGACTTAGTCCTAAACGAGAAACAACAAACAAAGAAAAATCCACGAATAGAAGTACCTAGAGCTAGACCAACAAGTCCATACAAAATTCTACCGTGATTAGCCATAGATTATGAAATGATTTCACATGCTAAGGAAAATCAATGTATATTGTATGCAAGGTGGTGACTCTGATTATAATGAGAGCATTATACCTCCATGAATGGACAATATACTTCATGAAATCTGCCCTGAGTGTGGCAATCGATGAGCAAGGACAAACCAACTTAATCCACCCAAATCCCTCAGTGCACTGAGGGAGTTCGAGCACTAAAAGACACCAAAAGGGTTGGACCTTCATTATAAAAGCCTAGTAAGAGGCATCCTATCTGAGGTTGATGGAATGTATGCATTAACCATTGAGGGGGGGAGGTGTTGCCACATCCACTCTATATATTAATTGGTGGGATGGCAACAATGCCTCCCCTCATCTCTCCTACACAAATCACCCCATCCAAGGAACGAAACAATAAACACTTAGTCATAATTCAAAAATGCATTTAAACAATGAAAATTTAAAACCTTCCAAAATATTTCTATTATTGAATTCCGACCAAAAAAATAAAAACATAGAATAGTTAGAATAGTTTTTGTTGGTGTTGTTTTTTTTCTTTTTTTCTTCGTAAACTCAAAGATCTATATTAACATATAAAATATTTACATTGCATGTAATTTATCAGGATCCCAATCTATCTTAGTTTTCATTAGAGGAAAGAAGATCCAAGTCAATATATGGAATCTGATATGGCATACTTCAAAACTAGAAGAACATGAATTTTTGACAATTGTCCTGATTACAAAAAGAGTAGCTAGAACATTCAAAGACATAGATTATAAAACTAAAAATAGAACTCAATTGCTATCAATATCATATGCGACAACAACATTAAGGTGGATTGACAAGTGCAAGATGAACTGAGTTTCCTGGAGGTGGCGGATCTCTTTGTAAGGTAGTAGCCTCAATGTGGACCATGCACTCAGCCATGTATAGGAAGAGTTCATATTAGATTTCATTTTGATCAAACAAAATTGAATAGAACACTACTATGCCAATATAGGTCAACAATGTGAAAATACTGACGTTGTCAGGCTCAAGAAGTCCCCAAGTCAGGGATCTAGTTTGAGACCAAAGGCATAACCTCAATGTCTTAAACATTTTCCCTTTATTCTATGGATTATTGCTCCAAATTATAAATTTATTGTTGAATTCCTAGTGGGGTGTGCTCCCTAAACCTGTCGACAGATGCATGGGCTTGGGCATGAACTTGAGCATTATTGTAGGCTCCATGACCTCCAACACCCCATCTCGAGCAAGCTTGTTGGTGGCCCATAATGAAGATAATAGAAAACAAATTAGATATGTGTGGGATATGGAGGGAGATGTTGTTCAATGAGAGAGAGGGGATTCAGAAGGCAAATTGATACACCAAGCCTCAACAGGACATAACCAATGGAGAAGAGGACTAATTAACGGGATAAAGAGGGACCCCCTTGGTAGAATTAACCTTTGCCAATTGTAATAGAAATAAAATCCAACAAAGTTGATAGAAAAACACCATGCATGTGGATTATATACCTACTGTGTGTCACATCCCACAAAGATGTCTGATGAAGGAGGTCAATGAGAGAAAGCATGTAGAGCCTAGTGTTGGAGTCCCAGATGCTCTAAAAGTTCCCACTAAGCATTGTTGGTGACCCCTGCTAGAAGGAAAACCTTACACTCTTGCAAATCAGACCACTATGAAATGTGAAAAGTGACCCCCACTGAGAGGAAAACCTCATGCTCAGACAAATCTAATGGAAGCGAAATGAGGGAAACTGCAAAGCTCGTGCCAAAAGGTTGGAAATTTCCTTGGGACATAGAAGGATCTGATGTGTCACAGGCATTCCATAGTTTTTCTAGAAGCAACAACATATGACATGAAAGGATACCAAGCTAGACATGGAACCTATTAATATTTGCAGCAAAAAAAAAAACTTGACCTCCTGATACCAAATTGATATATAAAACCAACTCTGAGTGCGTTGGGAATCCCAACACCATAAATGGAGACCTCCATAACTAGTGATGTATTCATTGTTGAGTGTGCACATAAACCTGTTGATGGGACGTTTGAATGGGGAGAAAAAATGTGTGTTAGTTCATGGTGGTGGAAGTGACGTGAGAGGGTGTTCCACCCCACGTTGCCTCTCGAATTCTCACGGGGTGGCAACTGGTAGTCAACCCCTCCTTCCTTGTTCTAGGCTCGAGACACCACCATATAGGGAGAATAGTTAAATTGAGCTTAAAATATAATATTATTTATATAATAAATAAATATTATTGAAAACATAACCAAACAATAAACACTTAATCATATAACTATAAATATGATATGTCAAATTACATTATATTTTAATATGATATTAAACATTTTATAATATTTTAATTAATCTAGAATCCTCTTAACCTTAAATTTATTAAGTGTTGAGAGATATAAATTTTCTAGAGGTAAAAAAACCCTTTCTCAAATTTGCATTTTAAAAGAGATTTGCATTTCTAAAAATTTGATTGCTCTCAACTTTAATAAATTTAAAATTAAAATAAATCTAAATTAATAAAATAAAAATTATATTATTTGTGCATATAATAATTAATAAAATTAAATAAATTCATAAAAAAAAATCAAATTTAATAATAAAATTGTGTTAATTATTGATGAATATCATGCAATAGTACAATTGCAGGAAGGAGAACATTATGAATCCTCAACTCACTTTTAATTTAATTTAAAACAATTAAATTTGAAATCTTGTTTAAGCATTAAACTTTCTATTAATGTTATCATAGAAATTTGTTATCATGTCAAAGTGGAGCTTAAACCCTCATTGTAATTCTATTTCATTGTATCACATGGAAAATTGGAACTTTCTATTAATATTATCATCGAATTTTGTTATGGTGTCTATTGTCGCACAGAGTATCTAGGCACCACGACAACGACTCAGATTGGGCACTGTCACCCTGATCCCCAATCTCCCCGTTTAAGTTGTCTCCCTACAAAAAGCTAAGTGGGGTAGACCCTATGGAAAAATGGAATGAAAAAGAACTAGTTGGGAATCAACCAGTTCGGGAGACACAATGAGGCGATCAAATACTTGACTAAGATTTAGAAAGACTTAGGATTTGATTAGATTTTAAACAATTGATACCAGTGCCTTATGGAGTCAACGATCTTGCTAGGGAAATTAAGACCAAGTAATCAATTAGCAATTGCTGCTTAGATGAACGATTATCTTATATGAAATGCAGATCCTAAAACTAATGTGAGATGAAAAAATCTTGGTTAATTTTAGTTAAATGTCTATTTAAATGTGAATCCTTCAATCCTTTCTATGTTGAGCCTGATCTCGTAGTAATTGGCAGAGAGAAGATAAGGAGAAGCACACTAAGGTGTGATTAACGATACCTCTCCTGAAATTATAACATACCCGGTGCCTTCGGCGCTGCAGAGAGTTGTGGCTCTGACGACTGCAAGGTCACTGTTTTAAGTACTATTAAAACAAACTTCTCAAGCAAAGATTGATGCATACCTATCTCTATATCGACCAAGCTTATGCTTGGAAGTAAATTTTATCTATGCAAAGTTAACTTATATGCAAATGCACCGAAAGATGAGATGAAGTTAGACTCGAGGATGGGAAAACATTTATGTCGCAAAAACTTTCAATCACCAAAATGTTATGTTCACTTTATGGATGAAGACTTAAAAATAAAACTCCTGAAGATATTATAATTAAAACACAAGCTTATTTCAAATCTTTTTGATACAATCATAGCTCAAAGAGAACAAAAAAAACTTCTTTGCAATTTAATATCAATGTCAACAGATTTTCAAAACTACTCAGCTTAGGAAACAGAGATATGCAATCTATTATAATTCCACGACAGAGCTCTTTAACAATCGCTTGAAAATATTCACAAAATGTCTAACATGTAACGAGCATTAAATAATTCAAGCAATGATGATCAATTTCAATAGATGCACAATGTTCTAGCAATTAAATTTCTAGAGATCCAAATACTTTAAACAACCATGAAATTTAAATGCTAACCAATTTCGATCCTAGAATTAAAAGATTTATGCTTAGTGACCCAAATCTAGGAAAATTTACCACTTTCCTATAGTTAATCTTTAGATAAAAAAAAATAAAAAAAATCAAGCTTGTTTAACTATAGAGAAATGAAAAATGCTAATACCACAAAAGTTTACCTTTAGATTTTATCCTTAGCACAAAAGACACCAAGAAGGAATTAAAAATTGACAAATTTAGTTAGTCCTTTAGGAAAACTTTTTCAATGTGCTAAGTTTATAAAGCAAGATTAATGTGGTAAGTGATTAATCAAGATTTTTTTAAATGCGACCCAAATAAATCAAAAGATTTAATAATTTTTTAAATTTTTTTAATGGGCCAGAGGCCACATAAAAAAATTTAAAATCTTCTAACATGAAAAATTGCCTTTGATTTAAGTTTTTAGATGGTCTCGAACTCACAATAAAAATGAAACCCTTTTTTTCATTTTTTTAGTTTTTTCAGGTTTTGAGATCTTTAGGATTTTGTATATTTTTTGAAATTTTGAATTTTTTAAAAAACTTTTATATTTTTGAGTCAAAATTAAAATCATAAAAAGAATCAAAATAAAAAATGAAATAAAGTCGAATCAAAATAAAAGTGAAAACCAAGTCGATTTTTTTTGTTTTTTGTTTTTAAACTTAATGATTCTAACTAAAGTCTTAGTTAAATGAAAAAAAAATAAAAAAAAATGTGCTAACTTAAAAAGAAACTAACACATACTTACAAATAAAAACGAAATCGAAAGTCAACAAAATCAAAATAAGAAAATTAAAACCATAAAAAGAAATAAAAAACCATAGAATAAAATCAAACTAAGTAAAAAATCAATGAAACTAAAAAATATCCATACGCTAACCCTAAACATACTCATACATAACAAACAAAAAGAATTTGAATGTGTGTTTCTTGTTGTTGATGTAGGTCAGAGCTTGGAAGACGGCGACAAGGTCTGAGCAAGGTGAGGAATGGATGGATGCAGGCAACGATGAATGATGAGCAAAGGATGCTCAATGGACAACATATTTCATGTGTGTTTGTAGGTCCAAAATGCTTTGACGGCAAGGTGCAGAGATACGAGGAACTGTGGGCAGCACACAGGTTTAGAGACAACACCAGATGTAGCAGATGAGGGGTGGCTGAAGCGAGGAAAGATGGGGCTACGATGCAGATGGAGACCGTGTGAGGTTTTGTAGGGATGCAGGTTTGGAACTGGGAGGATAAGGCTGTAGATTTAAAGAGAGAGAGCTGCGGACAACAGAGAAATGCGACTGGAGAGAGGGTTAAGGAGATGAGGTTTTTCAATGATGAATTAATGACAGTGTGGAGCAACGATGGAGGCTTGATGGACGTGGAAAGGCAGCGTGCAGGTATGGCAGCGAGAAGGGCGCAGATCTAGAGGAGCAGATGGTAGCTAGAGACGCAGGTGGTAGGGGCTTGAGATGAAGAGGATTCCACAGGTTGCAACAAAATACCGTGGCCCAAAAGAAATTTGAAATTCTTCTGCAGCAGAGAAATTGAAAAACCCTAGGCAGTAGACAAGTAGCCAAAGAACCGAAGAAAAAATCCCAGATTAAAATGTTATACTTCAGCTTTAAATTTAACCCTGAAACCCAAGAAAATATCCAGATCTGAAAATTTTTGGAACCCTTATAAATATTTCCAGATAAAAAAAAAATAAAAAATAAATTTAAACCCCTGGACAGCAAAACGCTGAATAATATTCCTACAAAATGATGTTGATGAACCCCAGAGATCCAAATCTTACCCTCCAGGGCCTAGATCTAGACTCTATACAGATTTCTTCTTAAGATCTGTAGTTGCAAGACAACAATAAAACACCCAAATGATATATACAAAAACCTAGAAAAAACCCAAGTCAGAAAACCAAAAATAATTACAAATCTATGTACATGAATGGCAGATCTATCAGATCTAGGGAGTGTGAGTCCAACTCCGCTCCCAGATCTAATAATCTGAGGCTCTCAACATCCAGATCTATCAATTTAGCACATGTTATCACCTGGATTGAACCTCAAGCTGAAGGAAGGCAATGCCAGGGTAACCACAAACCACGCTTAGCCAATTAGCTAGCCCTACTAGGCTGGGAAAGGGCTCTCTCCGTAAGGATCTCAGCCAAGATGAATAGATCAGGTAAAGGACATTAGGCTAGGTATAGTAGCACGAAGTTTTGATTGGATTTTGAAAGGGTTTTGCTGGATCAGGAGGAGTTAGATAGTTTAGGTCTAGGGAACTAGGTCAGAATTGTAGGGTGTTCAATTGGGCAAGGTAGGCATAGGCTTTAGCACTCAAGAGCTTGATGGGGTGAGATGTTTTAGACTGGTGAGAAGCTAAGAAGAGCATGTGAAACCATGGATCCTTCCTAGACTACATAAAACATGAAATGTTGAATGGTTTCCCAAGGCAGAGCACTGATGTAATGAATTCTACCTATCAAACTTGAAAATATTCAACTAGAAGCAATAAAATGGTTAATGGAATTACATACAACGCATTAAAACATGATCACAGAACAAGAAACCATACTAAAACTCATACCACATGGATCCCATAAAAATAGCTTCAATTCTTACTAATCTCCTGCCAAACTGCTTACAAAAAGTGTACAATCAAGGTCTGAGCATCCAGCTGAGTTCAACCCTTTACAATGAGAAAGAAGAAGAAGATATAGGCATGAATTCAACCTACTCCCATCCTCAGGGGTCGAATCCCTAAGATGATGAGCTAATCTAACTAATACTGAACAAGAAACAAGAATATAGGCATCATCAACAACTTGCCTCTAAAAGTGAAAAATTGATTCGTTTGAGCTCCAACTAACTTCTAAAGCAATGAATCTACCCTATATTACTATTTATCTATCAAATTTACATGCCAAGTCATAATTTACAAAGGTAATTCATCCTCCATGAGAGAGAATCCAAGAAAACAGTAAAAAACTGGAAAACTAGCCATCCTGAGCAAAAACTACCCTACGCGTAGCACCACTGGCTCAACGCGCAACACCACGTTTAGGTCCTTTTTGGAGGCCTTCCCGACATCCAAATTGATCCCACGATAGCTCATTGGAAAGGTCTTCAAGTCTACTTTCCAAAAAAGCTATAATTTCTTCATTTTAAGCTCATTTGACCCCTCAAAACTGGATTCTCCCAAGATTGCTTCTGTGTGTCCAAAAAGTGGCAGAAAGGTCATTTTTAGGGTGTTTTTTGACCTTTTGGTGGACCAGTTCTACCCCAAAAACTTTGAAAATTTATAGGGTGCATGTCCTCATCGCTTTGAATCTAAAAATGCAAACCATTTCGTCAATGGGTGCCCTTAGGAAAAGTGCAGCGCCTAGGCAGTTTTCCTGTGTGTAAAATTCTAAAATTTGCAAGTGACAAAATTTCTTCTAAACTTGCCCAAAATTTGTGAGAAGCACTCTCATCAAGTTCCCTGATGAGCCAAGGAATCTTTAGCAAGCATCCTAAGCCTATCCTCCTTTTTGTCTTTCAAATCCTGCCTTAGCCTAGCTTTCATCTTCTTGACCCTCATATTGCAAATCTTGTTTCGGGTCCTGTAATGATAGGCCATGTGTCTGATCATCTGATTGTCTCTATTGGCCTTCTGTAGCAGCTTCTCAAGATGCAAGTTGACTCTCTCAAGCCAAGTCTCTCTATCATCTTCAATCTCCTTCTCAATGGGAGTCAAAGTGACTTGTGCCTCTTTGCCACTTTGTCATTTCATCTTGAGCATTTCTAGCTCCATGAGGACTTGTTTGTCACTCAATTGCTTGTTTTCTTGCTCCAAATATGTGATGACATATTTGGCCCTCTCTAATTGTCTGCCAAAGCTTGTACCTAAGCTTCCCTTTCTTGTATGATGATGTCTTTGATGGTTTCTTCGTCTGGAGCCTCTATGTCAATGATTTCAACTCCATGACGAGTATAATGCTGCTCCGACTCATCATGCTTAGTCAAGTCAAAGTCCCTTTCCTCCTCATCATCAATACTCTGCTATGGAATCTTTTCCTTCCCTTTGTACAGCTGCTGCACTTGTACCTGCTGTGTCGATGAAGAAGGCAAAGCCCCTTCCACATCCTGTGGAGCTAGCATTTGCCTATGAACTGATGAAGAAGGCAAGGTCCCTTCCACATCCCATGGAGAAAACACTTGCCTATCGGCTGCAAATAATCTCCTTGTGCCCCTCTGATATGTCATGTAAACGAGCACCTTAATAGTTCTAGTATCCTTGATCTCCTCATCTGTTTTCACCTGAATACTACTAGAAGGTCCCCCTACTTCTTGAGACACTGGTGGAGGAATTTGTGGACCCCTGAAGATGTCATGAGAAATAAAGGTCTCCCAAGAGATGTTGAGGAGACTGAGATGATGAAGCACAATGATCTTGATCAGGGAATAGTGATAGAGACTACTCATTTGCTGAGGGTATGGCTTTTTCTGGACAAAATGAGCCATCTTCTCAATATTCTTGAACAAGAAGTAAGGGAGGTTTAACATCCCCACCCTGGTAAAATGCATGAGGAGCATAGGTGTACAACTTGGAAAACCTGCCCTCACAAGTGAAATACTTCATGATGATTTTCATCATGGCGACATACTTGTCTTCGAGAAATCTAAAAGGAAAAAGCCTCTTCACCTCATTTCTGTATTGGGGTTTGATGTAAGGCTCATAGTAGTGTTCATCTAGGTCCTGGGCCTTGTACCACTTCTCCCCTACATTTGGAATCTTGGTGGCATCTGAAATGATGGAAGGTGAAACTGTGAAGGTTACCTCAGCAAGAGTTACCTTGTTGTCCTGAAGATGAGCTACAAAATGTCTAGTGAGCTCGAGGTGGTATTGAAATCTCTCTACCTAATCATAGAACTCATAGCAGCCAAGATATCTGAAACATGTGACAGCCAACTGAGAGCCCTACAATTACCTAAGGTTTGATGGCTCTTCTTTGATAATCCTGCCTCCCTTGTGTGGTTTTCTCTGCTGCCTAGCTCTGTCTGTTGAAGTGTCACTGCTTGTTTTCCTCCTCCTCATAGTCTCAGTCCTCTTGGTCCATGTTTGCAAGGTTGAGGTTTGTATGAAGGGGATGAGTGAAAGTGTTTTAGGAATGAGGGGATGGGAGATGAGCTTATGGGCTAAAAATGAATGAGGGAGTAGGAAATGAGAGGGAGGGCTTGTTTGAGAAATTGCCCTTGGGGAAGAGGGATAAAAGGGATGGAAATGATATGGAATAGTGGTAAAGGGAATAGAGATATAGGGATAGGGTTTAGAGTTGTAGTGAGTGATAGGAGGAATAATGATAGTTTAGGGTTTTAGGCACCACTAGGGAAATTTTTAGGGTTTCGTATTTGACATGGAGGATGAAGCTTATGATGTGGATATGCAAGCAAAAACTGAATTGAGGGATGTCAGCTTACTTGCAATTATGGAAAGAGGGAACAATTTGGATGTTTCTTGAAGATTTGAGGCTTTTCTAGCTTACTTGCTCAACACGCAACGCCCGTGTAAAATAACACTGGGGAAATTTTCTAGACGCGCAGCGCCGGTCTCAACGCGCAACACCAACCTCTGGACGCGCAGCACCAACCTGCCTGCATTAGAAGCGTAATGTCGCTTTGCCAACATGCAACGCCACTCAACCACTACTCCAGAAGCACATTGCCAACCTTCCTTCGCCCAAAACTCACTTAATATTGCCTCTTCTTCTCACTTTTTTGACTCCTTGCTTGCCAATGAGAATAATGAACTTTGAAATGAAATGTGGGAGCTTAAGTAGGAGTAGATTTTAATTTTTCATTTGAAAGACCCACTTTCTAATGTTTCTTGTCCTTCTTCAAAACTTTGTTTTAATGCCTTTTTCTTCTTTGTGTCTTTGCAGGTGGATAATACTCAACTTGAACTGATTTTTGTTGTGTTTGTTTGTCTTACAGCAAGGAGAGATGCTCTGGTGCAGCTGGGATCAGTTATTACATATAGTGACTTAAAATTACATATGAAATACAAATAAACTCAAAATACTCCGTTTTCACCTCAAAAACATGTTCTTGATGTGAAAATTACATTAGGTTAAATGATAATTATTTAGTGGCTATGACCTACAAGCCATCATGCTTGACTTATTCATCATCCTCATCTCCTTGCTGACCTTTATTTACACTTTAAAATTAGGCTCTTGACCTTGGAAATGAAACCCTAAGACCTAATGAAAACATGCCCTATGACCTAATGAAATCATGATTGCCAATTGACCATGAAACTATAACTGAAGACAACTTGAAGAACTATTTCTGCATCCTCTTCCAAGTTAGTCTTCGCTCTTTTATGCAGAAACTTATCTTCACTTGACTATAGATATAAACTCATTTGAGCATCGTTGTGAATGCTTGAAACCAGTTTTGTATCACCAATTTCATCAACATCCTGATATTCTTTTGTCAAAGATAAAAGAATTTCATCTGTCTCACTTTTCTCTGAGTCCTTGAATTTTCTTTGAAACCTTTTTGGAATCTCCGTATGCTTTTTGGGGTTTTCTGAACATACTAATTCTTCAGGCTCGTTATCAATTGGTCTTTGATTTCTTTTCTTTTTTCTTCCCTTCATCAGATCTTGGGTTATCCAAAGAGAAGCTAACACCCAATGCATATCTTCTATTTTGTGCAAGTGTTGACTGAACTTCTAGACACTCTACCTGGTGCTCTCCCAAGGACTGTTCAATTGATTTCTTTTTGTTTGCTGAGATCCTCAACAATTTTTTTGATGATTTATTGATTGCTCCATTTTTTTTTAAGTTTCTTCGAGTTTTTAATATAGTCAGTTTACTGCTAATTGCTAATAAACTGTTGCTAATTGCTACTAAATTTCTTATTATTTTAGAGAAATTTTGTGTGCACAATTGATACAAGAGTCGATCCATCTATCACTTACAAGTGAAATGTTGAACATGGAGAACATCTCTGTCAACTTAAGTTATTCATTACAACCTTAAAATCACACACAATTTGATGAGAGATGTCGGATACATAGGCCATTACATAGTGATTATATGTGACTAATACTCAGAGATAGACCTCCACAAGCACAGTCGTCCCATGGAAGCTCAAAGACCTATCTTGAATACAACTCTAGCCATTTCCATAAATTTGGAAGTTCTTTAGGGGTCAAATATGTTGGGAGTCTGAATTTATTTGTGCAGCTATTACTCTATATGACAAGACTTTGTGGAAGTTGTGGCATTGAAAATGTGCTCTACTGGCTACAAAAGATGTAACACAATCCATTATCCATAAGAAATTGGAAACTACCGCGTGTTCCCTCTCCACCCCTTCGTTTCTAGCAGTATCTAGGTTGATTCCTTCTACCTGTATTCATACACTCCACACTATACATTCTCTTTGATACTTTTAGCAACATGAAATCGTAAGGATTAAAGTGATAATAATACACAATAAAACTAAGATATACTCAATTGAAAGAGAGTATAAACCTACATGATTATCTTTGTCTTCACTGTATTTATTCTTACTATTAATGGTTGCTTCCTTAACTAGACATAAACAATATTTATAACCTATCATTGAGCAGTCAACAAGACTTTTTACACTCTAAAATAAGATGCTTATATGCATTTATATTTACCACAGGTATTTTCAACATTATTTATGCCAAGATTTGTATTAGAACAATGGTACACATTTTGATGAGTTCAATATCTATTCAGGACTGTGTATTTTAATCTTCAGTAAATTTTTGGAATGCAAACAAGTGACAAGTCTGGTCTAAATAGGATAATTTTGTTATAGATAACTGAATATTGTTGTTTCCAATTTTTCCAAATAGATTTCCAATAACAATCGAGGTAAGATCCCCTGTATTATATTTATGTATATCAGAAACCAACATTTGTGTAGTAATTTTAGCAATACCATAGGTTAGGACCTATGCAAAAGGGTACTAGGACATAGGTATATGAAACACCATGGGATAAATTTGTTGCATGGGGCAAGGGCCTTTCATTTCATGCAACAAAACCCATGCAAGTCATGCAACATGCACCATGACACTAGCTTGACTAATAAATCACATAAGTCATGCAACAAGCATCATGACACCAGCTTGAGTAATAAATTGTGTAAGTCATTATTGACCATGCAGGTTCTTACATGAGGTCATTTTGGTAAGACCATGCAGCTTCTTACATGAGGTCATTTTGATATGTCAAGTCAATATTTGACATCTAGTGGCCCAGACTAAAGGGAACATTCAATTTTCATTCCCTGTGAGCAATATTGTCCCATAGATTTGTATGTTGTTGCCCATAATGTGTAAACCATTCAACTTGAGGAAGTACATTTAGCATATGGGTAGACAACCGTGCATAATGTACAACATTACCCATAACTACAAAATCCATCTCCTTCCATGAAAACTAGGAATTACATACAATACCACAAATCTTGAGCCCTAGTATTTGGTGAACTATCCAAGTGATTCTAGGCATGATAGTCAATCAAGTACTTAACTCTGGATGACTCAGAATGGGCATTGAGATAAGGTTCATAATTTTCCAAAGTAAAAATCAAATCAATGATAAGATAATTCCAATGACAGTTAACAACACTTATGGGAAGCTTCATATTAGATTATCACTTTGTCTAGTACACATTTATACTTTGTCCTTTTATGTCGACAATAAGATCTCAAGGCAGTGAGTATCAATCCACTTAAATTTTGTATAGTAATTCTGGAAACTCATGTTGTTATATGCCTAAAAGTACATTGTTCATTGGGGTTGATATCTATTAAATTTTGGTATGTTCTATGCTTAGAGAAATTTACTTCAATTTTTCATATTAGCCCAATGACAATATTCAGATTAGAAATCACATCAGCATGATAGTAAAGTGCAGATATAACATATACATAAACAACAGAAGACAAGCCAAGACAAGATGACACAAGATGTGGCACCAGCCAGGGACAAACCCCAATGTGGGGAAACCCTTGATCAATTCTTCTTATATTCTTCAATATTTCAGTAAAGAGAAAGAGATAGAGTACATTGATTTGAAGTCAATACTTAACTTGCCAAATAGGAGATCAACAATCTTCTCCGTGATAATGACACAATGAGGTTGCACTTCTCATATAAAGTACTATAGATACGCAGTTCCTTCGTTGCTTCACTAATCATGACAAGGCTGTTAATCTAGCACCTTTCATATGTTGCAAGGATTGGTGCATTTCATGGCAGACCTGGTCACTGGTTAGGGCACAAGCTCTGAGTGCTACAACACCCTAAACACACCCCACAGTTCATCTATTTACTATGGCTAGCCTTCATACAGTCCTCCAATGATATGCTGCCTTATAGGGCTGCTTACCTTCTGAATGTAGCTGCTAAAAGGCCTCCAAATGTTGGCTATGGCCTGCGGCCTAGCCCAGCAGTGGACTGTAGCTTTGATCCCTTCAAACAATGATCCAAACAAACCTTAAAAAGAAGTCCCTAGCTCCTCCTTTGTGCAGATACTTCTGCCCTTCAAATCGAGCTCAAGAACAACATTAGCATGCCCAAACAACCTTGCATTATACCATGTTGTCACCTACAAAAATGTGACCCTTCACGCTGATGAGAAACTCCTTTTTGTTGCGGCTAGGTTCACTTTTTTGGCTGTGTCTAAGGTTCCCTTACATGCTGTGATAAGTGCTCCTCTAACTGTGGCTTTAGGCCTTCATATGCTACTGGTTAGGGCCTCTCCAACCATGGCTAAGAGAGTTGCATATAAGGTCTTTTTATGACAACAAATAGGAGCTTCATAAGACTACGTATGGGTCTCTCTTAAAAATAGATTAGGGCTGCTGATTAGGCCTCTTGTTGTTGTGGAATAAGGCCTGCATTTAGGACATTAGGGCACCTCCAAGATAGCGGCTATACATACTTTGTGACTGCGTTTATGGCATGGTCAGATATCCTTTTATAACAATGACTAGAACTCCTCCTTGAGCTGCGAATATAACTCCCTCTGGATAGTGTATTGATCTCCTCTTACTTGCAAAAAGATCTCCCCATAAGACTGCATGTAGGGCTCGTTAGTTCTGTGTCTAGGGCTCTCTTAGAAGACCCTTTCTTCATTGCTTCTAGGGGTTCTCCCTGTTGATCTCTCTAGCCACCAAACCCAAACGAGTGGAGAGAGATCTTAGGAGAAGTGTGTGTACAAAATGACTTGAAGACCTCTTCTATTTATAATAAAACGTTGAGGACAAGTTGGGGTAATTTGGTTGTTGGCTGACCTTGACAAATTGTCAAATAACATAAATAAATTCATATCTCCATGAATACATGTCGGAATCGGATGATCTTTAGATCAATTCTACACCTCTCGACGAGAGGAATCCAAGAAAAATATCAACTACCATAAATAAGAAGACCCACATGGAGTTTGGCCATAGTTTCCAATTTTAACAATATTTGAACTAAAAAATGACCTAACGCAAACCTTTTGATACCTTTTCCAACACATCTGCAATAAATGGTCCTATAAGTATAATCAAAACTGATCATAGGAAGCCAAATGGTCTTGAATTACCATACCATTATTTGTGACAGCCTGCAGCCTTTGAAAATTTCACCATATCCTTGTCAACCCTATCCATACATGACAACATAACATTTCCATCATCTGAAATGTATCAATCCTAAATCATAAGAAATGATTCATCACATTGTATTTATTTTTCATATCACATTTGGGCCATTGTTACCTTAACTAGTAAAGATGCTTGTAGCCATAGTTACCAGATTCAACTGAGCTTACTTGGCTAGTCTAACTCATCTGGGATCTAAATCTGAGTAGATTAGATGGAGTCGAAGCTTAACTTGGAAAAAATTCAAGGTCTAACTTAGACTCGAGCAAAAATCTCTCATGATCTGACTTCGGTTTGGGCAAGAATCGGGTAAAACTTGACAGTTTAAAAATAAAAGTTTTGTCCAAGTTATTTTCTTTTGACCAAATTGCCTGAATTAACTCTTAAGTCTTGCCTGATTTTAAGTCAAACCTTGTTTCTTTGTCCATGTTGAGTTGGACCTAAAGCTTTATAGAAATAATGTATAGGTCTCCTCTTACCTGCAAAAAGATCTCCCCATAAGACTGCAACTAGGTCTCTTTAGTTCTGTGTCTAGGGCTCTCTTAGAAGACACTTTCTTCACTACTTCTAGGGATTCTCCCACTTGATCTCTCTAGCCACCAAACCCAAACAAGTGGAGAGAGATCTTGGGAGAAGTGTGTGTACAAAATGACTTGAGGACCTCTTCTATTTATAATAAAACGTTGAGGACAAGTTGGGGTAATTTGGTTGCTGGCTGACTTTGACAAATTGTCAAATAACATAAATAAATTCATATCTCCATGAATACATGTCAGAATCGGATGATCTATAGATCAATTCTACACCTCTCAACGAGAGGAATCTAAGAAAAATATCAGCTACCATAAATAAGAAGACCCACATGGAGTCTGGCCATAGTTTCCAATTTTAACAATATCTGAACTAAAAAATGACCTAATGCAAACCTTTTGATACCTTTTCCAACACATCTGTAATAAATGGTCCTATAAGTATAATCAAAACTGATCATAGGAAGCCAACTAGTCTTGAATTGCCATACCATTATTTGTGACAGCCTGTAGCCTTTGAAAATTTCACCATATCCTTGTCAACCCTATCCATACATGACAACATAACATTTCCATCATTTGAAATGTATCAATCCTAAATCATAAGAAATGATTAATCACATTGTATTTATTTTTCATATCACGTTTGGGCCATTGTTACCTTAACTAGTAAAGATACTTGTAGCAATAGTTACCAGATTCAACTGAGCTTACTTGGCTAGTCTAACTCATCTGGGATCTAAATCTGAGCAGATCAGATGGAGTCGAAGCTTAACTTGGACAAAATTCAAGGTCTAACTTAGACTCGAGCAAAAATCTCTCATGATCTGACTTCGATTTGGGCAAGAATTGGGTAAGACTTGACAATTTAAAAATAAAAGTTTTGTCCAAGTTATTTTCTTTTGACCAAATTGCCTGAATTAACTCTTAAGTCTTGCCTGATTTTAAGTCAAACCATGTTTCTTTGTCCATGTTGAGTTGGACCTAAAGATTTATAGAAATAATGTATAGATCTCCTCTTACCTGCAAAAAGATCTCCCCATAAGACTGCAGCTAGGTCTCTTTAGTTCTGTGTGTAGGGTTCTCTTAGAAGACCCTTTCTTCACTACTTCTAGGGATTCTCCCGCTTGATATCTCTAGCCACCAAACCCAAACAAGTGCAGAGAGATCTTGGGAGAAGTGTGTGTACAAAATGACTTGAAGACCTCTTCTATTTATAATAAAACGTTGAGGACAAGTTGGAGTAATTTGGTTGCTGGCTGACTTTGACAAATTGTCAAATAACATAAATAAATTCATATCTCCATGAATACATGTCAGAATCGGATGATCTATAGATCAATTATACACCTCTCGACGAGAGGAATCCAATAAAAATATCAGCTGCCATAAATAAGAAGACCCACATGGAGTTTGGCCCTAGTTTCCAATTTTAACAATATCTGAACTAAAAAATGACCTAACGCAAACCTTTTGATACCTTTTCCAACACATCTACAATAAATGGTCCTATAAGTATAATCAAAACTGATCATAGGAAGCCAACTGGTCTTGAATTGCCATACCATTATTTGTGACAGCCTACAGCCTTTGAAAATTTCACCATATCCTTGTTAACCCTATCCATACATGACAACATAACATTTCCATCATCTAAAATGTATCAATCCTAAATCATAAGAAATGATTCATCACATTGTATTTATTTTTCATATCACATTTGGGCCATTGTTACCTTAACTGGTAAAGATACTTGTAGCCATAGTTACCAGATTCAACTGAGCTTACTTGGCTAGTCTGAATCATTTGGGATCTAAATCTGAGCAGATCAGATGGAGTCAAAGCTTAACTTGGACAAAATTCAAGGTCTAACTCAGACTCGAGCAAAACTATCTCATGATATAACTTCGGCTTGGGCAAGAATCGGGTAAAACTTGACAGTTTAGAAATAAAAGTTTTGTCCAAGTTATTTTCTTTTGACCAAATTTCTTGAATTAACTCCTAAGTATTGCTCGCTTTTAAGTCAAACCTTGTTTCTTTGTCCATGTTGAGTTGGACCTAAAGCTTTATAGAAACATTTTCCTTAATGCTATTTCATAGACACATATAATCGAGCTTAGGATTAGCGGATGCTTCCATCACTGTGTCTATCATTTAGAACCGAGATATAATACATTCATCTATTTGAAATTTGAGTGCCTTTAGAGCTAGAACTTTGTAGCAGTACGTGCAAGAGTATCGAACTTGAGGGCTTCCTGTGAAGACACATGAAGAAAGAGGAGTGTATATAGGGAAGTGCAATACACATGTTTGATACTTCCACACATTTTGAGGGTATGCCAATGGAAATGTCATTGTTGTTGGATACACTGGTGTTGGTTAGTTTAAGAAAAGTTCTTTGTCAAATATGTCGTTTTCATGAAGTAATATTTCCAACCAAGAGGATAAAGACTTGGCATTCCTAGGACATAGTGGTGTTATTTCTTGCATGTATTTTTGATTTATTAGTATTCCACCATTACTAACTTCATTACATAGCTTCTCGTTTAGTAATATATTACAATAGTGACTTGTTAAAGGAAAAATATTTCGGTTTGTTTGAACGTCATAAACTGGAAGTAAATTTAGCTTTGAATTAGAAAATGGAATATATTATGAAAAAATATGTTTTCTAATCAAATATAGGTCCATTGCCAGATCATTAAAAAAAACAATCATGACAATAAGAAATTATTTTGGACACAATGAATTACATAATTCTCCAGCTCAAAAACAAGTTAGCATATTTAGTTCTATCTGCATTAGAGAAAAATGAATGAGTAACATTAAGTTTGATTTGAATATTTATAGAATTATGTCAGAGATTCTAAATGGAAATTGCATGTGCTAATCTTGCTCAATTAATTATAGGGAAACCAAGGGGCATACATAATTTGTTGGCTTCTGGGAATTGGATTCCCTTTTCCCCAGAATAGTATGCTGATAATTGAAGATTACTATGTTGAAGCTATAGTCCTGGTTAGTATCTCAATTTACAAAGTTTTGTCATATTCCTTTTAGTTTCTTGTTGTAATCTTGTATGAGCAATACTTTGCTCCACCCATTAGATTTCTACTGCTCAGTTTTATTGTTGAAGTGTCACTATTTCTTAAAGATAACTAGAGGAAACGATACAACTATAAAAGTGGAGCATGAGACATTCTTTATAGAAATTGCTAGCTCCGATGTGTTTGATTATGTTCGATAAAATCAAAATTGCAATGTACCATAAACATGGGAATTCAAAATATTGGGATAGAAATGTGTGCGTCTATTTGCATTTATTACTTTAGTTGAAGATAACATTTCATGAACAGATGTTGTACACTGAGAACATAGTAGGTACACAATTTATTCTATGGTGACTTTTATTTGCTTTGTTTATATAGGTCATCTGGCCACATAGTGGCCACTATTGCCCAATTGAAGAAAACTTGTTCGAGTTTCTTGCTTTTATGGGGAAATTTGACATTAACAATATCACTGATGTTGAGTTATATATCATATAAATATTTTATAGTCTACTTTAATTTATATTCCAGTGTTCATCGACTTTCATGTCTTATACTTTGCATTGTATTTTATTTTATTTTATTTTTTATTTTTTATTTTTATTTTTATTTTTATTATTTTTATTTATTTATTTATTATTTAATTTATTTATTTATTTATTTATTATTATTATTATTATTTATTTATTATTATTATTATTTATTTATATATATATTTTATTATATATATATATATATATATATATATATATATATATATATATATTATTTTATTTTATTTTATTTATTATTATTATTATTTTTTCTTCAGGAAAATAACTCAGTATTGATGGTAAGAAGCAGGAATTGAAGGAAGAGGAGAACAATAACACTAGAGCGACAATGAAAATTAAAAAGAAAAAGAAGGGAACTGGTCTATTGGTACTCATAGAGCCAATATCCACATAAGACACACACGTAAAGACTAATGGTCAAGTCTTCAGAGTTGGTGAATTCACCTACAATGTCTTGGCAACACAATGATAATGTTTTGAAGTGATGAAACACTATTTCATGTGCAAATTGTGCTCCAACCAATATTAAGTTGGAAACCCATATTGTAATACTTGACATTTTATATAATATAATTTATGTGGTTGGAATTATTTATAGTTTCACTTGATATTACTTAGTATTGTAATTAACATATGTAACTTTGCGTTTTCATATTCTATGAACAAGTACATTGTATGCCATTTTTTTTAATTTAGTTGCAAAATCATACTAATTAATTTATGTTGATTAATAATGAAAACATAAAATAATTTTAAAACTACTAAATTAGTAGTTTATGTTTATTAATGATGAACACATAAAATGAATATATGACTAAATTAGTTGCTTATAATAATTTTTAATGAAAATAAATGAAATGAGTATAAACTACTAAAGTAGTAATTTATATAATGAATATGATATTACCAAAAAATATAAATGACTATAATGCAAATAATAAATTTGTGATTACAAATGACGACTAAATTTTGCATATATACGACTATTAGTGACTAATTTACAATATCTTATAACACGACTAAAATTTAGTAAGATATCTTTGGTCATTAATTGGTTTCAAATAATGATTAAAATTTGCATATATATGACTATTAGTAGCTAATTTACAGTATCTTATAACACGACCAACTTTTTGGTTATATTTCTTTGGTTATTAATTGGTTTTCTTGGTGATCTTTTAGTAATATATTTTGTTGTATATTTGGTCATTAATTGTGACAATTAATGACCAAATCAATGACTAAATCAATGACTAAATCAATGACTAAATCAATGTCTAAATTAATGACTAAATATACTACTAGACAATAAAATTGGGAGTTGTCTATAATGCGACTTTTTGGAGATTCCGGTGACGGAATCCGGCGGAAGAAATTGAGGCTAAATCTTGATTTGTTGCAGTTAAAATGGTTTTTTAACTGCATATTTGGATTCAGCACCCTGGAAAACCCCTGGGACGCTTTCATTGTGCAGAAACTAACTATCAAACTTGCGATTCCAATAAATTCCTGCCGGATTTCGACCGGAAAAACCCACCGGAAAGGCTTTCAAAAAGTCGCGTTATAGACAACTGCATAAAATTGAGACAACCAATTAATGACTAAGCTAAAAACGACTAAAAATTGGTCGCATTATAAGATACTGTTAATTAGCTACTATTGGTCACCGACCAAAAAATAGTCGTTTATATGCAAATTTTAGTTGTTTTTTTAGTAACTAATTAGTCATTTTGTACTAGTGGATGGAGGAAAAACTGATGTGGAGGGAAGCAGTCAATTGGGATTGCAAAGGCAGTGAGCGAGATGAGAGAAAAAAAGCAAATCAACATGTGGAAACATGTTGATAACCATAAGAATAGGTGACCAAAACACAACATGAAAAATATTAGGAACCCTCTTTATGGACTACACTGGGCTAGAAATAGTAGAAAAAGAGGGAAAGTATGCTCAATTTCAATGTGATGGTAGGATCTACAAAGAGTTTCTGAGCCTACAAATGCAGACAACATGGGCACCGAGATGATCATCGGGTGTTATTCTAAGGCGCCCATGAAGGGTAGGCTCTACCACACAAGGTACGATGCGCAAAAAGGTATTGTTAATGTTACAACGTAATGGGAAGGGACCTCTGGCAGAATGAAAAGGTATAAAGAAGGTCAAACATGCACGGGAAAAATTGTTATGGATCATAACCCTATATTCCAACTTTCAAAGTATACCTCAAGTAAAAAAAGTATAACTTGAACTGTTACTATTCTAGTCCAAAACGAGTCAAAATATTCTTATGGATGCATCAATAGAATAAAAATATAATAAAAATGGCAATAATATCCCACAAAATGGATTATCTAGAAAGAAAATGCATGGCCAGTGTGAAAAGGGATTAGTTTGAACCACTTCCCTCGTTGTAAATGGAGAAATTTTTGACCATTGTGCGCATTATTTATCCAAAGGGAGAGAAATTATAGAAAAGTCACTCCTTACCAAAATATGTTCTTCAAATCTCATAAGCATAAGGCCACCAATAATGAGTCCATGACCACCAAGTAAGAGCTCTTATTCTCTACTTTCACTAGAGTACTTTTTTGTTGCACTTCCCCACAATTTAAGCTTGGGGGAATCCATTTATGAAGCTAAGAGTGCCTAATGATCTCTTATAGGCCAACCATGGAGTTAGAATTATTGTCTAATAACCCTCTCAGTGAGAGGGATAGGGTGTTCAACTCACTTGGTTGGATTTGGTAGAGCATTGAATCCTTAAAAAGTTATATCTATGCTCCTAAATGTAGGGTTTTGCATTTGAAAGGTGTGATATGATAAGTCACTGATGTGTACTTGTTAATTGTGTAGGTATATCATCATGATTGATTGGAGAGAGAAATAATATGAGGCTTATGATGTGGCGTCTATGAGGGACCCAATGAATCTTGATTCTTTTTGAAACTATGGCTTCTTAAAGTTTTTTAGACAAAAATTATGAAGGCTCAACTCATGTTGTTGGAGAGGATCATCCAATGGTGGGACCTTGTAGAGTAGTGCTTTGAAGTGCATAATCTAGTACTGAATATAGATGTAGAGGATATCTACTTCCTCATGGGTATTTGAAGGTGAAGGGCCCTAGTAATGGTGTCTATAGGAAGAATGGCTAGGGAGAGATTGATAAATGAATTCATCGCTAAGTGCCATGTTCCTATTGCCTGGAAAGCGGGCAGGAATATCCTGATTAAGGATATTATCAACCTCCCATTTAAAACTATATTGTTTATGATAACCCAAGTGATAGGTTCCACTAATACACATTTTCCTTCCAAAATTCAGGTTAATGTTGTAGTGTGGTGTATGGCCGTGATAGTGTTCAACTAGTGTGAGGGTCTCTTAGCAAATGTAAAGGAATAGTTTACCAAGAGTAGAATAGGAAAGAACAAGTAATTCAGATATGATAACATCATTGTGTCATTTTCTTTGACTAAGTTCTAGTATTACATCCATAGATTGCATAACCACATCTAGGGAGGTATGAGCTATGTATTAACCAATGGACTAACTTGATGGTGGGGATGGGAGGAAAAACTCATAAACAAGCATATGAATTAGACTACTTCAATTGGTTCAATGAGTAGCTGATTGTTATATATGATTATGCATATGTAATGGATGATTTTAGCTATGATCCCGAGTTAGTATTCCCCCTGGTGAGTAATGGGGCGATTTGGGAGAGTGTATGAAGTTTTTATGTTTTTTATTTTTTAAAAATTTCTAGATGTTTTTAGTGGTACAATGTGCTAATCATTTTAACTTATTTCTTATCATAGATGTAGGATCTTAGAGACAAGAGGGAGAGTCTCTTGACTATGATAGTACTAGGAGGATGATTCAAGTGAGGATGATAATCATAACGAGTTGAGGTAGGTGCATTGGGACCTCACGGGGCTCACTATGGATGTTACAATCACTCATATATAGGAGGTGTCGAGGTACATGAAGTGTCACATAGTAGGTTTGTCCAACATGATGGGATGTCATGGCCAATATGGTTGATTATTATGAGGATTATTAAGACTTAGGAGAGTATTAGTCTTTTAGCCTTCTAGTTGTATAATTCTAATCCATTTAGGGAAATTTTTGGACATTACTGTTTAGTTATGGGCTTGTGATCTTAAGTTTGCATGCCTAATTTTAACACTATACTAGTTTTTATGTGTTTATGATGATGTATGCAGACTTATATTTTCTATATATTTATAGATCCATGTTTTGACTATTACTTATGGTTGTTTACAATGATGGTGCAAATTATCCATGTGTATATGTACATGCATGCTTGTTTAATTGGGTTTATAACATGATATATGCCATTATAACACATAGTTAGTTAATGAGTAGACTAATGTATTAAATGTACTAGGGACATGTTGATATATAATGTATTCAAATGAATGATCAAGAAGATGTACCCCTAGAAAGCGACAAAGTAACATAGGGTGCATGAAATGGTAAAAATTATTCAACTGCGATACCATGAGCTGTGAGTCGAGATTGACCACCAAGTAGAAGATTCCTAGAGTTATGGTCTTGGTTAAGAGATCAATGACTGCACTAAAATTTGAAACATTGTTGGTAGCAGGGCTAAGAAAGATTCTCCCTAAACTCACAAGTTTGTTAGTGGGCAAAAACATCACCCATGTGATGGAAGAAATGTTCTGGGAACTACGACTAGCGCCATTGGCATATCCTACATATATTAAAGAGGGTACAAACATATGCAAACCAAGTACCAAACACGATAAGAAAAATAAAAGTACCACATATTCATAAAATAAAGTGACATCGGATACCTAGGCATAATACTTTAGATAGATCGTATTGTTGGTCTTAGAGAGAGGGTTGCCATCATATTTCACCAACACATCTGCCCCCTCCTTCAACACATGTTTAGTGATGTAGGGGCCATGCCAAAATGGATTTTACTTACCTCCATCTAATTTATAATAATATTTATTGCAGAATAGGACCAAATCACCTTCAAAAAACACATGAGGTGAAATATATTTGTTGTATTATAGTTTGATGTGTCTATTATGGGCATCATTCACTAGCACAGTAGAAAAATGTTTTTCATTGAGTTGGGCCAAGTAATTGAGGGATTATTCCTTGGTATAAGTATTAGGGAGGACTTTAACAATTAGTTTTAATTATGGGATTTCACATTCGAATGGAAACATCACCTCCACACCATAGACAAGTTGGAAATGGGTAAACCTTGTTGAGGTTTTGGTCAAGGTATGATGACGCAAAGTGCTAAAAAGAGCATTATATGCCAATTACAATTGTGGTTCCCAATCATTCATTAGATCATGGTCTTCAAGACTTAAAAATTATCTTCTTTGAGGGGGAAACATCATTTACATTACATAAATGAACAATTCTTGGATGAAAAATGAGAATATCTCTGTATATATAGGAGTCTAAGGGGTCATAATATAATCAGAGCCCACATAAGAATAATAATGTGAGGGCACAACAATAAAAATAGTGTGCTTCTATGGGGCACAACAATAACAATATGGGGGCTACATGGGCACACCAATAACAATAAGGGGGCTACACTAGTATTATAGGGACCTAACATGCCCCTCTCCTTCAAAAAATTGTTGTCCTCAACTGTTGATTAGTTCTGGATGCTTTTGTATAAAATTCTCATGCTCCCATGTGGAATCTTTAGTGGGTAAGTTATTCCACTAAATGAGATACTCTAAAATTGATCGATTCCGTAGCTCTCGGGTTCTTGTTTCAGGCTCAAATATGATTCTTCCTTCTTCGTCAAGGTATGGAAACACTATTTGAAATGGAATCTTGTCACCAATAACCTTATTTAAGCATGAAACATGGAAAACTGGGTGTTCTAAGGAAGATGTAGGCAACTCCAATTTGTATGCCATAGTACCAATATTTTGCAACACCTTGTAAGGACTGTAGTACTTGGGTGATAATTTATTATCCTTCTTAGCTTGCTTGAGAGACATTTGTTTGTATGGTTGTAGCCATAAATATTATCCAGTCACCTACATCAAAATTTCTTTCACTGTGATGTTTTGTTTTGTTTGTTTGTTTGTTTGTTTTGTTTGTTTTGTTTGTTTTTTGTTTTTGTTTTTTTTTTGTTTTTGTTTTGTTGTTGTTGTTGTTGTGTGTTTTTTTTTTAACGAAAACGTATATAGTTTGTAATAAAATAAATCAAAAGCTTGGTGGCCGGTTACATTTAGGAAGCTCATGAACCAGCTATCCTCAACATATAGAAAAACTGACTTCCTAACCTTAACAGTCTGAATCTTCTTAGCTCTGTTAGTCAAGTCTATTTCCTTAATTTCCCCATGCTTGTGAATACAGACAAACTACGGAAGTAAAAGACAATAATACATGAGAAACATAATTAAGTGATTGGATCCCAATCTTCAACCCCATCTCTTATCCGGGTGCTTTCAGGAAGGAGGGATGCTTTGTTGGCTTCCGCATTCGCTTCCTTATTATTTTGCCGAAGAATGTGGAAAAAATTCACCTGAAGAAAGGAACCAACTAGCTTCCTTATTATGGAAACCACTCTTGCTAGCCGAAAATCCCTCGGGGACGTGTTATCCACAAGAATTCGAATCAAGGATTTGGAGTCACCAAGAATATTGGCTTTCTCAATACCAAGAACATGTAAATGCTTAAGACCCTGCAATAAAGCCATGGCCTCAGCTTGCATGTTTGTACTGTGGCCCAGGCCCCAGGCATACCTGTTCTCTATGCAGCCATTCACATTCCTGATGACACCCCCAGCCCCAGCAATTCCCAGATTGCCTTTGGCAGCCCCATCAAAAAACAAGGAAGAATTGTCACAATTATTGAGCCAAATGTGGAAATCACCCTCAACTAGCCTGATCTGCCAGTTTTTCGTAGTTTGGAATTGTCTCTCATCCTTAGAAAACTAAATGCCAAGCTTGCTCCCCCATGCCAGTTCTTGAGGATTTAAATTATTTTTTCCCAGCTTCTCAAATTTCTCACCAAGAAATTTCTTGAGCAGGCAGTTGGCTTTTGACAGAACAAGGTTACCCTTCTGCATTTTTTCTTGAAAAATTCTGTGGTTGCACTCAATCCATATTTGCCAGAAAATGAATTTTGGATAAACCATCCAAGCTACCTTGAACTAGTTGTTATTGGGGAGTTTTTCGAGATAGAGATGAGCCCAATAAGCAAAGTATCCAACAATCAAGTTTGGCAGACGAACAGAGGATCCCCATGAGGAAAACGCATCAACCCAAATACTCTTGGCTAACCTGCATTCAATTAATAAATGAGTGGCATTTTCCTCATTTTCCAGACAAAGATTACATCTGGAAGGGCCTATGAAGCCTTTCTTTTTTAGTCCATCCTCAGTTAAAATACTGTTGTGGCACAACAACCAGCTGAAAAAATCAATTTTTGGCACACATTTTTGCCTCCAGAGTCCTCGCCAAGTCGCTGGGCAGTAAGGGACGTGGGGAACTTTCCTAAGCTGTGCATAACCTTGTGCAACAGTATAAGAACCGGTTAGAGAGCCCCAAACTCTCCTGTCTTGTTTCTTGATGCTCATCGAGCTCATTCCCTTCAGCTTAGTCAGTAGGAATGACCACGCCTGATCTAGAGCATCCGGCATTTGAGGCTTCTTCCAGCCTACCCACGAATTATCCTTCCAGCTAGAAATATCCCACAATGTTTTCATGCCACTGTTTAACGTCCAGCGTTGAAGCTCAGAGAGCTCTTGGACTTCACCCAAAGGTTCTTCGCTCATGATTTTATCAGTCCAAATATTAATGAGCTTTCCATTACCCGAGATCCAATAGGAATGCTTTTTTATTAGAGGTAAGGCCTGCATGCAAAGCCTGTGAATTTGAGAGCCTTCGCTGGTGTGGGTGAGGTCATCCAAGCTTCATAGCCTCTGACCCCTAAAATATTTCTTCCATAACGCCTTTTGGGCCCAGCTCGGTTTCGTAGGTATTTGTATCCACAGAATATTAGCCCCTATAGCAATGTTTTGAGTCCTCAGATCCTTGAAATTCAGACCTCCTTCTCGCAGAGGTTTGGAAACTTTGTCACAATTGACAAGGGGATATTCCTGTCATTTTGCTTGCCTCCTTTCCAAAAGAACTTTTGAATCCATTCCTCCATCTTCTTGAGGATGTTGGAGGGGGCCAACATGGCCGAGAATTGGAAGATGGGCAGGCTAGATAGGACAGACTTAATAAGCACTGTTTTCCCTGCAAGGTTCAACCATGAGAAGCCCAAGACTGAATTTTTTTTCTTAAAGTTCTCGACCATTGATAGCCAATCTTTACTGGAGTGCCTCCTTTGGAAGATAGGAAGGCCCAAATAGATGAAGGAGTTCCAAGAAGCAGAGCCAGCGAAACCCATACATCTGGAAATTGAGGAGAGCTCGCCGTTGGGGATATTCCAGCCATAAAAATGGCATTTTCCTTTATTTAGTTTGCTGCCCGAATTCCCATAGAAATCATCCAACACTTTTCTGAATCTGGAGGCAGCGTACACGGAGGCAACACCCAAAAAAAGAGATTCAACAGCGAACAATGCATGGTTGATATCCTTGACACCTCGAGCGATCCTAAGACCCATAATTTCTTGGTATATCTAGCACTTTTCTCAATGAAAACTCAGAACTGAAGCTTGCAAAACAAAAAGAAGAGGGGAAAGAGGACAACCCTGGTGCAGCCTTCTAGAGGCTTTAAAGAACTCCGTTGCTCTTCCATTCACCAAAGGGACAATCCAGGGCTCAAAGATGCATGCTCGAACCCATCTGATAAACTCTTGACCAAACCCAAACTTGTGCATCACGCCAAAGAGAAACTTGTGACGAACTCGGTCAAACGAATTAGTAAGGTCCAACTTGATCACCATACCTTTTTCTTTCCACTGCAAGCTAGAATGAATCGCCTCTTGCACAAGGATTATCTTGTCCACGATTTGTCGGCCCTGAACGAACCCCCCTTGGTTTTCAGGAATAATGGAGGGCAAGAGGACCTTCAGTCTGTTGGCAATCACTTTTGTTAAGAGCTTGTATCCAATTTTGCATAACGAAATTGGACGAAACCTGTTAAAGGTGCTAGCTCCCTTCTCCTCTGGAATGAGGGCGAGAAAGGCAGAATTCATGCTTCCTCCAATTTTCTAGTAGCACTGAGATTTGGATACTATTATGTGTAGATCCCTCTTCACTATTTGCCAATAGACTTGAATGAATCTGGCAGTGAAGCCATCCGGACCCGGGGCTTTGTCCGGCTCCATTTCATAGAGCACAACCTTTATCTCTTTTCTGGTGACTTTAGCTTCCAGTTGTTGATTCATATTTGAAGAGATCTTGGAGGGGACAACATCCAAGAACATAGTATCCTAGTTCATTCCCTCGACTTCACTATATAGCTTCTCAAAGTGGGAGAAGGCAACCCCTTTGATGCTTGTAAAGTCCTTATGGGTAACACAGTCTTCTTTTATTTTAGAAATTGTGTTGAAGGACCTTCTTGCTTGGGCCTGTTTGTGGAAGAAGGAGGTGTTCCTGTCTCCCACTTTCAACCACAGGATATGGGATTTCTGCCTCCAATATTATTCCTCTTGCAGACAAGATTTGTGGAATTTTTGCTGCAGATTTCCTTCTATGACTGTCGATTCCTCCGTGGGTTCCTCCTCTTCCATCTGCAGTTGGTGCTTCTCAAGGGAGGCATGGGCCATCCTCCTTTCATCAACCGGGTTTAGAAGGGTTTTAGCCCAGCTTTTCAATGCAGCCTTTACTCTTCTTAATTTTTCTTCCCAAACAAAGAAAGGGGACCCTGTGATAGGCCGATTCCAGCTCTCTTTAACCTTATCCATAAATTCTGGATACCTTATCCATAGAGCACTGAATTGAAAAGGAATGGGCCCAAAATTTCTGTTTGCTGAGAGTTCCAGTTTTATGGGTTTATGATTCGAAATACTGCATAAGATGAGCATCCTAGTTTCTAAACCAGGGAGTAGATAGGAACTTTGAATAAGAAATCTATCTAATCTCGCTGCAATATGGCTAGGGCCAATTCTTTTATTTGACCAAGTATACTTACCTTTCAGAGGTTTGATGTCGAGTAGATCCCAATCTTGCATTATATACTCCACCCATTCCCTTGCTAGGTCTCTTACTATGTTGCCGCCTCTCTTCTCAAAGGAGCTTAGGGTTATATTCAGATCCCTTGCTATAATAATATTTCTCAATGTTTCTTCCTTAGCCATGAGTTTAATTGAATCCAAACAATGCTTCTTTTCCCCTGCATTTACTGGCACATACACATTAAAGGGGCTAAAGGCCTCCCTTGTTTCTCGGCTTATGAGTTGCATAAGCTGCCAGTGTGTATTCTGCTTTCCATTGACCAATTCCAACTTGTCTTCATTCTAGAGAGCTCCCAGCCCTCCCGATGCACCTCGGGCTGAGACCACCTGCCCTCCACTTTTTCTCCATAGGTTCCTGCTTACTTGGAGGAAGCTCTTCTCCTCCAACTTAGTCTCCGGAATCAGGAGGATATCTGGGGTTTCTATTCTAATCAAACTTCTCATTTCTTATTCTTTTTTCTTGCTCCCCAACCCCTTACAATTCCAGAAGAAAATATTCATTATTTACCTTTCTGAGAATGGGTGGCCCCTTTGGGCCCCTGTCCATGGCTTCTTGTAATCTTCAGTGTCTTTGCTAGCAGCTTCTCCAACGTTGGCTAGTTACCTTGGATTTTGCCTTTGTATGTTTCTCGCTCTCTTTTTTCTCGATCAGTTTTCCTTCCTCTTGTCGATCTACGGGACAGTGTTTGGGAGTCTCCTATTTCTCCTTCCTCCTCAGATTCTTCCAAATCTAGGTCTTCCTCTTCCATATATGTAGCCTTTTCCTTAGGGCTTACTGCTCTGCTCTCACCTTGCTTGGAATTTTCAAGGATCTCTTTCTCATTTGCCTCCTTCTGCTGCTGTTTTGTTTCATGCATTTCGATTAAGGTAGAGGAAAGAGGGGTGAACGCATTCTCTTGTGCCTTTGGTTGGCCACTAGAAGAAGGCTGCAACCCTTTTCCTTTTGTAGCTCGAGGAGGGTTTGAAAATTTAGGGTTAGCCCTTGAACTTTTGACCCGCTTCCATCCTTCTTCCTTTCCTTGCATCACCTCTTCATTTTTTGTGCAGTTCTTGGCAAAATGTCCGTATTCCTCGCACTTGCGGCACTTGAAAGGAAGCTGCTCATAGTCAAGTTTTTGCACATGGGTCCAGCTTCCTACATTTATCTTTATAGCCTCTAGCAGTCCCACTTCTAGATCTACTTCGACGCAGATCCGAGCGCAGTCATATTGATCCTTGGTGTTTGCGTGATCTATGAATTTGTCTGATGCGTTAGCAATGTGTTGGAGAGAGTCCTAGTTCCAACAATGCACAGGAAGATTCGAAAGCCTTACCCACACTTGAACCACCGACGGAACATCTTCAGCTGGATCAAAATTGGGATTCCATCTGTTCAAATAGAGACCTTGAGGACCCATAAAATATGGCCCATTCCTGAAGATTAGATCCTTGTCTTCTTTTGAGATAAACTCAAACAGGAAATAACCTCACCCTAGAAAATACGAGGTGACACTTTTCTTGATTAATGGTCTCCAGTTTTTGCAGACCCAGGCTTCCGTGGCTTTGGGAGAAGGCTAAAGGCTAGTGAATTGACCTATCAAGGCCCTTTCTTCTAGTGACAGAGCAACCTTGATCGACCCTTCTGGAGGAAGGGAGACCTCCAGAATGTTTTCCAGTTTTATAACAAACTTCGAAGCATTCTGTTTCTTCTTGGCTGGTAGCGAAGCCAAAAGAGTCTTGAATGCGACATCTTCAGCTTTGGGGGAGGACGGAAGACTGATAGGAGGAGCCTGGGACGAGCCCAACTCATCCATGGCAGAGGGGCGCAGCCCTAGTGCGGCCAACCAGCCTGTGGGAGCACGAACAACTCGCAGAGCTCGAGGAGGGTGAAGGGCAGCGGGGAAAAAAACCACTGTGATGTTAATCTGCTTGTAGTTTCATTTGATTTCATGCCAGAGTGAGGTTATCCTTTAAGAGTTGGAGAACTTGTTGTTGATGTTCGATGTGATATTCCACTGCTTGAAACTTAGAATTTTATCTTAAATATGATATGATGGATGGTGGATGATATCCATAAAGTACCATAAATGGGGACATTTTTATTACAATATGGAAGGATGTGTTATAACATCATTCAGCTAGAGGTAACCACTTGACCCATTGTGTTTGTTTATCAAAAACAAAGCAACGAAGATATCCTTCCAAAATTTTGTTCACTATCTCAGTTTTCCCATCAGATTGAGGATGATAAGATGAACTATGAGCTAATTGAATACCAAGACAAGAAAATAATTTCGTCCAAAAATTTCTAGTGAAAATGGGATCTCTGTCACTTACTATAATCTTTGGGTTTCCATGAAGCTTTTGAATTGTTTCCATAAATGCAGTAGAAAATGTACTAGATTTAAAAGGATGAGATAATGCATAAAAGTGTGCATACTTGGTAAGTCTATAAACTACCACCATGATGACACTCTTTCCTTCAGACTTGGGCAAACCTGTGATAAAATCCATTGAGACCTCCTCCCAATGCTAACATGGAATGGCTAAAGGTTGTAACAAACCTGGGGTCTTAATTGTATCAACTTTATGTTTTTGACAAACTAGACATTCTGCCACAAACTTTTGAATATCAGATTTAAGGCCATCCCAAAAAATTTCCTTCTTGACCCTATGGTAATTTTTAAAAAATGCCGAGTGCCCTCCTAAGAGATAGGTGTGCAATTCCAAAAGAATATTTTGTTTGAGTTGCGAATTATTACAAAGATATAAGTGATCTTTGTACCATAATGAATCATTTTTCCAGCGAATGTGTCAGATGTACTGGGATATTGCTGCAACTTTTGAATGAGTGACCCCACCTCTTCATCATTCTTCCATTCATCCCTTGCTTCAATTATCCACTCAGGTTGGATCATAGAAATGGATCAAAGAAATGCTTCCACATCCTCATCCTTTCTTGAGAGCGCATCTGAAACAACATTTTGCTTCCCTTTTTTGTAGATCATTTCAAAGTCATAACCCAACATCTTTGTCACCCATTTTTGCAGATTTTCTGAAGATAATATTTATTACAAAAAGTATTTAAGATTATCATGATTTGTTTTTACCTTGAAGTGTCTTCCCATTAGGTAAGGTCACCATTGCTTTAATGCATGTAGTATTGCCAACATTTCCTTCTCATAAATAGGTTTGTGTAAATACTCTCCTTTGATAAGACTTTCAAAAGAAATGGGTCTTCCTTCTTGCATTAAAACAACACCAATTCCATTTTTTGAGGCATCACATTCCACAATAAAAGTTTTTGTGAAGTTTGGCATAGCTAAGACCGGTGCTTGGCACATTGCCTCTTTAAGATGTTCAAAGGCCTTTGTTGCTTCTGGAGTCCAAGAAATGCATCTTTCTTCAATAATGATGTTAGAGGTGCTATTATTCTCCCATAATTATTAACAAACTTGCAATAATACCCTGTCAACCCAAGAAATCCTCGAAGATTCTTTATGATTGTGGGGATTTTACATTCCTTAATTGCTTTAATTTTGTTAGGGGTCTACCTGAACACCCTCATGAGATACAATATGATCCAAATATTCCACCTCCTATACTCCAAAGAAACATTTAGAGGTTTTTGCATATAATTGTTTCTCCTCCAATAGTTTGCGCACCCAGTCAACATGTTGAACATGATCCTTCCAAGACTTGATGTAGATTAGTATATCATCAAAAAATACTAACTCAAATTTTCTAAAGGAAGGGTTTGAAAATGGAATTCATCAAACCTTGAAATGTGGAAGGTGCATTAGTAAGGCCAAAAGGCATTACCAAAAATTCATAATGACCCTCATGAGTTCAAAATGCTGTTTTTGGAATGTCTTCAGTCTTCATTCTAATTTGATGATATCCTAAACGAAGATCCAACTTGGTGAAATAAATTTCTCCATGTAATTCATCCAACAATTCATCAATGACAGGAATGGAGAATTTATCTTTAAAAGTGCACTTTTTGAGCTCCCTATAATCTAGACACATACACCATGATCCAACCTTCTTGTGTACCAATACTACTGGAGCATAGAAAGAACTTTGATTAGGTTGAATTTTACCAGCGTCTAGCATTTCTGCAACCATACGTTCAATTTGACTCTTTTGGGAATAGGGATATCTGTAATGCCTGATGTTTGGAGGAACACTTCCTGTAATCAAATGAATAGCATGATCATGATTATGAATAGGTGGGAGGCCTTTGGGAGCATCAAACACCTTGGAATGATTGTCCAAGACTTTTATGATATCTAGAGAAATAGATGATTTCGATGTTTGAAACTCTAGTGAGCATAATTGTGAAATTATGCCTTGTTGTTCTTTCTTCAGAAGATTTTTCATACCATTTGAGCTTATTATCTTTCCTGGTTTCCTTGCGATACTCCTTAATTCAACTTCCTTTCCTTCCCAAAAAGATTTCAAGAAAAATGCTTGAAAATTGAAAGCTATCGTCCCTAAAGATTGCAACCATTGGACTCCTAGTACAACATCAACACCACCCATTGGACTATTCAATACATATTCCCCCATGGTTAGCTTAATATTATGGAACTTTATAGAGAGATTTATAGTTCCTCCATTTGCAACTATCACTTGCCACTCTGGTGCTAGATATAGGAAGTAATTCAATTCCTTTGCTATCAAACAATGCATAAAATTATGGGTACTACCCAAATCAGTCAACACTATTACCTTTTTCTTATTGATATATGTTGTCTAGGTAAATCCTCTCTGTGGACAAAGATGATCCCTCTAGCCCAATGAGTGGGACTAGCAACGTACGTGACAATCTACTAGATGCTTTATGTTACAATTGAAATGAGAGATGAAGAAGATGGCCTACCTCGTTCTGATGCTATCATGTTCTCCTTTGTTGAAGACCTTGAATCACCTGCGTCACATGATCATTCCTACTGTTCATAGCGTTTATGTGTCGGAAAAAGAGATCAAGACACAACAAAGAATTGTTATCGGGAAAACTAGTGTCCATTCAAAGCTGCTAGTCCCACTAAGATAGGTAGCTATCTTAGAAACAAACAAATTAAAGTTACTTGTGTTTTTCTTTATGAGAGATAGATGAGAGAGAAGTAGAGAGCACCAACCTCAGTCTTTCGCTAGTCTCCTTGCTTGTTTCCTCTCTCCTTTGATAGAGCTTTCGCCACTCCTTCCTCGCTTGTCCCACTTCAAAGAACACCTGTAGAGTCAAGGCAAAAAAATACCATCAAAGAATAGAGATCTATAACCATAAATAATGTAGGATCAGATGTACATTAACCATATAGATGCATATACAAATACAAGATTCAAAGATATACAAACATATGGAGGAAAACTCAAATAACTTTATTGATAGAAGTAGTGGAAGAGAGGATTACAACTAGGTTGTCTGATCCAGTATCATCCTCCCATCATGAAATCCCTCTTCACCTCATACAAAGCAAGATCACCCAACAATGTCTTCAAAGAGAAACCAATAGCACTTCCTTGCAAATTACAAAATTCTAGCCTCTGGATCTCTTGGATGAGGGATCCATATATAGATGTTTTCAGGAGAGTGAGTCAGCTTCTGGGATTTTGATTAGTGTCATTTCATTGATAGTCCTTGGTTCCACTTGGAGATTTCAGATCTCTTACTCATCCCTGGGCGAATTCAGAGAGGCAAGTGTCATATGAGCAGTTTCTAGAAGATTCTCTGGGTTTCCACCTAGCAAAATGCTTCTGCCATTTGTCTGCTCTTTCTCATCGCACCCTACAGAAGGGATTTCTAGTATGCATCACACCCCCCATGTGTAATAGGTGATATGCATCGCACCCTATGCATGGAGCAGTCTGTATGGTCCTGTTTTGAAAAGTTCTAAGTAGTTTTTCATGGAGAACTTTTGGGAGATGATGTAATCAGCTGACCTTGTTCCTTTAGGGTATGAAACAACACTTTTAGGGGTTTAGAATCCCTTGGTTTATGGACATATGTGATTGGGGTTGTAGTGCCCAAATATGTCTATAACAGTTGCCCCCTAAAGCATGAGGTCGTAAATCCTTTTGATGTTGGGTGAAATGCTTTATAATGAGGATCCGAGGTTTTTCGAACTGGAAGGTGACTTGTAATAAGATACAACACAATACATTATCTTCACAATATTTTCATGATCTAGTTGAGGCGGGCATTCCCATGCTCAACTTTATAAATCCATATTCATGTACATAAGACAGACAATCGTCTGTGTGGCAGACTGATGATTCTGGTAGAGCCATCATCCTTTAGTTTGGATGATTATCTGTGCAGTAATGATGTACATTTGATGCCTTTATTTTCCTGAATATATCGCAGCCCAGATGGATGAAACTAGATCCGGGGTCTTCAAACTCGTTCAATCTTCGTCCACAGTACAAGTCAATCCATGTGAAAAGATGTTCTGATGTCGAACATAGGAAGACATTGCCTGATTACCAGCCAATGATGTAAGCTGTTAACAGGTGCGAGAGGAATCACCGATAATGATGATGACCCTCAAGGTATTGTAGTACAATTCACGTGGTGTGAATACATGAGCTGATGTCAAACACCACATAAAATCTTTCGGTCGAAGGCCATTGATGTAAACCTATCGCCGGAAGTGAGAAACTTGCCATTGAGGCATGCAAGCTTCAAAGTACTGAAAGGGTTGTCCCTAAGTCAACTTCTTGGATAATGAGCTGATGTCGACAAGAAGTGACCCATCGTAGGAGGGCCTTAATGAATCCCACATCTATGACACGGAATGGAGCAAATGATTTTGTGGAGGTGAAAACGATCTGATGATACAAGGTTCAGGGTGGCGGTCATGAAAAATGGAGAGTGAAGGTATTGCAGCAGATGAGACGTTAGCTAGGTTAGTGAATTCTATGAGCGACTTCTCTTGAACATATTGACGAAACTGAGATAGATTGGTAGCGTCAACCCCAAGGTGGATGGTACAGTGGACCAATGGTGATGTGACTGGTGAATGTAATAACCCAACCTGACTCAATCATGGTGACGGAGTGAAAGTGTCATGCTCAAGAGTGACTTGCTACCAATGAAGCTATTCAAGTTTTCTTCCCTATTTCCTGAGTCATTGCTGACCAATACCTCTTTAATTTTGTCAAGACTGAGGAGGATAACATATGCTTGTCCTATAATTTGCCCTTCGGGCAAACCCGTCGCTATGTTTTAATGAGCCAAGCAACAGTGAAACTAGACCTTGTCTGCATGGACAAGTTTGTCGCTATTGTTTTAACGAGTTTAATGACAAAGATAACTCGGTCCTTTTTAATTTTAGAGAGTCTAAAAAGGGATGTAAAGGCAACTCCAGTGGTCCTTTTTTGTAATGTAATCCCTTAAGTCCGAAAAGGTGTAAAATAATACGAAAGGGATGACTTTTTGATAGTTTTAACGAGCTGAACAAGACAAGCGCTCGATCTTTTTGTGTAATAATCCCTCAGGTCCAAAAAGATTAAAATCTAGAGGAGGGATAACACTTCCGGTCGCTTTAACGAGCTCGAGAGGCCAATTGCTCACCAATATTTTCATATTTTATGAGTCAGATGAAAAGAGCTTAAAATAGACTAGTTTTTTTTGAGGAATGAGTGATGTTTTGGATCTAGGTAAGGTTTGGAACATTCCAATCACGACAGTGTAAAGGCAAAAAATCATGAGGCAACAAATCAATTTGTTGCAATATTTTCTCGATGCATGGGATCCTACCAACCAAGTGTTCCACATTCGAGGTAAATCCATCCCTTTGACAGTTGAGGATATCTACTTCTTGACCGGTTTATCGAGGTGTGGTGCCCCTCTCTCACTATCAGGATCCGCCCGTGGAGGTGAATCCGTGAGGGATTATATTCGCCGATTCTGTAGAGATGGATCTCAGCCGAGCAGGGACGTCAAGATTAGTATTCGAGATGTTACTGACCAATCCTTTAGGACTATCTTATTCACCTTTGCTATATTGGCTGGTAGTGCGGCTCTTCATTTGGACATCAGGTCTTATATGCAGTATGCTCTGGAATGCCTTGAACCAAAGGTATTCAACTGGTGTGATGCAGTACTTCTGGTTATAAAAGAATAGCTCACCAAGGTGAAGAATGGAAGATCTAAGAACTTTGGTTATGGTTCTATTCTCACCACCTTCACCTTGGAGAAGATCCCACTGATGCAGCCACAATACATTTCACTCGGATCATCAGTATCCACGGAACCACGAATGCAGAGATGGGTCGATCTTATGGCCAGACATGCTGGTCAGTCACAGATTTCATTCTCTGATGCCTATTTTGAGTGGTTCGACCGTTAGGATATGGTCTTTGCTGAGTATCCATATGCTGGGATGGATTTCCGGGGTGACCCAGATTTGGTGCTGCTGGTCGGCGAGCAGTGGGGTGTTATAGGTAAATGTTCTGACCATATCCATGTTTATTATTTTTATAATGTTCTTATGTCTTTTAAATGCTATCAAGACTAATCAAACTCATATATTCATGCAAATATTGGACCCGTGCGACCAACAGTGCGTCTGAGGGTAGCAGCTACCATTCCAGCAGGAGAGGCTGTAGGGAGGGCTGTCCTTCGCGATCTAGATGTAGTCGAGACCCTTGCAGTATTGTAGGATCATATCGAGGGTCTCACCCTTGGTATCCAGGATGTGAGGACCGACGAGTTACCTCTGAGATTACAACGCCATACTATTGGCATGCCGAGGTGATGGACTAGGCTCTTACGTATGATCGCACAAGCGGTGACTTTTTATCACCAACACCATTAGTCTAGGGTGCTTCTCTGCATTTTTGAGTTTTTGGGTCGTGCGACGGATTTTGTCTTGGACATAGAACATCTTTGATAAACTATAAATAGTTATATATATATTTGATTTTTGGAGCTTTATTTTGGTTAAGTTATATGATCCTGATGCAAATGTTGATTGAAATGCTTTCTTTTATAAATGCTGCAAATGTATATCTAACACATAATTTGCTAATGAATCAGTTAATCTGTTTAAGTTTCTGGAAATGTGTTGACATCGAATAGAATCAAACTGCCTTTCCAAAATCATGACCCTTAGGAACATACGATAGATAGCTGGATTCCAAACAGAATATATGCTAGTAAGCTGTAGGATGACAAGTTGTGAGTCTAGCCTGACAAAAAGTCGGCGTATGCCACATGCGATGGCATCAGAGAGAAGTTCTATCAAAGTGCTATACTCAACGATGTTGTTCGTTGATCTACCAATACATACTCCTTTGAAACTCACTAACTAGCCGCTTGGATCAAAAATGGCCCAGGCCGCAGAAGATAGGTTTTGCGTACTACGACTAGCTCCGTTAGCATATCCAATGAATGATTCCAATAGGTTCAACATCTATAACAAACGCAAGAATGGATTACCTAACCAAAATGATCACTCTTGACGAAAACAAAAATGTAACAAAAGCATATAAAGAGGTTACTACACTTAGTGAAGCATAGTAACGCTTAAGGTACAACCCATTTCGGGGTTGCGCCAGTGGAATTCCATCGTAATCTACTAGCTCATAGGTTCCTTTTGCTAACACTCATTTAACAATGTAGGGACCCATCCACAAAGATTGGAACTTACCTGCTCCCAATTTATCGGATTCCTGATCGTAAAGCAAGACCAGGTCACCTTCTGAGAAGACACGGGGTTTGACATTTTTGTCAAACTGTGCCTTAACTCGTTTCTTATGGGCTTTGTTAGCCAAGGCGGCATCACGACGGGTTTCATCCAAATGGATTAGTTCCAAGAAACGAGCCTCTTCCTCTAAAGTTCCGGGGAGAATGTCGATTGTGAGCTTGAGAGATGAAATCTCACATTGAATTGGTAAGACGACTTCCAGGCCATACACTAGCTGAAAGGGTGTAAACCCAGTCGCATTTCTTACCTAGGTTCTGTACGCCCAGAAGGCTGGGTACAGGATTAGGTTCCAAGTCCGTTTGTGGACTCCGATCATCCTTTACAACATGTGCTTTAGGACTTTGTTGATGGCCTCAACTTGTCCGTTATCTTGCGGATAATATGGAGTAGAACTGTCGTGGGACAATCCTAGTTTGGTAGTCAATTCAACCATCTTGTGATTGCGAAAATGCGATCCATGATCTGTGACTATAGCTTGTGGAACACCGAACCTAGAGACTATATGATTGAAAAAGAAAAGAGCAGCTGTTTCGTCTCCGTTGTTTAATGTAGGCATCTCCTCGGCCCATTTCGTAAAATAGTCAACTGCGACTATGATATACCTATGCCCCTCGGCCGAGGTGGGGTTACATGTCATGAAATCTATGCCCCATTTGGCGAATGGCCAAACAGTAACTACTGGTTGCAAAGGTGCGGGTGGTATTCTGGTTTTGCGATTGAATATTTGACAAGCATGGAAAATTCTGATTGCGGTTATGCAATCTTTGAACATTGTTGGCCATAAGTAACCTGCTCATAAAATCTTTTGTGTCGTAGCGTAACCAGATTGATGCCCCCCACACGCGCCTGCATGACAATCATTCAGGACTTTTTCGGCTTCCTCGTGGGTGAGGCACCTTCGCAGAACTGTATCGATACCGCGATGGTAAAGCGTATCACCGACGATCATGTAGTCTTTTGCTTGGTATCGAGTACGTCGTTGTTCAGAGCGAGAGGTATTAGGCCTATATGTTTGGGTTTGGAGATAGATGATTATATCTTCGTACCACGGATCGCTTGACGATATCAGAAACAAAGATTCATCCACGATTGTTGCTTTGGATGTTGAATCGTTGGACGACGATGGGAAATCGCATAATAACTCTGCGAAAACTAGAGATTTCTTTGATTTGGACTTTACGAATTCCAGATCAAACTCTTGCAAAATAGCTATCCATTTTGAATATTTTCCCCCAAGTAACTGACGCGACAGAATGTAAGTCATTGGGTTGCAATCTGATAAAATGGTAGTTTTGCGAAAGAGGATATAGTGTCGAAATCTCTGTACTGCTTGAACAACTGCAAGAGCCAACTTTTCAACATAGGAGTATTTGATTTCTGTATCATTTAAGTTTTGGCTTAAATAATAGATAGGATGTTCGATTCCATTTTCTTCTTGAACTAAAACCATTGTGATGGTTGTATCTGCTGCAGCTAGATACAGGTTAAAGTCTTTTTGATAATCAGGAGCGTACATTAATGATGCTTTTATTAGGGATTCCTTTAGAGCATCAAAGGAAGCTTGCACAACCTGATCCTAGTTGAAGGGTACTTCTTTTTTCAAAAGACGCATATAACCTTTAGCAAGTTCGGCGTAATTTGGAATGAACCTCCTCAGAAAGTTTGCTTTCCCTCGGAGTTTCTGAATAGGAAGCAAATTTGAAGGTGGAGGCATATCGATGATTGCCTGAACCTTACATGGGTCAAGTCGAATTTTGTCCTTAGAAACTATGAAGCCAAGTAAATGACCAGAATTGACACAAAACACACACTTGTGTGGATTGAGTCGTATCTTGTAGTGTCGGCAACATAGAAATATAGCTCTCAAATGTCGCGGGTGATCAGTCTGCTTTTGCGAATGAGCCAGAAGATCATCAAGATATGGTTGAATGATGTTCTTGATGTCATGGAAGGCATAATTCATAGCCCTCTGAAAATTTGCCCCTGCGTTCTTTAAACCGAAAGGTAATTTGTGGTAGGCGAATGTGCCCCACGGACATATAAATGCAGTCTTTGACTGGTCCTGTTGGCGGATATTTATTTGAATATACCCAGAAAATCCATCCATAAATGAAAATATTTCGCATCCGGCGCATTCATCAATTATTTGGTCGATGAAGGGTGTAGGGTAGTTGTCCTTTGGACAAGCTTTATTTACATCCCTGTAATCAACGCACACTCTAATCGTTCCCTGCTTTTTCATCACAGGAACAATATTTGATATCCAATTAGTTAGAGGAACTGGGTAAATGAAACCAGCATGTAAAAGTTTTTCAACTTCTGCCTTAATGGCAGCGGCTTTCTTCGGGTGCACCTGCCGAAGCCGTTGTTGTACTGGTTTGACATCTGGATACATCTTGATTTCGTGTTCAACTATGCTCGAGTCAATGCCTGGAATTTCTTCGTATGACCATGCAAAGACATCTTTGAATTCGTGAAATAGAGTGCAATATATTTCCAGTTCTGAAGAAGAACAAGATTTGTTGACATGAATATTCTCTACAACATTAGGTTTGATCGAGATATTTATGGCAATAGTTTCTTCAATATTGGATAGATTTCGCTCGGAATCCATCGTGTTTACAGTATTTGATAGAAAAGAAAAAACTGAAGGATGATCAAGGTCATTGGAATAATCTTCGTTGTAATCCGGAAGATGGGAATGATGGTGGTAATCTTCCCATGGTGCCTCTTCTATCATGATCAACTGAATAATTCCTTCGTCTGTAGAATGTACATGTGACCAAGGATCTGAAGAGGTGCCATATTCTTTGACCTATACACCCAAACACTCGATGAGCATTGATTTGGGTTTGCCGCCCAGGCTAAGAAAATTGATTGCTACAAAATCTCTATTGGGCTTGGGGGCAAAACCTGTTGATGATCCATGCTAACAAGATGTTCGGAAATATTCTGAATGGAAGATATCATATTGTAGGTTCCTACTATTGCCACTTCCGCCAGATTACTCGGAGGCGGTAGGGAAAAAGTACCCATCAATGTAGGGTCTTTCAGTAGGCCCACTCCGACATTTTGAAGCGAATGAGAGCTTCCATGGATCATTGGAATGCTTCCTGTAACTTTTGAACTGTTGGGGAGAAAGGTTTGTTGATCAACGATTGTAATTCCTCCGTGGAAAGGAAATGCAATCTTTCTAAAGTAAGTTGATACAACAGCAGCCATGGCATAAATCTAGGGCCTTCCTAGTAAGATATTGTAATCGAGGTTTCCATCGATAACTTCGACGTCAATTTCTATTGTTTTTCCCCCCAGTTCAACTTGTAAGTTACTTAAAATCCCGTACAGGGTGTATGTTCGTCCATCGAATGCTTTTAATGTCGTTGATGATCTTGACAAGGGTGGTGATCCTAAAGTTTTCCAGCAACTCATTGACATAATGCAGGTAGATGCCTCCTCGTCAATAATTGTTCGATGAACAGTTTTGTTGAGGAATTTCACTTGGATGAGGAAAGTAAGTTGAGTTGGTAACTGAGGTTCAAATCCTTTATGATTAAAGGCCACCAGATTGGAATTATTTGGGTCAATCCCACCTATTGCTGATAATAGAGCTTGATTTTGGGAGGGGCAATTTTGCAGTACTTCAAGTGTCGACATAGCGGACAACGATTGGGCCAGATCCTCTACTATATTATAATTCTGTGCTGCTCGGGCACGATGATTAAATGTCGGATTTGTGTACTACTCCCTTTGGTGGCTTTATTGTTAGCTCAGGAACGATGGGTGGCACAACTTCGGTTGAAGTTGTTGTCGAACTACTAGGTTGATCTGCAGCCTTGTTGTTCGACAGCTGTGGATTCTCGTAATATTTGTTCCTTGTCGATATCAAAGCATCATTTTTCTGTTTCAAAATGGACAACATAGGCACTTGGGATGGGGAAGTATTGTCGCTAGCAACCATATTGGTTTCTAGGTTTGGAAATGGGTCAGTCAATACTGCTGAAGTTCTTGAATTATTAAAGATTTTCTTAACTTCAGCTTTATATGTACAATCTCTCGTACAATGGTCCTCATCGCATATGAGGCATGTCTGATTAGGTTTCTTTTGCCTAGAAGGGTTTGCAGAAGATTTTTCAGGAGACGAATCATCCTGTTTCTTCTTTTTGCTTTTCCCTTTCTTCTTGCCCCCTGGCTGCTTTGGTTCTTTGCCTTTGTCAGTGGACATGGCATTAACGTTTGAGGCAAGAAGTTCGTCATTTGCATTTTGACCGGAAGCTGTACAGGCATTCTTAGAGGTAGCCTTTGTGATTTTTGTGCTAGTTGTTCCTATCACGCCATCGCCGGCATGAGAGTCTTTGTTTGATTTAGGAGGAGGAGGAACGGAAAACTCTGGTCTAGGAACGTCAGGTATTTTGTCATAGAGCGTGCCAGACTGAGTATAAATCAAGTCTAGATATTGCGCATGAGCAATGAATTGCTCTTTAGTGACAACCCCCCCTTTAGCCACATCTTCTATAATAGAAGGTAACAATGACTTAATAAACCATTTAGCTAGCAGCTAATCAGGAACATATGTTTTTACCATTCGGCGACGACGTCGCCACTCATGAATATGATCTGATATATGAGTGGCTGTCATTTGATTAAAATTGGTAAGAAGCTCCGTTCCTATTTCGAACCTTATGGGTAACTGAAAATGGGTTAAAAAGGTCGTGGCAAGGGCGCTGAAGTTATCAAATGAAGCTCTAGTTAATTCGATGTACCATTTTACTGCCAGACTAGTTATTGTTCGCTGAAAGAGGTGAAGCCTAATCGAATCATCATTGAGAGTGTTGGATGAACACCACAGATGGAAGGTCATCACATGATTTGACGGATCTTCACTCGGATTTCCATTGAATTTAGGAATATCTGACGGAAGTTTATGAGGAATCGTCGGCCACCAAGGGGCATAAGCAATTGGATCATTTGTTAGCCAATTCAGATCTGGTAATTCCAACGTTGTGATGAAAGGAAAATGTTGATTCAGGTTTGGCGAAGCGTACCCAGGATAAGACAGGATTGCCTGAGCAGTGGGTCTTTGCATACCAGCATAATGTATTTGATGCTGATAACTTTGATAAGGTTGATGGGCATAACCATTATGATATGATTGATGGTGACCGTTTTGAATATACAGTTGCCCATTACTCGCAAAGATTTGTTGCTTAGGTCCTCAGTAAGTTTGCTAGAATTGCGGTTGTTGATATTGCGCCAGCCATGGTTGTGAAGCCATTTGTTGTTGTCCAATACTGGATGTTTGACCAAGATGAGGGGTGATAGTACCCGTTTGAGCCTGAGTCGTTTCAGTTAAGGAACCACTAATTGGTGATTGTGGTTGAGTCGTTGAGACAAGAGGTTGTTGTATTACGAGCTGAGAGACTTGAAGTTGACATGCAACAGGAAGCACTTGTACTTGTGACACCGTTACAATAACTGGTGTAGTGGGAATATTCGACACAGGTAGATTTGGTTGCATTGAATATACAACTCTTGGCTGTTGAGGCAGTATTGGCACCCAACCACTGGATGCAATTCTAGCTTGACCTGAATTTTGTTGCGAACTCTCATATGGTTGTTCTCCTGGAGGGAACAATGAAAAAGCATACTGCCCGCCATATGGCGGCAATCTAGTGTTTAAAGGAAAAATTGGTCCTTGTAGACTGGACTATCCAAATTGATACTGTTGTGGAGGATCAATTTGCTGAGACTCAACATAATAAATTCCAGATATTACTCCAGACGAACAAACGGGAATAGACCACACTGTCGAAATAGTCCCTGGGTGGACTCCATCTAGCGGTTGAGAGCTAGTTGGGACAGATGCTACATCGTCGAACATTGTTGGAGTAGTGGCAGGAAGTTCTACTACTGCTGTATCGGATGACACAGTCCTAGATGTCGATGGTTGTGCAGACATATTGAGTCTATCCAAAAGAATTCCTAGCGATTCTATAGGAACTTGCGATGAAGGTTGACTATATTCTGAATTAGAAGGATATAGGTGGATCCTAGTTCCAAAATGTAATGGGATACTAGACAGAAGATCCTCCACAATCTCTTCTATCGCGATTAATCCAAGTGGAAGAGGCAGACCGTCAGGTCCGTAAAATATTTTTGGTGCTGAAGAAGGTGCACACTCTCCAGCGACAGATGTTGGAGGGTTAACACTTTCCGAATCAGTCCTAGATGGAATTGGTTCAGGAATAGATGTGTTTACCGTTACAGTAGGATCAATTCTAATGTCCTCTTGTAACTGTGGAACTTATTTTGTAGAGGCAGGGATACCAGAAATAGTTGGAGTAATTGGAGTTTTTGAGGATGTTGAAACACAAGTTTCAAACAAACCAGGAAACTTTGATCCAGTTAAACGAGATCGCTTGGCCCGGAATGGTTTCATTTCCGGATTCAACGACGGTTGACTCGTTAGTCTTCGCGAACGATGGGGTTTTGATTGACTTTCTTCCACGATTGCGGATTACTTGATCAACTCAAAATAAGAAGGGGAAAAGGTTATTCTGAATTAAATGAATTTTATGACGCTTTGACACAACTTTCTTTTTAAATTTTTAAGAGTTGAGAAAAAGCTAAAGATGACTCTAGTCGCCTTCAATTTTTAATGAGCCTGAAGTGACAAGTGCTCAGATGGACCTTTTCTTTTAAGGAGTCTGAAAAGGAATGAAAGTGAATACTCTGGAAATATAGACAAAGGGATTACCAAACCAATCGCAAAACTGCAGAATAATTTTTACGGTACGACAGTCAATCTTCTCGAATGCTGTGTTCAGTGCATTGCAATCGATAGGGAGACAAACATGACTTCCTAAGGATAAAGGATGTAGCCTATTGTGGTCTCCCAATATATACTCGACGGTACATGGGAGCACAAGTCCATACTAGCACTTGTCGTCTCAAAGAGAAGGAATCACCCAACCTACGATGAAAGTGATAGTTACCAGGCTTTACGACGCCAGAATATGTCTCTAGCCTAGAGTTCTAAATGTTGTGCGTTAGGTTCCAAAGTGTTTTTATGTTCATTGAGGTTTATTTTATAGTTGATCTTTCTTAAGAAGTTTGCCTTTAAGGTTCACTGCGTGATGTAGATATAGAATTCCTAAATATGCAATCTAAGATGATAAACAGTCATTTACTTTCCTTTTTGCAATGAAAATCCTAGCTACTAAGGAAAGAGAAATGAAATTCTTTCAACATAGAGAAGAGAGCACACACTAGATGCACTTTTCCTAAATCAACTTCAGCATGCAGTCTTAATGCAAATGCACATGCATGTATTTGTTTTCTGCTTTCTTAATGTATGAATGACAAAAAGAATGCTAAGTACAGATCTGAACTATTCTTCTTTCAAAGCGACAGTACTAACAATTTTCTTTTCAAAAAACGAAAGTAAGGTCAAGACGACACTTTGCGATTTTGAATTTAAACTGCTTTTGACACTTGAAATACTAATGATTCAAATCAAATACAATGGAAAAAGTGTAATCAACTATCTAAAAGAGGAATGCTTTGTGACACTCTTTTTCTTGACCGAAAACGACACCTGCGACACTTTCAAATAAAAAGACGACAGTTCAATTAAGCTACTATTTTCACAAGAGAACTGTGAATGATGAAAAATACATAAAAAACATTCACAATTCCTTTTGATGGAGGCTGAATAATGCAAAGGAAGATGGTTTCAACAGAGATATACTGATCACAGATAACAAAACTATTGAATAAAGCTGAAGACAATGAAAGAAAAACCAAAATCTTGAGGCAGAAACAGTCTCATCTGATCATCGCACTTGTAACACAGGGAAACAGGGATGCATCTCACCTATAACACATGGGAGGTGCGATGCATCCAGATTGCCAAGAAGAGATAGTGCGATGGTCCAGGGACGAGACTGAGCTTGGTTTTTGCTCACAGTTTGCAGCTAAGTTCAGGGATTTAGGCTGAGCTAATGATTGTCAGTAAACACAAAGTATAGGGGCCGATCTAATGAGGTTATTTGAGTTACCGCCAGGGCACTTAGGATGTTTGCAAGCTAGATGTTCAGTTCATAAGCCAACCCGAAGATTGACTAAAGCAGCGTTGATCTACTTTGCAGTTGCATAGCAAAAGCAGTTCGAAGGCTAGCTGGCTTGACTTCAGGCTTCGTCTGTGGTTTATAAAGCAAACAATAGTAACAAAACAAACAAACTATTCGCTCCCCAGTGGAGTCACCATTTTGTTATCGGGAAAACTAGTGTCCATTCAGAGCTGCTAGTCCCATTAAGACAGGTAGCTATCTTAGAAACAAACAAATTAAAGTTACTTGTGTTTTCCTTTATGAGAGATAGATGAGAGAGAAGCAGAGAGCACCAACCTCAGTCTTTTGCTAGTCTCCTTGCTTGTTTCCTCTCTCCTTTGATAGATCTTTCGCCACTCCTTCCTCGCTTGTCCCACTTCAAAGAACACTTGTAGAGTCAAGGCAGAAAAATACCATCAAATCATAGAGATCTATAACCATAAATAATGTAGGATCAGATGTACATTAACCATATAGATGCATATACAAATATAAGATTCAAAGATATACAAACATATGAGTAGAAGAGAGGATTACAACCAGGCTGTCTGATCTAGCATCATCCTCCCAGCATGAAAGCCCTCTTCACCTCATACAAAGCAAGATCACCCAACAATGTCTTCAAAGAGAAACCAACAACACTTCCTTGCAAATTACAAAATTCCAGCCTCTGGATCTCTTGGATGAGGGATCCATATATAGATGTTTTAAGGAGAGTGAGTCAGCTTCAGGGATTTTGATTAGTGTCATTTCACTGATAGTCCTTGGTTCCACTTGGAGATTTTAGATCTCTTACTCATCCCTGGGTGAATTCAGAGAGGCAAGTGTCATATGAGCAGTTTCTAGAAGATTCTCTGGGTTTCCACCTAGCAAACTGCTTCTGCCATTTGTCTGCTCTCGCTCATCGCACCCTACAGAAGGGATTTTCAGTATGCATCGCACCCCCCATGTGTAATAGGTGAGATGCATCGCACCCTATGCATGGAGCAGTCTGTATGGTCCTATTTTGACCAGTTCTGAGTAGTTTTTCATGGAGAACTTTTGGGAGATGATGTAATCAACTGACCTTGTTCCTTTAGGGTATGAAACAACACTTTTAGGGGTTTAGAAGCCCTTATTTTATGGACATATGTGATTGGGGTTGCAGTGCCCAAATATGTATATAACAAGGATGCAAATACAAATAGCATATTCAAAATTAACCTACTTAACAGATCAAGGAGCGTTAAGCCAAATGATACATGAGCATACACATTTAGGGAAAATGAACCAGCAGTTGTATATTAATAGAATAAATGAGGAAGTGTATAACCAAGCCTTGATGTCAATAGGCTCTCCTTGAATGAATGTACAAGTCCAAGCTAGACTCTCCAAGCACTCCTTCTCCAAGCCAAATGAGTAGCATATATGCACAATCTTAGCATAAGGGTGCAAATAGACAAAGACCAACCATTTTGGAATGGGAGAGGATGAATATATATGTAGGGAAAGGGAGTTAAGATCTCTCCAAATATAGGAGTAGGCCCTTGTCTCAAGGAGGTAGCTCATATGGATAAGACCAATAGGCCAAGTTGGGAGAACTCAACCTCATCTATGCCAAACAATCTCCAGCTCGCGACTCTGGAAGCTTCTAGATCATGAAGCTTCTCATCCTCTTTGGGAAAATTTCCTTTTTGGGATCATCATGGGTATACAAGAAAATAGAGCGATGGCATCATGGGTATGGTATACTGTAATAGGCGACCATCACAGTTTTTGGTATCATAAGAGCGATGATTCTCAAATTAGGGTTTTAGAGCTATGTCCTTCAGGGGAAGCTCAAGGCATTTTCCAATCAATGTTTTAGGGAGGATTTGAGTTGCATATATGAATGAGTACACTACATGATGGTCATGTTTCAGGCACTTCGGGGTATGTCACAGGGAACTGTGGGAGGTGTGACAAAACACTGTGTAATAGAAGCCCCCTAAAGCATGAAGGCAGAATGGGGAGTGATGGTTGAGATGATTTATAAGATTTTGCAAGGACAAGCACAAACACGATAAGGAGACCTGCAAATCGAGGACGCATATACATATACATATATGATATCAAAACATGAACCCACAGTATGGATGTAGCCATTCAGATAATAAGGACTATATGAAGGGATCCATGGCATGGGCACAACCATCCGATATAGAAGGATCATCATAAATGTAAAGTCCCACGGTATGGTCACAACCATTCGTATAGCATAAATATGTCTACAATCATGAATAACACATAACTCCACGCAGCCTGAGTCATATCAGACAAGACTTAGGGTCTTGCGCTCCATCCCAACTTGATCAAAGTACGATTTCTAACATGTGAATGAATGTGTCGAAGTTGAACATGCTATAAAACCTCTTGATTTCCTGCCAATGATGTGGACTGTTAACAGGCACGGGAGAAACCACCAATAATGACAATGGATATCAAGGTACAACAGTACAATCCATGAATGTGATAATGAAGCTGAAGTCAAACACTCGTGGAATCACCCGATCAAAGGCCAATGATGGAAACCTGTCACTGGATGCGAAGAACTTGCCATTAAGGCATGCAAGCTCTAAGGTATTGAAAGGGAGTTTCTAAGTCATATTCCTGGATAATGAGCTGAAGTCGACAGGAAGTGACTTGTCGAAGGAGGGCCATGATGAATCCCCCATCATCGATATGAAGCAAGGAATAAAGAAGAATGAAATGAATAAGATCCAAGACTTTAACAATGGGCCAAACAATGTATAGGTAAATAATTGCAGATAAGACTTCTCTTGAACATTGGCGACACGACTACAGAGTGTGGCATTTGAGAGGAAAAAATGGATCACCCAAACCTGGGAGGACAAGTGACTGAGTGAGAATATCTCAAACTCGACACAAAAAGCAAAAGAGTGTCATGTGCAAGAGCGAAATGTTGCCTATACAAAGGACGTTTCATTTTCATTTTTCCCCACTATTTCTAGTGAGTACCCCAATTATTTTTATCACAAGATTGAAGGGGATAGCATATGCTTGTCATGTAAGTTCATTCTTCCAATGAATCCATCCTAGTAAGTTTTATGAGCTCTAGGAAGGAGAAACTCGGTCTCATCATGGTGGCGAGTCTTTCATCGTAAATTTTAACGAGTTTGATGTAATAATAATTCGATATCTTTTTCATATTTAGAGAGTTTGAAAAAGAGATGAAAAAGGAAAACTCTGTGATGTCCCTTTTCGTAATTTTTCCCTCAAACCCGAAAAGGTAGAAAACAATATTATAGATAACCTCTTGACTATATCGACCAAGGTGTACCTTTTTCGTAAATAGTCAATCTCAGCCTGAAAAAGGGGTAAACGTATACTGAGACTACGTCAATTCATTTAATTTAATGAGTTAAAAAAGATAAGTACTCAACGATCTTTTCATGTTTCGAGAGTCAGAAAAGATCTTAAAGATGACTCCAAGTGAGTTCCTTTTTCATTTATTTTTAATGAGTTCGAAAAAGAGATAAAACAAAAACTTGTTTGAATCAGTCAATAATAATCAAATGTCCACCAGAAAGTACCTGTAACTGCACAAAGATAACCACCGATCACTGATATTGAGAAAAATAATAAATATTAATAAAATAATGGAAAAAATGAAATTAAAACTTATAAATAGACCACAAGTTAAAACATTTTTATCATTTCAATGCAGTGAATTTTGAGAGTGCACTTTACCCTTTTTTCCTTCAATTTTTAGGCGAACGGTATGGGAGATCCAGGGCATCATTTCTCGAGCCGTTAGCAGCAGGTAAGAGCTTTGTCTTTTCTCTTGAATTTTACTACATTTTGATGCATTTTTAATGATTTTTTTCTTACCAGTAAGAGGATTTTCATTTTTTAACTACGTGGGTGATCATCACGGGTTTGCTCATCAGACCTGCGATGATCTCCCCCAAGCCAAAATTCCCTCGCGATGGCATTGCTCTGTTAATAAAAACAGGCGCAATGGTTTCAAGGCAGAATTTTTTGAAGGAAAAACCCTCTTTAAAGAAAAATGCTTGGATTTGACTCCACAAAAAGGCATCTAATTGCTGAGTAATGATGTTTTGCAGGAGATTGTAGCCAATCATGGTTCTAGAATGGAAGGAAAGAGGCCATGAGGCGGAAGCCCACTAGGCAGCCCAAGATCTAGAATGTATCAATGCTTTGAGGAACTGTGGGTTCCTAAAGTTCTTCAGGACTACAGGACTAAGAGATCAAAACGAACTGCTGCACTACTTGATCAGCCTATGGGACATCGATCGAGAAATATTCATCATTGGGGACCAAGAGTTTGAGTTGGAGGAAACTGATATTTATTTCATCACTGCATTGTTGAGAAGAGGAGAAAGAGTTCAACTCTTTGGGTCTTGTCTGGGAGGTGAGAGTACCGGTACTTTAGTCACGAGACATTTCCCAGGTGCTGAGATGACAATGGGCAGGAAGGTGAAGAAAGATACAGTCAGAAATATTCCCCTGAGAACAATCCTATTCACCATAGATCACATAGCTGGGATGCAAGATTTGCATGAGACTTTTAAATCACAATTCCAGTATGCAGTAGAATCCCTCACTCCAATAGTATTCAACTGGTGTTCAGGGTTACTAGCCAATATGAAGAGGCAGCTGACCAAGGGTAAGCATGGAAACTTGAAACATTTTGGCTTTGGTTTGATTTTGGTTACTTTTTTTTGGAGTGTGTACCCCTATTTTGGTATCAATGGACAGAGGTACCAGATCCTAACCATAGGATCGAGACTAGTCAGATGGAGTGAACTCATCCCTCGAGGAGGAGGGAGTTAGCAGATGCATTTCCCACTACATTTTTTCATTTGGCTACACAACCAATTGATCATTGTGGATGACTACGCCTATGCAGGCACAAATTTCAGATGGGACCCAGATCTACCTCTGCCATCGGGTGAACAATGGGCTGATGCAGGTAAAACTTGTTTTGAATTTTTCAAGTTTTTATGATTTTTTATGAAAGTGTAAATGAGACTGAACTTGTGATAAATGTGTAGATGTTGGACCGGAAAAGATATCTAGCATGCCACCAATAGAATGATGAGTAGCCCAATAGGTAGAAGATTCTCCCTATGGGGAAGGAGCGGACCCTATCAGAGAGATGGAACATAATCTGCATGTGATCACTCAAGGGATTTCAGAGTACGCTGCTATAGATGATGTGCCATTGCGATATCAGAGGCACACAGTAGGGGTATCTATGAGACTCCATCGGATGTTAGGTCAAGTGATTAGGGAAGTCTCATGTTATCACGAGCATCACGCAGGTGCATAGATTTTCTAGTTGTTTTTTGCACATGATGCAGGTTGTGAAAGCCAAGTGTCTCGAAACAATTTATTTTTTGAGATTTTGATTTTTAAATACTCTGACAAACATGGTATATATACATATGCATGTTTTATTTTCTACTTATGTGTCTGTGTATCATGATAATGTGATTGGTTTTATAAATTACGCAAATGTCTATCAAGAACATAGTTTTCCAATGCATCTGTTAATGTATTCAGATTACATGGAATATGTTGATATGTGATAAAATAAAAATTTCTTTCCAAAGATGGAATGCAATCTGGATGTGATCACTCGAGGGATTCTAGAGTACGCTATTATAGATGATGTGCCATTGCAATATCAGAGGCACACAATAGGGGTATCTATGAGACTCCATCGGCTGTTAGGCCGAGTGATTAGGGAAGTCTCAAGTTATTGCAAGAATCATGCAGGCGCTTAGATTTTCTAGTTGTTTTTTGCACATGATGTAGGCTGTGAAAGCCAAGTGTCTCGGAACACTTTATTTTTTGAGATTTTGATGTTTAAATACTCTAACAGATGTGATATATATATATATATATATATATATATATATATATAGATGCATGTTTTATTTTCTACTTTTGTGTCCATGTATCACGATAATGTGGTTGGTTTTATAAATTGCACAAATGTCTATCAAGAACATAGTTTTTCAATGCATTTGTTAATGTATTCAGATTACGTGGAATATGTTGAAATGTGATAAAATCAAAATTCCTTTCCAATAATCGAACAGGTAGAGACATATGCAATATCTGTGGATTTCTTACTGAGTAATTATTGTTTAACTGTAACACAATGAGTTGTGAATCTAACTTGACAACTAATTTCTGATGCCAAGAGCAACTGCTTCTGACAAAAGTTCAATGACTGCACTGCATTTAGCAATATTGTTAGTTTTTCATCCTAGACATATACCTTGTAAATCAACCAACTTGCCATTAGGGGTAAAGAGTGCCCAAGCTGCAGAGGACAAATTCTGTGTGCTATGACAAACACCATCAACAAAACCGACATAACTATTTGACGACATTTGCAAACCGAGTGGAACACAAGGTAAGTAGAAAAACACATGTTTTGAAAGCAAACAAGCACACCAAAAATAAAAAAGTGCACACCAATGAATTCACACACTAATGTACAAAAATCATATTTACACAGATGGCCATGCGTAAAAAGTTCAGATGGAGCCCATTTTCAGACTCAGGTAATCGATCAACAGAGAATAAAATTGGAGTTTCTCCATTGACATGATGTGTAAGCATCGACTTGGCCAAATAATAGAGTAGAGCTCACAAAAGGATATGCCTCCATGCCCCCCAGGCAAGTGAGGGTTACGAGTCATAAGATGAAAACCCCATTGCGATAATGGGTGAATGGTGGAGACTTGATGAAAAAATATCATGAAAGGAGACAAGAAAAACTTAATATCATGATGAGGAAAAGATGCCCCGAGTTGAAATATTTTGACAATCTTAGGTTGAACTGAAATGTCAATAGGCAGGGTTGCAGTAATGTTTCCCATATTACCCTTAGATAGGACTTCGTGCACCAAAACAGGTGTTTGAAGTGGATGCATTGGGTTATGAGAAACAAAAGATTCAAAACACGAAGGAATCTCACTCAGGCTGGGAAGAAATGAAGAACGATGTTGGAGATCATTCCAAGGAGTTTTATCCAGAGGCTTAACCTCAAGAATACTGTCGTCTGTGGGGAATGTCTCATTCAAAGGATCTGGAGAATTCCAAGAACCAAGCCAAGGAGATGGCACATAAGTATCCAGGTTCATACTGAAAACAACATGACTTTCTGAATCAGTTGTTGAAGCCAAGACAATTTCTTGATAGGCTTGTTCTAATGGACTTAACGACATAGAATAACCAAGCAAATCAATCTGATCCAGAGTAGGAATAATCCAAGGATCTATAGAAACAAAGATCATATTGATCGAAGTGATATTCAGAGGTGGGAGAGAAAAAATACCCATTAAAGAAAATTTTTAAAAATACCTACCCCCACACTCTCATAATGAACTTCGGTATTTATCACATATAGGACATTGTCATTCAATGAACCAGAATAGAAAAAAAATAGTTGGTCGATGGTGACAATTTTTCCTTCATGAGGAAAACGAAGCACTCGTAACAAAGAAGAAACCACACAAAACATAGCATGGGTCCAACTTCGCCTGAGAAGAAGGTTGTAATTGAGATTTACATCTACAACTTCCACTTCTAGCTCAACAGTCTTTCCTTCCAACGTGATAGGAAAATTTGTGAGAATACCATACGGACGGGAGCCTCTACCATCAAAGGCCTCCAAAGTGTTCGGAGACTGGTTAAGGGGAGGAGAGCCAATGGCCTTCCAACACGAAACAGACATGATGTAGGTGGAAGCACCTTCATCAATAACAGTATAATGGATCGTCTTTCCTTTAATGATAACTTGAATCAGAAAAGCAATATGATGAGGAAGATAAGGAACATGGTTTTCAAGATCAAAGGTAATTAAACTTGAAACGACAGGAGCAATGGCACCTAATACAGACAACAATGATTTCCACTGCATTGGACATGTTTGGAGAACTTCTAAAGCAGACATCACTGAAGGCGATTAAGCTAAATATTCTATTATATTATAATGCTGTGCAAATATTGAGTTCGGATTATAATATTATTTTTGAAGCACACCTTTGGGAGGTGGTCAGATTACAGATTCATTGTTAGTTCAATCAATATGGAGTGGACCAGAACTGGATGGAGTAGATGTAGAAGTTATATCACTGACTTATTTCTCCACTTTCTTCTTCTGAGGGGTTTGATAGTCCTTTGATTGAGTAGCGATAGAAATAGGCAATGAACCTTGCATCATGAAAAATTGAGAACCAGAGGAGGTAGATGATTGTGGTTGGTCTACCAACTGCGTCTGTTGAGATGGAAATGGTTCTTTTAAAACATCTGGAGTCCCTTTCAATAAATGAATAACTTCAGCATGTCAGGGACAATCCTTGGTATAATGGTCTTCCTCACAAATGAGGCAAGTATATTTCAGCTTTCGTTTGGAAGCATCAACAACAAATGATTTGGGAGGATCCTGTCTCAAGGTATTGGATTTGGATTTGGCTTTACCTTTACCCTTTTTCTTACCTTTTGAGGCTTTATCTGCGCAATAGACTGAACGACATGGACCTCGAAGGTTTTATTAGGATTTGATGAATTTTTAGAAAGATTATTGGAACCAGTAGCTGAAATAGATTTTTGCTTTGAAGAAGTCTTAGTGGAAGTCTGAGACATTGAGACAATCACCATCAACAAGTGGTACATTGGGACACTTGAGACTGCCAGATCTGAATATGGTCTTGGAGAATCAGGCAACATCTCATATAACGTGCCAGATTCGGAATAGACTAAGTCCTGAGCATGGGAAATAGCTTGGTCCTCAGTAACACATCCACCCATTCCTATATCTGCATCAATTTTGTTTACGAATTATTTTGTGAACCATTCTGTTAACAACTCATCAGGAATCTCAAATTTGATGAGGCGATGCCAACGTCTCCATTCATGGATATGATCGGAAATGTGGGTCTTGGTATCTTGGTTCAAGGATGTGAGAAAATGAGTGCCAGTTTCATATCGAACTGGCAATTGGAAGTGGGTGAGGAAGGCCATAGCCAAAGAGTTAAAGTCAACATAGGTAGCTGGAGGCAACTCGATATAACATTTTTCGGTAGCACTTGTTAAGGTTCTCTGAAAGAGGCAGAGATAGATCTAATCGTCAATGTAAGAATTTGAAGAACACCATAAGTGATATGTCATCACATGGGCTTGAGGGTCCTCTTTAGACTTTCCTTCGAACTTAGGGCAATCGCTAGGGATTATAGTATGAATTGGAGGCCAATAAGGTGAATGAAAAATGGGATCATTTGTGAGCCTCGAGAGATCAAGTAGTTCCAACGTGGCTAAAAATAGCAATTGTGGATTGAATGGCATGTAGGGCCTTTGACGAGGCCCAAACTGCGGGTTCCAACCTTGCTAGTAAGGATTCTACCCCCACTGTGGAGGATTTTGACCATACGGGATTTGATTTTTCCCCCATTGAGGGGTATCTTGACCATAAGGTGGATTTTGTCCAAGGTAGGTTTGATATTGACCTACCATAGGCTGTTGATAAGCATTATACACGGCATATGGATTGTAAAGTTGTTGGACTTGTTGACCCTAGACTTGAAGAGACTGGCCCTACTGCTGTAAGGGTTGACCTTGTGTCTGCAAGGTTTGACCTTATTGATATACAAGTTGAGCTTGCTACTACAAAGGTTGACCTTGCTATTGCAAAGGTTGGCCTTGCTGCTGCAAAGGTTGACCTTGCTGCTGCAAAGGTTGACCTTATTGCTGCAAAGGTTGGACTTGCAGATACACAGGTTGAGTAGGCTACTGAACAAACTAATTTTTCTACTGCAAAGGCTATTGATACTGCTGGAAAGGTTGCCCTTGGTGCTATAAAGGTTTCCCTTGCTACGGTAATGGTTGCCCTTGCTGCTGCAAGGGTAGTTGGACAGTTCCTTGAGGTATACCCTATGGGTATTGGGAATTTCCAAATTAGATTTGACCATATCCACCAGGAATAGTGGATTGACCAGATTGTACATAGGGTCCTACTTATGGAATGTAAGAGGGATTGTGCAAAGATTGTGAGCCATATGGGACATAAGCTTACTGAAGTGGTATCTGAGCCATGTAAGGCTGTTGATACTAGATATTACCTGTCGCAGATGGGCCAAAAAGGTTGGGAATACCACGAGGATAAGGTTGATTAACTCCAACCATGTGAGGTTGTGATCCACTCACATGGGTTCCACCTGACATAAGAGAAATATTCATATTTTTTCCCCTAGGTGGTGGTACATTCTGTCCACTTGACAGAGGGGTGGAGGAAATTACGGAAGCTTGACATGAAATAGTTGGCTGTATTGGAATGGAAGGTTGAAACATTGGTACAGGTTGTGATGGAATCATAGGTTGTACGAGAATTGACATGAAAATAGTTTGTACATAAATTCGAGAGGTCACATTTGGAACAAACGGACTAGTAGTAGGCATGGAATTTGAAGACCAAATAGGATTTTGATACAAAGATGAAGCACTAGGAGTTCTTGAAACTAACTGGACTAAGGTTGTATAACCAGGTGGAAACATAGGCCCACTAGTTTTAGGAAGTGTGTGTGATGGGATTCTTCTCGTAAAAGGAAAACCTTCTGGAGGAAATTCATGCCCTTGTTTATTATCAACATGAGGAGTATGAGTAGCGAAAAATTCTGAATGACCTGGAGGATAGGTTACTAGGATCTCACCTTCTTAATCCATGGGTGGAAACAATTGGCAAGGAGGAATCTGAGATGTACGAGGAGATAAATCCAAAGGAACACCAAGTTGATCGTAAGGACTATAAGGACACTAAGGAGATATCACAACAAGATCAAATAATGGATTTGACGGATATAAGACAAACCTCTGTGCACTCTTAGGGGTTTTAGGATCAGATTCTTGAGGTGACTAATGAGCCCTAGAAATGAGTAATTATAGGGGCTCATTCAGCCTCCTAATTCAAATTAATCCACCATTCCCATTAGTTTATTGCATGTTTTTGATTATATTTATGCTAATAGAGTGAATTGGGTTAGTCATTATGCCAACAAGTCTAATGTGTGCTTTATGCATATTTTTGGTCAATTTTGAGACAAAATCAAAGGTTTAAATGAGCACTTGGCAGCCAAATTCGTGGAAGAACAAGGGAGAGGATTTGTAGGAAGGTGTCCCCTTGATTTATGAGGCCTTACCTTGAATTCTCCATCAAAACAACTCGGAGCACAAGCGGCAGCCAACCAAGTCAAGTAGGACTGCTGTTAATTGCAAGTTTTGGCAGCCGAGTTCCTCAAGTTCAGGAGGACTGTTGGGGTCCTCAAATTGTATAAATAAGAAGGCTTAGGGCCTCATTTCAGTTAGCCAGTTTGTAGTTCGACGTTATTCATTTTTAGTCATTTGTTAGTTAGATTTTAGTCAATAGGTTAGCTTTGCATTTCAGCACATTTTCGAGCTTTTTCTTGTAGACAGTTTTTGGGATGTAACTATTCTTTTGATCAATAAAGATGAATCTAGCTTTGCACCAGCTCTAATCTTCCTTAGGAGGCTGTAGCTCTTGGGGTTGGGCCCAACCCAAGGCCCAGTACCTCCTTTGTGTACTTTTATGTGTCTTTGCTGCATTCCTAGAATAATTTATGTTGCTTAGATTAACATATTGCTTTGTTATTTAGGTTTCTTTTGATGATTGAAATAGCTTCTCATGTTCAGGTTGATTTGATAGGTTGGTAATAGAAAATATCTTCGAAAAAGTCCATCAAGCAACCCTTGATCTCACCTCTCCCTCCTCGGGACCATGAGCTGAGACCAAGGTGTCCTTGCTGCCACAAAAACGCTGTTCTTTCTTCTTCATGCAATTGCTAGTGTTAGATTCTCAGTTGTGAAAGTTGATACTAGTTGTGATTACATGCATAGATCTGTTCTTGCTTAGTTTTCATAGTTATCTTACATGATTTCCTACCAATAAAGTTCTGTTCATCATGATTGCTGGGTTTCTAGGTCAAATTAGGTCAAGATAGCTAGCTCTTTGGTTTGCATAGTCTTTGTTTGATTAGTTTTGAGAAGTAATGTGCAGAACACCAGTAACACATCCCTACCTACCCTTCCTCCATCATACAACCTATTCCAACCCCAACTTCCAGATTTCTTCCCTCCATTTGCCACACTTTCCCAATAACCCTAATTTCCACCTTTTTGTGCAAAATCACTTTCTTATCCTTTGAACCAATCCAACCACTTTCATCACTCCCTAGCCTCATTTACCAAGTCCTAGACCTCTTCACAACCTCATCCAACCTCCATTTCCACTTTCCCACCATTTTTCCACCATCAACCCTTCAAAATTCCCTTTCGGAACATCCCGTAGAAACATCCTGTAGAAGCTACAGAACATCCTGTAGAACCCCTGCAGACTTCCTGTGGAAGCTCACGAAAGCGGTTTATTAAGATCCGAACACTGTGAAACTCTCTGGAAGGGTGCTAGGGACCACTTAGGCCCTCTTCTCACCTTCCCAACCTCCTGCAAATTCCCACTCCATTTCCTTTCGCCAATAAATCCCTGCACAGTTAAACATAGTTAAAGCACATGCATAATAATCCTTCAAAATTACTCAAAAGTACAAAAAGATGTTTTTTTCCAGAATTTATTAAGAAGTAGCTTAGTCACATGCATTTTACCTTTGTAAAATCCAATGGCATCCATTTCCATCGCTTTCATCTCTTTTCTTGCACCAGTAAGGTTAGTCGGTAAAACTAGGGTTTGTTAGGGTTTGTGTTTCCTTTCAGCTTTCATCTTCTTTCTACAAGTAGAATAGCCCTTTTGAGATTAGATTTCTTCCATCATGATTAAAAGCTTCTTTTGAGAACTCAGAGAAGTTGGCTTGAGCTCCTAGCAAACTTGTGCCAGCTGATCAAGTGACAGCCTGCAGTAAGAGCTAGTACTTGTGCATACAACACCGTTGCTTCCAAGTTTGTTACGAACTACTGGGTTGATAAAATTAAAGAAGGGAGTCCCAGGATTTGCAACATTATTGCTGCAATACTGGGGCCCACCATATTTTTGGCTCCGTTTCCGGGGAAGCATCATAGTATTGGTGATTGCTGCTTTTCTTCTATTTTCTACTACAACCTTATGCTAAGTAGTTTATTTCAGCAAACATAGAGTAGTTGTTTCATTTCCATTCTGCAATTTCATTTCCGCAAAAGTAGATTAGACATTTCCTGCTTTCATTTCATTTCAGCGAGCGTAGATTAGATATTTCCTGCTTTCATAGATTAGCATTTCAATTCCTCATTTCAATTCTGTGAGCGTAGATTAGCATTTCAATTCTGCAAGCGTAGCCTAGCATTTCATTCCTGCAATTTCATTTCAACAAAATAGATTAGTCCTTTCCTGCTTTCATTTCAATTCCGCATTTTCATTTTAGCAAGATAGTTAGTTGCAGTTCAATCTATTTCAGTTTTACAGGTATAAGCAGAAAAACAAAAATCAACCAAAAAGATTTCCTTTCATGCCTTGTAGGAGTAGAGATAAGTCAGAAAAATGTTTGCGCAACACCCCCACTGCTTCACACAACCAACCTTCTCTTCTTCGATGGCTGTGATTAAGAAGAACCCCTAGGTGGACAGCAAGACATATTTGAAGAACCTATAGGGGAGAAGAAGAAGAAAACATTCCTCTGGAGCAAATGGCTGGAAACAGAAATGTTGGGAGCAGTACCTTATCCAAAAATGAATTTGCAAATCAGATGGAAGATTTCAAGAGCAAGGTGAGGCAGTTTCTTGCCATGCAACTGGATACCTTGCGGATCCAAAGGAAGCAAGAGGAAGCCAAGAGGGTTTTGGCCATATTTTGTCCTAGGTGCACTAGAATGCATCCTAGGAAGGAATGTCCACTACACTCCATAGAAGTGTGTTTTGTTTGTGAAAGAGACCATCCTACGAATCAGTGCCCCTCCTTGCCCGGAATTAAAATTTCATATCAGAGGGCCTAAGGAGCCACTGAACCACTCTATTATATGAACCAAAGGAGGCCACATGGACCCATACCTTACCAGCAGGGAATGCAAGAGACATCCCAGACCTATTACGACCCCTATCAAGCCACTTCCATGCTGTCTTGGGGCCCCCCTGCTCATCCTTCCTCGTCCACACCTCCTCCTCGGTCCTTCACATATCCATATTATGCCCAACTAGCTGCTCATTCATTTCACTCTTATGCTCAGCCACAACCTCAATGGAATGCACCTCATCAGGGGTGGAGGCCCTAGTACAACACTCCTCCAGCTTCTTTTCCTCCACCACTTGCTCAACCACAACCATCGCCTCCTGCTCCACCAAGGCAACCCCAAATGCCTGCCCAACCACAACCCCATCCACATCCATCTCAAATATACACCCCCACTCAACTACCCATACCACCATTTCCAAACCCGTACATTGGAATAGCTCAACCCAATTGCAAAGCTAGGGCACAACATGTCCAAACGACTCCTCTTGAGCTCAATGATATTCACCGTAGCTCAGGAAGAGTATTGCAAAAAAGAGACTATATTGAAAGCATTGAAGGACCACATCCAGCAGAAGAAGATTCAAAAGAAAAGATCAAAGAAACATGATCCAGATCAGCAAAAGGACGAAGGATATCAGAGCTATATTTAGATATGGTTCCAGACGGTCACTAAGTTGCAGCAGTACTCTCTTCCTCAGCTATGTTTGGTCCCTTCAAAGTCAAATCATTTGGCCTCTGAAATCTAGATACCTGTCAAAGCATGCATTTCAAGCCTCCACATCATTTTGTCTCTAATCTCGATGTGCACATGGCTCCATTGGAAGTACTCTTATACTTGAAAATGATTTTGTTTTTCAAGTAGGGTAGGGTAGAAAAAAAAAAGATGAAAAAAGGAAAAAGAAAAAATGAAAATAAGAGGAAAATAAAAATATAAGGTGAAAACCTCCTCAGAGGCGCCTAAGATTGGTTCATTGATTGAAAACCTCCATGAGGCGGTTAATGGGTTGGAAAAAAAGAGAAAAGAAAAAATAATAAGATCCTTGGGTGAAAACCTCCCTTGGAGGCGCCCAGGGCAGACAATTAGGGTGAAAACCTCCATGAGGCGCCCTAGTTGTTTTCAAAAAAAAAAGAGGGGAAAAGAAAGAAGAAAAGAGAAAAAGAAAAATAAACCTAATTTCCATTGAATAATTGTAGGTTGCAGCAAGGAAGTTCTATGTAGAGGAAGTTCTGTGCCTTCTACAGGAAGTTCTATGTCTTCTACAGGAAGCCTACAAACAAGCCAAAATTGATCTTCGAAGAGGACCCGAAGGCTGGGAATATGTCCATGAGGCCTGCAAACATCCATGTTTCCATCTCTCACCCTTCTCCATTATTTTTTCCATCTCATTGTGCTTCTTTCCTAAAAACTGGGTGTTCTATAGGAAGTTCCTGTAGAAATTACAAGAAGCTAGGAACGGATTTTAAAAGGCAGTTTGGTGAACATGATAGCTTCCTAAAGGGTTCATAAGTCCTCCTACAATCTTCAAACCTCTCTCCCATAAATTCCAAGTCTACATTATAGCCCAAGCTCATTTTTTCTTACTGTGCAAACCGTTTGCAGAATGCTTTGAAGCAAAAATACATAGAACAAAAATTTGATTTTTCCCTCACGTGAAAACCATGCATCCATTTACAAAACTGTTTAACGAGAAGTTGTATAGGGATGATGGCAACATGCCCGAGAAATTTCAGCCAATTCCAGTGCACGGTTTCTAAGAAATCAGCCTCCATCACCTTCAACCATTTTTTCATTTTCTCCATATCCGTGCATCCATTTCAAAACCTGTTTCATGGGGAGATGCATATAGGTGATAGTAACCTACCCAAGCAATTTCAGCCAATTCTGATGCACAGTTTCCAAGAAATTGACCTCTGTAATCTTCAGCCATTTTCAGTTTTTCTCGAAATATGTACATCCATTGACCACAATTTTTCTATGGGAGGTGAATAACGATGATAGAAGCACACTCAGAAATTTTCAGGTCAATCCGATCTATCGTTTGGGAGCTATGGAGAAAACAAGTTGCTGTCTTTTAAAAATTCAGCATCAACAGCATGACGGTGCAAATTTGAATGTTGAAGCAGGCTCCTACAGCGTAGATCCAACCAGAGGATACCTACACCAGAAAATAAGCCATGTATTAGAAAACAGACCAGCATGCATCCACAGAATATGAGCATGCAGCAACAAAAAGGACCAAGCAACACGTCGACTTACAGGTAAGTGTCTAAACCAATACCTCTATTTGCATCTGTATGATTTGAAAGTGCATAAATGAATGAAATGGTGGGATTAAGCCAGGAAGCTAGCAAGTTAACCCGACACCCTCAGCTAGTCTGATTGCACTCATCTGGAGGTCACCCAGCACACGTGTATAGTCATTCACGGGAAATTAAAAAAAAACAGGTGGTGGCAGATGTTGAACTCCATCGCAGCTGATGGTAAGGGATCACACGCAGAAAACATCCAGTCCCATGATGACACTGCAGTAGGGACCAACGGTCCGAATAATGGAAACACACATTTCTACCACCTCATCTTCTCACATGAATCACGCTGCAGTTAAACGATGCTCGGCTGAAACTCTGACCACTCTTTGTTCACTGCATCTTCACGACATTCACAACTGAAGCACACATCCACCACTTCCAGATTAGCTAACCAGTGGTCCTCTGCAAGATTCTTGCCTAATTTTTTGAGATTTCTACCATTTTTTAAAAGAAATCTCCCGCCTATTGGGCTCTACAGGAAGCGCAGTTTCGCTCTACAGGAAACGAGAGCCTTCTACATGAAAGGTAGAAAACAACACTGCAAAAAGAAAACCCAGGATTTTCAGCGAATTTCAAGCTCAAAACGAGGTAGGCTCAGGAAAAATTCTTTGTGCAAGGTGGTGAATTAAACATGGCATCATATTGGAAAATCAGTGAAAAATCTGCCAGTGTATTGGAAGTAAAATGTTTGCCTGTGTATTGCACTAAGTGTCCCAGTTTTTCTGCATCAAAATTGTCCTCCACATTTCCTTTTTAAAAATTCTCCATAGGGAAGATATATGCAGCTGTGGAGGCCAGCCTGTGTGTGAAATTTTTTTGAATTTGCATATCTGTCTGTGTGCCGAGAAGAAAACTTGATCTCTGTGCTTTGCTTGTAAAAACAAAATTCTTCCTTTTGATAAGCAAAGAGTCGAGTTTTGGGTGACAACAGTCTTAAAACAAGGGAATTGTTGCTAGTTGATATTGGACACATGAAAAATTCCTTCTTGGGTTCAGAAAAAAACCGAATTCAGTCATCCTCTGCTTCAGTGATTCACTGTGTTTTTTTCCCACTTGAGCATTTTCTTTTTTGGTTACAACACAAACTCAACACCATGCCAATTGAATAAATTGAGAAGAAAATTGATGAGGGAGCACAGGACATTCAAGTAGAGGGAATAATAGAGGAAGAACAGAAGGAAAAAGAGGAATTTGACATGACCGCTGAGCATGAGACAGAAAAGGAGACAACAACAAAAACAAAGAAGGCAAAAAAGGAAAAAGGTTGGGAAGAGAAAGGCCAAGAAAGCCCAAATGAAAGCTGTCACAGCCAAAGCAGACACACAGAAACAAAAGGGAAAGAAACAACCTAAAATAGCAGTACCACAGACATAAACAGTTGACACGGGGATTTCTACAGGAAGCAAGGGAAAAGAACAACAAGAGGACAAATCACCTGAGATATGGGTAAGGGAGGCAGCAACTGTGCTCGCTGCCTTAAGCACACCTCCAAAACAAAAAGGGAAGAGAAAGAGGAAAACCTCCATGTACTTTAAAGCAAGGATGAGCACACGGATCAAAGTGGGCGGACCCCAACCACAGTCAAAGGAGCCAATTATCATTAAATACACCACAGCTAAACAAAAGGAGGAGTCTCCTTCAAAGATATCCATCACCTATGAACGAGGGAGCCCAAAAACCTCTACCTGGAGAGAGAGAATTAGGATGATGGACTCAAAGACAACTCTAAAGGAAGCTGAGACAGTTCTACAGGAAACTCTGGCTAAGTTAAAAGAGATTGAGAAATTGGAGGAAAAGGCAACCAAACCATCACAGGAAGAAGAAAAGGCTAAGGAAATATTGGAACCAAGCCCTCAACCTAGCTTGGGCTCATACTACAACCTGTTAGAACCTCAGAAGCCTGGGATGTGAGAGAGGCAGTCAAAACAACCAAAGATGAAGAGATAGATTAGTTGCTCAGAGGATGAGCAACACTTTCAGTAGGGGGGTGATGATGAGCCCCAGAAATGAGTAATTATATGGGCTCATTCAGCCTCCTAATTCGACTTAATCCACCATTCCCATTAGTTTATTGCATGTTTTTTATTATATTTATGCTAATAGAGTGAATTGGGTTAGTCATTATGCCAACAAGTCTAATGTGTGCTTTATGCAGATTTTTGGTCAATTTTGAGACAAAATCAAAGGTTTAAATGAGCACTTGGCAGCCAAATTCGTGGAACAACAAGGGAGAGGATTTGTAGGAATGTGTCCCCTTCATTTATGAGGCCTTACCTTGAACTCTCCATCAAAAAAACTCAGAGCACAAGGGGCATCCAAGCAAGTCAAGTAGGACTGCTGTTAACTGCAAGTTTTGGCAGCCAAGTTCCTCAAGTTTAGGAGGACTGTTGGGGTCCTCAAATTGTATAAATAAGAAGGATTAGGGCCTCATTTCAGTTAGCCAGTTTGTAGTTTGATGTTAGTCATTTTTTAGTCATTTGTTAGTTAGATTTTAGTCAGTAGGTTAGCTCTGCATTTCAACACATTTTCGAGCTTTTTCTTATAGACAGTTTTTGGGATGTAACTATTCTTTTGATCAATAAAGATGAATCTAGCTTTGCACCAGCTCTAATCTTCCTTAGGAGGCTATAGTTCTTGGGGTTGGGCCCAACCCAAGTGCCCAGTACCTCCTTTGTGTACTTTTATGTGTCTTTGCTGCATTCCTAGAATAATTTCTGTTGCTTAGATTAACATATTGCTTTGTTATTTAGGTTGCTTTTGATGTTGAAATAGATTCTCATGTTCAGGTTGATTTGATAGGTTGGTAATAGAAAAGATCTTCGAAAAAGGCCTTCAAGCAACCCTTATTCTCACCTCTCCCTCCTCGAGACCATGAGATGAGACCAAGGTGTCCTTGTTGCCACAAAAACGCTGTTCTTTCTTCTTCATGCAATTGTTAATGTTAGATTCTCAGTTGTGAAAGTTGATACCAGTTGTGATTACATGCATAGATCTATTCTTGCTTAGTTTTCATAGTTATCTTACATGATTTCCTACCAATAAAGTTCTGTTCATCATGATTGCTGGGTTTCTAGGTCAAATTAGGTCAAGATAGCTAGATCTTTGGTTTGCATAGTCTTCATTTGATTAGTTTTGAGAAGTAATGTGTAGAACACCTGTAACAAATCCCTACCTACCCTTGCTCCATCATACAACCTATTCCAACCCTAACTTCCGGATTTCTTCCCTCCATTTGCCACACTTTCCCAATAACCCTAATTTCCACCTTTTTGTGCAAAATCACTTTCTTATCCTTTGAACCAATCCAACCACTTTCATCACTCCCTAGCCTCATTTACCAGGTCCTAAACCTCTTCAAAGCCTCATCCAACCTCCATTTCCACTTTTCCACCATTTTTCCACCATCAGCCCTTCAAAATTCCCTTTCGGAACATCCCGTAGAAACATCTTGTAGAAGCTACAGAACATCCTAGAGAACCTTGGAGACTTCTTGTAGAAGCTCACGAAAGCGGTTTCTTGAGATCTGAACACTGTGAAACTCTCTGGAAGGGTGCTAGGGACCCCTTAGGCCCTCTTCTCACCTTCCCAACCTTCTGCAAATTCCCACTCCATTTCCTTTCGCCAATAAATCCCTACACAGTTAAACATCGTTAAAGCACATGCATAATAATCCTGCAAAATTACTCAAAAGTACAAAAAGATGTTTTTTTCCAGATTTTATTGTAGAAGTAGCTTAGTCACATGCATTTCACCTCTCTAAAAGTCAATGGCATCCATTTCCACCGCTTTCATCTCTTTTCTTGCACCAGTAGGGTTAGTCGGTAACACTAGGGTTTGCTAGGGTTTGTGTTTCCTTTCAGCATTCATCTTCTTTCTGCAAGTAGAATAGCCCTTTTGAGATTAGCTTTCTTCCATCACGATTAAAAGCTTCTTATAAGAACTCATAGAATTTGGCTTGAGTTCCTAGCGAACTTGTGCCAGCTGATCAAGTGACAGCCTGCAGTAAGAGATAGTACTTGTGCATACAACACCGTCGCTTCCAAGTTTGTTATGAACTACTAGGTTGATAAAATTAAAGAAGGGAGTCCCAGGAGTTGCAGCATTATTGCTGCAATACTGGGGCCCACCACTGACAAGGAATCCGAAGGTGGTGGATGAGAAACAAGGGGTTGGATTCTTGGGACAATGCCAATTTCAAAGCCTTGAGCATCAACTAACTAAGGAAGTTCTGGATGAACTCCTTGTGAAGACCCTTCAGTATCAGATTCTTGGGACAATGCCAAGTTCAAAGCCTTGAGCATCAACTAACTAAGGAAGTTCTGGATGAACTCCTTGTGAAGACCCTTCAGTATCAGACAACGAAGGGGAATTTTGGGGTGAAATCAATGGTTCAACCACAATGATTTTCTATCAAGAGCAGAAGAAGGAGAGGAGATTTGTTGAGGGCTGATTAAAATTAAAATTTACAAGGATTTACTCAATATTGGGCCAAGAATCAACTGCATGGATTCGAAATGTTATCGTTGGCAGTTAATTTTATTGACATGAAATAAAAATAAATCAAAATGGGGTAGAATATAGGCAATAGGGTTTACCAAGTATTCGTGAATTGGAATATATACCCTAGCCGAAGCCAGGGACTTAACGCACGACGACCAATCTCCTTGAATGCTGTGTTCGGTGTATCATGTTTACAAGGCGGCTGACTTAGTTACCTGTGGCTAAAGGATAGAAACTTAATGGGGTCTCCCAATATATACATGACTGTATGGGGAGCACAAGTTTGTGTTAGTGCTATCTAATGTTGAACAATTCGATGAGAGTGTCCCTATATACTTTTCATATTGAAGTGCCTCCGATATACCCGAAAGTACTGGAGAACCTTCTATATACTTCCATACTAGGACGAGATTTCACCCCCAAGATACACTACAGGCAGTTAACGACAACTACTATGTTTTAAGACGTCAGAACATGTCTCTAACCTACACCTCTAAATATTTGCATTAATTGACAAATGCTCCTTAGGTTAATTGAGGTAAATTTTAAGTTAATCTTGAATTAAGTTTGAGTTTTGAGGGCTCAATGATGTCACTTGTTCCTAGAATGAAACTAAATGATGAAAATGAAATTGTTCATTCGATGAAGGCTATTATATCAAGGGAAGAGAGACAACCAATCAATGCATCAAACAATCCAAAAAGCATCTACACCATTCTTTTCAACGCAAAATGTAAAAAATGAAATCTAATCTTTGATTCTACTAACAAATGCAATGCCATATAAATGAAAATATTTTTATTTTCACTAAAGATGCGATAATGATTTTCCTTTCACTTTAATTCAATCAATGCAAATGAATGCAAAAAGTAAAGGGAAATGCAAACAATTTACTAAAAATGAAAATCTCTTTCACTTTTCGATTTGAAAGCAAGAAATGTCTCGAAAACATTTAAAATATATACACTTTCACTTTCCAAAACATAAGAATGATAACAAGCACATTCTTTCAATTAAACCAAAGAAAACAATTTGTGATCTACACTTGACAATGGAAGTAAAATGATCTTTAAAGCATGAATATGATTCAACACCAATGAGAACAATTTCACACTAAAGAACCAAAAGAACTTGTAAAATATGTCTTGATACAGAAGACTCTTGAACAAGAGTGATCAATATTTGAGAAGCAGATCAATCAATGAGTGAAGGGTGAGCTAGAAACCCTAGAAACACTAAGAAGCAAACAAGCCTCAAACACACAAAAACCAAATCAAGAGATAATGGTAATCAATCAAGCATTATAATGAGGACAAAAAAACCATAGGCACTCTAGAAAATCATTGATAAAGGACAAAAAGATTGAGGACAAGAAGAAAAACTCTATTTTCTCTTATACTCTGGGATCATCGCATCTGTTAAAGGAAAAATAACAACGAAAGCATGATAATCATGACTATAATTAAAGGATATGAGATGACATCGCAAATATGAGAGGCAAACCCGCGATGGGCGAGAAAAATGAAGGAAAAATAAAAAATATTCAAGAATAGACAAAACTCAATGTCCTCAAGCAATCATCAGCAAGTGAAAATAGTGATAGAAAAGCAAACAAGCTAGAAAACTGACAGTTGGTCAAACTCATCACAAATTCAAAGTGAAGGATTGACTGAAAAGGGTTATAGCTTCCCTAGTGGAGTTGCCATTTTTTTGTCTAGATAAATCCTCTCTACGGATAGAGACGATACCTGTAGCCCAATGAGTTGGACTAGTAACCTACGTGACAATCTATTAGACACTTTCCTAAGTGTTATAGACATTTTTGGGCACTACAACCCCAAGCATGAAATTTCCATAAACCAAGGGCTCCTAAGTCCCTAAAAGTGTTGTTCTAACCCCTAAAGGAACAAGGTCAACTGATTACAACTTCTCCCAGAAGTTCTCCATGAAAAGCTGCTCAAAATTGGTCAAAACAGGATCATTTCAGCTGCTCCATAGGCAAAGTGCGTTGCATCTCACCTAAACACACTGTGTGGGTGCGTTGCATTTCAAAAAGCCCTTCTATGGGGTGCGATGGAAGAGAAGTGACAAATGGCAGTGTCATTCCGCGAGGTGGAGAGGCATGGAAACTTCCAGAAACTTCTCCTGTGACACTTGCCTCTCTGAATTCGACCAAGGATGAGTAAGAGATCATCAATCTCGAAGTGGAAGCAAGAACTATTAGAGGGAAGACACTAATCAAATCACAAGCTGACTCATCTCCCTTACAGATATCTATATATGGATCCCTCATCCCAGAGATCCAGAGGCTGGAATTTTGCATATTGTAAGGAATTGCTGTTGGTTTCTTGAGACAACATCAAATTGTTGGGTGATCTAAGCTTTGTATGAGGTGAAGAGGGGCTTCCTTGCTGAGAGGATGATGCTGGGTCAGAACAACTGGTTGTAACTCCCCTTGGCTCTTTCTTGTTTATCAATAAAAGCTATTCAAGTTTTCCTCCATACTCTTGTGTCATTCATGTTTGCTGCATTTGTATGGTCAATTTACATATGATCCTAGATTGTTTATGATTATAGATCCATGTTCTTGTATAGTGCTATGCTACTATGATTTTACAGGTACTTGATGAAGCTGGGCGTGCAAGGGAACAAGTAGCGAAATACTATCAAGAGAGAGAGGAATCGAACTAGGAGATTAGCGCAAGACAGAGGTTGGTCTTCTTTGTTCTTCTCTCATCTATACTTCATAAAGGAAAAACGAAAGTAGCTTTACTTAGTTTGTTTCTAAGGTAGCTATCACAACTTAGTGGGATAAGCAGTTATGTGTAGAAACTTTTCCCTGTAACAAAATGGCGACTTCGTTGGGGAAGAATTAGTTTGTTTGTTTATCTTCCTTGTTGTCTATTTTATAAACTTACAGATGGAGCCTGAAGTCGAGCCAGGTAGCTTTCGAACTGCATTTTCTATGCAAATGCAAAGTAGATAAATGCCGCTTCAGTCAATCTTCGGGATTTGTTTATAAATTAAACAACTGATTTACAAACTCTCTGATTGCCCTTGTGATAGCTCTTAGATCCTCTTTAGATCTACCCCTGATTGTTGCATTACTGATTACCATTTGCTCGGCCAAAACCCATGAGCTAAACTGCAAACTGTGACCCGGAACCCAAGCCAAGTCTCGTCTCTGGCCCAACGCAGGTACTTGGTGCAGGTGGATATTGATGGCCACCTGCCAAGTCCACCTGGACCCCCACCATTGTTTCTTTCAGTTTTTCAGTTTCCTTAATTATAGCGCAGTTTACTATTTTTAGCAGTTTTTTGGGTCCTAAACTTCCGGAGCCGTTTTGAGGCCCTAAACGACGTTTTTTTGGGAAATCTACCGCGAGCAATTTTTCTGATAAAAATCATCTTTTCCGTCGTAGTCCTCGGAGAGATCTTTCCAACAGGCTATCATGCGCGTCAAATGGAGATAATACAACCAATTCGCGACCCCGGGAAGTTGGCTGTCCAACTCACCCCAAAACGGGGCCCACAATTTGGCGTTTCATCTTCTAGGGTTAGGTTTTGGAATGTGAAGGGTTTTCCATTGCTTCTCAATAATAAATAGGCCTTTGAGCCTCATTGTAAAGACAGTTCGGAACAATTTAGAGGCATGTAGCGACTACATCTCTTCTCAGAGATAAGCTACCATCGCCCTAGCTGGTTTATTTCCATTTCTGGTTGTAAGCATATTTCAGTATTTTCCATTAATGAAATGAAGTATTATTTCCGCTGCATCTTGTAATTTGTTGCGTTCCTATTTAAATCCGGATCAGTGGTATCAGAGCAGTCTGCTTTTTCTCTGTTTTTCTTTGCATGTCCCCAACAAGGTCGGGATATAAGGAGTTAGGGCTTGAACTGGTCGAACCTTTGCAAGACCAGCCTCGGAAATCTCGACGGCCTCCCATGGGGACAAATTTGCCCAGATCCTTCAGCGGCTACCCAGAAGCGACGCATTGGCTTCCAGTAGCTACTCTGGAAACGCCACGCCCTTTAAGGTACAAGTTAATTTTGAAATCCCCATATTCGAGGGTCAGATAGACGCAGATGCCGTAGATAAATGGTTAAATTTGCTAGAGGGTTATTTTTTTGTTCATGAATTTTCGAGTCGGGAAAAGATTGTTTTCGCTCTTCTCAAAGCAGCCCCCCACGTCAAGGACTGGTGGGAAACCTACTGCGAGCAAAAGGATGAAAGTACTGGCTCACTATTTTCAGCCGCACCCACCTAGAATTCATTCCGGGATGCCATCAAGGAGCAGTACTACCTTGTCGGAAGCTATGAGGATGAATACATAAAGTGGACCACGCTGCGGCAGGGAAGGGACCAAGACGTGCCGCAGTTCACCAATCTTTTCCATATCCTTCGCACAAAGTTGGGTATCAAGGATTCGGAGCAACATTTGATACTCAAATACCGTGGCTGCCTGCACAAGTACATCCAGGAAGAAATACAATTCCTGAACATCTCCTTGCTCGGCGCAACATACCGATATGCCGTCAAGGTCGAGCAGAAGTTTAAACAAAAGAAGAGAGACTTTGGATCTGCGAATCCAAAGCAGGGGAAAGGTGCCCCTAAACCACAGAACAAAGGACAAAGCCAAGGCAGGATAGCCCAAGACAACCCGCCGAAGCTGCAAGCAAAGAACAGCGCCGCGAAGCCGAAAAAGGACATGGGAAAATGGTGTGAGTTCCATAAGAGCTCCACCCACAACACAAGTGAGTGTCGGGCCAAGCAGTCACTGGTGGCTGAGCTAAAGGTTTCATAATCAGATGCATGTTCTGACTCTGAGTCAGAACCCGATAAGGGGAATGATAAAGGGAAGCAGATCATTGATGCGGATCCCAACGCCACTGTTGGTACCGCCAAGATCCAAAAAAATGAACCCAAAGATCCAGAGGAGGAGGAGTGTCTCTTCCACTCCCAGATGTGGGTAAAGTGCTCCCCGATATAGTTCATTGTTGATAGCGGGAGTCAAAAGAACCTCATTCCGGCAGAGGTTGTAAAGCGGTTGGGCTTACCGACCACAGCACACCCACAACCATACACCATTGGGTGGCTTCACCAAGGACGAGATCTTCGCGTGAGCCAGCAGTGTCGCCTTCCATACAACATCAAGACCTTCACGGATGAGGTATTGTGTGACATTGCTCCCCTTGAAGTTTGTGATGTATTATTAGGACAACCATACTTGTGGAAGTGACATGCTGTGTATGAATCAAGGCCCCGTGCTGTTGTTATTACATTGGGAAATAAGTTGTACAGGATACCAGAGGTAGCACCACCTACCGCCATCTCTTTGATTACTGCAAAACAATGTAGTAAGATCATTTCCAAAACCAGGAAATTTGTTTTCCTGATGATACGCCCTCAAGGAAAGAAGAAGATGGTGGCCACGACCTCCAGACGGGGTCCCTCTGCACAATAACTACAGATGGACAAGGTTGTGGAGGAGTACGAGGAAATCTTCACCTCCCCTGCAGGGGTTCCTCTGCACTGTCGGGTCAAGCACTCTATCGATCTGACCCCAGGTGCGCCGCTACCCAATGGACCAATTTATCGACGCTCCGTTCTGGAGAACAATGAAATCAAGAGGCAGATTCAGGAGCTCCTGTAGAAAGGTCACATCCGTCCAAGTTCATCGCCTTGTGGGAGCCCGATCGTGTTGGTACAGAAGAAGGATGGGACGTGGAGACTCTGTATTGACTATCGGGCGCTGAACAAGATCACTGTCCGTAATAGGTACCCGATCCCGCGGATTGATGACCTCCTGGACCAACTAAAGGGGAAAAATATTTCAGCAAGATCGATATGAAGTCAGGATATCACCAGGTACCAATCGAACCCTCTGATGTGTGGAAGTCTGCCTTCAAATCCAAGGAGGGCCTTTTCGAATGGTTGGTTATGCCTTTCGGATTGACGAATGCTCCTGCAACCTTCATGAGGCTAATGGATGACATCTTGCGGCCATTCACCAACTCCTTTGTAGTAGTATACTTGGATGACATTCTGATCTTCAGCCAGAGTTGGGAAGAACACCTCCACCACATCTGACAGGTTCTCCAAACACTGCGGCAACACAAGCTATGTGCCAATTTGGAGAAATGCACTTTTGGCATGACCCAGGTTCAGTATCTAGGATACATCATTGATGAACAGGGGGTGCATGTCGATCCAGCCAAGATCCAAGTCATTCGGGATTGGCCATCTCCAACCACTCTAACAGAGCTCCGCAGCTTTCTAGGTCTTGCCAACTTCTACCGCAGGTTCGTGTTGGGGTTTTCTCATATTACTTGGCCCTTGAGTCAAGTCACCAAAGGAGGGGCGAAAGCAAAATTCTTTTGGTCTGAATCTCAATAGAAGGCATTCATGGAGTTGAAGGATCGCCTCTGCACGGCACCAGTGCTCGCGTTACCTGATTTACAAAAACCATTTGAGGTCGAGACAGATGCCTCTGACTATGCTGTTGGGGCAGTCCTTACTCAACATGGACATCCAGTGGCATATCACAGTGAAACACTTTCAGACACAGTCCGGAAGTACCCCACTTATGATAAAGAGATGTATTCCATTATACAGGCCTGCCGACAATGGAAGCATTACATTTTGGGGAAGGAAACGGTCATCCACATAGACCACCGACCCCTGCAGTTCCTACAGACCCAAGGGAAATTGCAAAATGATCGCCATCAGAAGTGGTCTACATACCTGCAACAGTTCCACTTGAATATCAAGTATAAGAAGGGCAGCACCAATAATGTTGCAGATTGCCTCAGTCGACCACCGATCATGGCATTAACCACCGTGCTCAACTCTTGTGGACATGAGACTTTTGATTGGCCACTTCTCTACAAAAGTGACCCAGAATTCGGCCACACATACCAGACACTCTTGGAGGGTCGGCATGTTCCATATTTTCACCTCCAGGATGCCCTGTTATGCCACCTGGGTCACCTTTGTGTTCCTTCAAGCGAGCGTGCCAAGATGATTTGGGAAGCACACTACAGTCGGGCTGCTGGGCATTTCGGGGTTGAGAAAACAGTGGCAGTACTGCAAAATTATTTCTATTGGCCGAATCTTCGACAGGATGTTGGGAAGTACATCAGATCATGTACTGTCTGTGCCATTGCCAAACCGACCATTAAGAAGCACAGCCTCTATACCCCGTTGCCTACCCCTAGTCGACCTTGGGAATCCATCTTCATGGATTACATGTCAGGCCTTCCTTCCACTAAGCATGGAAATGACTGTGTTTTTGTGGTCGTCGACAGGTTCTTGAAGGTGGCCATTATGACGGCCTGTAAGAAGAATATCACAGCAGAAGCCACTGCTAAACTCTTCTTTCAACGAGTGTGGGTGCACTTTGGGATCCCACAGTCTATCATCTCAGATTGGGACAGTCGGTTTCTCAGCACATTTTGGTCCAGTCTCTGGTCAATGTTGGACACCAAACTCACGAAGTCCACAGCCTTCCATCCTCAAACTGATGGCCAGACAGAGGTTGTCAATAGGATGATTGTGCACATTCTACGCATGTATAACTCAAAGCATCCACGCACATGGTACGAGAGCCTCCCCTATGTTCAGCATAGCTACAACCGAGCTCTTCACAGCTCCACTGGCCATAGCCCTTTTCAGGTGGGTTTGGGATTCCAGCCACTATGCCCCATTGATGTGGCCATACCACTTGTAGCTACTCACATAAATTCAGCTCATGTCCAGTCTGAAACAGATAAGGCCACCAACTTCATTGAGCACATCCAACATATTCGCCAGCAGGTCCATGACATTTTGGAGAAATCAAATGCCAAGTACAAGCAGCGACATGATCAACATCGGGTGCCACACAAGTTTCACGTGAGCGACAAAGTCTGGTTGCATTTGCAAAAGGAACGCCTTACTGGAGCCTATCAGAAACTGAGACCACTCCGATATGGTCCTTACACCATTACTAAGGCTATGGGAGACAATGCATTTGAGCTCAGCATTCCCCCATTCCTTGGCCTGCACCCAGTGTTCAATGTGGACCGCCTTCGGCCATACTTTCCACCATTGCTAGACACATCCGACATTGCAGAACAGCTCACATCCACAGAATTAAATCCAGATTGCATGGAACAAGCTACAACTGATGGGATCATGGACACACAGATCAAGAACACTCGCCAACAGAATATCCAACTGTATCGAGTTGTCAAAGCAGTCCAACTCCTTCAACAGGGCAAGTGGCTCACCAGGGAACAAGTTCAGCAAAAGTTTCCTCATCTCATGGAGGAACTCAACGCAATGGGGACCATTGCTTCCTAAGGGGGGAGGAATGATCCAGGTGGATATTGGTGGCCACTTGCCAAGTCCACCTGGACCCCCACCATTTTTTCTTTCAGTTTTTTAGTTTCCTTAATTATAGCGTAGTTTACTATTTTTAGCATTTTTTTGGGTCCTAAACTTCCGGAGCCATTTTGAGGCCCTAAACGACGTTTTTTGGGAAATCTACCGCAAGCGATTTTTATGATAAAAATCGTCTTTTCCGTCGTAGTCCTCAAAGAGATCTTTCCAACGGGCTATCATGCCCGTCAAACGGAGATAATACGACCAATTCGCGACCCCGGGAAGTTGGCTGTCCAACTCACCCTAAAACGGGGCCCACAATTTAGCGTTTCTTCTTCTAGGGTTAGGTTTTGGAATGTGAAGGGTTTTCCATTGTTTCTCAATAATAAATAGGCCTTTGAGCCTCATTGTAAAGACAGTTCGGAACAGTTCAAAGGCATGTAGCGACCACATCTCTTCTCAGAGATAAGCTACCATCGCCCTAGCTGGTTTATTTCCATTTCTGGTTGTAAGCATATTTCAGTATTTTCCATTAATGAAATGAAGTATTATTTCCGCTGCATCTTTGTGTATATTGTTATCTCTGTAATTTGTTGCGTTCCTGTTTAAATCCGGATCAGTACTGTTCTGTGAATATGAAATTCAACGCACTTCCCGAGTGTAGTAGGTGCGCTGCATTTCAAATTCCCTGTGTTACAGGTGCGCTGATCAGACTAGATATTGTCCAGTTTTGGTTCCTGTGATTCATTCTTTCCAGTTCTATTCATGAATTTTGTTGCCTGTGATCAATATATCTCTGTTTGAAACCCCTTTTCCTTACTATTATTGCGCCTCCTTTGTACGAAAGAACTGTAAATGTTTTTGTGTATTTGTTGAGTCATTTTCAGTTCTCCTTTGCAACAGTAACGTAATCGTACTGTCGTCCTTTGATTTGAAAGCGTCGCAAGTGTCGTTTTCAGTCATAGGAAAGAGTTTGCTTGCTGTAGATAGTCGATTATCCTGTTACTATTGTATTTGGTCTGAATTTGTAATTTTTCTAGTGTCGAAAGCAAGTATTCATTTCTAAATCGTAAAATGTTGTGATTGCCTCCATTTTTGATTTCTAAAAGAAACTTGTTGATAATTGTCGCTTGAAAAGTAATTCAGATTTGTGCATTAGCTTTCTTTTCTCCATTCACATACTAAGAAAGCCGAAAACAAATACATGCATGTGCATTTGCATTTAGACTGTTTGATTGGTTTGATTTAGGAAAGTGCATTTAGAGTGTGCTCTTTGCTCTTTGTGAAATAATACTGTCTCTCTTTCCTTAGTAGCTAGGATTTTCATTGCACAAAGAAGATAAAAGACTGTTTATCATCTTAGATTACATTTTAGGAATTACACATCTACATCTCGCGGTGAACCTGAAAGGCAAACTTCATAAACAAGATTAACTATAAAATAAATTCAATGAATCTAACAATGCTTTGGAACCTAATGCACAACATTTAGAAGTCTAGGCTAGAGACGTATTCTGGCGTCGTAAAGCCTGGTAACTGTTGTTCTCACTGATTGTTGGGTGATTCCTCCACTTTGAGACAATAAGTGCCAGTACGGACTTGTGCTCCCACGTACCGTCGCGTATATTTTGGGAGACCACAATAGGATTAATCCTTTATCCATAGGAAGCCGTGTCTGTCGCCCTATCGATCGCAATGCATTGAACACAGCATTCAGGAAGATTGACTGCCGTACCGTAAAAAGTATTCTGCAGTTTTGTGATTGGTTTGGTAATCCCTCTACCTATATTTCCAGAGCAGTCTTTTTCGTTCCTTTTCAGACTCCTTAACGGAAAAGGTCCATCTGAGCACTTGTCACTTTAGGCTCATTAAAAATCGAAGGCGACTAGAGTCATCTTTTGTTTTTTCTCGACTCTTAAAAATTGAAAAAACAAGTTGTGTCAAAGCGTCTAAAATTTATTTTAAACGGAATAATCATCACCCTTTCCTACGTTGATCTTAGGTTGAGAAAATGGAACCCACCAACCAAGGAATTCCCCTTGGAGGAAATCCTAGTCCCTTCTCCTCTTGGGGAGATGTTGGTGCACCCCATATGGCCACATTGTCGCTTCTAGGATTGACAATCGGCTTGCCTGTATGGCTCTTCTCAACCTCTGTCGTTCAAAACACCGCAATTCCTGAACAGTCGAGTCAGCAACTAGACGAATCCAGAGTTACCCACCAACCTTCTACTTCCTCCAATTCTTCCTCTCCTCCTTCTTCTTCGCTTGATGGGGTTGGTAAAACCAAAAATCAAGTACCTAAGAAGAAGAAGGAAAAGAAGAAGAAAGAGAAGAAGAAGAAGGAGACCAAAGCGAAAGGGAGCAACCAAGCGTCGTCTAGCGAAAATCCACACATTGCACCGACCAGGCCTAAATCGCCATGTGTCATTTGCAAAGGAGACCACTATCACAGAGATTTTCCTTGCATCCCTCGGATCTTAAGGGACTGGTCTCCTCCTTTGCACAACCCGGTGTCGTCAACCTCTGATGATCATGTTGAAAACACACCGTTGACTAGTGAAAGTGAAGCCCCAGGACAAAAGGGAAAATATAAATTTCCTTGTAAACTGTGCGAAGGTGACCATGCCATCCACCTCGTTGTCCCTTCTTAGACGAGGCTAAAAGAGTTTTGGACGATCGTCCGGTTTCACCGTTACGACTTCCTCCTGGATATAAAAAACTCTTGCCGAGTCCGTCACTAGTTGAAAAGCTGGCTGACCCGCCCAGGTGGTCGGCCGAAGCATCTATCATTGAAGACAAACCATCTAAACCCATACCAGATGAAATTCAAAAGGTCGAGGTGGCAGTTGACCCGGTCTTGCCTTCAGAGGTTCCATCTTCAGATGATACAATCATAGAAGAGAATAAGGATGACACCGTCCAAATTCTTTTCGTAAACACAGACTCCGATGAACATGGGGGCAATTTACCCGTTCCTTTACCGTAGGAAGGAAGTTCGTCAGATTCATACCCGGCCGTCTATTCGGTCCCACCTCCAAGCAACCTAGTTGTTTCCTTCGACTGGAATCAACTAGGCAGACCCCGTTTACCAGCTAGTGTACCATTCTGAATTATTGCTAAAGTATATAGAATGGTTATGGCTGGTACCATCATAGATGAAGGGGCTTCTGTGAGTATCCTTTCCTCAACTGCTTGGAAAGCGCTTGGTTCGCCATCGCTTTTACCTGAGATGAGAAATCTAGCAGGCTTTGACAAAGGAAGCAGTCGACTGTTAGGGATCCTTCCCAATGTGCCCATAACATTGAGAGGAAAAACCATTCACATGAATGTAATGGTAGTTCAAGGACCCCTGGATTATAATCTACTCCTTGGACGAGACTATATTTATTGCATGGAAGCCATTGTCTCCTCACTCTTTAGAGTAATGTGTTTTCCGCACGAAGGAAGAGTGGTCAAGCTCGTGGACCAACTTTCATTTCCTGGATCACGCATAGCAAATAGTCATATACCATCCCTAAATGGTCTTTTCACACAAGGAATGTCTCATCAATCCCTAGTCCGCCCACCCGATGAGCGCGAGTGATTCGGGGGACATGACTGAAACCTAGCGGGCATGCACCCTGGTCTGCTTCGGCAGGAAACTTCGGGTATAGGGTAGGTTTCTGTGAGAGATATATGACTGGTTTGTACTCCCGTCCGTGATTGGAAGAGGGAGTTATTTTGGAACAAGATTCTCTTGTCAAAGTTATGTGAGTGGAGTAGCCTCCTCCACTCACCTGTCTATTTCGGTAGACATCGTCAAAGAAGTGTTTTGTTTGCACTGTGAATAGAACAATCTTTGGGTAACCTGAAAGAGGTATACCTTTCCTGATAAAACAAATGTTTTGTCAGTTTGAACAAAAGGTGGCCTTGAAATTTTATTTTATACCTGGGGGCATGCAAACCTTTTGGCATGCAAGCGAAGAGCGACTATTTATTTTTTTAAATTTGTAGGTCCTCTAACCCTTTAAACTCGTAGGATTGGTCGTTTCCTAACTTGCATAAAGAAAGGATGTGGGGCAAAACTCTAAAAATTGTCGTTTTTTAATGGGACATTCTTATTATATGACTGGATTAATCGAGCAGTTTTAGCGCATAGTTCAAGCTCGTTAAAAAATAAACATAAGCCATGAGCAAATATTCCCCCCGCGTTTAAGCTCATTAAAAAATGAACTATTTCCCGGTAAATAACCATCGTGAATGTAGTACTTCAGCCTTTAAAAGCCTTGGTCGTGTTCTCATCATCACCTCCACTCCGTATTGGCCGATCATTCACCTCCATTTGATTGTTTACCCCTTTTGAGGAACAGCTGCGAAGAGTGATCTCACTAGCCATCCTTGTAACACTGCCGTGATTGGAATATTCCAAACCTTACCTGGAATTAGCTGCTACCCAATTTTATCACTTGTTCCTCAAAAGACGAGTCTCCTTTAAGCTCTTTTCAACTGACTCGTAAAATATGAAAAGATTGCTGAGCCATTGGCCTCTCCAGCTCGTTAAAGGGACCGGAAGTGCTACCCCTCCTCTAAATTTTAATCTTTTTTGGACCTGAGGGATTATTACACAAAAAGATCGAGCGCTTGTTTTGTTCGGCTCGTTAAAAGTATCGAAAATTCATCCATTATGTATTGTTTTATACTTTTTCGGGCTTAAGGGATTAGATGACGAAAAAGGAATTTTGGAGTTTCCTTTACGTTCCTTTTCAGACTCTCTAAAATTGAAAAGGACCGAGTTATCTTTGTCGTTAAACTCGTTAAAACTTAATAGTGACAAACTTGTCCATAGCAGACAAGAACGAGTTTCACTATCGCTAGGCTCGTTAAAACATAGCGATGGGTTTTCCCGAAGGTTAAAATTATAGAACAAGCATATGTTATCCTCCTCAAGCTTGACAAAAATAAAGAGGTATTGGTCAGCAATGACTGGGGAAAATTGGGAAGAAAACTTGAAGAAACTTTGTTGGTAGCAAGTTGCTCTTGAACATGACACTTTCACTCCACATCCAAGTCGGGTTGGGTTGTTTCATTCACCGGTCACATCGCCATGGTCCCATCACACCATCCACATTTGGGGTAATCCTACCAATCCATCATGTCAGTGTCGCCGATATGTTCAAGAGAAGTCATTCAGAGAATTCACTTGTGTCTCACCCGCTACAATACATTCATACTCCATTCTTTCATGACCGGCGCCCTGAACCGTATGTCATCAGATCGTTTTCACCTCCATTAAAATCATTTGCTCTGTTCCATGTCATTGATGTGGGATTCATTAAGGCCCTCCTGTGACGGATCACTTCTTGTCGACATCAGCTCATTATCCAAGAAGTCGATCTAGGAACACCCCGTTCAGTACTTTGAAGCTTGCATGCCTCAATGGCAATTTTCTCACTTCTGGCGACAGGTTTACATCAATGGCCTTCGACCGAAAGATTTTGCGTGGTGTTCGACGCCAAGTCCTTTATTCACACCACGTGAATTGTACTACAGTACCTTGAGGGTCATTATCATTATCGGTGATTCCTCTCGCGCCTGTTAACAACTTACATCATTGGCTGGTAATCAGGCAATGTCTTTCCATGTTCGACTCCAGAACACCTCTCACATGGATAGACTTGTACTTCGAGTGAAGATCGGACGAGATTGAAGACCCCGGATCTAGTTTCATCCATCCGGGCTGCGATATATATTCAGGGAAATAAAGACATCAAATGTACATAATTGCTGCACAGATAATCATCCAATCAAAGGGATGATGGCTCTACCAGAATCATTAGTCTACACTCAGATGATTGTCTGTCCTATGTACATGAAAATGAATTTATAAAGCTGAGCATGGGAATGCCCGCCTCAGCTAGATCATGAAAATATTATGAAGATAATGTATTGTATTGTATCTTATTATAGGTCTCCTCCCGGCTTGAAAGAACTTCAGATCCTCATAATAAAGCATTTCACCCAACATCAAAAGATTAATGACCTCATGCTTTAAGGGGCAACTGTTATAGACATTTTTGGGCACTACAACCCCAAGCATGAAATGTCCATAAACCAAGGGCTCCTAAGTCCCTAAAAGTGTTGTTCTAACCCCTAAAGGAACAAGGTTAACTGATTACAGCTTCTCCCAAAAGTTCTCCATGAAAAACTGCTCAGAACTGGTCAAAACAGGATCATTTTAGCTGCTCCATAGGCAAAGTGCGTTGCGTCTCTCCTAAACACACTGTGTGGGTGCGTTGCATTTCAAAAATCCCTTCTATGGGGTGCAATGGGAGAGAAGTGACAAATGGCAGTGTCATTCCGCGAGGTGGAGAGGCATGGAAACTTCTAGAAACTTCTCCTGTGACACTTGCCTCTCTGAATTCGACCAAGGATGAGTAAGAGATCATCAATCTCCAAGTGGAAGCAAGAACTATCAGAGGGAAGACACTAATCAAATCACAAGCTGACTCATCTCCCTTACAGATATCTATATATGGATCCCTCATCCCAGAGATCCAGAGGCTAGAATTTTGCATATTGTAAGGAATTGCTGTTGGTTTCTTGAGACAACATCAGATTGTTGGGTGATCTAAGCTTTGTATGAGGTGAAGAGGGGCTTCCTTGCTGAGAGGATGATGCTGGGCCAGAACAACTGGTTGTAACTCCCCTTGGCTCTTTGTTGTTTATCAATAAAAGCTATTCAAGTTTTCCTCCATACTCTTGTGTCATTCATGTTTGTTGCATTTGTATGGTCAATTTACATCTGATCCTATATTGTTTATGATTATAGATCCATGTTCTTGTATAGTGCTATGCTACTGTGATCTTACAGGTACTTGATGAAGCTGGGCATGCAAGGAAGCAAGTAGCGAAAAACTATCAAGAGAGAGAGGAATCGAACTAGGAGATTAGCGCAAGACAGAGGTTGGTCTTCTTTGTTCTTCTCTCATCTATACTTCATAAAGGAAAAATGAAAGTAGCTTTACTTTGTTTGTTTCTAAGGTAGCTATCACACCTTAGTGGGATAAGCAGTTTTGTGTAGACACTTTTCCCTATAACACTAAGCTACAATTGAAATGAAAGACGAAGAAGATGGCCTACCTCGTTCTGATGCTATCATGTTCTCCTTTGTTGAAGACCTTGAAACGCCTGCGTCAGGGGCTTGTTCCTACTGTTCACAATGTTTATGCACTTGCACAAGAGATCAAGACATAACAAGGCATGCAAATACAAATAGCATATTCAAAAGTAACCTACTTAATAGATCAAGGAGCGTTAAGCTAAATGATACATGAGCATACACATTTAGGGAAAATGGACCCACAATTTTATATTAATAGAATAAAGGAAGAAGCATACAACCAATCCTTGATGTCAATAGGCTCTCCTTGAATGAATGTCCAAGTCCAAGCTAGGATCTCCAAGCCAAATGAGTAGCATATAGGCACAACCTTAGCATAAGGGTGCAAATAGACAAAGACCAACCATTTGGGAATGGGAGAGGATGAATATATAGGCTGTGAAAGGGAGTTAGGATCTCTCCAAAGATAGGAGTAGGCCCTCATTTCAAGGAGGTAGCTCATAGGGATAAAAATAAGAGGCCAAGTTGGGAGAACTCGACCTCATCTATGCTGAACAACCTCCATCTCACCGCTCTAGAAGATTCTAGATCATGAAGCTTCTCATCCTCTTTGGGAAAACTGCCTTTTTGGGATCATCGTGGGTATACAAGCATACAAAGTGATGGCATCACTGGTCTGGTATACTACAACAGGCGACCATCGCGGGTTTTGGTATCATAAGAGCGATGATTCTAAAATTAGGGTTTTAGAGTTATGTACTTAAGGGGAAGCTCAAGGTATTTTCCAATCAATGTTTCAGGGAGGATCTGAGCTGCATATATGAATTAATACATTTCATGATGGTCATGTTTCAGGCACTTTGGGGCATGTCACAGGGAAGTATGGGAGGTGCGACAGAATACTGTGTAACAATATATCCTTCTATATTGAGAGTTTTAGGGGTGGTAATTCCTTCCAATGCATTACAAGATATGGTCAGATTCATTTCTTCTTTCTTGGGGGTTGGTTCCTGGTGTATATCCTCCTCTTTTGATGTTTTTTGTTCCTTTTCTTCCTCCTCTTCACAATCTATGTAGAATAATTTATTATTAGCACACATGAACTTTAGTGTATTTTATATCCCAACTGTAACAAAACCTCTTTTCTCCTTTTTCCTCCAATTTTTGTGTTGTCAACCTTATAGGTTGTGGAAGACTAGGAACAACAACACTTCCATATTTATAGTTGTGAGCGATAAACTTCCTGGTTGCCATAATTTTGCTTTCAATTTTTATTGCCACCCTAAGTGCCTTCTCCAATGAATTAGGTTTCCAAAGGTGAACCTCATGTTTTATGTTATCTTTTAAAGTCCCTATGAAGAGATAAATCCTATATTCCTTTAGAATATTGATTACCCTAGTATTCAATTTTTGGAAGCCTTCAATGTGCTCTACCATTGAACCCTTTTCTTTGAGATTTATCAATTGGTTAAAGATTGTGTTTCTCTTTGTATCTTCATAATGTGGTATCATTTCCTTTGTAAACATTGACCAGGTGACAAGTGGTTTACGAGAACAAAGCCATCTATACCATACGAACTGATTAGGTTCTAAATATAAAGATGCAATATGTACCGTTTGTGAGGGTTGTACATCCTGTAGATCAAAATATTGCTCCATCTTTAGTATCCATGTTATCGGATCCTTGCCATAAAAATTCATCATATCTATCTTTGGAATGTGGTGTTTCTTAAACCCCACATTGGAGTCTCTAAAACCATAATTCACATTACTTTTGTCCTCATCATGATTTTCATGGATTACCTTGTCATCACTGGGAAGCCTTTCTTGCAACAATTTTGTTAAACCTCCTTTCAAACATTCCAAATTTGATTTCAAACCATCCATTTTAGCTTCCATGCCATCCTTCAAACATTCCATGTCTTCTTTTAAACCATCCATGTCATCTTTAGTTGCTCTTTGTGAGAGCGAAATTTGTTGCACTTGGTCCCGTAATTTTGATATATCATGCCGCAATTATTCCTCTTCATGCATCATAGTAGAGCTTTCTGAGGGATTAATGGGTGTAGAATTATTTCATTTTGGAGGCATCTTAGAACCAAATACTTATATATATGCTTCAGTATTCCATTTGAATCACTTCAAATTGATTTTTCAAACAAAAGTTATGACACAATTTAAAAAATGCACTCCCTTTTGTTTCTTTTTTGGAGATCGATATTGCAATTGTTGTATATTTGTAATTTCAGATTACCAATGTCTAAAATTTGGTCATGTTGTATCCCTATGAATCTTCTTTCCAATTCTGTAAGTCAGAACAATATTGGATTGTTATGTAGAATTCTTCTTGAAGGTGTACGAAAAGAAATGACTTTAGGCTGTGGATGAAAAACAACCCTAACAATAAAAATTACTATTAAACAGTGTAGATCCGCAACAAATGATAGAAATAGAACCTGCCAAAACCCCGATCTATGCGACAAACATAGTTAAACAACAAAATGGAATAGTAAAATAAGCTCAAATAACTCCAATAATCCAATGGAAACCAAATATATAAATAATATATTTTATTAAACAACACCTGTGAAGGGAACAAATAATGTTACTAGCCCCCCTCTATGGGATGGGTTTTTGGCTCTCCTCAATGTCTTCAGATTTTGTAAAGTCTCTCTCCTCTATAATGTGTAAAACCTAGCAAACAAAATGTTTGAGCTCAATGAGAACTCAAATGAAAAAGAAGATGGTGTGCGACAGTGATAATAATTAGCGCTGCAATAGTGAGTGCAACAATGAAAATAATCGAAAGTGAAGAATGAATGAAAAACCCTTCTGTTTATAACAAAATATTAGGCTATCCTCTAATAATGAGCAATAATAAAATATTATTAACCCCATTCTAGAATTAACCATTTGGAATATTTTATTATATTTGGTTTGGAGGGAAAAAGTATTTAAAATTTTATGTAGAAATAATAAATAAATAAATGATTTATTTATCATCTCAAGAAATATGGTTAACGAATAATAAATAAATAATTATTTATTTAATTATTCTTAAGGGATTTGGTCAAACGTGACAAGGAATATTAACTAATTAGTGACTAATTAATTATTCCTAGAGAAAAATAAGATAATTAATGATTTATCTATTTATTTCTCACAATTGGGTCAAATGTGACAAGGAATATTAATTAAACAATGGTTTAATTAATTATTCATAGAATACAATTAAATAAATAGTGATTTATTTAATTATTCTTAATGGGCTTTATTATAAATGACTTAACAAATGTGGTTTACTAAGTAATTTCTCATAGTGAAAGCAATTTTACAATGGTAAAATTGGCCCTACATGGTGTACTTTGATCCATCTAGTAAATTATGGCTAGATGATCAAATTTTTGTGATAATAGATTGTCCCAATGTACGAGTTTTAGGAACAAAATGTATGACCGAAGTACGTTGTAATGACACAATCACTAGACAACAAAGTGGAGTCAAAGAGAGAGGGGGAGAGAGAGAGAGAAAATGGAGCTGAAGCGAAAGAGGGTAGCGATAGAGGGGGTGAGACCAATGCAAGTCTCCTTTTATGTTGTGGTACCAGATCTCAGTGAGGCGGGGGAGGCATACCTATACCCGTCGAGATAACTTAGTACAAAAATAATGATGCGCCCAGAAACATGAAACTGAGAAATAAAATACATGCTGAATGGTACATGACATGCTGGCATAAATGAGCCAGAAAATAATACAATGTGTCCCATATACATAATGTGCCTGGAAAAAACATGAGCCAGGATTGAATACAATAACATCTGAGTACATGAGATATAATGGCCCTTCCCTCAAAAAATGGGTGGGAGGGAGGGTAGAACAACCAAATAAGCCCTGCTGAACAGGAAAGGGCTTTGCAAAACTGAATGGATCATCTGAAGGAGACATGCATGCTATGAATGCTGCAAGCAGCAGGGATAAAACCCATTAAATATGTGGAACTACATCTAAGGTTGTAGCATAATAGGAAGGCATCCAGGTATGTGGGGGGCTATCTGAAGGACCACCCCCTCATGAGGTCTAAAACATCTCACACACACCTGGAAATAACTGGTATAATCTGCTGCATCACTGGACCATCAAGTGTATGAATCACGAACATGAAACAATCAAGTCAAAGGGCAATGATGATTCCCTTTGCTTGATCCAAGGCACCGAACAAGAGTGGAATATGGAACCAAGATACACCACCCTCTAGGCCATTCTTCTGGAATAGATGTGTTGATGTTGACAAAATAGGGCCCGCCATAGGTGAGGCAATGAGGATCCTCAACTAAGGCACGAGGGAAAATAGTAATGTGAATGATGGACTGACACCAGGGAAAATGGAGAAAATGGGATTGCGGGACAAACAAATAAATTCTCTTGTCAGAGCATAAAGTGCATGGTTTACCTGGCAGCAATTGACTCAACTCCGCAGGGAATGGTGGAGAGTATGACTGAAGGCCAAGGTGGGAAACATGGGATGAATGGTATGAAAATATGGATGGAATACCATGACATGATAAAATGGGATGTGAAACAGACTCCATGGATCCAAAGGTGACTCAACATGGATGCTCTGAACATGGGTGACTCGATGATGCTGCCACAAAGAATAAGCCTGGTGGGGACCATGAAGACATAGGAAAATGATGCTTACTCATGATGAAAATGGACACGTGAGACGAAAAACATTAAGGGGACGTGGTCCCCAAAGTACAAGCATCGCATATGAAGAAATTTGATTTTAAGAGGAGACTAAGTGACCCTTCTTGGAAAAATGGCTTCCTAGTGAAATGTCCAATCATAAATGAGATGATGCAACCTACCTAAATGCATGACAGAAATAAATACATGAAAATAAATGGGATATGCTATGGGTAAAATTTCCTGAGGTAGAGTGCATTGTGAGGATTAAGAAGAAGTGGGCCTTCGAAATCCTCTAGAAGATATGCCCCCTTACCCAAGTCCTTACGAATGATGTAAGGTACTAGCCAGAATGATGAGTGAGACAACGATGAAGGATACAATCAACACTGCAACGATAAAGGTCATTGCCTATGAGAAGATAATGAGGGGCCTGGTATTGGATACGTCGTTTATCATCACGAGTAAGATGGGGGGAAAAAATTTGGGTTCGAATTTGGAAGGAAGTACACACGATGGTGCATATTATCCCATGGGTAATCAGGGGTAGCCATGGCTTCCATGATGTTCTGATTGGAAAGGAAGATGAGAGGACTGGAGGAAAGGAGACTACATGGTGTGACGACAGTACCTGGTGCATCATCTTGAGGAATAAGGTTCACATACGCATCATCTAAGGTGGTAGATGATGAGCTAGTAGATGGAAAATTTACCAATGTTCAGACCTGAGTTTCCAATCAAGGAGGTTCAATAGAAGCGTGCACAAAAACCTCATAAAGGTTTTCCTGTGATGAACTTAAGGATGATGACAGGTAAAGGATATGGACTGTGGAGTCCATCATCTCAACATCGGGGGGAGGGATCATGATGGTGGGACTAGAGTCCCCTTGTTTTGGTGTACTAGTGGTACCAAAATCCATAGGTAGAGAAGTGGATGATCCACTACAAGTGGCCTTGGAGTCATGAAGCACTTGGAGGCAATCACAAAATTTGTCGAGACGAGGGAAACAATGGGAATAATGACCATAATGGTTGCACAAGGGTGATTTGTGTGCAACATTTTGAGTTTCTTGGCTGGTACAAATAAGGTAACTTAGACCTCAAGGATGCTTGACTCAGGGAACGTTTCATGAACCAAAGGTTTGAGACGAGGAAGTTCAGGACAATTATTGGTGGCATGCCCAACAAACTCACACAAAGTGCATGGATGTGTTGGATTTAGAACTTTGGGGGCTAGAGGATCTTGGAGAGCCTTGTCCTTAAGTTATTTCCTCTTGGATTCCCCCCCATCCGTATCCTTTCACAACAAGAATGGGTTCTTGTTGAGGTTGCAGTCGAACTGAAGCAGTGACAGGGGTCGTAGGGACCAGTTGAATAAGGGTCAAAGCATGATATGGTTTGAGCCAACTAGGTGAGTGTTTGCTGGGGGATCAATGTACAAGACTGGGATCGCCAAAGTCATATTAGGGAGAGTTAATTAAGACATGATAGGGACACAAAATATTCTAGGAGGAGGAAACAAAAAAGGTATTTGTCCTGCAAGGTAATGTCCCAACGGAACAACTCTTGGATGGTTAAGACTTGGAGTAATAGTTCCTGGTGGGAACAAAGGGGAGCCACCCACAAACGGAGGAGGTCTTGGGGGGGTGGATCCATATGGCTCGATTGAGATGGTAACAATAGGGTGCTAAGGAGTTGGATGTTGACCAGAGGTACCAAACTTCTTTTGAGCATCCCGTGACGCTTGTAACATGAAAACACTCATAGAGATACGCTTAGAGATAGGAGGGGGAGGACCGGGAAAAGAACCTAATAATGAGGAATACTTGTAGACACCGGGTGAAACACCTGTGAGAGGGGTAGAAGACTACTTGTCGGACATCAAGGAGATAATGGACTAAGGGGAGGTCAAGGATGATGGCTCTTAGTACGTCAACTGATCGATAGTGATGATCTTCCCATCATGGAAGAAACACATCTTGCAAAAAACCTTTGACGTGATGGCTGACATGGAATAAGTGTAACTACGACCCAAGAGAATGTTGTAATATGGAGGGGAATCAATAACCTTGATGTCTACATGAACAATATTTCCTGCAAGAGTCATTGGACAATTGCGATACATGCCAAGAGGCTGGTAGGAGTGACCTTCCTAAGCACGCAAAGTGATGGTGGATGGGGCCAACTCGGGTGACTTGAGTTGCTTCCAAATGAAATTGGACATCACGTAGGTGGATGCACCTTCATCAATAATGCATTAGGAGATGACGGAATTACAGACTCTGATTGGTATCTGGAAAGAACAAGATGGAGGTAATGGAGGATGTTATGACGTATCAACAGGAAAGATAATCAAATGATCGTCTGAAGGAGCTACTTCACCTAAAGAAGTTAGTAGAGATTTCTTTTGAGATGGGCATGACCGGAGGACTTCCTACATCGATATGGTAGTCGGGGATTTTTCCAAGTCGTCTGCTATACTATATGTATGGGCAACTCGGTTAGAAGCCACGTTACGATGTAATGGTCCTTTTGGGATCTTAGGTATTGACTCAACTTTAGGTTGAGGTATCTGTAGCAAACCATTTGGTGTCATAAGAGGCTTAATATATGCTTTGGTTTTGGATGCAGTGGCAAACGAATTCGATGGCTTGTCATATTGGTGTGACTGAGTTTGCAAGTTTATCATAGAGGTATTAACTTCATCAGAATTCATCATGAGGATATGGTAGTCACGAGGACCAGAAGGTTGGGGAAGGTGGGATACTTGACCTTCTTGAGGTTGAGCAACAACAAAACCTTGCTGAGGGAAAGGATTTTCAAGCATGACTGGTTGAGATGGAGTAGGATTTTGAGGTGGTTGTTGCATGGGTGGTTGACCTCTAGAAGCTGCTTGGGCTTCCCACATTTGGCGCATCTGGGGTAAGAGGGGAAACTCATCAGTATAATGGGCATGTACACCACAACATGCATAAGGCTTTTTCGTACGAATAACCTTGTTTTTCTTGGGATGGCCACCCTGTTGCTAGTTTTTGGTGTTAGGCTGGTTCCCTTGGGGTTCATTAGGTTGATTACCTTGGTTACCTTAGTTACCCTTGTTACCTTTCCCCTTATTCCTTTTCTTCTAAATTTGGAGATTGGTCACACTCTGCTATGCAAACACTTGACCCTGAGGGTGCAGTGGTTGCTGGGGTTGAGGATGCATGGGAGGATGTGGCACTAATGCCTGAGGGGTTGGAGCACTTGGCGGTGCATAGGTATAAGATGGTGAAGGGGCAAGGCTCTAGTAGAAAGGTTGAGCACTAGTTGGGCCTGACATCTACTGATGTGGTTGGGTAAATTCATAAGAGGTGCTTTGTCCTAAATACATGTTGTAGGCAGAAGGGGCATAAGTGTTGGAGGAACTGGTGCCCCCTACAGATAACCATGACTCTGCTAAGTATATGGCGAAGGATGTGAAATAGCTCCAATGATACCGTCAGTGGCGTGAGATGCCCCCAGTGCATTGGCACCACTAGGATGGGGGAGGTCTGGTATAACGGTATAGACATAACCGGATTGAGCATAAATCAAGTCATATCTCAGAGCAGTCTGGAGAGCCTCTTCCTCTATCTGAGGAAAGTGAGATGCGACATATTTGGCAATAGGCGCTAAAATAGTCCTAAGAAACCAATCGAGGTAGACACGGTCTTCAGAGGGTGGAGCATGACACATTCTCCTCTTTCTATGCCATTCCTGAACATGATCAGAAAGACAGGTGGTAGAGGACTGATAGAATGTGGTTAAGAGCTCCACACCAGTGTCGTATCGGAGAGGTAACTAAAAATATGAAAGGAAGTCATTAGAAAGTGCTGCAAAAGTGGAATAAGAGGCGGTGGGCTAGTCAACATACCACTTTGTAGCATCTCCAGTGAGCGTGCGTTGGAACAACTGAAGGCGAATGGAATCATCGGCGATGGAGTTGGATGAACACCACATATGGAAGGAGAGGACGTGATTGGTGGGGTCCTCTCCAGAATTACCCTCAAACTTGGGAATGTCACAGGGGAGCTTAGTCAGCATAGTTGGCCAACCAACATTGTGGTGTATAGGGTCATTAATCAACTCGCTAAAATACGAGAGGCTTAAACCAGCTATGAAAGGTAGCATGGGAGCTGCCGATATGGTTCTTGATACGATTTCGCTATATGTGACTACCAGGGTAGAAATGAAGCCAACACCAGGTTGGTTTCCTACACCTGCAGTGGGTCCTAACATGATGACAGTATGCAGTGAGGGAGGCTGAGAATCATATGAGGAATCAGATGGACCAGAAGAGGAGTCGGTATGGGGACTATGAACTTGAATCATGTGGGGAGGAGTAATATGCCCAAGCAAAAACTGGGGATGAAGGCCTAAGAGTCTCCATGACAAACTCCTTGTTGGCGCAATCGTTGTAAGACACAAGTGAAACAGAAATGGCGAAGGGAGATTAACAAGATGTTTTTGTCTTTGTGTGGGGAGATAAATTAATTAAGTTAAGTCTTGGCTTGGCGGTGTAAACCAAGCACCCTTCGCTTAAGGTGTGCTTGTGTGTTTATTAATTAAGCCCAGATCGTGTTTGAGAAAAGAAAGAGATTGCTAAAATAAACTAAAATTAAAAACAGAAAATGAACAACAAATCAACTTTCTAAACCCCAACCAAACTGGGTTTGCAAACACTATGTTGATTGGTGGCGAAATCAACTCAAAACACACAAAAAAGGCCAAGATATCTAAGCGTCGGTGGGACTAGGATCAAATGACACTATGCTGCTAGAAAGTGGTGTAACGATGTTGGGATGGGGTCCCTTGGTTTAGTTTGGGGTTAAGATAACCCAATTTTTGGTACAAATTTGTAAATAATGTAAAGTCTCCATGATTTGTGGATGCGGAGCACGTAGGTGAATAAGAGTCAAAGGGGCTTAGCCCCTTGTTTTGGATAAGTTTTGAGTCAGTTTTGAGATTCACCCATGGTCTGTGGACCATGTAATTGTATGAAAAAGACTATAAATAGGTGTCTTAGAGAGTCTAAGGAAGTAGTAGAACTAGAAGGGACTAAGATAGAGAAGAAAGGAAGATACAAGAGAGAAGGGCTCAGAAGGGCTTAGAAGAGGAAAGGCTTTGCAATTGAGTGCACAAAGGCTGTGGGGTGTGGAGCCTAATTATCTTTCTTATTCAGAGGTATTGCCACATTGGACCCCACTTCGTAATGTGGCGGAAACATCACCCATAAAATGTACGTTGTTAGGGGGGTCCATTGGGGGGGGCAAGCAACGAGGATTATTTGAAGCCCCTCCCCCCAGCAGGGGATTGGGGGCAGCGTCCCCGAAGCTAAAAATAGATGTAAAAGTGCCTTGTAAAATGTTGTAGTTTCGTAGTCAATCTGGGCTGTTCATTAGGAGGAGATATGACGGTAGAAGTTATGTTTAATTTAGGGTTTTTTTCCCTAGAAGTAAACCCCTCAGTATATATGAGGGAATTGTATTATGTCTATGGAGATCTGTATTCTGAGTGAGAAAGAGAGAGGAGATTATGTGAGAGCGAAGAGGGAATTATAGCAGATCTGCTGTAGGTTGTATCTCTTCAGTTTGATGGATAATATAAAAGGAAGGATTGGCTGTTTCTTTGTGGACATAGCCAAATTGGGTGAACCACGTATATCTGTGTCTCTTTTGTTTTATGTGTTTCCTGTGTTTATATTTCTGCAATATTTTATGTGTTCCATTGCTACGTAATATAAATTTTCTAACAACTGGTATCAGAGCCGAAGGTCTATTTGGATGATAAACTTGCAGGAGAGAAGGGTTCCTAGTTCGAGTGGGGGCAATGGCGGAAGATGGTAGGTTTAAGGTCGAAAAATTTTACGACCAAAACTACTAGCCATGGAAGATGCAGATGGAAGATTATCTGTATTAGAAATATCTGTACCTACCATTGAGCGGAAAGACAAAGAAGTCAACGAGTATGATAGACATGGAATGGGATATTCTCGACAGAAAGGCACTTGGAACAATATGGTTGTGTCCGGCGGCGTCGGTAGCCTTTAATATTTCAAAGGAAATGACAATAGAGGGTTTAATGTCAGCATTGGCCAAACTATATGAAAAGCCCTCGGCCTCAAATAAGGTATTTATTTAATATGAAGATGTCAAAAGGTGGATTTGTTGCTGATCGTTTAAATGAATTTAATACAGTTACTAGTTTGTTAAGTTCTATAGGGGTAACTTTTGATGATGAAGTTAGGGCTCTGTTCTTTCTATGTTCATTGCCAGAAAGTTGGAATGGTTTAGTTATGACCATTAGTAACTATGTCTCTAGATCTAGTACTTTAAAGTTTGATGATGTTGTTGGTGCAATCCTTAGCGAGGAAATGTGACAAAAAAGCTCTGGTGAGACATCAGGTAATTCTTTGACTATAGAGACTAGGAGAAGAAAAATGGAAAGATGAAAGAGCCCAAGATATCGTAGTAAGTTAGGGAAAAGAAGATCCAAGTCCAGATCGGGCATAGTGTGCTGGAAATGTGGGAAGAAAGGACGCGTGAAGAAAGTCTGCAAGTCTCGGAAGGGAAAAGAAGGATACGTGCAACAAGAAAACAATCATGAAGCGAATGTGACAGGTGATGTGTTGCAAGATGCTTTGATTCTTTGATTAGAAAATATTATTGATGCTTGGGTGGTAGATTCAGGGGCCTCATTCCATGCAACACTTGATAGGAAACATTTTCATGATTATGTTCAAGGAGATTTTGGACAAGTACGATTGGGTGATGATAAACCCTGTAAAATCATTGGAATGGGTACAATTTTCATAAAACAACAGAATAAAAATCAATGGCTATTGAAGGAGGTAAGGCATGCTGCAGATTTGAAGAAAAAAATGATTTCAACAGGGAAGTTGGGAGGTGAAGGTTGTGTGACTGCTTTTACAGATAAAACCTGGAAGGTCACTAAAGGAGCCCTGGTAATAGCAAAAGGAGAAAAGGTTGGTACATTGTATTTATGTAATGGTATTTCTAATTCTGTTAATGCTTTAACCTCTACAGGAGAAGATACAACATTGTGGAATCATAGGCTTGAGCACATGAGTGAGAAGGGGATGCAGATTCTTCACTCAAGAAATTTGTTGCCAGGTTTGAAGCATGTTGATTTAAAATTCTGTGAGAGTTGTGTTATGGAAAACATAAGAGAGTCAGATTCCTCAGAGTTATGAAAGAAAAGAAGAGCGAAAAATGAGAGCTTGTGCATACATATATATGGGGACCTACTCAGGTATCATCTCTCGGTGGCTCTCATTATTATGTTACTTTTATTGATGATGCAACCAGAAAAACCTGGATTTATTGTATTCAAAATAAATTAGATGTATTTGATACTTTCAAGAAATGGAAAGATTTGGTTGAAAATGGGATAGGAAAAAGGTTTAAGTGTCTCATATCAGACAGTGGAGGTGAATATTGCAGCAAATAGTTTGATAGGTATTGTTCATAGAATGGAATTCGTAGAGAGAAGACAGTTCTAGGAACACCACAAGAAAATGATGTGTCATAAAGGATGAAAAGGACAATCATGGAGCGTGCAAGGTGCATGAGATTACATGCAATATTTCCTTTACAATTTTGGGCAGATGCTATAGATACAACTGTTTATCTAATAAATAAATGACCTTCAATTTCCTTGGATGGTGGTATTCCAAAGGAGGCATGGACAGGTAAAAAGGTAAACTACTCACTTTTAAAGACTTTTGGTTGTGAAGCCTTTGTCCACATTAATAAAGAAAATAGAACAAAGCTTGAGGTAAAATCAAAGAAATGTACCTTTATTAAATACGGTGTTAATGATTTTGGTTATCACTTTTATGCTTATGAAAAACACAAAATCATTAGAAGCAAAGATGTCATATTCAACGAAAAGTTTTTGTATAAGGACCAACTACAGGAAAGGAAACAGGAAAAATAAAACAAAGAATACACAGTGCTTGATGAGATCACAAAAAAGTGATGGTGCCTGAAAATCATAATGATCAACAACCAGAATAGCAATAACAACCACAACAAAAAAAGCACCTCAAACACCTGAAAGTGGTGTTAGAAGATCTACCAGGATAAGTAGACCTACTGAATGATACTCTCCTTCATTATATTATGTACTGTTGACAGTTTTTGGTGAACCGGAATGTTATGAAGAAGCAGTGCAGGTAGAAATTAGGAAGAAGTGGGAGCAAGCCATGAAAGAAGAGATGGAGTCCTTAGCACATAACTAGACTTGGGACTTAGTCATGTTGCCTGCAGGTAAAACAACATTGCATAATAAATGGGTTTACAGGTTGAAGGAAGAAGATGGAGGTAGAAAAAGGTATAAAGCTAGAATTGTGGTGAAGGGGTTTGCACAGAAAAAGGGTATAGACTTTGATGAGATATTTTCTCCTGTCCTTAAAATGAATTCAATAAGAACTATTTTAAGTCTAGTAACAGCTAAAGATTTGCATCTTGAGCAGTTAGATGTAAATACAACCTTTCTCCATGGGGATTTGGAGGAAGAGATTTATATGTAGCAACTAGAAGGATATGAGGTAAAAGGGAAGGAAAAACTAGTGTGCAGGTTGAAGAAGAGCTTGTATGGCTTAAAACATGATTCAAGGCAGTGGTATTTAAAATTTGACAGGTCTATGTCTGAACAAGGTTATACTAGATGTCACTATGATCATTGTGTTTATCTCAAAAGGAAAAATGATGGTAGCTATATTATATTATTATTGTATGTAGATTACATGCTTGTTGCAGGTTCTAACATGCAGGAAATAAATGTGCTCGAAAGAAAATTGGAAAACTCATTTGCAATGAAGGATTTGGGTGCTACAAAACAATTCCTTGGTATGAGAATAACTAGAGACAGGAAGAATCGAAAATTAACATTGTCTTAGAGTGAGTACATAGAATGGTGTTGAAAATATTTAATATGCAAAATGCAAAACCAGTTAGTATACCTTTGGCTAGCCATTTCAAACTAAGTAAGGAGGTGTGTCCCAAGACTCAGGAAGAAATGGCTTATATGTCTAAAGTTCCATATGCATCAGCAGTTGGAAGCTTAATGTATGCAATGGTTTGCACAAGGCTTGATATTTTACATGGAGTGGGAGTTCTAAGTAGGTACATGAACAATCCAGGAAAAGAGTGTTGGATGGTGGTGAAGTGGATTCTCAAGTATTTGAGAGGTACCACAAATCAAGCATTATGATTTGGTGGTTCAAACATTGCTTTGTAGGGATATGTTGATGCAGATATGGCAGGTGATAAAGATAACAGGAGGAGCACAACAGGGTATGTGTTTACTATAGGTGGAACAATTGTGAGTTGGGTTTCAAAACTACATAGTGTTGTTGCACTCTCAACAACAGAAGTAGAGTATGTTGCAACTACAGAGGCTAGTAAAGAAATGATTTGGTTACAAAGGCTTCTGGATGAATTGGGTAAGAAGCAGGAGTTAGGCAGGTTATACAGTGAAAGCCAGGGTGCCATACATCTTGCAAAGAAATCTGTATTTCATTCCAAGACTAAAAATATGCAAATCAAGTACCATTTCATATGTTCAGTGCTGGAAGATGGAAAATTGAAGCTGGAAAAGATACACACTAGCCATAATCCTACAGATATGTTAACAAAAGTTGTAACCAGCGAGATACTGAGATTCTGCTCAGTTTCAATTGGTCTTCAAGTATGATGAAGAAGATGAGAAACAACCATGTCCAAAGTGGAGTCATTGTCCAACAAATGAAGCAACATTGGAGTTACTATAATCAGTCTCCAAGTGGGAGATTGTTGGGTGTGGAGCCTGATTATCCTCCTTATTTAGAGGTATCGCCACATTGGACCCCATTTCGTAATGTGGCAGAAACCCTGCCCATAAAATGTACACTTCTAGGGGGGTCTGGGGGGACAACGATGATTATTTGGAGCCCCCCCCGGCGGGGGATTGGGGACAACACCCCCGCAGCTAAAAATAGATGTAAAATTGCCTTGTAAAATGTTGTAATTTCGTAGTCAATCTGGGTTGTTCATTAGGTGGAGATATGACGCTAGATGTTATGTTTAATTTAGGGTTTTTTCCCTTAGAAGTCAACCCCTCACTATATATGAGGGAATTGTATTGTGTCTATGAAGCTTTGTATTCTGAGTGAGAAAGAGAGAGGAGATTGTGTGAGAGCGAAGAGGGAATCATAGCGTATCTACTGTAGGTTGTATCTCTTCAGTTTGATGGATAATATGAAAGGAAGGATTGCCTGTTTCTCCATGGATGTAGCCCAAATTGGGTGAACCACGTATATGTGTGTCTCTCTTGTTTTATGTGTTTATATTTCTGCAATATTTTATGTGTTCCATTGCGATGTAATATATAATTTTCTAACATAGGCCTAGGTAGAAGTCTACAGCTGAGTGCACGGAACCCTGCAACTATGTACGCAGGGCAGTTTTGAGTCTGTAAGCTTGAATTGAAAATCAATAAAGAAAGTTTTCCAAAGAATTCCTGAGTAGTTATGTTTATCTTTGTTAATGTTATATGCTTCTGATGAATGATTTGTTTTCTGAGATATTGATTAAATATTACACGATTCTCTTGAATAAGTCTTAATAGTGTATGCAATGCATGTTTAAGTACTTCCACGAAGACTCTGATGAATTCTCTTACGTTTACTAATACTTATGTAAATCTACGTGAATGCTAATTTAGGACTGCTCTTTGATGCACGTAAGTAGGAAAATTGACTGTTAAAGGTCCACAACAATTGATTGTAGACCTTCGTGAAGGTATGAAGGCTATTTTAACAAAGTTACGACAACGTGCCCCAAGAATCTATCAATCTGCGAGAAGGCAAATCTAAGGTGCTAAAAGACATCACACTACTCTCTGGATGCGAAAACTTGGTTCTTACATCCCCCCATACTGCTTCGGGTGAGACTGCAGCCTGTGCTATGCGGGTTATTTTCGAAAGGGCCAATAGTGTAGGGTTTTGTTGGTTGGCACAACTAACTCTGAACCTGGGTCAGGAACCCCTAAGCCAACAAATGGTCCCATACTAAAACACAGGCCAAGAAGAAGAAAGATAAGTAGCCAGAGAGAGTAGTGGACCTAGAGGTGGAAGCATTCCAGGGAACAGAGGACATTGATGCCTAAGGGGTGGAACCCATGACAAGGCTACCTAGTATATCCCTTTGCGGAAGGGAAAAGAAAAGGTCACGAAGAACCTAGATACCAAGAAATTAATAGTATCCATGCCCCTACTTCTTGAGCAAGTCCCTTTTGAAGGCCCTCGGCTCGCGAGGACCTTGTTGTTAAAAATGGAGGATTGGGACCTCATAGAACACACTAAGTTTCCACATTTTGCGAAGGAAAAATATATGTGAAAGGTGTATTATGAAGAAATAGGTGTTACAACATTGGAGATGAAGGAATGGGTCCTTGGTGTCGAGCAATCAGGGTTTCTCAATTTGCTATTGGTGCCACATTATCAACACACCCCCCATTAATACGATATGTGTGCACCAACTCCTCACACTGGTGCACGATGGATGTTTATGGCTAGGAGAACCTATCCCCATCATGGACATGCTAATTCAGAGAATCACGTGGCTGCCTTACAAAGGTGAAAACCCGACCAAGGAGTTTGGAGGGAAGACTGGGGAGAAAGATCTTGCAAACAAGATGAAGGAGTGTGATCTCCTCAAGAAGTCGCAAGGGCACTCCATTCTTTCTATAAAAGACCAGGCAATTCAATTCATTGCCCATATTTTAGCAGGGAAGGTTATGAGAGTTGTAAAATTATTTATTTTTGATAAGTTAGTATATCAGTCAAAATAATTTTAAAATGTTAAGTTAGGATATGATGCAAAATGAAAGAAATTTAAAATGTTAGGAAAAATTTGATGTTTTATAGGCATCCAAATCAATAAAATGTTAGGTGGTAGTGGCCCTACATAAAGAAGGAAAAGGAAAATAAAATTCTAGGGAAACAAAAAGAAAAGAAAGGATTCATTTCATGCATTCATAAATGCACATGATCCTAGTCTAAATGTGCCACAAGTTAATTATCAAATGATATTTTCATGTGCAGAAGAAAAAGACAAAAGAGTAAAGGTTTACTCTAAGGTTTATATATTAATTTTGGGTATTAATACTATCCCTAAGTTTTAAATCCCATATTACCCCTCTACTCATTCTTCCCTTCACTTTCATATCCCTAAGTCATTACACCCCCTCATACATTATAAATAATCCATATTATGCAGTTATTAATCTTCCCGACCCCACCGAACAATCCCGTCACAGACCCGCATGCAATTTCGGCCCTACCTCACCATTCGTGCTTTACCGTTGGGGGGGGGGTTTGAAATGGGCAGTATATCAAACCTCATCCATCCCTTGTGTCAGCTTCACAAAATTTCGGATCCCCCTTGACTGAAACCACTAACTGCTCACCACCCCCTTCGAAAAGCTGATTCTATTGCTCCCAATACTGCTTACCTATCCGTTGCATTTCTTTGATTCACTCTCTGCCACCTCATCCATCCATTAAACTCCATCAAATCACATTCATTCCCTCATAATTAGACCGTTAAGATTTGAATTGGATTAACTGTTAATTCAACGGACCTGCGCCACCAACAGAAACCAAAATTTCTATATAAACCTCCTTCGCATTTGTGAACAGGTAATTGAATTCTTATTTTATTAATGTTAACTGATTTGATTACAGGTTTCTCACCAAATCCCAATATTGTCAACTCGCCAACGACATTCTCTGTCCGATCATTTCTAGATTATTCCTTCTGTTCCGTCTTCGAAGTCTGACTTATGTCTATGAATTGTCTCCTCCCAATCCATTTTTCACTCCTGCTCTTAGCCATAGCAAAAATGCCTCCAAAGGGAAAAGGACCAGAGGAAATTGTCAATCCTCTGATCCATCCTCATATAGACCTTCATCGCATTCCTATGGCTGACCGAGATTCCAAAATCCACGAGACACTCTGTGAACTTGACCTCTTCGAGATGTACTGCTGGCTTGAAGACAAGTATATAGATAAATTAGATGATATCCAGCTGTGGGAATCAAATTTACCTCACTACATCTTTCCTCGTACCCACAACACCCCATATTTTATTAGAAAATGTCATGCATCCTATTTTCCAAGCCAAAGGGCCATAGTCACTCCCACTGGAGAAATTTTGTTTACCATAACCCCTCAGGCCATTGATCAGATGATGCAAGCCCCCTCAATAGAGAATGCTACCCCATTTTCCTATGAAGCACTGATTGAACTATACCAGAAACTAGACTTTGCCAAGAGAGCCCAAACTCTTGAGTTGTTTTTGACACAAGATGCTTCATTACCAAAGAAAAATCCTCCTTATCCCTCCTCCATATTCCCTGAGAGAGCCAAGCAGATTATCACTGTTGTTTCCTACCTCCTTGGCTACTACTTTGATCAATGGGTAGATGAGGCCATTATAGGATTTTTTTCCATCTTCTCTGCTGATTCTAAGCCCTCCATTGTGTTTAATTTCAGCCATTTTCTTGCAGAGTCCATTCATCAGCAACTTGTTAAATTTCCAACTGAGGAGGTATTCAAATATGCCTCTATATTGGTGTACATGTTTCTATACTTTTAGGGGGACAACATTAACATTGCTTTTCAAAAACTAGATGAAAAAGGCAACCAACAACCAATCATCTTTTGGACTACTCTAGTCATGAAATAGCAGAAAAAGTACACTTATAAAAAATTTACAGAGATGTTTGTTCACCCAGCAATAGGTCTCATGAACAACATAATAGAACTGAGGATTAGTGAAGAAATCAAAAGGGTGTTGCAGCTGTCAGATCAAGTTCAGATAGGGGACTAGTACCTTTATGAAAATTATACAGAAATAAGAATATTTGGATGCGAGATCCCACCTTACAAATTGCCAAAATTCCTCCCAATGAGGATTTTTTTCCTTGGAGTACATAAGGAAGATGATCAACATGGATAAAATCCTCTTTGTTGCTTCCAAGAAGAAATCCCAGTTTAAAATGAAAACACAAGTTGACCCTTTCATTTGCAACAACAGGGTAGCAACAGAAGAGGTAGATAAGCTCTTGAGGGAAATGCAGTCCAACCTCAGTTTTACCTAGTCCTATGATCCATTAGGGATCATTTCTAGATTAAGGGTAGAAACCAAGTCTACTCCTTATTTCCACACAGCCAGGCCATAAATAGAAAAGTACAAGAATCAGTTAGAGTGGGTTGAGAACATCTTACTGGAGTCAAAATAACAATAGATATCATCATCTACAATGCATACTCCTACCATGCAGGAGAAGACAACCAAGAGGAGTAGAGAGGAAGAGTCCCCTTTAGGGACTGGCATCTTTAGTGAAGGGATTAAAATAATGTACAGAAAGAAGGCCAATCTTGTTGGGTGTGGAGCCTGATTATCTTCTGTATTCAAAGGTTTCAGCCAGATGTATACCCCAGGAAGACTGTACACCCCTCCATGTAGGGGGGTGCAAGGGAGGACTTGTCCCCCCCGCAGGGTTCCGGGGGGATAATCCCCCCCAGCTGGGGGGTCCAACGGCCAGCGGTCCCCTGGCGGGGGTTCGGGGGCAACGCCCCCGAAGCTAAAAATAGATGTAAAATTGCCTTGTAAAAGTCTAGTAATTTCTAGTCAATCTGGGCTGTTCATTAGGCGGATGATCTAACAATAGAAGTTATGCTTAGTTTAGGGTTTTTTTGCCCTAGAAAGTAACCCCTCACTATATATGAGGGAATTGTATTGTGTCTATGTATATTTGTATTCTGAGTGAGGAAGAGAGAGGAGATTAAGAGCGAAGAGGGTGTTACGACAGATCTGCTGTAGGTTGTATCTATTTAGTTTGCTGGATAATATAATAAAAGAAGGATTGGCTGTTTCTCCATGGACGTAGCCCAAACTGGGTGAACCACGTATATCTGTGTCTCTCTTGTTTTATGTGTTTTCTGTGTTTATATTTCTGCAATATTTTATGTGTTCCATTGCTCCGTAATATATAATTTTCTAACAACTGGTATCAGAGTCGAAGGTCTATTTGGCTGATAAACTCACAGGAGAGAAGGGTTGTTGGTTCGAATGGGAGCAATGGCAGAAGATGGTAGGTTTAGGTTAAAAAATTTCAATGGCCAAAACTACCAGCTGTGGAAGATGCAGATGGAAGATTATCTGTATAAGAGAGATTTGTACCTACCATTGAGCAGAAAGACAAAGAAGCCGACGAGTATGACAGACATAGAATGGGATATTCTGGACAGAAAGGCACTTGGAACAATACGGCTGTGCCTAGCGGTGTCGATAGCGTTTAATATTTCAAAGGAAATGACAACACAGGGTTTAATGTCGGCATTAGCCAAACTATATGAAAAACCCTCAGCCTCAAATAAGATATTTCTTATGAAGCGTTTATTTAATATGAAGATGTCAGAAGGTGGATCTATTGCTGATCATTTAAATGATTTTAATACAGTTACAAGTCAGTTAAGTTCTCTAGGGGTAAATTTTGATGATGAAGTTAGGGCTCTGTTATTTCTGTGCTCATTGCTAAAAAGTTGGAATGGTTTAGTTATGGCCATTAGTAACTCTGTCTCTGGATCTAGTAATTTAAAGTTTGATGATGTTGTCGGTGCAATCCTTAGCGAGGAAATGCGATAGAAAAGCTCCGGTGAGACATCAGGTAATGCTTTGACTGCAGAGACTAGGGGAAGGAAAATGGAAAGAGGAAAGAGCCCAGGATATTGCAGTAAGTCAAGAAAAGGTAGATCCAAGTCCAGATCGGGGATAGTGTGTTGGAAATGCGGGAAGAAAGGACACCTGAAGAAAGACTGCAAGTCTCAGAAGGGAAAAGAAGGAGATGCGCAACAAGAAACTAATCATGAAGCGAATGTAATAGGTGATGTGTTGCAAGATTCTTTGATTCTTTCATTAGAAAATATTATTGATGCCTGGGTGATAGATTCAGGGGCCTCATTCCATGCTACACCTGATAGGAAACATTTTCAGGATTATGTTTAAGGAGATTTTGGACAGGTTTGATTGGGTAATGATAAACCCTGTAAAATCGTTGGAATGGGTACAGTTTTCATGAAACAAAAATGGAAATCAGTGGCTATTGAAGAAGGTAAGGCATGTTCCAGATCTGAAGAAAAATCTAATTTCAATAGGGCAGTTGGGAGGTGAAGGTTGCGTAACTACTTTCACAGATAAAACCTGGAAGGTCACTAAAGGATCCCTGGTAATAGTGAAAGGAGAAAAGGTTGGTACATAGTATATATGCAATGGTATTTCTAATTTTGTTAATGCTTTAATCTCTACAGGAGAAGATATGGCATTGTGGCATCATAGGCTTGGGAACATGAGTGAGAAGGGGATGCAGATTCTTCACTCAAGAAATTTTTTGCCAGGTTTGAAGCATGTTGATTTAAAATTCTGTGAGAATTGTGTTTATGGAAAACAGAAGTGAGTCAGATTCCTTAGAGTTGGGAAAGAAAAGAAGAGTGAAAAATTAGAGCTTGTGCATACTGATGTATGGGGACCTGCTCAGGTATCATCTCTTGGTGGCTCTCGTTATTATGTTACTTTTATTGATGATGCAACCAGAAAAACTTGGATTTATTGTATTCGAAATAAATATGATGTATTTGATACTTTCAAGAAATGGAAAGATTTGGTTGAAAATGAGACAGGAAAGAGATTGAAGTGTCTCAAATCAGATAATGGATGTGAATATTGCAGAAAAGAGTTTGAAAGGTATTGTTCAGAAAATGGAATTCGCAGAGAAAATACTGTTCCAGGAACACCACAAGAAAATGGTGTGTCAGAAAGGATGAACAGGACAATCATGGAGCGTGCAAGGTGCATGAGATTGCATGCAAGATTGTCTTTACAATTTTGGGTAGATGCTGTAGATACTATTGTTTATCTCATAAACAGAGGGCCTTCAAGTTCCTTGGATGGTGGTATTCCAGAGGAGGCATGGACAGGTAAAAAGGTAAACTACTCATTTTTAAAGACTTTTGGTTGTGAAGCCTTTGTCCACATTAATAAAGAATATAGAACAAAGCTTGAGGCAAAATCAAAGAAATGTACCTTTATTGGATATGGTGTTAATGATTTTGGTTATCGCTTATATGATTATGAAAATCACAAAATCATTAGGAGCAGAGATGTAATATTCAATGAAAAGGTCTTGTATAAGAATTAGTTGCAGGAAAAGAAACAAGAAAAAGAAAACAGAGAATACACAGTGCTTGCTGAGATCACAGGAAAAGTGATGGTGCCTTAAAATCATAATGATCAATAGCTAGAACAACAACCACAACAACAACAAGCACCTCAAACACCAGAAAGTGGTGTTAGAAGATCTACCAGGATAAGTAGATCCCCTGAACGATACTCTCCTTCATTATATTATGTATTGTTGACTGATTCTGGTGAACCAAAATGGTATGAAGAAGCAGTGCAGGTAGAAACCAAGAAGAAGTGGGAGCAAGCCATGAAAGAAGAGATGGACTCCTTAGCACGTAACCAGACTTGGGACTTAGTCAGGTTGCCTGTAGGTAAAACAACATTGCAGAATAAATGGGTTTACAGGTTGAAGGAAGAAGATGGAGGAAAACAGAGATACAAAGCTAGACTTGTAGTGAAGGGGTTTGCACAGAAGAAAGGTATTGATTTTGATGAAATATTTTCTCCTGTTGTTAAAATGACTTCAATCAGAACTATTTTAAGTCTAGTAGCAGCTAAAGATTTGCATCTTGAGTAGTTAGATGTAAAGACAACCTTTCTCCATGGGGATTTGGAGGAAGAGATATATGTGCAGCAACCACAAGGATATGAGGTAAAAGGAAAGGAGAAACTAGTGTGCAGGTTGAAGAAGAGCTTGTATGGCTTAAAACAGGCTCCAAGGCAGTGGTATCTAAAATTTGACAGGTTTATGTCTGAACAAGGTTATACTAGATGTCATTCTGATCATTGTGTTTATCTCAAAAGGCAAAATGATGGCAACTATATTATATTGTTATTGTATGTAGATGACATGATTGTTGCAGGTTCTAACATGCAGGAAATAAATGTGCTCAAAAGGAAATTGGAAAACTCATTTGCAATGAAGGATTTGGGTGCTGCGAAACAAATCCTTGGTATGAGAATAACTAGAGATAGGAAGAATCTCAAATTAACATTGTCTCAAAGTGAGTACATAGAAAAGGCGTTGAAAAGGTTTAATATGTAGAATGCAAAACCAACTAGTATACCTTTGGCTAGCCATTTCAAATTAAGTAAGTAGGCGTGTCCCAAGACTCAGGAAGAAATGGCTCATATGTCTAAAGTGCCATATGCATCAACATTTGGAAGCTTAATTTATGCAATGGTCTACACAAGGCCTGATATTGCACATGCGGTGGGAGTTGTAAGCAGGTACATGAAAAATCCAGGAAAAGAACATTGGATAGCAGTGAAGTGGATTCTAAGGTATTTGAGAGGTACCACAAATCAAGCATTATGCTTTGGTGGTTCAAACATTGCTCTATAGGGATATGTTGATGCAGATATGGCAGGTGATAGAGATAATAGGAGGAGCACAACATGGTATGTGTTTACTGTAGGTGGAACAACTGTCAGTTGGGTTTAAAAAATCCAAAGTGTTGTTGCACTTTCAAAAACAGAAGCAGAGTATGTTGCTGCTACAGAGGCTAGTAAAGAAATGATTTGGTTACAAAGGTTTCTGGATGAATTGGGCAAGATGCAGGAGTTGGGAAGGTTATACAGTGATAGCCAGAGTGCCATACATCTTGCAAAGAACTCTGCATTTCATTCCAAGACTAAACGTATACAGCTCAAGTACCATTTCATACGGTCAACATTGGAAGATGGAGAGTTGAAGCTGGAAAAGATACACACTAGTCAGAATCCTGCAGATATGTTAACAAAAGTTGTAACCGGGGAGAAACTGAGAATTTGCTTAGTTTCAATTGGTCTTCAAGTATGATGAAGAAGATGGGAAACAACCAAGTCCAAAGTGGAGTTATTGTCTAGCAAAAGAAGTAGCAGTGGAGTTTCTATAATCAGTCTCCAAGTGGGAGATTGTTGGGTGTGGAGTCTGATTATCTTCTGTATTCAAAGGTATCAGTTGGATGTATACCCCAGGAAGACTGTACACCCCTCCATGCAGGGGGTTGCGGGGGCAGCGCCCCCGAAGCTAAAAATAGATGTAAAATTGCCTTGTAAAAGTCTAGTAATTTCTAGTCAATCTAGGCCGTTCATTAGGCGGATGATCTGACGGTAGAAGTTATGTTTAGTTTAGGGGTTTTTTTGCCCTAGAAGGCAACCTCTCACTATATATGAGGGAATTGTGTTGCGTTTATGTGTATCTGTATTCTGAGTGAGGAAGAGAGAGGAGATTGAGAGCGAAGAGGGTGTTACAGCGGATATGCTGTAGGTTGTATCTCTTTAGTTTGCCGGATAATATAATAAAAGAAGGACTGGCTGTTCTCCGTGGATGTAGCCCAAACTGGGTGAACCATGTATATCTGTGTCTCTCTTGTTTTATGCATTTTCTGTGTTTATATTTCTACAATATTTTATGTGTTCCATTGCTCCGGAATATATAATTTTCTAACAAATATTAGTTCCAGACTAAGCCTTAGCCAAGATTCAGAGCAACGTACCATTATCACCACTAATGAGCCCCTTGTTTCCTCATTAGTGGGTGATCAGTCCACACATTCTCCTACCACTTCCACAACTTCACAAGAGTAGCAAAAAATAATGCAGATAGGTACATCTACTTCAGGTGACTCAAAGAAAAGCATAATGGACATCTTCAAGGAGATAAAAGTCATAAATGAAGCCTTGAAGATTAACACTTACAACCAGTTCTGGAAACAAACTTCTGGTACCCAAAGCAGATTGTTTTCAGCCTTTGACTCAGAATACGGGAAAATGCAAATGGAATTCCTTGAAGCACAAATTCCCCAGCCCAAGAGAGCATCAGACTACAAAAAGAAAACTTTTGAGTTTGATGTAAAGGATATGCATCCCATTGACCAAATGGAGATGCATAAGTAGACTAGGGAAATGATTTTCTTTACTGTCACTAAGATTTACACGACTTTGTCCAAATTACAGGTTACATTAGCAAATGTCAAGTCACAGCTAAACATAGAGAAGGTATTGCACTTGCCAAAGACACCGGGATTAAAACCCTGGATGATTTGGTAATCAAACTGGGTTATGATCCTACAAAAATCAATGTTGCAGAGGAACTTGTCAAGAAGAAGAATTTGGATATAGCAGCATTCAAGAAACAGTTAAAATTTCCAGCTACTGAAGATCCTCTAGCTAGGGATATTACAGAGACAGAGACTCAAAAAGAATATATGATGAAGCTCATCAAGGAGCATACAACACAACTCAAGCAAATGGAGACAGAGATGGAGAAGCTAATTAAGGAAAAGGAAAAAGCTGCTAAAAGGACTGCCCCCTTGGAAGCACTCCCTATCACAATCATTCCTACAGCTATACTAGTTACAACAAGTATAGGACATGCTGCAGACCAGTTGGCCAATGCAGTCCAAAATATGTCTCTTCAGATTGAGGAAATTAAGATTTTGCACGATCAAGTGAAACTTGTAGAGGGTCATCGCCAGAAATATAGGATTTTTCATGCAGCAGAGCTTCAGAGAGCTCAAAATTAGATAAAAGTATGGAAGAATTCAGCAGCTGAGTCTTCTATTAGCCACACTCTGGGTAATGTCAAGGAAATCATACGGAACAACATTATTGAGGAGATAGATGAAATCTGTTCATGTATCCAGATTATTTTTGAGCAGAAGGAGTTGATGGAAAAGGCAAAGCAGACCATTTCTAATATAAATGCTCAACTGGGAGAGATGCCTGCTACAACCAACAACATTATAAAGTTCCTCAACTCCAAGAATAGGTATGAACTGGATGATCTAGGAGTGGATGACAAGACTGAAACCATCCTGGAGGTGAAGAAAGTTCTGACCAAGAAGAAATTAGTTGTACAGTTGACAGAGAAGTGTCACACTCTTGAAGTGGCAGTAAACAATTTTTTCACAAGGATTTATGCATTGAACAATAAGGGTATGCTTTCACTGTTTGTAATCAATGATAAATTAATGACCAGGGAAGACTACATGAAGAAGCTTCAGGATATTTCTAGGGATACAGCCAAGTCCTCCAACATCAAAGGTACCATGATAAGCAAGGTGTTTTACGAAGCCATCAACAACATATGTTTTATTCAACAAGATAAAACATATTTTCACTGTAAAACCCACTTTTGCCTAGTATACTGAGGTAGATGAAATCTGCCGTAAGGTAACCAAGATAGAAATCCTAGATGAAGAACGATGGGAAAAGCTGCGTGAACTTCAAGATTAGAGGATAGGTCAGCTTCACTAGCACAACACCCAAATAGTGGCCATTCAGCAACAACTTTCCTTCAAAACAAGGTCAGATGTTTAGATTCATTCTTTTTGATTGAATTACTTTTGTTTCCGTTAGTTTTAGGTAATAATAGAATGTCGTGTCTTTTTGGAATTTATTGTAATATTTTGTAATTTTGTTTAAATACTTCAATCTGTCGAAGTATTGAGGGTTGCACCCTTGAACTAGTTATCACACAAATTTGTACTAGGTTGGAGCATTTTTGATATAATAAAAGATTCTGGATTTACTTCATATGGCTTGTCTCTCAGTGAGTTGTTTTCATCATGTTTTTCATTATGTATTCTTCATATAATTCAATTCTTTTACAGTCATCCAATTGAAAATTTAATTGAATCTCAGTTTCATTTTGAATCCACTGTGAAGTTGCATTTAAATAAGAGATTAATTTACAAGACTATCTGTTATTGTAAATTCCTCTTTGAACTTAAATTGCACTAGATTTTTGTAATAGTTTTATTATATTCTGTTGATCTAGGAAACACTGTTTTCTTGATTTTTTCTTATAAATGGTTAAATATTCAGCCTGGAATTAAATCAATTATACTTCTCTATATTCTACTTATCCATCCCACTTAAATCAAAATAACCATATGTATTTAAAGAACAACCTTTTGTTTTATTAAGGATCTTTCTAAGTTTAAAGCACTTGTTTTTAAACAATTCACTGGTCATCCAAACCATTAAAATCAACAAAACATTTTAGATGCTTTGGCATAGCCAATTGACCTTAGGTTATCTCAAAGGACAACATTAGACTGGTGCCATTGCTGGGGAGCAAAGAACTAAAAGTTAAATTTTCCCTGGGGCAACAATTTTCCCTTTCCTTTATGGTGAATAAAGGATGAGGTTATAGGTCAAAATATTTCACCTGGCGATTCCACTGGTCCAAGCTAGGTCCCTATAAGCATACTAGCTCACATTCTGATTATGAGATTTTTAACCCTCTAACAGACCTAGAAAGACTCATCAGGGGAGCCTCTTCAAGGAGAAGACGTAGAACACCTTCTTCTTCTTTAGCTTAGAACACCTTCTTCTTCTTTAGCTTTACACCATGAAGACATTCCATATGTAGATCTGTTTTCGTTTATACCAACCCATACTGATTGGACTGAACTACCTCCTATGGTTTCTAATCTTATTTCCAGAGGAGTAAACCTTCCATCAACATTTTTAATACAGTCACTTGAATCATATCAAGTTCCATCCATTCCTATTAAATCACCTTCAACTGAGGAAGAATTGGGTTTTCATTTACCTAAATTCAAACCTCATGATTTCATTACTCCAACTCCTTATTCTATTCCATCATCCTCAACTAATCTTGAAGAGACATTTTCTATCTATTCAAATCCTTTGTTTGAAAATAAGAAAGCCTTCCCACCAGGAGTTCAAAAATTGGTTATGAAAACCCCTTTCAAATCCTTAAAGAGGTCTCATCCCTCTCCTCCACATATTAATACACCTACTGACTCATCTTCATCTTCATCATATTCCTCTTCCTCATCAACATCCACTTAGACACCCCATACTCCTCCTATTATTATGGCTTTTCGACCCATTATGCAAGCTAGGTATGTGTTGAACCTCAAAATTACCCTCTCCTTGACATTTTTTCTCACCTTTTTTCCCTCAATTTCTCATAATATTACATATCTAATCAATGATAAATGCTAGGTTTTGTCTTAAGGAAAGCATTAAAATGATTTCCATATTATATTTTCATGTTCTTGCTATTTGAATAGATTTTTTCAAATTAGCTACAGAACGCAGCGTATTCTGCAGCTAACTGTGGATTTCGTAGCTACTCTCATGGTTTGGCAGGTTCCAAGTGTCAAATGAAGATTTGGGCCACATGGGCATTTCTAGAATCATCTCCACATGGATTCTATCCTATTCACTCAGTCCGGATAGACGGAAAAGGAAGCCTAAATTCATGGTCAAATATGGAGTCAAAGTACGTTATCCAAAAGCAGTAGGACTCTTGATTTGCTCTTTCGTAGCTAATCAAGAGTCTAACAGTTCTGTTGTAAATCTAATTCGAATTAACCACCTGTAGCTAATCAAAAGTTTAAACAGTCTTATTGCAATTCGAATTAGCCACCTGTAGCAAGTTTATCTCATAAACAATCATGTTACATTTAATTCGAATTAGCCACCTGTAGCACGTTTATCTCATAAACAGTCATGTTACATTTAATTCAAATTAGCCACCTGTAGCAAGTTTATCTCATAGACAATTATGTTATTTTCCTTTAAATATCGGTTGCATGTAACGAGAGAAGTTAGAAGGAATTACGTTAAGTTCAGGCTTTTTGCTGATACTCTGTATTCAGACTTGATTTTTTTCATAATACAAACTTCGTGTTGCCAATGATAATTTAAAGTGCATCCTTAACTAGCTAGCATTCCAGCCACATCAGTTGCAGAGGGCCCTTGCACTGAAGGAGGTTTTTCATTTGTTGTTTTTAGTTCAATTTCCATTACTCTGTTTTCAACAAATCTATTTTCTAAATTAAGATGATATTTCATTTCAGATTTTAATCAATAACATAATGATAAATCACAACTATGCAACCTTGTTCTTCTAAGATATCTTGTGGAGAAAAATGGCTCTGTTTCCAAACTGAATTAAGATTGAAGTAATAAGAATACACAGTTGCTTAGTTTTCTTAATGTTTTGTCATTCATTTTCTTAGAAGAGAATTTCCAATTAACTGTGTTAATGGATGTTTTCAAAATCCATTTCAAGATGATGATGATCCTAAACTAAATGGTTAAATGTCTAATTCATACAGTGATTGAATTTACTTAGTACATTATTATTTTCCTAGGAATTTAGGAACTAAGGTATAATTGATTTCTTGGACAACACTTCAAGAGGGTAATGCTTCACATTTGAATGTTGGAGAAAGTAAAAAAAATACATTAGTTGTTTACAATTAGTTTTACATTACCTTTTTGCTTTCAGATCCTCACTTAGCTGCATTACTGATATTCCCAATAATCATTTCAAGGAGATTGATTTAATCATATTCCAAAATTGAATGGTTGAATGTTTAATGAATGCAATTACTGAGTTATCTTCTGCATCAATTTCATTCTTGGTTTTAAGAATTAGATGCATGGATCAGGACTAATGATAAGATAAGATAGATGCTTTGTTTTTTTATTAGGTTCTAACTAGCCAACAATTCTTGGACCATTTTTAGGAAATTATATTAACTTAGGAACATTTCCTTTCTTTTAAAATTCATTAGATTCACTTAAATTTTCTCATAGTTTCAGGTTGTACATTCTTAGACATCAAAGAATAGAAAGCCCCCAAAAACAACATAAAATACAAAACAACACAGTAAGAAAAAGGTTAACTAAGCACATATAGTGCACCACACTTCATCATCTTACAAATCCCGGTTGATAATTTATGCAAGCAATTTAGGACACTAAATTGACTAAACATTTTGGTGCCGTTGCTGGGAAGTGTAATTAGGCAACCTCATCTCTTATATCTAAAAAATGATATGCGTAGAGAAAGAGACTCTAGGGGAGATACACCTCCATCTCAAACTCATATTCCACATTTCACTATCCATAGTCTTCCTGAAGTTCTAAGGTCAGAAATCCAATTAAGAGGATCTCCTACTTCATCTACTGAGGCAGTCCTAGAGGAAGAAAAACTTGGATCTCCAATAGAAGGAGTAGCCTTTTTCACCTCTACATGGGAACATATTTTAAATGAAGAATTAGAAATTCCTAGAGGAGATGGAGAAGTAGAACATTTCTTCCACATACCATTGATAGAGGAACCAAAGGAAGAGAAATTAACCTTGCAGGTTGAATCTTATATTAACCCTGAAGAACCTATAATGGTAGGAAGAGAAGAAGAAGGAGAGGGAGTTCTGAATGGAGAATTTACACTATTTGGGGGAGGAAGAGGTAGAGGAAATAATGGAGAAGGTAGAGGAAATGATGGAGAAGGTAGAGGAAATAGGGAAGTTGATAATTCTTTTGGATTCCCTATAATTGATGGAGAAACATATGCCACAAGGAAAAATATCTCACCTTCTGTCCTCTCAAATTTTCATGGATTAAAAAATGAAGATCTTGAAACCTTTTTATTTGAATTTTAAGTCTTGTGTAGAACTTATGATTACTTACAAGACTCTTAAAAAATCAAATTGTTTCCTTCAACATTGAAAGGAGCTGCTTTAAAATGGTTCATGGGATTGGTCAGTCAGTCTATTAGAACATGGAATGACATGAAGAAAGCATTTTTAGACAGGTATTTGAATTATTGCATGCCTATCAATCACAAAGATGAAGTGTTTAAAATGATGCAAAGAGAGGATGAAAATTTGGAGGATTTAATTAAAAGATTCTCTCAATACTATCAAAATCCTCCATCATATCCAAACTATCCTCCCCAAAAAATTTCTCAACAAAATCAACAGCCCCAACTTCAAAACCAAAATCCTCAACTTTCACTGCCATTCCCACAGAGACCAAATCAGTGACCTGCCCAACCATTACCAAACCCCAACAATAAAAATCCTCAGAATACCTATATGGTGGAAGGAAAACAATTCCCAGCTTATATGATCACTCCTCTAGATCTCAACGATGTCCATCTGGATCTAGTAGGATATTAGAAAAGAAAAACCTTATGTAGTTATTCAAGAAAAAGACAATTCTAAGGAAGATTCTCTACAGCCAAATAAAAGTTTTGAAGGAACATCTCTTCAAAACCAGAATACTAAAAATGAAAAACAGATTAACCAATAATCTCAACTCCTATCATAGAGAAACCACCAATATCTACTTCTACACCTCCTTTTCCTGAAAGATTACAAGTTGATAGAGGGGTAGAAAAGCATATTATGTTGCCTAATTATGGTTTTCTAGATGAATTGACAAATGTCTATATCAAAATCCCTTTTTTAAAAGCCATTAAGGAGATTCCAATTCTAGCTAAAGCAATAAAGGAGTTGAGCATGAAGAAACCAGGAAGAAAAACAAAAGCAATACAAAGAATTCAACTAGCAGGAAAAATAGCAGACATAATGATGGGGAAAATTGCCATACAAAAATATGTAGATCCAGGAAGTCCAGTTGTAAAAATACATATCAATGGAGTCAAAATTCTGAATACATTGATTGATTTAGGAGTAGCAATAAACATCATGAGAAAACAAACCATGGAACAACTCAAGCTTCCTAATCTTCTTTATACACCTACATTACTGCAATTGGCAGATAGATCTGTAATCAAACTAGATGGTGTGTTAGAAGATATTTCAGTGTCCTTAGACTCTTGGGAGTACCCTATTGATTTTATGATCTTAACCCCTAAGAACAATCTAGGAGGACATCCACTTATATTAGGAAGACCTTGGTTGGCTATAGCTGATGCTTTCATTAGCTATAGATTTGGTGATATGTATATCTCTGATGGTAACTCAACTAAGAAATTCACTCTATATCCTCTAGCAAGAACAATCATAGAGATAGATGACAAAGAATGGATTGATGATGAAAATGATATTCAACCTCTCTTTACTATTTCAACCATTAGTGAAGATAGTCAAATCTTAAATATAATGGAAAATTTTGAATCATCACCAGAATATGAACATGATAAATTTCAAGAAAAATCCAATATTGAATATTTGTCATCTAGGTAGATGTCTCTTTATTCTATGGAAGAATTTGGTAGCTCTACAGTTGAAATCTTTCCAGGGAAAACATTGAACATAAACAATAACTTGGAAAAATTACAACATGAAAAGTTAATCAAAATATTACAACAATATTCTTCTGCATATGCATGGGAATACACTGACATGAAAAGAATTAGTCCTAAGACTTGTATACATCACATCTAGATTGAGGAAAATTGTAAACCTATTAGACAACCTCAAAGAAGGATGAATCCAAATCTTAGGGAAATTGTGAAAGAGGAGTTGCAAAAATTGCTAAATGTAAACTTCATTTACCCAATTTCAGACAGCTAGTGGGTTTCTCCTCTAGTGATTGTGCCTAAAAATAATGGTAAATGGAGGGTATGTATTGATTATCGAGAATTGAATAAAGCTACCCTAAAAGATCATTTTCCTTTTCCCTTTATAGATCAAGTGTTAGATACATTAGCAGGTAAGAAGTATTTCTCATTTTTGGATGGTTTTAGTGGTTACAATCAAATTCAGGTAGCACCTGAAGATCAAGATAAAACCACATTCACCTGTCCATGGGGAACTTATGCCTACTGAGTACTTCCTTTTGGATTGTGCAATGCACCTGTAACATTCCAAAGCAGTACTAGGAATTTTTTTTGATCTAATACATGATTATGTAGAGGTGTATATGGATGACTTTACAGTTTAAGGGAATACATTTGAAGAAGCTTTAGACAATTTGGAAAAAGTTCATAAAATATGTAAAGAATCAAACCTTTCACTAAGCCATGAAAAATGTTTTATGATGTTTACAAAAGGCATTATTTTAGGACATAACATTTCAGGAGATGGAATTAAATTTGATAAATCTAAAGTTGAAGTCATCTCTAAACTATCAATTCCAAGTTGTCAAAATGATGTTAGAAGTTTTCTAGGATTCACAGGATACTATAGAAGGTTTATAGAAACTTTCACTAAACTAGCATCCCCACTCTTCAAATTACTCACCAAAGATTGTGAATTAAATTGGAATCTTGATTGCCAGTTGGCATTTGAGACTTTAAAAGCAAAAATTTCTGAAGCACCCATCTTAAGAGGTCCAAATTGGAAACTACCTTTTCATATTTCAAAACATTCTTTAGATACAACTCTAGGAGATGTATTAGGACAAAAATATTTGATTCCCTATGCCATCTATTACACAAGCAAGAATTTGACTCCCACTGAGTTAAATTACACTATAACTGAAAATGAATTCTTAGCTGTTGTTCATGCTATCAACAAGTTCAGACATTACATAATAGGCTATGAAACCTTTGTTCATACAGATCACTCTGCAATTAGGTACTTAATGAATAAACCTATTACCAATGGCAAAGTTACAACATGGTTATTACTCCTACAAGAATTCAACATCACTGTTCTAGATAGACTTGGAAAACAAAACACAGTCGCTGATTTCTTGTCTAGAATTCAAAATATCAAAGATGACACTCTAGTTGAAGATAAATTTCTTGATGAATATCTTTTTGCAGTAACTACTCAAACCCATTGGTTTGCATATATTTCCAATTACTTAGTCACAAGAAAATTACCTTCACATCTGTTTCCCAAAGAGAAAAGAAAAATCGTTCAAACAAGTGCAAGTTACTCATAGAATACTAATGAATTGTATAAAACAGGTCCAGATCTCATGATCAAAAGATGTGTCCGAGAAGATGAAATGCCTGAAATTCTTAAGGCATGTCATGATGAACGTTGTGGTGGACACTTTGCTAACAAGAGGAAAACCTATAAAATCCTTCATTTAAGATATTATTGGCCCTCCATCTCCAGAGATGCCAAAGAATATGTCAAAAGGTGTGATAGCTGCCAAAGGGTAGGAAAACCTACTCATTCAGATGAAATGCCACTACAAACTTAGGTACTCATTGAAACTTTTGAAAAATGGGCCTTGGATTTTGTTGGACCAATTAATCCTCCATCTAAACAAAAGAAGTATATTTTGGTATGCATTGATTATGTCACTAAATGGGTAGAGGCTAAAGCATTACCTTTTTCTAATGAAAAATCTGTAGTTAATTTTATTTTTGAGGACAACTTCACTTGTTTTGGTGTTCCAAGAGAAATTGTGACAGATCAGGGATCTTAATTTACATCTAAAATGGTGGAAAGGCTTGTGTAAGATTACAAGGTCAAACACACAAAGTCTACTCCTTATCATCCACAAGCAAATGGTCAAGTTGAATCTACCAACAAGGTGTTGAAGGAATTCTCACTAAGATTGTACATCTACACAAAAGAGATTGGGCAGAAAGGCTTCCTGAAGCCTTATGGGCCTACAGAACTACATGGAGGAACACAACAGGACATACTCCCTATGAGCTTGTTTATGGGAAGCAAGTCATGTTCCCTATAGAGTTTCAAATCAGAACCTTCAAGATGGCAGTCCAATTTGGGCAAGATTTATTAGAAGCATAGAAACATAGATTGGGGCAACTCAATGAGCTCGATGAAATCAAGCAAGATGCAGTTCCAAGAACCAATATAGTCCAGCAGCAAAGGGATAAATGGCATGATAAGTATATCAAGGAGAAGAAGTTTCAAGCAGGGGATTGGGTACTTTTGTTCGATTCAAAATTCAAAGATTTTCAAGGAAAGTTTCAGACTCATTGGCTTGGGCCATATGAGATTGAAGAAGTCTTTAATAATGGAGCAGTGAGAATAAGGAAAATAGATGAAAGAAAGGTACCTCTTCTTGTGAATGGTCATCGGTTGAAGATATATCATAAGCCAATTTCAAGAGAGGATCTTATCAAGATTTTTCAAGATAACACTGAAATGAAGTTGGTGAAGAATAATTCTTCTTCTCCACTAACTTAGCTTTTATTTTCCTGTAAAAAAAAGATGTATAAGTATGTAAACCAATCATTAATTGGCATACTTATACAGAAAATACAGGGTGAAAATCAGAGATTTCTGACATCCTATATTTTCCATTTCCTTTCTGTAATAAGTAGTGACATAAAGCTACATTCATTTGCAGTTCATAATCTACAAATTCATTTCATTTTACAGTCTCATTCCATATCACCCAATTTTCATTTTATTTGACGGTTTCATTCCATCTCACTCCACTTTCATTACATTTCACTATCATATTCCATTTCCATTTCATTTCACATTCATGTTCCATCGCCATACTTCATTTTTATCATGTTTCGTAGTTGAATCCATTCTGCAACTAATTTGATTTTGCAGCCATATCTCATTCAGTAGCTCTGACATAATTATACAACTTACAAACAAATGATGATTGCAGGAAATTTGAAAACCAATATGCTAAAAGGGTACCTATGGATGAACACCAAAGAAAACAACAAACGAAAAGTTTAAGTTCTAAAAGGTAAAGTGCAAAAATTTATTTTAAATAGCAAGGTTAAAACATAAAGTATATATAATATGGATATTCATATGTTTCCTTGACGAATCATCATTTGATTTGATTGCAATCTCCATCATACTACATATCCACCACATTGCCCATATTTTGTCTGTTGGGCATGGAATCCCCTCACAGCATGCTTTGGGCCTCAAAGCCCAAGTTTTGGTCAAATGTATTGTAAGACTCTGCAAATTGTGGGCGAGGAGCGTGAAGTATAGGTTGAGTCATAGGGTTGTCTGCCCTAAGTATTGTAAAGTAATGTAATGTCATGTCGGCCTACCCATAGTTCGCAGACCATGGGATTGTATAAATAGAGCGAGGCTCTAAGTTGTAAAGATAGCTAATTGGAGAGATAGATGGATATGAATGGTTCGAGCATAGAGTAAGAATCTAAGTGTATTGGGTTGTAGTAGTAGGAAGAGGCTCTACAACTGAGTGCGCAGAGGCCTAAGTAGAGTCCGCAGCTGAGTGCGCAGGGAGGTGTCGAGTATGTAATCTGGAACGAAGAATAATAAAGAGAAGTTGATTCCAACTTATGTGCATCTACTTGTGTATTGCCTTCTTTATATTTATACTGTTTTGTTTATCGTGCACACTTATATGATTGCTGGATATACTTCGAATTATCATTACTCTTACACAAATAAGTTAAGTAATCAGGTAATAACATGTTAAATAGGAAGGAACTTGGGTATAATATAGATCGTGCCCCGAGTAAGGCTACGCGGAGGCAACATCACAGGTTGCAAGGGACTAATAGGGGTGCATAGCAACGTGCGCGCAGGGTCAAACCGTGGACCTCCAAAAGCTCATCAGACATCCCTAGGGTGCGGAAACCTAGTTCTAGCACCCTCCCATACTACTTCAGGTGAGACCTCAGTTTGCGCTCCACGGACTATTTTTGAAAGGGCCAATAGTACTAGGATTTGCTTAGCTAAATCACCTCTGAACCTGGGTCAGGCCTACACAAGCCAATAAATGGTTCCGTTGCCGGGACCGGGATCTGCATAAGGGATGTCTGATGTCGTGCCACTGGAATCCCACAAAGAAAGAAATTGAAGAGTGGTTGGAAAAGAAGATTCACGAGTTCGCGGCGTAGGAAAACAGAAATCCGCAAGTATATAAGGAATAGTGGCTGGAGCGCTACTTGTATACGAAAATCCATGAAATTTTCTTTGCATCCTTTCCTTCTGAGATATATGAGTGGATTGCGAAGCTAGAAAACAGCCTGGGAAGGTGTAGGCTCGACAAACCAATTGTGTGGAATCTGGAATTAGTGTGCAGACTAGAAGTGTCAGGAGATAAGATCGCGTGAGCTGTGGACCATTGGCTCGACCGAATTATAGGAGGATTTATCACTAAATTTGCGGTAGATACGACCATCAGCTACAATGAGGCGAAGCGGAATTTCCTCAAGGGACTGCGAGGTAAGTATATTAGATTAATCTTTGGGACTACGTGAAGTGGGAAGATCTACAGAAGCGGAAGTTCGAAGAATTGGAAACCAGTCCCTTAATTTCCCCCTCACAGGAAAGCGAGGAGGAGTTCGCAAAAGTTTCTTCGAGAAGTGCAGTCAGTCTGATAAGGCAGCTCATTCCACATTTACCACCTCCACCTACACTGCCACCCATCTCACCCTCCCCATATACATCTCCACCCACCCCACCTCCGCCACCACCACAGTTCAGTATGGCGAGTGCGATCAAACTACCGGTATTCAGATGATTAGGGAATGAAGATCCAGACCAATTCTGGTTCGTGGTAAGAGAAGTATGGGAAGCACAAGGGGTCATGGATGACAATATCAAGAAGGCTACGCTAGTGAGCGCATTTTAGGATCATGCATTAACATGGTACATCAAGCATTCTAATGACCATCCAAACGCAAGAATCACAGAAATCTAGGTCGCGCTAAATAAGGAATTTAGCAGGCCAAAGTTGGAAACACAATCAATCATTGGGTTTAAGGAGATCATGATGCTCCTGGGCGAGACCCCCTGGGATCTGGACCAAAGACTAAAGGGTATGATTCGCGAAGCCAACATGACGTTGACAGATGGACAACACCGCACATGGTTTGTAGCATCACTGACACTGCACTTAAGGACGACGTTGTCACAGCAAAAACTTTCCACCCAGGCTGAAGCTTTAGAAATGGCGATGAGATTGCATGAGACCCCTATACAAGACCCTAGTTTGGGAGTCCAACAAATCCACATGCAACTGCAAAATCTGTGTCTAGAAATGCAAAGTTTGAAACAGGATAGGACACCTTGGCCGAAGGCGCGCGAGGAGGTATGGTGCATAAAATGCAAAGGCCAGGGGCATGACAAGGACCACTATCCAGTGTTCGCGAACTACTTGGCAAGAGGAGGGCCAATGCGGTTAAGACCTGAGGCACAGGTAGGCCCGAGTGCGGCCCTTGCATTATGGTGCGCGAACTGTCAGATAGGAGGAAAACAGACTATGGATAATTGTCATCTATTGCAGAAGTACACGCAGACGTCCCAATAGTTGTTTTGTAACTTATGCAGGTTGGTAGGCCATGATGAACACACCTGAAAAAGCTACGAACTAATGATGGATTGGACTCCTGCTTACAGGGTGCAGGCAGAAATGCGAGACCTCGACCCAAATGTGGGAATGGCGTGCACTGGATTTCAGGGGCGCGGTCGAGGTTGAGGTGGAATGGGACCAGGAAGGGGTTGAGGACAGTTAATTTGTTATAATTGCGGAGGGCTAGGGCACTATGCTCGCGATCGTACAAACCCGACAAGGACATCATGTTTGTAATGTACTCAGTTTGATCATGAGGCAGAAGACTGTCCTACATTGATAGTGAGACTACGCGAAAAGGGGTACTTCAGCCCCCTCGAACTCAGAATTTGCAGATGATGAGGTCTAAGCCGCGCGAAGAAGACTTGAATGTAAACATGATGCTCAAGAGCGGTATGACCACTAGTGATGATAAAGGTAAGCAGACATAAGAAAGTGCGTGGGTTTGCAAGGCTCCTACTAAGGAACCCGAATTTGATTTGGAACACGCGAAGGAGACATTCATGGAAGCTAAGAAGAGCTTCACGGATGCCTCCACTTTAGGTAGTAAGGATCAACTAGAATCAGGGATGGATCCTTCAATGCTCACTACCTTTCTGGAGACATGCATGAAACTGCTATGTGACAAAAAGGCAGTCAAAGGACTACAGGAACTTATCACTAGGTGCGCATGGTCCAGAGAACCACACGTGGTCTGGAAACTTGGAAAGCATGCTTTGCGCACAGGAAGGGAAATGAGGTTGACTGCGCAAATCAACGAGTATGAAATAGATTAGGTAATCCTGGATCTGGGATCAGACGCGAATGTACTACCAAAAAAAGCATGGGAATGCATGGGTAGACCCACGCTATAGTGGTTTCCTATTCAGTTACAAATGGTGAACCAACAGAAGATCTTGCCAATGGGAAGATTGCAAGGGGTAACAATAGATATTGAAGGTGCGAATGCACAGGCAGATTTTGAAGTGATAGAGATTGTCGATGAAAGTAATCCCTATCCCATGCTACTAGGAATAGACTGGGCCACCGATATGAATGGAGTCATAAATCTTAAGAAGTGCAAAATGATCTCTAAGAAAAAGTCTCTACGTGTAGTAGTACCACTAGGTCCAGCCGAAGGAGCGCGATACAATGAACCAGTGCGCGACGACGATAGTGATGACAATCTTGATTGTATTTACAAGATAACTGCACAAGAAGAGGAGTGGGTGAATCCGACTACAGATGGAAGGATTTCGTGGGAGCACGAAAGCTCCTGCACCTCAGATTCAGATGAAGAGATAGAGCGATGGCAGAATCGGCTACACGAAGTAACAACGCTTAATTGAAACATGATGGTTAGACCACTGCGCTGTGTGACAATAGAGGCAAGGATCTGCTGACATATGATGGGTTGACCATGGTGGATGAATTCCTGAACAAATTTTAAAGCACAGTACCAGAACAACATTGGTTCGATGCGCTGAAATGGGCACTGCATGCAACACCTACATGATGGTGGGGTATGCATCAGGGAAGTTTTGAGGACTAGCGTGGATGCAGAAAGATGATGCACCTACGCTTTGGAAAACCACAACTCAGAATGAGAGCTAGTCAGCGGGGATGGAACAACTTGCGCGCCCACCTTTCCTGATGGGTACATACCTATACTATACAACCCACACAAATGCACACCACTCCCAGAATAGAGAATCAGAACAAACTGTAGCAGCAGGAAAGACGACACACGCTACCAGTTATCCACAGAGAGGCATTCGATAGGGTGTGCAAAGTACTAAATATGGTTCACCAGGCGAGACGCACTGATTGGGACCTACACGTACTAGTGGTTCGATGGGCCTATAAGACCATGTGCAAAACCTTGACCGTGGAAACAATTCCAGAGGGGCGGAATAGAGTAGGGATTGTAATTTCTAAAGAGAATGCAAAGAGGAGTCCACCCGTAAGGGCTCCCACAGCTGTGATATTGCGTGAAGACTAGGACAAAGAATTCACATAGCTATGCTAGGTCAAACACATAAAGATTCAGGAAGCCATTCGGCGAGGGAACCTTCGACTCCGCGAACTCGAAAAAGATCGGGTACGACTGAGGAAGAAAAGCATTTTGATGGATGCCGAGATCAAGAGGTTGGAAAACGAGTTCAAGCAAGCATGTCTCATCAATAAACCAAGGATGACAAAACAAGGTGTGGATGATCATGCCATTGGATTAGAAGATTTTCGCCGAGAATTTATGACTCTGCTGCCATGGCTACGACCGCACCTCACCAAACGCAGTAACCAGGGGAGTGCACTAAATACAGTAGAACGTGTGGCGCCGACTGTGGCGAAGGCAATCGAGGAATTTCTATGAACTGTGCTGGAAGGTGAGTTGAAGTCTCGCACAGGTGGTGTGACCACCTGACTAGCTGTAGGGAGCATAGTCTCAGCGTTCCAGGCAGTTGAAAGAGAGTGCGGGACTATAAAAGAGTTTGTTTGGGAGGTGTGCGATAAGGGAGGTGTGCGCAGAATAAACATGTCACAAGGTTCATGCCCGCGCACTGGGGGCTGTGCTGCTACGCGAGTAGGCTGGGAAGTGATCATTGGTGTCATTGTTCATGACGGGATGTCTGATTTAAGGCAAAAAGGAGTGGGCGGTGGGCATTTAAGACATAGATTAATTGCAAGATTTGGGACAATCTGCTGCCAAGAAAGCATTGATGGCCTAGAATTGGGGGGAACGGTCGAATTTGAATTCAAAAGACGCTATAAAACTCCAAGGGCTAGCCACGAGACAACACTTGTTCATTTGAGATTTGAGCAGTTTCTTAGAGCACAGAGTGTTGCACACCGAGTGATATTCAAGCCCCAAAGATCGCGAACAACCACAGATAGTTAAAACAATATGGCAGCTACCAGTAGAAGTTTGGGCTTTGTAGAAGGAACCACCGACGAGGCTGCGTAGAAACCCATGGTACACGATGTTCCCGAAGATACTGGGGTTGAGCCAGAAATCCCGAAATCGCCTCGGATGCCAAGGCCCAAGAAAAATAAGCAGGCAGCGGGACCAGTCCGCATGTCCCTAAGGAATCTGCGGTTTGGTAAGCTCTCAATGGAAGAAAAGGGAAAGGCTGTCACCATTGAGACAGATGACGAGGAGGAGGACCTATAGGCTCTTGTCGATGAGATGGAGGAAGCAGAGGACATCGAAGAGGACATCTAGCTGGTGCGCTCTGCAGCAAAATTACCCGAGTACGTCCCTCCACGGAAAGGGAAAACTAAGATACCAAAGGATCTGGATGCCACTAAGAGCGCACTCCAGACCCTGCTCCTCCCTGATGGAATTGTGTTTGAGGGCTCGCACCTGGGATGCGTGCCCATAATGAAGTTTTAAGATTGGGACCTCACAGACAGCGAGAGGTTCCCACACTTAGAGATGGAGAGCCTCATGAAGTAGAGCATGGAGGGGCCAATCACATGGTGTGGAGAAGGCCGGATTGCTTCATCTGCTGTGGATTCCACACTTTCACTACGCACCCATCACTATTTTCGTCATCAGGCAGCTGCTTTTCTTGGTGCACGATGGGTACTTATGGCTGGAGGAGCCTATTCCCATCACGGTGGATCTCATCCATAGAATTTCCCGACTTCCCTATAAGGGAAAGGACCTCGCAATGATAGCAGGGAAAAGCAGAGATTTGGCTCTCGTGGGGGCCATGAAGAAAAAATAAAATCTTGAGAAGAAACAGAGGGGTTACACAATCAGCAACATCAAAGATAAAGGGGTACGCGTAGCCACCCAACTCCTGGATGGGAAGGTCATTAGAAAATGCCGTAGCGATGAGGTACTAGTGCTGGTAGTTGCGTTGGCTGAACAATGCACAGAGGGGGTCCAATTCAATCGGTTTGAGTTCCTCTGCGAGGAATTCTTGACCAACAGCAAAGAATCCCAGGAGAAGGGCAAGACCTTCCACTACGTGTGGTTTCTCTTTTCCATTTTGCTGGTAGTGGGAGAACTGCCGGAGGATGGTCAGTTCCCAAGCATTGAGTAGGAATTACCAGAGGTTGCAAAGTATGCGTTGCTTTGGGCTACCAAGGATGCGAAGCGGATTTGCAAGAGAAAGATCTTTTGGGTTCTCATGGAGGAGAGCGTTTGGATGTGGATTAATAGGCAGTCCTGCCTATCCCACACAGTGCACAACAGTCTACGGAGCTTTGCAGACTTCAAGGCGGACATGCACAACATCTACATCAAGGTGCGAAAGGATCCGATGCAGCAATGGACCAAGCTCCCCTTCATCGCCACTGATGATGCAATTTTTACAGTGCTAGAATCATGGCCACTTGAGTGGCGCGCCCCAGATTTGGCGGAGCTGCATAGGACAACAGCATAGAAACGAAAGGATGAGGCCAAGTTGCACATCATGAAGTTGGTTGAGAAGAGGTGCAGTGAAAAAGCAGCCACAGAGGTAAGGGCGGTCCGCGAGGTAGAAAAGGTAGCCATGGAGCAGGTAAAGGCTGCCGAAGTTGCAGTAGCAACACAGACAACAGGGGCTAGAACAACACAGGATGAGGAGGGCCAGTACTTATCTACAAGACAAGAAGAAGAGGACACAGACCTCACAGAAGAAGGCCTGAACCTGGGCACAACTTCCACCCAACTAAAAAGGCCGCACGTCACAGAGAGATCGGGTCCACGAAAAAAGGTCAAGGCATCCAAATTGGTCATCGACCCAAGAACATTAACAAAAGGCGACCTCTATGACATCAGTGACACGGTTCACGAGGTCACCAAGAAGCCATGTCGGAGTAGTAGATTGTGTTGGGGGTCCCAAGGGCGCAACTGCAAGAACTACAGGTGTGGCCCCCACAGGAAGGAACCGTAGCCACCTACGACGCAGTAGGCACATCTGAAGCAGAGCAGCTACTACGCACAAAGATGGCCAATGTCATAGTGCTACTATAAGGAGCACTAACAACTGAGAATGAGGTCGACAGAGCCACGGTGGGCAGGATCAAGGGACTTGGCCTTAATTTGGCTACCATTTCGCGAGACACACTATACCAACTACAGAATGGCATAACAGTAGAGCTCCATGCAAGGGAGGGCTGCGCGATTCAGGTGATGAGTGAGCAAAATATCAACATTGAAAAGCTCAGCCTGCAGCGTGACGAACTGGTGTCACAAAACCAACAGATAGTGCAGACAATTGATGAAGCGTGTCGGCGAGTCCTAGAGTTTTCCATCATTGCAGACCTACCAATAGAAATGTGGATCCATTGTCTAGCAAGTGGAGTCCGAAACGCGTGCGAGGAAACCACGCATGTGCAGCTGGAGCTAAATATCTAGATTGCCGAGCTGCGGCTGAAGGCGCAGCCTTCCACTCCTCTGGAAGTTAGGTAGCAACACTTTAGCACTATTCAAATAGGATTGGAAGAAATTGAACGGGCAGTGTAGGACTGTACCAGTATGTTGGACCAAGCCTTTGGCGTCCTCACATCCTTGCAGGAGGACCCCAACATACAGCGCCTGGAAACAGAGGCGCATGAGATTCAAGAGCAGTATGATAGTGTAAGAGGAACTGCGCATACATTTGTCCTCACTCAACGGCTGGAAAAGGTGCAGCAAACCAGGGCACTGAAGGAGCAGGTGGATGCCGCAAGATAGAAAGAGGCACTTCTCAAAGCGCACGTCTAGTGATGAATTGATGAGGCATTCACCATTACGGTAGATATCAAGGGAAAACTCACACAGATGCAGGGACTCTACGCACTAAGGCAGGTAGTTGATCTTCACAAAGAAGCATCGGAAGAGCACATGCAGCAGGTCCAGCAAACTACAGAATAGTGTGTCGCGGACCTTCGAGCAGTACGGGACTAGTTGGAGGGGCTCCGCGCCAAGATTGCTGCACCAACAGAGTGACTCGGGACGAGTCATGATGATTGTGTTGGGGGCCTATTGGGCATGGAATCCCCCCACAACATGTTTTGGGGCTCAAATCCCAAGTTTTGGTCAAATGTATTGTAAGACTCTGCAAATTGCGGGCGCGGAGCACGAAGTATAGGTTGAGTCATAGGGTTTTCTGCCCTAAGTATTGTAAAGTAATGTAATGTCATGTCGGCCTACCCATGGTCCGCGGACCATGGGATTGTATAAATAGAGCAAGGCTCTAAGTTGTAAAGATAGCTAATTGGAGAGATAGATGGATACGAATGGTTCAAGCATAGAGTAAGAATCTAAGTGTATTGGGTTGTACTAGTAGGAAGAGGCTCTGCAGATGAGTGCTTAGAGGCCTAAGTAGAGTCCGCATCTAAGTGCGCGGACCCCTGCAGCTGAGTGCGCAGGGCAGTGTCGAGTCTGTAATCTGGAATGAAGAATAATAAAGAGAAGTTGATTAAAATTTATGTGCATCTGCTTATGTATTGCCTTCTTTACATTTATACTGTTTTGTTTATCACACACACTTATATGATTGCTGGATATACTGCTAATTATCACTACTCTTACACAAATAAGTTAAGTAATTAGGTAATAAAAGGTTAAATAGGAAGGAACTTGGGTATAATATGGATCACTCCCTGAGTAAGGCTGCGCGGAGGTAGCATCATAAGTTGCAAGGGACTAATAGGGGCGCGTAGCGACATGTGCACAGGGTCAAACCACGGACCTCCAGAATCTCATCAGACATCCCCAGGGTACAGAAACCTGGTTCTAGCACCCTCCCATACTACTTCAGGTGAGACCTCAGTTCGTGCTCTGCAGAGTGTTGCCGAAAGGGCCAGTAGTATCGGGATTTTCTTGGCTAAATCACCTCTGAACCTGGGTCAGGCCCATACAAGCCAACATTGTCACATAACAGTCCATAATTAAATCCCACGTTGATTATTAATGGTCATGACTACGGCATGACATACTTGTCTATGTGTCTTCAAAACCCCTACCATCTATTTATTTCATACAAACCCACAGTTCCTTTCACCATATATATAGCCAATTCATTTCATAAAACCGGGAAGGGTAATTCTGAAGGTTGAGAACTCTGCGTAGTAGAAGGCATGGGGCTAATTGTCAGATCAGAACCGGTAGGAGCAAAGTACATGGAAGGATACCCACAACTCAAAGAAATGTTGAAGAAAGATGGATGGCTTAAATTCATCTAGAAATTTGATGGTTTTCACAAGGAGATTACAAAATCCTTTGCCTGATATTTTGTTGGCATAGAGGTAGAAATTGGAGATATCAAGTTTGTAGTGACTGAGTCATTCATGACCAAGGCTACAGAACTTCCAAGGCATGGTGAAATATGGTTCAAGAACAAGGAGTTCCACAATGAATCATGGAAAGTAATACTAAAAAACCCAGGTATGGATGTCTTTGTTTTTAGAAAAGGTATTCCCATTTTAGCTGTTAAAAGTAAGTGGAGGAACATGCTCTTGGTTTTACATAAATTTGTCGCTTGTGAGGGGAGGTTTGGTTGCATGTATGTCTACCATATTCGTTTATTGATGAATATCTTAGAAAATGGAGAAATCAATCTTCTTTTCTTCCTACTAAATAGTTTAAGAAGGATGGCCTCAAATGTGCAAAAGAGAATACAGTTCATAGATAAAACCATATATCATCATGGGCTGATAAAGATATTGATTGAGTTTCATTTAAAAAGCATAGGAGATACCCAGGAGAATTTCCTTATTAGAAACCATTTCCAAGAAGCACCAGAGTCACCTAAAGAAGATAATGTCAGAAGAAATAGAAGAAAGAAGACTGGTATAACTATTGAAAACAGACCTAAGTCTTCATTGCAAAAAGATGATGAAAAGCTAATCTCTGAAGAACTGATAGAAATCAGGAAGAAAATCAAGGCAAGAGGGAAGATAATAAAGGAGAAAAATGTCACAAATGAGGAGAATGTAAGTCCTCCACAGCTTAGAAGGAGCTCTAGACTCCAAGGTTTGGTAAAGAAAACATCATCAAAAGGGACATAGTTTATAAATTTAGATGAGGAAACCCTAGAACCATCTCCCATTAACATCTCTTCTACACATAGTCCTCAAAATTCTCCTGTTCATCATTTTGAAGGTAGCCCAAGCAGAAGATCTCCAGGCATAAACCCAGTGCAACAACAAATATATGACTACATAGAATCATTAGAGAAGAGAAGTGCCCCAATGAACCCAAAACCTTCTGTCAATCCACAAGAACCTCTAATTGATGCTCTCAAACAAGAAATTTATGAATTAGAAATATTGAACAGACATATCAAATAGGAGAATGAGACCTTGAAGGAACAAAATAAATTGGACAAGGAAATTCATGATAATACCATTCTACATGTAGGACTGTGGTATAAGAAAAACAAGAAATTGAAAAGAAAGAATAAGATTTTGAATAGAGTAGTCATTAACCTTAAGTACAAGTTTCCTATGAGAAAGCCCAGAATTATAGTCACATAAAAAAAGAACAAAAGAAGGAAATTGGAAGTACGAGTAGAGGTGTCTAAGAAAAAGCATTAGGGAGGAAGAGCTCACATTTTTGGAAAATTTCATGAGGACATGCAATGATTTTGCAGTGGGGGTATGTTGAGCCTCAAAATTACCCTCTCCTTGACATTTTTTCTCACCTTTTTTTCCCTCACTTTCTCATAAGATTACAGACCCAAACAATGATAAATACTAGGTTTTGTCTTAAGGAAAACATAAAAATGATCACCATATTATATTTTCATGTTTTTGATATTTGAATAGATTTTTGCAAATTAGCTACAGAACACAGCCTATTCTGCAGCTAACTATGGATTCCGTAGCTACTCTCATGGTTTGGCAGGTTTTAGGTGTTAAATGAAGAATTGGGCCACATGGGAATTTCTAGAATCATCTCCACATGGATTCTATCCTATTCACCCAGTCCAGATAAATGGAAAATCAAGCCTAAAGTCATGTAAAAGATGGAGTCAAAGTACGTTATCCGAAAGTAGTAGGACTCTTGATTTTCTCTTTCGTAACTAATCAAGAGTCTAACAGTTCTGTTGCAAATCTAATTTGAATTAGCCACATGTAGCTAATCAAAAGTTTAAACAGTCCTATTGCAATTTGAATTAGCCACCTATAGCAACTTTATCTCATAAATAGTCATGTTACATTTAATTCAAATTATCCACCTGTAGCAAGTTTATCTCATAAACAATTATGTTATTTTCCTTTAAATATCTGTTGCATGTAACCGAGATAAGTTAGAAGGAATTACGTTAAGTTCAGGCTTTTTGCTTATACTCTATATTCAAACTTCGTTTTTTCATAATACAAACTTCATGTTGCCAATGATCATTTAAAGTGCATCCTTAACTAGCTAGCATTCTAGCCACATCAGTTGTAGAGGGCGCCTACACTGAAGGAGGTTTTTCATTTGTTGTTTTTAGTTCAATTTCCATTACTCTGTTTTCAGCAAATCTATTTTCTAAATTAGGATGATATTTCATTTCAGTTTTTAATCAATAGCATAAGGATAAATCACAACTGTGTAGCCTTGTTCTTCTAAGATACCTTGTGGAGAAAAATGGTTCTGTTTCCAAACTAAATTAAGATTGAAGTAATAATAATACACAATTGCTTAGTTTTCTTACTGTTTTGTCATTTATTTTCTTAGAACAAAATTGTCAATTAACTATGTTAATGGATGTTTTCCAAAGCCATTTCAACATGAGGATGATCCTAAACTAAATGGCTAAATGTCTAATTCATACAATGATTGAATTTACTCAGTACATTATTATTTCCCTAGGAATTTAGGAACTAAGGTATAATTGATTTCTTGCACAACACTCAAGAGGTTAATGCTTCACATTTTAATGTTGGAGAAAGTAAAAAAAATACATTAGTTGTTTACAGTTAGTTTTACATGCTTTTAACTTTTTGCTTTCAGATCCTCACTTAGTTGCATCACTGGTATTCCCAATAATCATTTCAAGGAGACTGATTTAATCATATTCCAAAATTTAATGGTTGAATGTTTAATGAATGCAATTACCGAGGTACCTTCTGCATCAATTTCATTCTTGGTTTTAAGAATTAGATCCATGAATTAGGAGTAATGATAAGATAATAGATGCTCTATTTTTTTATTAGGTTAAAACTAGCCAACAGGTCTTGGACCATTTTTAGGAAATTAGATTAACTTAGGAACATTTCATTTCCTTTAAAATTCATTAGATTCACTTAAATTTTCTCATAGTTTCAAGTTGTACATTCTTAGACACTGAAGAACAGAAACCACCCAAAAACAACATAAAATAAAAAACAACGAAGTAAGAAAAAGGTTAACTAAGCACATATAGTGCACCACACTTCATCATCTTACAAACCTCGGTTGATAATTTATGAAAGCGATTTAGGACACTAAATTGACTAAACAATATGCTACTCTAGTTCTTCATGCAAACTTGGAAATTTCCCTGATGGTTATGTTAAACATCTACCAAGATTCATTGGAGAAATAGGTCCCTCAGCAGAGGATCATGTATTAGCCTTCCTAGATTTTGTTGACAATATGAACATAGAAGAGGAAAATGTTTATATGATATTATTTGTACAATATTTAGAAGGAAATGTTAGGATCTGGTTTAGGAAACTCAGAGCTGACTCTATCAGAAATTGGAATGAGCTCATAATAATCATCAAATATCAATGGGGGGTAAATAAATATCTTGTTTATTTCCTTACTGAATTTGAAGAATTAAAGAGAAATCATGGTGAACCAGTTGCTGAATTCATCAAAAGATTTAACAAACTTTATCATAAAATGCCTACTGATTGTAAACCACCAGTAGCAGCTGCAAAGGTTAGATTCTCCAAAGGATTTGATGATGATTTTGTAGTCATGTTAAGGGAAAGAGTTTCTAATACATTAGAGGACATGCAGGAAAATGCTATAGAGGTAGAAGCTAATAGGCCAAATTCTAACAAACTCAAAGCTAAAGCAGAAAAAGAAGAAAGAAAACTAAAAGCTAAGATTGATGATTCATCTTCCTCCAAATCTAAAATTGAATATCAGTAAATTTATTAAATTACATCTTTGCTTAGGAACCTTTCTAACAGGATTTCCAAAATTGAAACACATCCTAGAACTGTTAAGCAAACTGCTGTCAGACCTCAAGCTCAAACTAAATTAATAAGAACTCCTCAAATGAAAATTCTTTAGAGACCAGCTTCTGACCAAAACATTCAACCACCTTTGAGGATTGATGATCAACAATCACAGGATACAGGCCCTTTAATCACTGAAGATATCAATAATATTGATTCATCAGCAGTACAAATGGCCATAGTTCCTTCATCCTCACCTCAGTCTTTTGAAAAAGAACCCAGAGATGCTCAAATTTAAAAATACTTAGCATTCTCAGAATTTTTAATTACAGAATTGAATAAAAGATATGATCTAGGGCCTAGATCAGGTCCCGAAATACCTCCAAAATCCACCACCATAATCAAACCTACAATGAAAACCATTCAAACACAAAATCCAACACCTCAGACTACAGAGTCATCCACTGAAACCCTTTCATCTGACAAGACTGTTTTGACCACTTTTAATATTGAAAAGGAATTGGAAAGGGTCAAGATTCCTATACCTTTAGCCAAACTTTCCAAAAATCCTGGTTACAAAAATCAAGTGTCTAAATGGATATAGTCTTCTAGTGTAGATGTTGAGGGAGATGTTATTAGTCTACAGGATGAAAAACCCTCGGTTGTATTTGGCCCTAGTTCTGATATGATCCATGAAATTGTTCCACCATTTTATGTAATGTTAAAAGCTCATGATTTTCCTTTGTAAAATTGCATGTTGGATTCTGGAGCCTATCATAACATCATGTCGAAGGTAATTATGGACCAGCTTCAGTTATAATTCACCCATTCCTATCATGAAATTTACACCTTTGACACAAAGAAAGTACCATGCCTAGGATTGATCAAAGACCTAGTTGTGACCTTAGCTCAAATTCCTGTCAAAAGTATAGTTTTAGACATAGTTGTCACTGATATTCCTACCAAGTTTGGCATGCTTATATATAGATCATGCTGTGCTAAACTTGGAGGATCACTTCAGATGGACATGTCTTTTGCTACTATCCCGGTCTATGGAGGTAAGCATTTAAGGTTATATATGGAAGTCAGATTCCTTCATAATGTTTGTAGGTATGATCAAGCAAAAAACCACCCTATCTATGCAGTAGATAAAGATTTTGGTTGCTTTCACTTGCCTTCACAAAATGCATCAAACACTCAACTTTCCATTGAAAGTATTCTTTTCGAACCTAAAGTTGTAGAATCGGATACCTGGAAACTTTATTTTTTATGACTCTTTCTCAAAAGGAGTAGGAGCAGGAATTGTTCTTATATCACCAAATAAGGAAGACATTACTCAGTCATGTAAACTTGAATTTGAAGTTACTAATAATGTGGTTGAGTATGAGGCTTTTCTTCTTAGTCTTGAGTTAGCTAGAAGTTTAAAGGTTCAAAACTTGAGTGTATTTTCTGATTTTGAGCTTATAGTGAACTAGGTTAGAAATTTGTGTTAGACTAAACACCCAAGGCTTAGGTCATACATAAATGAAGCTTGGGACACAATTGAAAATTTCTTCCAAGGTTTTAACATAACCGCTATTCCCAGAGATGAAAAACATGCATGTTGATTCACTAGCTGTCTCAGCAATCTCTTTCAAAATCCATGAGCCAGTATCATTAGAATACCAAATCTAAGTTAAGTATCGACCATCAATTCCTGATAACCTTAAACACTGGCAGACTTTTGAAGATGACAAGCAATTGAAATCTTTCATTCAAGTTATTGATGATTTATCAAATATGAAAATTGAGGGAGATCAAAATGATATTCTAGAATTAAATCAACAAAATCCAGAAACTTCATTCAGTCCTAAAATTCTTGATCATGATATTATCCAATTATCTAATAATTTTATTCCTAAAGGATTAGTACCATTGGAAAAATTAGTTTTTAATAATGATGTCTCTAAAAATCCCTTGTTTCACTCACCTGAAGAAGAAATCGAAGAATGCAATATTGGGACTATCGATGATGTGAGGAATATCAAATTGTCATCAACCCTACCTTCGGATGTAAAAACCATATACTTGAATCTTCTTAAAAACTATAAAGACGTTTTTGCCTGGTCTTATAATGAGTTAAAAACTTATGACACATCTTTGGTTGAGCATAAGATTTCTTTGAAACTAGAAGCAAAAACCTTTCATCAAAATCTAAGAAGAATTAATCCTATACTACTGCCAACCATTGAGAAAGAACTTAAAAAGCTTCTTGATGCTCATATCATTATGCCCTTAAGGTATTCTAATTGGGTAGCCAGCCTAGTTCCCATTAGAAAGAAAAATGGTGAGATCAGGCTATGTGGAGAATTTCGAAATCTAAACAAATCATCCTTAAAGGATAACTATCCATTGCATAAAATGGACCATATACTTCAGAAAATTTCAGGGGACAATAGGATTTCTATGCTAGATGGATCTTCTAGTTATAACCAGATCATGGTAAGTGAAGTTGACCAAGATAAAACTGCCTTCACCACTCCTTGGGGTACATTCATGTATGCCAGAATGCCATTCAGGTTAACCAATGTTGGAGCCACTTTCCAAAGAGCCATGTACCTCGCATTTGTAGGTAAAACATTTGAATTTACTGCCATTTATTTAGATGATTTAACTTTTTTATCTGATTTTGATGAAAGTCATTTAAAACACTTGAGCAAGGTTTTTCACAGGTGTAGGAAATTTGGCATATCCATCAATCCAAAAAAATCTTTGTTTTCTATGAAGGAAGGGAAACTACTAGGGCATATAATCTCCAAGGAGGGAATTATAATTGACCCAAAGAGAGTTTCAGCTATTCAGACCCTATCTCTGCCAAGGAATAACAAAGAGATACAAACATTCCGTGGAAAGATCAACTTTCTTAGAAGGTTCATCCCAAATTATGCTGAGATAGTTAAAGATATAGCATATATGCTTAAGAAAAATAATGAAGTGAAATGGACAGTCCTTGCTAGATATGCTTTTGATCAGATCAAAAAGGCCATATCTGAGGCCCCTACATTAGCTAGCCTTGACTATTCTTCACCTTTTAGCATATTTTCTTTTTCATTTGAGACAACCGTAGCTGTTGTACTTTTAAAGAAAAATACAAACGATGACGACCAACCTATAGCCTTATTTTCCAAAGTTATGAGGGATGTTGAACTTAGGTATGATATTATTGAAAAACAAGCTTATGCCTTAATTCAAGCCCTCAAAGCCTTTAGAACCTATATCCTGCATTCACACATTACAACTTATGTCCCTAATCATGTTGTCAAAACTATTTTGACTCAGCCTGATACTGATGGAAGAAGAGGGAGATGGATTGCTAAAATCCTTGAATTTGACCTTGAAATTAAAACCACAAAGCTAGTAAAAGGCCAAGGCCTGGCCAAATTGTTAGCTGAATCCAACTGCAAAGTATTAGGGATTAATTTGGTTTCTGAAATGTCATTAGGGGAGAATCCACAAGAACCTTCCTTGATATCAGAGGAGAATCCACAAGAACCTCCTCCTCTTAGAGAAGGGGAGAATCCACAAGAACCTCTTTCTTCAGATCAAGACATTATTGTTCACATAGATCAGAAATATCTACTTTTTGATTGGTATTTTGATATTGTGCAGTTTCTTAGAGATTTTCAATGTTCGGCTGATCTTAATTTGAAACATTACAAAGATTTGAAGTTTAAAGCAGTGAAATACTGCATTATCAATGCTAATCTATACTGGAAAGAACCTCTTAATATCCTTCTTCCGTGCTTAACTGAAAATGAAACAAAGGGAATTATAGATCAGTTCCATGCAGGGTTTTGTGGCGGACACTATGCCTGGAGAGCAACAACCTACAAAATTTTAAAAGCAGGTTTCTATTGGCCCACGCTTTTTAAAGAAGTTGGAGAAAGAGTAAGAAGTTTCAAAGCATGCCAATAGAAACTGTCAGCACTTACTTTGGTCCCCATATCTATCCATGCTCTTCTACAATGGGGGTTGGACTTTATAGGGAAAATTCATCCACATTCCGGTAATTAACATAGATGTATTTTAACCGCTACAGACTATTTTACCAAGTGGGTAGAAGCCATATCGGTTAAAAATGAAACTGATACTGTTGTGATAAAATTTCTTGAAGAAAACATCCTATCAAGATTTGGATGTCCTCAATAGATTGTTACAGATAATGCAACAACTTTCAGTAGTGTTAAAATGATTGAATTCTGTCAAAAGTATTCAATCCTTTTACACCATTCTACACCATACTATCCACAGGGTAATGGAATAGCAGAGTCTTCCAACAAGAGCTTAGCTAAGGTCATTAATAAGACTCTTGAAGACCATAAAAAGAGTTGGGACAACCATCTTATTCATGCTATCTTGGAAAATAGAGCTTCTCCTAAGAGATCAACAAGCAAGTCTCCTTTCCAATTGGTTTATGGCAAGGATGCAATTTTTCCTAGTCATTTGGATTTACCTATTATGAGATTCCTCCAGGAATCCTATGAAGAAAAAGATGATTTCTCAAGAAGGATTAATCAAATTATTGAGTTGAATGAAGACAAGGATGAAATTCAGTACATGCTAAGGAAATACCAGAATAATATGAAAGAACTGTTTGACATAAAGGCTAGAGAAAGAAATTTCAAGAAGGTTGACCTAGTTCTTAGATGGGATACAAGGAGAGAAGATAAAGGAAAGCATGCAAAATTTGACAACCTTTGGTTTGGTCCATTTAGCATTGCAGAAGTCAAAGGAAACAATACATTCATCTTGCAGAATCTGGAAGGAGAGTATTCCTCATTTCCAATTAATGGGAGATACTTAAAACATTACATTCAATATTGATTTTTCATTCATTCGTAATCTGTAAATATTCAGAGAGATTACTTTATTTTTGAAAATTCCAAGTGAGTATCTGTTTAAGAAAAGACTCCATAGCCCTGAGGAGAAGGCACTTGGATTTGCTTGTTCTTTGCATTCCACAGGGGAAGTAGTCCCCAGTTGGAGCCGATGTTGTAGCATTATTTGTTTTTGATAATTTAGTATATTAGTCAAAATAATTTTAAAATTTTAAGTTAGGATATGGATGTAAAAATAAAGAAAAGTTGAAATGTTAGGAAAATTTTGATGTTTTATAAGCATCCATATGAATAAAATGTTAGGTGGTAGCTGCCCTAAATAAAGAAGGTATAGGAAAATAAAATTATAGGGAAGCAAAAAGAAAAGAAAGGCTTCATTTTATGCTTTCATAAATGCACAGGTTGCTAGTCTAAATGCGCCACAAGTCAATTATCAAATGACATTTTCATATGCAGAAGAAAAAGACAGAATAGTAAAGGTTTACTCTAAGGTTTATATGTTAATTTTGGGTATTAATACTATCCCTAAGTTTTAAACCCCATTTCCTAAGTTTTAAATCCCATATTACCCCTCCGCTCATTCTTCCCTTCACTTTCATATCCCTAAGTCATTACACCCCCTCATACATTATAAATAATCCATATTATGCGGTTATTAATCTTCTTGACCCCACCGAACAATCCCGTCACATCATGATTAATTCCCTGCCATGTTACACTTCATCTCCACCCCATATTCCCACATCCAGTGACCTGCATTCGATTTCGATCCCCTCTCACCATTCTATCTTTACCGTTTGGGGGGAGGGGTCCAAAATGGGCGTATACCAAATCACGCCCATCCCTATGTGTCAGCTTCAAAGCATTTCAGACCCCCCTTGAGTGAAACCACTAACCGCTCACCTATCCATTGTGTTTATGCCATTCATTCTCTGCCATCTCATCCATCCGTTAAACTCTGTCAAATCACATTCATTCCCTCTAGAATTAGCCTGTTAAGTGTTCAATTGTATTAACCATTAATTCAACGGACATGCGCCAACAATGGAAAACCAAAATTTCTATATAAACCTCCTTCCCATTTGTGAACAGGTTACTGAATTCTTGTTTTATTACTATTAACTAATTTGATTATAGGTTTCTTGCCAAATCCCGACATTGTCAACTCGCTAGCGACACTCTCTGTCCGATCATTTCTAGATTATTCCTTCTGTTCCTATCTCTGAAGTCTAACTTTTGTCTGTGAATTGTCTCCTCCCAATCCATTTTTCACTCCTTCTCTTAGCCATAGCCAAAATTCCTCCAAAGGACAAAGGACCAGAGGAAATTATCAATTCTATGATCTATCCTCCTATAGACCTTCATCACATTCCTATGGCTATCTGAGATTACAAAATCCATGAGACACTTTGTGAACTTGATCTCTTCATGATGTAATGCTGGCTCAAAGACAAGTATATAGATAAATAAGATGATATCCAATTGAGGGAATCAAATTTAGCTCACTACATCTTTCCTCGTACCCACAACACCCCAGATTTTATTAGAAAATGTCATGCATCCTATTTTCCAAGCCAAAGGGCCATAGTCACTCCCACTGGAGAAATTATGTTTACCATAACCCCTCAGGCCATTGATCAGATGATGCAAGCCCCCTCAGTAGAGAATGCTACCCCATTTTCCTATGAAGCACTGATTGAACTATACCATAAACTAGACTGTGGTAAGAGAGCCCAAACATTGAACTGTTTTTGACACAAGATGCTTCATTATAAAAAAAGTCCTCCTTATCCCTCCTCCATATTCCCTGAGAGAGATAAGCATATTATCACTATTGTTTCCTACCTCCTTGTCTCCTACTCTGATTAATGGGTAGATGAGGCCATTATAGGATTTTTGTCCATCTTCTCTGCTCATTCTAAGCCCTCCATTGTGTTTAATTTAAGTCATTTTCTTGCAGAGCATTCATCAACAACTTGTTAAATTTCCAACTGAGGAGGTATTAAAATATGCCTTTGTATTGGTGTACATGTTTCTATACTTGTTTGGTCAATTTAGTGTCCTAAATTGCTCTACATAAATTATTAATCCGGGTATCGTAAATTGATGAAGTGTAGTGCACTATCTGTGCTAGATGACCCTTCTTACTACATTTTTTTTTGTGTTTTATGTTGTTTTGGGGGTTTTTGGTCCTGTAGTTCCTAATAAATTACAATGTAACTGTTAAAATTCTAAATCTAACTTCTGTAAAGATTGCTAGGAACCTAAAGAAATGAGAACTAAAAGATCTTAAGTAAGATTTGGAAGCAAAGTTTAATCAAGAAATGAAAACAGACTTTCTATTTCTAATCATATCATTATTTCCAAATCATGAGCTACAAACTAAAAAGTAAAATTGCAACTACTGTCTATTCAATTACAAAAACAAAACTGAATGAAATACTAAAACTAAAAGTGAAATTGCAACTATCTATTATGGAAACAAAACCAAAATAAAATACTGAAATTTAAAGTGAGATTACAACTAATGTTTAGTCTATTGCAGAAACAAAACTTAATGACAACCTGAAAGTAAAATTGAAACAAAACTAAATGAGATACTTAGTTACTCTGCCTCTCAATTTTGGAAGACAAACCTCCTTGGGATGACATTTTCAGGAATTTTGTACTTCATTATTCTAAAAGAAGATAAATGCAAAAAAACAAAAAAGACTAATTGCATGAATGAAGTATTCAACCACTTAGTTTAAGATGACTTATCAACTATAAGGGATTTTTAGAAACATTCATCTACACTATGAGTCACTAAACTAGTAATAAAATGGCAAGAACAATAATGGCACTGATTAGTATATTTGGAAATTTAAAAACTAGTGAAACAGTAAATGAAATAAACTACATTACACTACTGAATTCAACTTCTAACTACTGATAGAAACTAGAAAGAAATTAAAAAAAATGAAGCTATTCTATATTGAAAGAAGCTATTCTGCATTAGTGAAGAAATGATGCATTATAAACAAGGTTAGTATGAAAATGATTATGAACACTGTGAGAAGAAATGATAAATTTATAGTTAACTAGAAAAGATAAAACAAAATGAAATAAAAGCTCAGTCAGCACAGGGGCCCTTTGCAACTGATCATGTTATGTGTACTTAATCAAAATCCAAGAAACTCCTTCACATGTCCATAAAACTTGTAGTCTTCATATTAAAAACAGGAAATGAGTTTTTCAAAATTATAGAGCAGTAGTATGAGCTTAATACATGCGGAAGTTCGAACCAGTTCTGAGTTCTTTACATAGGTATTTATAAGAAAATTATGCAACTGTTTGTTGAGAAAAGTAAGCTACAACCAAAAACACATAGTAGATAGGCACACGGTATTTTCTTCCTCGGCTGCTGGAGACATAAATACAAGATGATGGCTGTTGGATTCGGTTTGCACATATGGCTGTTGGATTCCGAGGGTTCAGGAAGTTGTTTTGGATAACGCTTCCCATCACTGTGAAATGTGTTGATTATCCACGAAACAGAGTCCTGTTGCCTTTGGTCTCTACATTTGACTTCTCCTTTGACCAGAGTCTTGTACCATCTTCCTTGTCGACTTGGGCTAGGTGAATAGGACACAATCCATGTCATGATGTTTTCCAAGCTGCCCATGTAGCTAGTTTCTCCTTCTGACGCCTGGAACCTGTTAAAGCATGGAAGTAGCTACGGGACAGCCGATTAGCTGCAGAATAGCCTACATTCTATAGCTAAAACACAAAAACTTATTCAAATAGAAAAACATAAAAACATAATATGTAAATCACTAAATGTCCTCCTTAAGGCAATGTATACTGGTCATTGATGATAGGAATGCATTTCTTCATGGAAAAACAAAGAAAAAGGGATGAGAAAAGTTGCTAAGGAAAGAGCAGTTTTGAGGTTCAACATACCCCCACTGCAAAACTATTGCATGTCCCCATGCAATCAAAATTGTGAACTCCTTCCTTCTATTGCATTTGTTCTGATGCTTCTGCCAACACATCCAACTTCCTCTTCTTGCTTTTCTTTGCACTGACTGCCATTCTTGGCTTCCTCATAAGAAATCTGTATTTAAGGTTAATAAGTGTTCCGTTCAGTTTCTTATTTTTCCTTTTTAGTTTCATATTCTTCTTGTACCATATTCCCAAGTGAAGCATAGTGTTGTCATGAATAGCTCTATCCAGCTTATTCTATTCCCTCAAGGTTTCATTTTCTCTTCGGATGTGTCTTTTTAGAATTTCTAGCTCAAAGATCTCTTGTTTGAGAGAGCTAGTTAAAGTTTCTTGTGAAGTGACAGGCTACTCTGGATTAGCTGAAATCCCTGGGTCTACTGAGGTACTCTTTTTCTCTAATGACTCTATGTAGTCATAGATTTGCTGTTGTATTGGATCAATGCCAGGAGAATCTCTACTTGGGTTGCCTTCAAAATTCTGTGGAGGAGAGTTCTGTGGACTTTGTTCATATGGAATACTGTCAGGGGAATGAACTGGGGTTTCTTCCTCTAAATTTATAAACTAGGCCTCTTTTTATTTCATCTTCTTTATCTTGCCTCGGAGTCTAGAGCTCCTCCTCAAGTTTTGGAAGCTTATGGTTTCTTCTTTTGTGTCCTTTTTCCTCTTTCCTTTCTCCTTAGCTTTCTTGATTTGTTCCTTGACCTTGGTTAGTCTTTCAGAAAGCAGTTGTTCATCCTCTTGAGGCGATGAAGGTTTGAGAATATCCCCGTTGATTTTTTCAACCCTTTCTTTCATTTTTCTCTTCTTCTTAGTTTGTTTCCTAACCTCTATTTTGGGAGCCATTCCGTATCATCTTTTTGTGAGGAGCTTCTAATGTTGACATCTCTCCTTCTACTTCTTTTAACATGACTTCCCTCAAATAAATCTAGAGCATCTTGGAAGGAATTCCTTACCAAGAAGTATTCCCATGTATCCCCTACACTTTTCAAATGAAATTCAACTAAAATTTTCACTAATCCATGGTGATATAAAGTTGTTTCTATTGATTCAACTTTCTTTTGGACATTGGTTTCCATTCTTCTCAGACTATTCAAAAGGAAAAAGGGAAGATTGAGGGTTCCATTCTCTAGAAAATTCATTAATAATCTTATATGATAAACATACATAGATCCAAACCTCCCTTCACATGTAATGAATTTTTGTAGTATTATCAACGTGCTACACTATTTGTTTTTGAGTGTTGAGATTGGAATCCCTTTTCTAAAAATTAAAATTTCCATACCTAGGTTTTTAAGAATCACCTTCCAAGATTCATCATGAAACTCTTTGTTTTTGAACCATCTTTCTCCTAGCCTTGGGAGTTTTGTTGCTTCTGCTATGAAGGACTCTGTAACTGCAAATTTGATGTCCCCAATTTCCACTTCGGTACCATCAAAGGATCTTGCAAAAGATTTTGTGATTTCTTTGTGGTAACCGTCAAATTTTCCAATAAAACACAACCACCTAGCCTTTTGTAACATCCCCTTGAGTTGCACATATCCCTCCGTGTATTTTACCCCTACGGGATCAGTTCTAACAATAAGCCCCATAACCTCTGTTCTCGGTTACCCTTCAAAACTACTCTCACTGTCTAAGAAATGGAATGACTGCGTATATGGTAATGGAGTGACTGGGTATGTAGAAGCGGAATGATTATGGATATGGGAACATGATGATAGGGTATATGGAAATAGAATGACTGTGAATATGGAAACAGAACGACCGTATATGGAAATAGAGTGATTGTATACACAAAGTGGCTACGTAAATATGAGAGAAAAACTCAAGAGTTGGCATGTAATAAATAAACAATCAGGGTTTGAAGAGTCGTATATAGGTAGGTCATGTCGTTAATCTGACCGTTAACAAATGTAGCTATAGAAGTCCGGTTAAGTACAAGTTATGGAGTTTGAAGCAGAGATCAGTTTATGAAAGAATCATTGAACCGTTTGTCATTAAAGGTGGAAGATATGGCGGAGACATCGTGGTGGTCAAATCAAATGATGGTTAATCAAGGAGTCATGTGATCATACATATTATGCAAGCTTATGTTTTTAAATTGCTTTTTGAAATAAATTTTTGTATTTACCTTTTGGAACCTTTACCTTCCACCTGTTAATATTTTGATGTTTTCTCCACAGGTACTTTAGGCATGATTGGTCTTCAAATTTGATTTTTTTTCTTCAATTACCGACATACAAGATTTTATTATGAACTGGATACTTGTGCTTGGACTGATAAACAAATTTTTGTTGCAGAATCAAATTAGCTGCAGAATAGGATCCACTGCGGAACGGAATCAGCTGCAGAACATGAAACAAAAATTAAAATATGGCTTATGAATGAATGAAATGGTAATGGCTATGTAAGTGAAAATAAAATGTAAGACATGATGATAAATAAAAATGGAGATGAAAGAAATACTGAAAGAGGAAAAATTTATTGGTGAAACATGGCAATGGAATGGAGTGAAACTGTAAGAATGAAACATAGTGAAGTGAGATGAGATAATGAATTTTGCAGAATGCAGAGTGACTGTGGCTTTCTATCACCACTTATGACAGAAAGGAAATAGAAAATATAGGGTGTTAGAAACTTATGATTTTTACCCTGTATTTTCTATATAAGCATGCCAATCAGTGATTGATTTTCAACCTTATACAATTTATTATTATTATTATTTTTTTTTAGATAGGAAAAATAAAGACTAAGTTGGTGGAGAAGAAGGATTCTTCTTCACTAACTTCATTTCAGAATTGTTCTGGAAGATCTTGATGAAATCCTCCTTTGAAATTGGTTTTTGATATATTTTCAATCTATGACCATTCACAAGAAGAGGAGTTTGAATTTCATCTATTTTTCTGATCCTCACTGCTCCATTACTAAAGACTTTTTCAATCTCATATGGCCCAAGCCAATGAGTTTGAAACTTCCCTTGAAAATATTTAAACTTTGAATCAAATAACAATGCCCAATCTCCCTCTTGAAACCTCTTGTCCTTGATGTATTTGTCATGCCATTTAGCCCTCTGTTGTTGGACTATACCAGTCCTTTGAACTACCTCTTGCCTGATTTCATCAAGTTCATTTAATTGCTCCAGCCTATGTTTTTGAGCCTCTGATAATTCCATCCCCAACTGGACTGCCATCTTGAAAGTTCTGATTTGGAACTCTATAGGGAACAGGACTTGTTTCCCATAAACAAGTTCATAGGGTGTATGTCCCGTTGTGTTCCTCCATGTAGTTCTATAGGCCCATAAGGCTTCAGGAAGCCTTTCTGCCCAATCTCTTCTATGTAGATGCACAGTCTTGGTGAGGATTCCTTCAATCACTTTATTTGTAGACTCCACTTGACCATTTGCTTGTGGATGATAGGGAGTAGATTTCCTATGCTTGATCTTGTATTCCTCCACAAGCCTTTCCACCATGTTGGATGTGAATTGAGATCCCTGGTCTGTCACAATTTCTCTTGGAACACCAAAACGAGTGAAGATGTCCTCAAAAAGAAATTTAACTACATATTTTTCGTTAGCAAAAGGAAATTCTTTGGCTTCTACCCATTTGGTGACATAATCAGTGCATACCAATATGTAATTTTTCTGCTTAGAAGGAGGATTAATTGGTCCAATAAAGTCTAAAGCCCATTTTTCAAAGGGTTCGATAAGTACCTGAGTTTGTAATGGCATTTCATTTGAGGGAGAAGGTTTCCCTACCCTTTGGCAGCTGTCGCACCTCCTGACATATTCTTTAGCATCTTTGAAGATGGATGGCCAACAATCTCCTAAAGAAAGGATTTTATAGGCTGTCCTCTTGTCAGCAAAGTGTCCACCACACGGCTTATCATGACATGCTTTGAGAATATCAGGCATTTCATCTTCCTTGACACACCTTCTGATCATAAGATCTAGCCCTGTTTTATACAATTCATTAGTGATCCATGAATATCTTTCACTTTCTTGAATAATCTTTCTTTTCTCTCTAAGAAACAAATGTGAAGGTAACTTCCCTGTAACCAAGTAGTTAGCATCATATTCAAACCAAGGAGTTTGAGTAGTTACTGCAAAAAGATATTCATAAGGAAACTTATCTTCAACCGAAGAGTCTTCTTTGATATTCTGAATCCTGGACAAGAAATCAACAACTGTCTTTTGTTTTCCAGGTCTATCTAGCATAATAATGTTGAATTCTTGCAAAAGTAAAAGCCATCTTGTAACTCTGCCATTAGTAATAGGTTTATTCATCAAATATCTAATTGTAGAGTGATCTGTATGAACAAAGGTTTCATATCCTGCTATATAATGTCTGAACTTGTTAATTTCATGAAAAACAGCTAAGAATTCCTTTTCAGTCACAGTATAATTCAACTTAGTGGGAGTCAAATTTTTACTTGTATAGTAAATGGCATAAGGAATCAAATATTTTTGTCCCAATACAGCTCCCAGAGCTGTCTCTGAAGCATTTGTGGAAATATGGAAAGGAAGTTTCCAATTTGGACCTCTTAAAATAGGTGCTTCAAAAATTTTTGCTTTCAAGGTTTCAAATGCTAATTGGCAATCAGGATTCCAACTAAATTCACAATCTTTTGTAAGCAATTTGAAGAGTGGAGATGCTATTTTAGTAAATTTTTCTATAAATCTTCTATACTATCCTGTAAATCCTAGAAAACTTCTAACATCCTTTTGGCAATTTGGAATTGATAACTTAGAGATGACTTCAAATTTAGATTTGTCAAATTTAATTCCATCTCCCGAAATGTGATGTCCTAAAACAATACCTTCTTTAAACATCATAAAACATTTTTCATGGCTTAGTGAAAGGTTTGTTTCTTTACATCTTTTAAGAACTTTTTCCAAATTTTCCAAAGCTTCTTCAAATGTGTTTCCATAGACTGTAAAATCATCCATATATACCTATACACAATCATGTATTAGATCTGAAAAAATTCCTAGTACTGCTCTTTGGAATGTTGCAGGTGCATTACATAACCCAAAAGGAAGTACTCGGTAGGAAAAAGTTCCCCATGGACAAGTAAATGTGGTTTTATCCTGATTCTCAGGTGCTACTTGAATTTGATTATAACCACTAAAACCATCCAGAAATAAGAAATACTTCTTACCTGCTAATGTATATAACACTTGATCTATAAAGGGAAAAGGAAAATGATCTTTCAGGGTTGCTTTATTCAATTATTGGTAATCAATGTACACCCTCCATTTACCATTCTTTTTAGGCACAATTACCAAAGGAGAAACCCATTGGCTATCTAAAATTGGGTAAATGAAGTTTACATTCAGTGATTTTTGGAGCTCTTCCTTCACAATTTCCCTAAGATTTGGATTCATTCTTCTCTGAGGTTGTCTGATAGGTATACTGTTTTCCTCAGTATAGATATGATGGATACAAGTCTTAGGATCAATGCCTTTCATGTCAGTGTACTCCCATGCAAATGCAGCAAAATGTTTTTGTAATGTTTTGGTTAGCTCTTCTTGTTGTAGTTTCTCCAAGTTTTTGTTTATGTTCAATGTCCTACCTGGAAAAATTTCAATTGTAGAGCTACCAAACTCTTCCATAGAATAGAGATACATCTGCCTAGACGACAAGTATTCAACATTAGATTTTTCTTGAAATTGTGCATGATCATATTCTGAAGATGTTTCAAAATTTTCCAATGTGTTTAAAATTTGACTGTCTTCACTAATTTATGACATAGTAAAGAGAGGCTGAATATCATCTTCATCATCAATCCATTCCTTGTCATCTATTTCTATGGTTTCTTTTGTTGGAGGATACCGAGTAAATTTCTTTGTTGAATTACCATCAGAAATATACATGTCACCAGATCTACAACTAATAAAAGCATCAGCTGTGGCCAGCCAAGGTCTTCCTAGTATGAGTGGGTGTCCTATATTATTCTAGGGAGTTAAGATCATGAAATCAATAGGATATTCCCAAGAATCCAAGGATACTGAAATATCTTCTAGCACACCATCTGGTTTGATTACTGATCTATCTGCAAGTTGTAATAAGGTAGGTGTGTAAAGAAGATTAGGAAGTTTAAGCTGCTCCATAGTTTGTCTACTCATGATGTTTATTGTTGCCCCTAAGTTAATCGATGTATTTGGAATTTCAATTCCATTTATATGTGTCTTGACAATTGGACTCCCTGGATCCACATATTTCTGCATGGCAATTTTCCCCATCATTATGTTTGCTATCTTTCCTACCAGGTGAACTCTTTTTGTTTCTTTTGCTTTTCTTCCTAGTCTTTTGATGCTCAACTCCTTTATTGTTTTGGTTAGAATTGGAATTTCTCTAATGGCTTGTAGCAAAGGAATTTTGATACAGACATTATTCAATTAATCTAGAAAATCATAATTGGGAAACAAGATCTGTTTTTCTATCCCTCTATCAATTTTTAGTCTTTCAGGAAAAGGAGGTGTAGAAGTAGATGCTGGTTGCCCAATGATAGGAGTTGTGTTCATTGATTCTTTTTGTTTTTCTTTTTCAATGTTTTGGTTTTGGAGAGATGGTTCCTCAAAACTTTTATTGACTCTTAGAGAATCTTCCTCAGAAGTGTCTTGTTCTTGAATAACTATAGAAGGTCTTTCCTTTTCTAATATCCTTCCAGATCTTAGTTGAACATCATTAAGATCTAGAGGAGTAATCATGTAGGTTGGAAATTTTTGTCCTTCTACCATGTATGCATTCTGAGGGTTTTTATTATTGGGGTTTGGTAAAGGTTGGGCAGGTAGCTGATTTGGTTTCTACTAAAATGGCAACAAGAGTTGAGGATTTTGACTTTGTTGTGAAGGTTGTTGTGGAAATGGCAATGGAAGTTGAGGGTTCTGATTTGGAAGTTGTGGCTATTGATTTTGTTGTTGATTATGTGGGGGAGGATAATTCTGATAGGATGGAGGATATTGACAATATTGAGCAAATCTCGCATAAGGATTTTGTACCCCTTGCACCCACGGTTGAGATTGAAACTGAGATTGAGGTTGAGGCCAAGGTTGCTGCCAAGGATTCCAGTTTGGTGGGGGCTAAAGATACATTGGATTGTTAAATCCCTGATTTTGTGGCCCCTACCAAGGTCTTCTTGCAACAAAACAAAGAGGTTCTGCAGAATTTGGGATTGTTTCCTCTTGAAAGACAACCTTACGACCTGGGATTGAGGGACAACCCTTGGTCTCATGACTTTCTGAACAAATCATACAAGTTTCTACAATTTTTGCATCTAAAGGAAATTCCCTTAGAGCATGTTTCTTTCTGCACTTTGGAAAAAAAATGGCTAAAGCATCAGCCTTTGTTTTCTTCTTGTTTTGAATTTTAAGGGTGTCTAGCTGCTCACTATGGCTCCCTAGGATGTCAGTTTTAAACTCATCAAGCATATTACCAATTTTTGCCCTACTTATAGATCCTGTTTCAAATTTTCTTACTCTAACAAGAGAAGGATCTCTCGGTCCTTTCCCTATTTTTGTTTTCCCTCTTGAGATATGAACACATAATTCTCCTATATCATTCAATGGGAGTTGAGAAATATCTCCCTTCCCCATCATGTTAAGGATATCTATCCACTCATCTCTAATGGCCTTTAATAAAAGAGCTTTCAAAATTTCTTCATCTAAATCATTCATTTTTGCTCTTTTCAAATTATAGTTAAACCTCTCAATCAAATCTTCTAAGTTTTCATCATCTCTTTGCATCATTTTGAACACCTCATCTTTGTGATTGGTAGGTATGCAATAATCCAAGTACCTATCCAAAAACGTTTTGTTCATGTCATTCCAAGTTCTAATGGACTGAGTAACTAACCCCATAAACCATTTCAAAGTAGCTCCTTTTAGAGTTGAAGGAAACAATTTGAGTTTTTGAGAGTCCTCTAGATAGTCATAGGTTTTGCACAAGACTTCAAACTCAAAAAACAATGTTTCAGGATCCTCACTTCTCAACCCATGGAAGTTAGGGAGGACAGAAGGTGAGATGTTTTTCATTGTGGCATTTGTTTCCTCATTCGCTATAGGGAAACCAAAAGAATTATCTATTTCCCTATTTCCTCTACCTCCTCCATTGTTTCCTCTACCTTTTCCTCTACCCCCTCCACCAAATAGTGAGAATTCTCCATCTTGTTCTTCTTCTGTGATTATAGTTTCTTCAGAGTCAGTATAGGATTCAACCGGCAAGGTTACTTCCTCCTCCTCCTCTGGTTCTTCTATTAATGGAATATGGGAGAGTGGTTCTACTTCTTCTTCCTCACCAGGTGTTCCTAATTCTTCAACTACAATGTGCTCTCCCGTGGAGGTGAAAAAGGCTCTTCCTACTATTGGAGATTCGAACTTTTCCTCTCCTAAGACTACCTTGGTAGATGAGTTAGGAGATTCTGTTGATTGGATTTCTGCCTTGGAATTTCAGGAGTCCTATGGCTAGGAGTATGGGTTTGGGATGGAGGTGTGTCTTTTCTTATCCTTGGTGGAGTAGGTGGAGTTGTAGGAATTGAACTTCTGCCCCTAGCTATAAATCTACCCCTAGAGTCTCTTTCTCTATGCATGTCATTTTGTTTGTTTGTTTGTTTGTTTTTTTTGAATGTAAGAGATAAGGCTACCTAGTTACACTTCCCCAGCAATGGCGCCAAAATGTTTGGTCAATTTAGTATCCTAAATTTCTCTACATAAATTATCAATTCGGGTCTCGTAAACTGATGAAGTGTAGTGAACTATCTGTGCTAGATGACCCTTCTTACTTCATTGTTTTTGTGTTTTATGTTGTTTTGGGGGTTTTTGGTCCTTTAGTTCCTAATAGATTACAATGTAACTGTTAAAATCCTAAATCTAACTTCTGTAAATACTGCTAGGAACCTAAACAAATGAGAACTAAAATAGCTTAAGTAAGATTTGGAAGCAAAGTTTAATCAAGAAATGAAAACAAAGTTTCTATTTCTAATCATATCTTTATTTCCAAATCATGAGCTACAAACTAAAAAGAAAAATTGCAACTACTATCTATTCAATTACAAAAACAAAATTGAATGAAATACTAAAAATAAAAGTGAAATTGCAACTATCTATTATGGAAACAAAACCAAAATGAAATACTGAAACTAAAAGTGAGATTACAACTAATGTTTAGTCTATTGCAGAAACAAAACTTAATGAAAACCTGAAAGTGAAGTTGAAACAAAACTAAATGAAATACTTAGTTACTCTGCCTCTTAATTTTGGAAGACAAACCTCCTTGGGATGACATTTTGAGGAATTTTGTACTTCATTATTCTAAAAGAAGATAAATGCAAAAACAGAGAAAAGACTCATTGCATGAATGAAGTATTCAACCACTTAGTTTAAGATGAGTTATCAACTAGAAGGGCTTTTTAGAAACATTCATCTACACCATGAGTCACTAAACTAGTAATAAAATGGCAAGAACAATAATGGCACTGATTAGTCTATTTCGAAATTAAAAAACTAGTGAAACAGTAAATGAAATAAACTACATTACACAACTGAATTCAACTTCTAACTACTGATAGAAACTAGAAATAAATTAAACAAAACGAAGCTATTCTGTACTGAAAGAAGCTATTCTGCATTAGTGAAGAAATGATGCATTATAAACAAGGTTAGTATGAAAATGATTATGAACACTGTGAGAAGAAATGATAAATTTATAGTTAACTAGAAAAGCTAAAACAAAATGAAATAAAAGCTCAGTCAGCGCAGGGGCCCTCTGCAACTGATCAGGTTATGCATACTTAATCAAACTCCAAGAAACTCCTTTACATGTCCATAAAACTTGTAGTCTTCATATTAAAAATAGGTAATGAGTTTTTCAAAATTACAGAGCACTAGTCTGAGCTTAATACATGTGGAAATTCGAACTGGTTCTGAGTTCTTTACATAGGTATTTATAAGAAAATTATGCAACTGTTTGTGGAGAAAATAAGCTACGGCCAAAAACACGTAGTATATAGGCACACAGTATTTTCTTCCTCGGCTACTGGAGACATAAATCCAAGATGATGGCTGTTGGATTCGGTTTGCACAGATGGTTGTTGGAGTCCGAGGGTTCAGGAAGTTGTTTTGGATAACACTTCCCATCACTGTGAAATGTGTTGATTATCCATGAAACAGAGTCCTGTTGCCTTTGGTCTCTACATTTGACTTCTCCTTTGACTGGATTCTTGTACCATCTTCCTTGTCGACTTGGGCTAGGTGAAAAGGACACGATCCATGTCACGATGTTTTCCAAGCTGCCCATGTAGCTAGTTTCTCCTTCTAACACTTGGAACCTATTAAAGCATGGAAGTAGCTACCGAACAACTGATTAGCTTCAGAATAGGCTACGTTCCATAGCTAAAAGACAAAAACTTATTCAAATAACAAAAAATAAAAACATAATTTGTAAATCACTAAATTTCCTCCTTAAGGAAATGTATACCGGTCATTGATGATAGGAATGCATTTCTTCATGGAGAAACAAAGAAAAAGGGATGAGAAAAGTTGCTAAGGAAAGAGCAAGTTTGAGGTTCAACAATGCTTTCAGGGGGACAACATTAAACTTTCTTTGCAAAGAATGGATGAAAAGGGCAACCAAAATTCATTCATCTTTTGGACTACTCTGGTCATGAAAGAGTAGAAAGAGTACACTTATAAATGATTTACAGAGATGTTTTTTCACCCAACAATAGGTCTCATGAACAATAGAATAGAACTGAGGATTAGTGAAGAAATCAAAAGGGTGTTACAAATGCTAGATCAAGTTCAGATAGGAGGACTGGTACCTTTATGAAAATTATACAAAAATGAGAATATTTGGATGTAAGCTCCCACCTTACAAACAACCAAAATTCCTTCGAATGAGGATTTTTGCTTTGGAGTACATAAGGTAGATGATCAACATGGCTGAAACCCATTTTGTTGCTGTCAAGAAGAAATCCTAGTTTAAAATACAAACACAGGTTGGCCCTTTCATTTGCAACAAAAGGGCAACAGGGGAAGAGGCAGATAAGCTCTTGAGGGAAATGCAGTTCAACCTCAGTTCTACCTGGTCCTATGATCCATTAGGGATCATTTCTATATTAAGGGTAGAAACCAATTCTACTCCTTATTTCCACACATGAAGGCCAGAAATAGAAAAGTACAAGAATTAGTTAGAGTGGGTTGAGAACACCTTACAAGAGGCAAAAGAACAACAGGTATCATCATCTACAGTGTAGACTCCTACCATGCAGGAGAAGATAGCCAAGAGGAGCAGAGAGGAAGAGTCCCCTTTAGGGATTGACATATTCAGTGAAGGGTTTAAAATAATGTACAGAAAGAAGGCCAAGCTTAGTTCCAAACTAAGCCTTAGAAAAGATTTAGAGCAGCAGACCATTATCACCACTAATGAGCCATTTGTTTCCTCATTAGTGGGTGATCAGTCCACACAGTCTCCTACCACCTCCACAACTTCACAATAGCAGTAGCAAATAATTTTGACATGTACATCTACTTTAGGCGAGTCAGAGAAAAGCATAATCGACGTCTTCAAGGAGATAAAAGTTAGAAATGAAGCCTTGAAGATTAACACTTACAACCAGTTCTGGAAACAGACTTCTGGTGCCCAAAGCAAGCTGCTGACAACCTTTGACTCAGAAAAGGGGAAAATGCAAATGGAATTCCTCCAAGAACAAGTTCCCCAACCCAAGGGAGCATCAGAATACAAAAAGACAGATTTTGAGTTTGATGTAAAGGATATACATCCCATTGACCAAATGGAGATGCATAAGCAGACCGGGGAAATTATTTTCTCTAATGTCACTAACACTGCCATGACTTTGTCCAAATTACAAGTTACATTAGCAAATGTCTAGTCACAACTAAAGATAAAGAAGGTTTCTACACTTTCCAAAGATACCAAGATTAAAACCCTGGAGGATTTGGTAATCAAACTGGGTTATGATCCTGCAAACATCAATGTTGCAGAGGAACTTGTCAAGAAGAATAATTTGGATATAAAAACATTGAGGAAGTAGTTAAACTACCAGCTACTGAAGATCCTTTGGCTAAGGATATTACAGAGATAGAGATTCAAAAAGCAAATATGATGAAGCTCATCATGGAGCAGACAACACAACTCAAGAAAATGGAGACAAAGATGGAGAAGCTAATTAAGGAAAAGGAAAAATCTGCTAAAAAGTATGCCTCCTTGGGAGCACTCCCTATCATAATCATTCCTACAACTATACTAGCTACAACAAGTACATGGGATGCTGCAGACCAGTTGGCCAATGCAGTCCAAAATATGTCTCTTCAGACTGAGGAAATCAAGAAGTTTCACGATCAAGTGAAACTTCTAGAGGATCATTGCCAGAAATATGAGATTTTTCATGCAGCAGAGCTTCAGAGAGCTCAAAATTAGATAGAAGTATGGAAGAAGTTAGCAGCTGAGTCTTCTATTGGCCACACTCTGGGTAATGTAAAGGAAATCATATGGAACAACATTATTGAGGAGATAGATGAAATATTTCCATGTATCCAGATTATTTTTGAGCAGAAGGAGTTGATGGAAAAGGCAAAGCAGACCATTGCCAATATAAATTCTCAATTGGGAGAGATGCCTGCTACAACCAAAAACATTATAAAGTTCCTCAAATCCAAGAATAGGTATGAACTAGATGATCTAGGAGTGGATGACAGGACTAAAACCATTCTGGAGGTGAAGAAAGTTATGACTAAGAAGAACTTAGTTGTACAGTTGACAAAGGAGTGTCATACTCTTGAAGTGGCAGTCAACATATTTTTCACAAGGATTGATGCATTGAACAAGAAGGGTCTGCCTTCACTGTTTGTAATCAATGATAAATTAATGACCAGGGAAGACTACATGAAGAAGCTTCAGGATATTTCCAGGGATACAACCAAGTCCTCCAACATCAAAGGTTCCATGATAGGCAGGGTGTTTTACGAAGCCATCAACAACATATGTTTTATTCAACATGAGATAAAACATATTTTCATTGTAAAACCCACTTTTTCTCGGTATACTGAGGTAGATGAAATCTATCATAAGGTAAACAAGATAGTAATCCTATATGAAGAATGGTGGGGAAAGCTATGTGAATTTTAGGATTAGAGGACATATCAGCTTCACCAGCGTAGCACCTGAATAGTGGCCACTTAGCAACAAATTTCCTTCAAAATAAGGCCATATGCTTAGATTCATTCTTTTTGATCAAATTACTTCTTTCTGTTAGTTTTAAGTAATAATAGAATGTCGTGTCACTTAGGCATTTATTGTAATATTTTGTAATTTTGTTTAAATACTCCATCCTGTCGAAGTATTGAGGGTTGCGCCCTTGAACCAATTATCACATAGATTTGTACTAGGCTGGAGAATTTTTTATATAATAAAATATTATGGATTTACTTCATATGGCTTGTCTCTCAGTGAGTTGTTTTCATCATGTTTTTCATTATGTATTCTTCATATAATTCAATTCTTTTATAGTCATCCGATTGAAAATTTAATTAAATCTCAGTTTCATTTTGAATCTGTTGTGAAGTTACATTTAATAAGAGATTAATTTACAAGACTATCTGTTATTGGAAATTCCTCTTTGAACTTAAATTGCACTAGATTTCTGTAATGGTTTTATTATATTCTGTTGATCAAGGAAACAATGTTTTCTTGATTTCTGCTTATAAATGGTTAAATATTTAGTCTGAATACTAAATCACTTATACTTCTCTATATTCTACTTATCCATCCCACCTAAATCAAAATAACCATATGTATTTAAGAACAACCTTTTGTTTTACTAAGGATATTTCTAAGTTTAAAGAACCTGTTTTTAAATAGTTCACTAGTCATCCAAACCATTAAAATCAACAAAAAAATTTAGATGCTTTGGCATAGCCAATTGACCAAAGGACAACAATGAGAAAATGTTGCGCTGTTATATAACAAATTGACCTCCTCATCAACTCAGAGGGGAAAGACATGATGAATGAAGCAAAGACCACAATTACAGGCCTTGATTCCACACTAACGCTGGTTGTACACTAACAACCTACTTTATAAAGCTTGTTACCAAGCCTAAGGGTGCATTAGTGACCCTGCTAACTCAAGTTGTTAGGCAGGGGACAACATTAGTGAAACTAGATGCAGTTCCAAGGGTCAAAGGAATGAATTGACTCACAAATATCTAGATATTTGTTCCTAAAATCACTCAAGAAAAGCAAGGAAACATCCAAAATCAACCTATTTGGAGAAATTCTAATCTGAACGAAGGAGGCAAATGGGAAAGAGCTGAAAAGCAGGGAAAGTTCATTGCTTTTGCCCTAGTGAACTCTAGGAGGAACTTGGCAACCCTAACTCGATTGCTACATAAGCAAAGTGAGGGTCATTGTGAAAGGGGTCAGAGCATTTGAAAGGATAGCCTACTTAACTGTTGAGAACTGTCTCATATCTGAAGAAGTTGGCAAGAAGGGAGAGAGAGAGAGAAGCTGAAGGGGCAAAGGAAGACTGATGCAACAGATGGTTGTAATCACTCTTCCATTATTAATACAGAACTGTAGTTGTGCTGCCTACTCTATGGTGTTGATACTATCGTTCATTAAGTTGTTTATTTGATACCTATTTGCATGAGTAGCTTAGTTGTATGCAATTATATGTTCTTCATGTATTCATATATTAGTTTTCAAGGTTGTATGCGGTGATTGCACTTGCCTCTTCTTTGTGTAGGACTTGATTTGGAGCTGGCTTTGAGGGAGTTCCACTTGGCTGCATTGTGATCTCCAAACAAATCCATACGGAGGCTCGAGGTAATCCCCTTTCCATACTTTGTTAGTTGATAATTGTCTATGAACATGTGTATAACTTCGTAACATCTGCAGATAATCTTACAGTCTGTCGAAGGTCCCGGGAAGACCTTTGAGGGTATTTTCATTCTCCATACACCGTGCATTTTACCCCATATCATGCGCAAATGAAGTTCTGGTGCCAGTGGTTTCCCTTGTTGCGCAGTGCGCGAAAGGCATACAATTTAATTGGGCAAGGTACCTCTATCAGGAGTTCCTAGTGAACTGTAGAGAAGCCCAAGATGAAACCAAGCCGTTCCACTATGCTTGATTGTTGTTGTCAATTATGCTCGTTGCATGGAGATTGCCGAAGGATAGCCAATTTTCTCTGCTCAAGGAAGGATTGTCGGAGGCAGCGCAATTCACCTCCTTATGGTCTACAGAGGATGTCATGTGGATTACAGAGACAAAGATATTTTGGATTTTTGTAGAAATGGATCTCCGTATGGAAATAAATCAGTGTCCAAGGTTGTCCCCAACCTTATTCATGTAGCTTTTAGCCTACACCCCATTCAATACTGACTTCCATAGAGTCTATATCTAAGTGAGAAAGGATCCAGAGTAGAAATGGCACCAGTTTCCCTATTTGGTGTCAGAAACGGACGTACAGGAGGTTGTAGTATCATGGCCTACAGAGTGGCGCGCCCTGTCAGAATTAAATGTTGGAACAAACATGGGTGCAGAAAGTTCTGCTACGCAGAAAAGAAAGGAGGTCGGGAAGAAAGATGTGTTTATCCTAGAAGAATAGAGAAAGAAGGAAACTACAGAAAAGGCTCACATAGAGCAAGAACGCATAGATAAGGAGCAGGCGGAACAAGAGCAGCGCGAGTCAATGAAAGGTGACAAGTCACCTTCACTGGAGACAGAGGAAGAAGAGATTTTAGGACAAGGTGGTGGAGGTGATGAAGGGCAGTGCACCCCCTTCATTTTGAAAAGACGTGGCACAGAACAGTAAGGAGAAATGTGTAAGAAGTAGAAATCTAATAGAACACAGGTTGATCCCATGGTATTAACAGAGGGAGATCTCAATGAGATTGGCAATAAAATTTGGGACACTGCCACAAAAGTGCTGCAGCAGTTCGAGCAACAATATATGAAGACGCTTGGGGGCGTCTAGAAGGATCTATGTCAATTTCAACTCCAAGCAACCAGAACCCAGGAAGATGTCAGGAAAGCGAGCAGTGCACAAGGAAATTTGGCACAAGGAAAGAGTACAGTCACAGAGATGGCCTGGTCGCATGAAGTGAGAGTCTTCCCTTTGCTTGAAGGTTCAGTCTGCACTAACACAGATGAAAAACGCACATTGCTTCACAAAGTCTACTTGGGAACACTAAACCTACTGATGATGTGGTTAAATATAAAAAGCGTCAAGTTAGTGCTATTGTTAGAGAAGTTAAGAAAAACATAAACCCATTTAGTAAAGTAATCGATGGCCACAATGATGTAGTTATGACCATTTGCTGAGGTAGGCTTACATTTCATGAAATCAATACCCCATTTAGTGAAGGGGATAAAAACAACCACATGATGAAGAGGAGTAGTATGAGAAATAATTTTGTGGGTGAATATTTGATATGGATGACACTTTTTAACCACATCCATACAATCTTTTAATATTAAAGATCAAAAGTTCCCAACACATAGAATTTTCTGAGTAGTGGTGAACCTAGAAAGATGACTACCATAGGATCTCACATGGAAATGATTGAATATGTGTTTGACTTCTTTGAGTTAGATGTCTATGTATCACCAAATCAACTATGCAATAATATAGAGTATTGTTGAGGATGATGTATTGTTTTGATTAATGACATATGCATTGACCATCATCATAGGACAACTATGAATGGAAGCATTGATTTTGGAGATAGAGCAAGATATTCCCATAGCATGGATCAACAAATATAATAAGCAATAAGGAATTGTTAAAGAAAAAGTTAGTAACCATTATTCTGTCGTTAAATTGGGTAAGGTCATATAACATCTCTACCAAAACCAAGGATTTCTTAAGACTTCATAACCATAAAATCCAAATTGAATTCTTGCAAGATCACAATCCACTTCAAATACTTTCCCCTTGGTGATATGCCGAATTAAAAAAATGTTTAATGGGGTTGGATTCTGCAACCATGATGATCCTACATAAGAGAATGTAATGTCATAACTACTAAGTGGAAACGAAAAAAGATAAATCCAAATTCAATGTACGAATATTGAATATCCCACCCCCCACCAGTACTTTTGTGGGTAGTAGATGATGCGCTCATGTTTTGCTTCATCTCCTTGAATAAGTACTATCCTAATCGTGATATCAAAATTAAAGAGATATAGAATTAATTCTTGACTATAATCAAGAGGTCTTAATAGTGGGTTCGACATCAATGCCTTTTTCAAGGAATCAAAATATTATTTCACTTGGTTATCCATTACAAATGGTGTATATTTCTTAAGAAGACACATAAACACTTTTTGGGTTTAGTATAATTAGTAATGAAATTACATAAGAAGTTTTCCTTCTTTTGAAAACTCTAAGGTTTGTTAATAGTGCATGAAGGAGGAATATTGGTGATTGCCTCAACCTTGAAAGGATCAACCATGATCCTATAATTGGATACAATGAAGTCTAGTAATCACCCAAAATACACATAGAAAATGCACTTGTGAGGATTCAAATGAATACTATAGTAATGACAATGAATAAATATTTCTTGTACATGCATTGAATGATCAACCCTTCATTGGGATGGGAAAAAAGTCATCCATATATGCCTTGAAAATTCATTTGATGTCATGAAAATAATAAGACATGGCTTGCTGGAAAGTGGCTCCATCATTTTTAAGGTAAAATGGTAGTTTCCTATATGCAAAAGTACACCAAGAATAAATTAAAGCATCTTGTGCTGGTCTTCCTAATTGATTTCAAATTTTATTATAGCTAGAACATCCGTCCATGATGGAAAATATATCACTTCGAGAACATTCATCGACAATTTGATTAATGAATGGGGTTTGGTAGTTGTATTTTGGAATTCCTTGTTCAAGTATATATTATCAATGCATATATCAATATTACCATGTTTCTTGGTTACAAGAACAATGCTAGAAACCCATTATGTCAAGGGAAATAGATAGATGAACTCAACCTTAAGCAAATTCTTCCACCTTGATGGCAGTAACGTTTTGAACAAAGCCTTTGCCTCATTAGATTGGCTCCTTCATACATGACTATATTATGTTCATTCTAGGGTGTTACACTAAAATTTGTCACCATGACTATTTGCAGTTAGTATGGCTCCATCAACTGTCATACTATCCTCCTTGGCAAGTCTCATACCTCTGCTCCTCATGTCAAACTCCAAGAAAGAGAGAAAGTCTTTAAAAATCTATAATAACTATGGTTAGGCAGTTTCTCTTAGCCTTACCTGCGTGTACGCACCCCAAGTTCACAATACCTACGTACTTGTACGCTCTGTCTATAAAGGGGTGGGTGCGTACTCCTGTAAAGGTCAAAAGGTGCAAGTTTCACTTCAAAAAAGTTACTTGTGGTCATTTCTAGAGCATTCTAGAAGTTTGTTTGACGTGTATTGAGCGCCTCCAGATGGTTCATGTATCCTTATGAAAGAGGAACTTATCCCATCAAGAGGGGAGCTATCCCATTCAAAGAGGGGCTTATCCCATTGATGGTGGACCTGATTAACTTCCTCTAAAGCACTATAAATACAGGCATTGGGCCAGAGGGAGGGGAGGTTGAAAGCTGAACATTCCTAAGGGTAGATGCTGCTGGAATTAGGACTCCCTTATAGAGCTTGAGAGGAGAGATTCCCATCCTTTCTTAGCTTCATTTGGAAGTGGGTGAGCTGATCAAAGTAAAGGAGAACTCTTGCTAGACCCTGGGAGGGACCTGCACAACACCAAGGCTCAGGTTGTAATGGTTTCTTTTGTTTCCACTTAATACAATTAAGCTCATTTTTCTCAACAGATTGTTATACATGATTTGTTTCATATACTCCTTGGTCTGTATGATGAATATGTTTTATTTTATAAGTTATTCAGGTGCTATGTAATCTTTTGTTTGTTAGTGAATGCAGGTTTCAAAGAGAAGGAGGAGCTCATCCGGATCGGCGAGGCTAGACTACTACAAAGCGTTGGACTAAAGGTATGCTATAAACACCTGATTACTTGTATTCTAAATGCATATTTAGAGAAAGGTAGTGTTTAATTGTCTTGTTTGTCACTAGAAAGCCTTAGCTTCTAGGGAGGTCGGTTTTGTCCACAAAATTGACTCTTTCCGCATGACAAAATGGCGACTCCACTGGGGACCTCCATTAATGTGAATGATTTTTCCTTTGTGTGAAACTTTGATTTGAGAAAAGTCGTTTGTTTTCTGGATTTTGGCTGTTTGACTGTGCATTTGGGTGGGATAGCTTAGGGTTAAATTAGATTTTAGTTTTTCTTGGTTTTGCTAGAAGTACGCAGCCTCTGCGTTGAGCACAGTGCGTACCTGTACGCACTGCAGCTTTGTACACAGAGCGTACACGCACCTGTGCAAACAGGTTGCCTGCGTACCCTGTCAAAAGTTGAGAAAATTTCTATTTTTTGCTTTTTTGCCTTCTAGATTTTGTTTATAATTTGTTTTTACTGCCCAGATCCACTGGTTACCTGCCAGAAGTCTTCACCTAAGCTTGTTTCATTAGTGTCAAGAGTTTTAGTGAAATTCATAGAAATTCTAGCCTAGGGTTTGATTTTTGCATTGGTCCTGTAGTGACTTTGGCTTCAGAAGTTGTAAAACCTTGGATCTCCCTGGTCTTTTTAGTCTTCTTAGGAGTCGGACCTTTCATAAAATCCACCTGTGTGAGAAACCTACCTTTGTGTTGTCTCTTTGCGGAATTTCGAGAAAGCTTGCTGGTTAAAGTTGTGAATTTCATTCTTAAGAAAAAGAACAAAAGATTTTGATTTTTGTTTTTGACTGTTTTATGATTCTGCATGAACTAGTCCTTGGTTAAATTGTGACTGAGTAAAACATCCTGGAATTATATTTTGTAGGCTTTCACCTCATTAGATTTACTTTTAGGTGAATTTTCTCTTAGATTTGCTTTTGGGTGAAATTGAGTTGATTTGATTGCCATAGATTGTTTAAACTTGATTTTTGTTAAAGTAGTTTTTATATTCTTTGTTAATATAGGGAAAAAATCCAAAAAATCTCTTTTGAAGAAAAGTCTGTTTTCGTAGCATTTGAGTCTTTGAAAAGAAAAGGAATTTTCGTGAAATAATTAGTGGTCATGTGTTGTATGCTTTGGGAAAGATAAAGAGTTTGTTTCTTTGATTTTCATTGCCAAGAAAGTTGTCTTTATATCAATTTTGCATTCTCCAACTCTCTTAGCTAGGGAATTCATTGAAAAAGAAAATTAGTATAAATCATCCTAAGTGCATCTTTTTAGTGGATTTGAGTCGAGTCTACACACCATCAGTTTCATCTCCACTACCTTTTGTCCTAAAGAAAAGCCATAAAAATTAATGCTTAAAGTAAAATCAACTTAGTAACTTTTTATTTACTAGGGCTCTGAAACACCAATATAGATTAGGCTAGTGTCTTGGAGTAGGAGAGTAATTAACTCTCCAAGACAGTAAAACCAAACAAGTAGCTCATCTTGTGGTAGGATAAATCCAACTGTTTCATTTGTACTCTGGGAAAGCTCCTCTTAAAAGAGAAGCACGAGACCGTGTCCGAACCAGTGAGGGGATCAATCCTCCTTCATTGGGAAAGACGCCAGATATGCACGTACTACAAACGGTAAACCTCGGATTATTGTCGAGGAGCCTGGGGTCACTTGTCGGTAAACCTTGGATTATTGTCAAGGAGCCGGCAAGGGGATTGAGCTTGTTACTCTGCCCTTGCGTGCTATCGGGTCGTAGACTGTTCCCCCGGGTATATTTGTTGCTGTTGGTAACCTTAGTGACCATTATCTTTAGGATTCTACCCGAGGTGACGGTGGAGGGAAGATCCCACTGTACCTGGAGCAGACGTCGGCTAGACTCACTTGGATTTTCCGGGGGGTTCACTTCACTCGAGACGGTTAAAGTGGAGGAACTTGTGCCGGTCTATTCATTAAGCAGGTTGCGGGGGTAACTGTTCCACCCACCACTTCTGTACTGAATTTGGCGATGTTGGGCTTCATCAAAGCGTTGGACTAAAGGTATGTTATAAACACCTGATTACTTGTATTCTAAATGCATATTTAGAGAAAGGTAGTGTTTAATTGTCTTGTTTGTCACTAGAAAGCCTTAGCTTCTAGGGAGGTCGGTTTTGTCCGCAAAATTGACTCTTTCCGCATGACATAGGGATTTCTTCATACAACTAAGAAAAAAATCACAAAATTATTTGAAGAAGGTGATGTAAGTATCAATTTCATGAAGACTCACAATCCACATCAATTAGAATTTTTTCCATAACTCCATTTTCCAATAAAATATCAAGAGGGTTGGTTTGAGAAATGTTAGCTGAGTTCGCTTCAGAAACACATCATGTGTCATGATGGGATCTTATGACCATTTGAAATTATAAGATGAAACGAGGTATTTTAAGTTATCATTAAAATGTTTAGGATAAGGGAGAAAAGATGAAAAATGATGTGATTCATCCCAAAATCGATTAGAGATCATCATGGCTTTTGTTGTAGATTTTTCTATCACCTATTACATAAGTGCTTCATGAAATATAGACACCTCATAGAGACAACCTCTAGGTTGATTGTAGACTAGTGCATAGGACATCTTAAGAGATGAGTGCATGTGAATATTATGAATAGGGCTTTCTGTTGTACTCCAATTGTCATGTAGTTTGAAAAACATAATAAGGGGGGCTTGGTTCAATAGTCTTTCATTAAGGTAGACTCAAGCAAATACATGGATATGAATACACACGGGGTAGATCTAGTTAATCTCAAAGAGAAATGACTAATTCTAGTGGTCGACACACAAGAATAGGAAACCTTAATATTGGAGTTGTAGTAACATGAAGAAGAGGAATTAAAGAAGGGAATTTGATGCAGAGGGCTAGATACAACACAAAATCCTGAGCATCAAGCTCCAATAGAAGTATGAAAGAATGAGGAGGTGAATTGGCAGAAATTGTGGAGCGCAATTTAAGATCTCATACTCTATACCTCATGGACACACTTGTCACTAATCAACATAAGTAAATTTGTGATCATAAAGGTACTATAAGATATCAAATAACTCATGTAAATATTTAATTAACACATGGACTATTACTCCTTAGCAACATACATATAACATGAGAGAGTGAAACCTACAACTTATTTACACAATTTCAGGAGAAGAAAAACATACATGAAGTCAAATACAAAGAGGAAAACATATTGCTTATTTCTCTGATAGGAATCAACATAATAGTTTTATTAATCCTCCAAGATCGTTCCAAATCACCAGTCCATATACATTCAACAGTTATCACTCAAATCTCTCATGAAAAAGCAAGTAAAACCAAGGTGGAACCACAAAATTCAAGCCTCTTACTTGCAAAATTTGGGAAACTTTCTTAATTGTTTCTTCCCTATTTTTATAAGGATAGGGGAAGATTTGAAAAAGGTTACAAAATATCTTTAGCCTGAGCTCCAACTATCTGATCAACTAGTTGTCTTAGCGTGTTAAGGCTTTGTTTCCCAAATCATTACAACCAAATTATTCCTTTCTTTAAAATAAAGCATAACGAAATAACAAAACAACAAAATACAAAACATGGAAAAAAACTAAATGATGACTATAACCAAAATATCTCCATGCCACTTCCCGTGATTGACTCTGATCAGGCCACGTATTTGCCACAATGTGTCTCTTCCTGTGATTGACTCTGATCAGGCCACGTATTTGCCACAATGTGTCTCTTCCTGTTACTTTGTTGGTCCCTTGTCACTTTTCGCCTGAACTCAATGAATTTCCCATTTTCTGAAGCTGGGAATGATCAATGGTGATGGCCTCTATACTGTTCGGGAATCGAAGCTTCTAATTCATCCATCTCTCTAAAATTCCTACATAACTATCTCAAAGCCTGATATACCTAATAATATTATCGTAATGCTATATTGAATATTCTTTGTATTGGCACTTTATACTTAAAAACATTACAAAATAGGCGAGTTCCAGGATCCTTTGGCCCCCTTTTTTTAGCTCCTTTATGCATTTTACTCCATAGGACCGAGGTCCATGACCAAAGGCTTGGCCTTAAGGAGCTAGGGCCTTTCTTTATTTTCCTGGGCCCTTTTTCCTTTATAAATAGCTTAGCACCCCTTTCCTTTAAGTTTCTCTAGCGACCATGCGCTAGCCCAATATATTGGAGCCCCCTTATCGACGACTTCCAATCGGGGTTTTTACTCTAGAGTCACAATATTCAGGTTTCTCCAATCTCCGATAGCCCTCTGTGCTTTGCTCTAGCCCTGTACCTTTGGTTCTTTGACTCTTATTGCTTTTGTGCACCAACCCTGTATTAGAGCCCCTTTATTAGTGTTTTTCAAGTGTCCACTGTTGTAAAGTGTTGATATCCATCAACCTTCGGTATGTGATTGCCAATGTGATGTCATCACTGCCATGTGTCTTTATCAGAGGCAATATTATGCTACCACGCATCATTATCAGATCCAATCCTGTGCCACCATGTGTAGATTATCGGGACTAACCAGATGCTGTGACTTGTCCTACTAGAGGAGAGAGAAAAGGGCATGTATGCCCTTGGTTTTGCAGATAAATCATTTGTAAATTTATTTCCCCCCCCTATGATTTTACACTATCGATACATTTTCAAGGTTCACGCGTTCAAGAGTTGCGATCCTCTGATCGCCGATGTGCTAATCTTCTTGATGTTGTGATGTGCCAATCAACGATCTCCAATACTGCCTACTCCATTTGCGATTTCCGATATATCAGACTTCTGACATGCGATACGTTGATGTGCTTGCAATTCTGATGTGTGATCGCTGATATGCTTGACTGCTGGAGCCTTTGATTGCGATCTTCGATATCGAACCGCTAACGTGTGAGGTGCTGATGTGCCGCAATTGCATTACCTCTGATATGTGATCTTCGATATTGAACCTCTGATTTTCCTTCTTTCCTTAGGCTTTAATCCTTGAACTTCAGAAGCCCATAAATTTTGAACTAGGAGTCCATATTTGGACTTCCACATATCATTGGAAAGCTTGTTTAGAGAACTTTCCAATGGAGAGGGTTCGATTTAGACTTTGAGTCCTTTTGAGGCTTGGAAGATGACTGCAAACGTCTATGCTCTTTTGTATTCTTTTGACAAATGAAAACATATTTTGCAGTAGGTGACAACATTGGTTCCACCTGGGGACAATGCCTTACTAGCAAAGTGCTAAGAACTTGTAGACTAGTATCCTTCTATACATTGGGCATGGAGTCATTTTATTCAAGTATATAAAAAAAAAATATAAACATAAAGAACTGAAAGTATTATTGATATCTTAGAATGGATCACCGGTTTGTACAATGGGTGAGAAATGGACTTATTAATGTTGGAAGTAAATCTTGAGGAATTGCCCATTTACAAGCAGCTCAAGCATCTCACCTTCCAAGTTTTCCAACATAAAGTATATTTTCCCTTTGTATCAGCAACCTTGAAGGGTCCAAACCATAAGGGATCAAATTTGGTATGTTTCCCTTTGTCTTCTCTTCCTACATCCCACCTCAAAACTAGATCTCCTAGTTGGAGAGGTTTGTCTTTCACCTTCTTATTGAATAAATATTTCATCTTCTGCTCATAGCTAATTAACCTATGGTTTATCTTCTCTTTGTTCTCCTGGAGATCCACTGGTTGATTAATCCTTTTAGTCATGGAGTTTGGTTCTTCTTCCACATATTGTAGCATCTTGGTAACTGGAATATTGAGCTGTATAAGGAATATGGTTGCTTTCCCATAGACCAATTCAAAAGGATATTTCTCCATAAATATTTTTGGAGTGACCCTATTAGCCCATAGGGAAAAGTTTAGTTGGGAGTCCCAATTTCTCTGACTTTCTGTAATTGTTTTCTTCAGGATCCTCACTACTGTTTTGTTGGAAGACTTAGTTAGTCCATTTCCCTAAGGATAGTAGGTAGTAGAGTGGCCAAATATAATATTGATTTTTTGACAAGAGCTGGTAAATTTTACAGAATTAAAGGCCTGAGAATTATCAGTCACAACTTTCACAGGGCACCCAAACCTGGCCAGGACATTTTCCTCCAAAAATTTTATGACCACAACGTCAGTTGCATTTTGGGCTAGGATTTCTTCCACCCATTTTGTGAAGTAGTTTGTGGCTATGAGTACCACCTGTGTTGGCTTCTAAAAGGGAGGTGTATCTCTATGATAAAGTCTAGTCCCCATTGTCTAAAAGGCTCTTCTATACAAACGAGGATTAAGGGGAGTGGGGCTAATTTCTGCTTCTCAGCGAATACTTGACATTGCTGGCAGGTCTGAACATAAGAGTGAATTTCCCCGAATAGTTTAGGCTAATAAAATCCTTCTTTCAATATCTTATGCACAATGTTCTTCAAATTATATTGCCCCTTACAAATGCCATTATGGAAATCATCAATCACCCTTTGAGTCTCTGTTTCTACCAAACATAAAAGAAGAATTCCCATTGGGTATTTCCATTGTAGTTGCCCATTTTATATAATAAACTTCTAGGCTTGTAATCTAAATTCTCTATACTTGGATTTATCCATGTTCACTGGGCACCTCAAGAATAGTAGATAGTGGATGACATCCTTATACCAGGCATATGTTTCATACTTGATATGAATCTTTTGGATCGATGTCTTGATCAACGATTATTGTGTCCCATCTTCATAATATTTTGTCAACATGTTAATCCCCAAGGTATGTAAATTGGACTCTGATAAGATTTTGGCCAATCCCTATCCTTTGATGAGTTTAGTGGGCTTGATATCAATGTCACACTCTTGGATTTTTGTAATCCATTTACCTCTTTTCCATCACTATCCCCTTGCACCAGGATGTGTTTAACAAAAACTGTTGGAACATAAGCCATAATGTTAGAGTGTAAAACATAAACTCTCAAGGCCTTCAAAGATTTGACCAGGGCATAAGCCTATTTTTCCAAGATGTTATATTTCAATTCAGCCTTCCGCAACACCTAGTTTAAGAATGCTATAGGCTTCTCTTCTCCTTCCTTATTCTTCTGTAATAACACATCAACTATAATATGAGGGGAGGTGTTGGGCGTGGAATCCCCCCAAGGCATGTTTTGGTGCTTAAAGCCCAAGTTTTGACCAAGTCCATTGTAAAGGCTCTGCGATTTGTGGGCACGGAGCGCGAAGTCATACTAGAGTCACAGGGTTGTCCGCCCTTGTTTTTGTAATGTAATGTCGGCTTGAAAGATCCACCCATGTAGAAAACAGAAGTGAGGAGATATAAGCATGATGAGTCTAACAGATTGAGTTGAAGTGTAAAGTGTGTATTTGGGGCTTAGAGTAGGAGAAGGCTCTGCATTTGAGTGCGCAGAGGCCTAGTAGTCCGCAGTTGAGTCCACAGACCCCTGCAGCTAAGGGTGCAGGGCAAGTCGAGTCTGTAACCATTGGAAGCATTAGTAAAGAGAAGTTATATCATATTTCTATGTATCTTATGTATTATTGGGTATGAATTGTAAGTTTACTATTTATTTGCTGTGTGAACTCATATGAATGTGTTGTATAAATAAATATAACATGAGGAATCCATTTACACAAAGATAACTAACTGGTGTAAGAAGATAAGTAAGATCTCGGGTGTGGCCTAGGGAAATAGTGCAGAGAGCTGCTCTAGCAGTGCAGAAACCCCACAACCCCTGGTTAGGATTGCGCGAAGGCAAGTATATCAGGGTGTGAGGGATAGGGAAGTGCGTGAAGTAACCTACACACAGGGACTAACAGTTGGACCCAATCAAACCCCTCATACATCTCAAGGGTGTGGAAACTTGGTTCCAACACCCCACAATACTACTTCGGGTGAGACCTCAGTCCGCGCTCTGTGGACTATTAACGAAAGGGCTAGTAGTACAGGGATTTGTTTCGCTAATTAACTCTGAACCTAGGTCAGGCCCCAACAAGCCAACAAATGGTTCCATTGCCAGGACCAGGATCTGCATAGAGATGTCTAATGTTGTATCATTGGAATCCAACTAAGAAAGGAATTGAGGATTGGTTGGATAGGAAGATTCATAATTTCGAAGTGTAGGAGAACGGGAATTTGTGACTATCAAAAGAAGAGTGGTTAGACTGCTACTTATACACAGAGATCCACGAAATTTTCTTCGCATCATTCCCTACTGAGCTATATGAGTGTATTGCGAAGCTAGTAGATAGCCAAGGAAGGTGTAAGCTCGATAGACCTATTGTGTAGACTCCAAAGTTGGTGTGCATATTGGAAGCATCGGATGATAAGATCACGCGCACTGTTGATCACTGGCTCGATCGAATTATAGGAGGATTCATCATTGAGTTTGCAGTAGATACTTCAGTTAGATATAGTGAGGTAGAGCGACGCTTCCTCAAAGGACCGCGAGGTAAGTATGTTTAAGTCTTTGAACACTTGGACTAAAATGCTACTGTGTGAAAAGCGGGTTATGCGAATAAATTGATGTTTGGGGCTACACAAAGTGGGAGAATCTACAAAAACAAAGCTAGTGCAGAACTAAAAACTAGCCCCTTGATTTCACCTCCGCAAGGGGACGGGGCAGAGCTCGTGAAGGTCTCACCAAGAGGTGTGATCAATTTGATAAGGTAGAGGATTCCTCACATACCACCCCCACCCACACCACTGCTAGTTTAACAGTCTTCACCCCCATCTTCACCCGTACCACCTTCGCCACCACCGTGAGTCAATATGGAAAGCGCGATAAATTTTTTAGTGGTCAAGGGAGTAGGAAATGAAGATTCAGATCAGTTTTGGTTCATGATAAAAGTTGTATGGGAAGTGCAGGGAGTTATGGATGACAATATAAAGAAAGCAACATTGGTCAGCGCTCTGTAGGATTGCGTGCGGACCTGGTACATTAAGAATTCCAATGAAAATCTGAATGCGGGGATTGCGGATATCTAAATTGCGCTAAACAAAGAATTTAGCATGTCAAAGTCAGAGGCGCAGTCGATCATTGGGTTGAAGGAAATCACAATGCTACCAGGTGAGTCCCCTTGGGAGTTGGATCAGAGACTGAAGTGCACAATTAATGAATCTAACATGACGTTGATGGATGGACAACACCGCGAATGGTTTGTAGCATCTAAGGAACGTACTGTCACAACAGAGGCTAACAACTCAGGCCGAGGCCTTGGAGGTCGCGATGAGATTGCATGAGACCTCTATACAGGATCCTAACCTGGGAGTTCAACAGATTCATGCGCAGTTGAAAAACTTGTGCCTTGAGATGCAGAGTCTGAAGCAAGACATGACAGCTCACCCAGAAGTGCACAATGAGGTATGGTGCAGAAAGTACAAGGGTCAGGGACATGACAAGGACCACTGCACAGTGTTCGCGAATTACCTCGCGAGAGAAGTTCCCTCACCTAGAGACCGCGCAGCTCATGAAGACCAAGCAGAACACCGTGGCAGGGGTTATCGAATTGGAGCCACAAAAGTGGTTATGCAGAGTGGAAAAGGAAGCGTTACTAAACCTGCTTTGGGTGCCACTATTCCACTGCGCCCCAATAACAATATTCTTCATCAGGCAGCTGCTCTGCCTGGTGCATGGTGGATGTCTATGGCTAGAGGAGCCCATCCCCATCATGAACCACTTAATCCATTGCATTATCCAGATACCATGCAAAGGAGAGGACCCCGTAGACATCTCGGAGGGGAAGAGAAGTGACTTGGCAATTGCGGAGGCCATGAAGAAAAAATACAATCTGGAGAAGAAGGAAAGGGGCTATGCCATATCTAGCATCAACAATAAAGCAATTAAAGTGGCAAACCAGATATTGGTGAGTAAAATTATGTGCAAGTGTCGCGTGGATGAGGTACTCGCGCCAGTGGTGGCACTTGCTGAGTAGTGCGCAGAGGGGGTCCAGTTCAACTAGTTTGAGTTCTTATGTAAAGGGTTCCTGGAGAATTGAAGCGAGGCCCAGGAACAAGGTAAAACATTCCACTATGCATGGCTTCTACTGTCCATAGTGCTCGTGGTAGGGGAATTGCCGGAGGACAGTCAGTTCCCCACAATTTATAGGGATCTGCCGAATCCCGCGAAGTACGCTTCGCTGTGGGCCACGAAAGACATGAACTGGATTCGTGATAGTTTGGGTGTTCATGGAAAAGAACATTAGAATGGGGATTAACTGCAAGCTACGATTATCACCGCAACAGCCTGCAAAATTTTGCAGAATTTAAAGCAGACCTCCACATCATATATATTAGAGTGCGCCTAGCCAAGAAATGGAGAGAGCTACCCTTTGTAGCCATAGATGACATAATTTTTGATGTACTGGAGACATGGCCGTTGAAGTGGCATGCCCCAGACATCACGACAATGGAGAAGTCTACAACATAGAAGAAGAAAGAAGAGGCCAAGCTATGCATGGCGTAGTTCGCTGAGAAGAGAAGGCAAAAAGCAGTGGCAACAAAAGCGCAGGAGGAACGAGACATTGCGCAGACAACAACATAATAGAAAAATGCCACAACAACAGTAGCAACATAGGAGGTAGCCGAGAAGGTGCGCGAGGGCCAGAAGTCGTCTTCACATGAGCAGGAATCAGAGGAAGAGGAGGGTGGTGTAGACCCACATACCACGTCAAAACAACTGAAGCACCAGTGCCTGAGTGAGCGGACGGGGCCATGCAAGAAGGTCAAGGCATCAAAGTTGTCTATCGACTCAATCACCCTTACTGAGGGCGATCTGCATGACATCAGCGAGATGGTGCATGATGTCACCTCCGAGGCCCTCCAGAACTTCGCGCAAGAGAATCAAATTGTGTTGGGGGTCCTCAGAGTGTAGCTTCAGGAGTTGCAGGTGCACACTCCTCACGCTGGTACCATTTCGACCAATCTCACTGTAGGGAAAACTGTAGCAGAGAAAATGTTGCATGCTCAGACAACAAACACAATAGTGCTGCCCGAAGGGGCGCTCGTTACAACAAATGAGGCCGATAGGCCTATGATTAGTGCACTAAAATGTATCAAGATCAACATGGCTGTGCCCCCATGGGAGATGCTATATGCTTTGCAAGATGGGATTACTATAGAACTGCGGGCTAGGGAGAGTCGCGCGCTGCAAGTACTGAGCGAGCAAAAGATCAACATGGAACAATTGAGCTTGCAGCGTGACGAAGTGGTGTCGTAGAAAAGACAGATGGTATAGGTACTAGAAGAAGCCTATCAGATGGTCCTTGAGCTGGCCATCCCAACAGACGCACCAGTAGAGGCATGCATCCACAGACTAGCAGTAGGGGTGTGCGAGGCACGAGAAGAAATGACTAAGGTTCAGCTGGAGTTGAAACTTTAGATAGCAGAGTTGCGGTTGAAGGTGCAACCGTCCACCCCTCTTGAAGTAAGAGAACAATGCACCAACGATATTACATCAAGGCTGGAAGAGATTGGAAGTGCAGTAAGGGACTGCACCAGAATGTTGGGGGAGTCATTTAAGGTCCTCACGAATCATCAGGAGGACCCTAACATCCAGCACTTAGAGACAGAGGCGCGTGAACTCCAACAACAGTACGAAAGCGTTAAAGGGACTGTGTAGATGGTGGTCCTCACTCAGGGGCTCGCACAAATGCAACATGCCAAAGCACTGAAAGAGTAGGTGGATGCAACACGGAACAGAGAAGCAGTCTTGAAGGCGCGCATTTAGCCTTGGATCGACGAAGCCTTCACCATTACAACAACAATTGAAGGGAAGTTCACACAAATGCAGGGGACACATGAATAGATGCAGGGACAGTGACTCAAGGGCGAGTCATGATGTTTGTGTTGGGGGCCTGTTGGGTGTGGAATCCCCCCAAGGAATGTTTTGGGGCTTAAAGCCCAAGTTTTGACCAAGTCGATTGTAAAGGCTCCGCGATTTGTGGGCGCGGAGTGTGAAGTCATAATAGAGTCACAAGGTTGTTCACCTTGTTTTTGTAATGTAATGTCAGCTTGAAAGATCCACCCATGGTCCGCAGACCATGGGATTGTATAAATAGAGCGAGGCTCTAAGTGTAGAAAACATAAGTGAGGAGATAGAAGCATGATGAGTCTAAGAGATTGAGTCGAAGTGTAAAGTGTGTCTTTGGGGCGTAGAGTAGGAGAAGGCTCTGTAGCTGAGTGTGCAGAGGCCTAGTAGTCCACAACTGAGTGCGCGGACCCCTCTGGCTGAGTGCGTAGGGTAGGTCGAGTCTGTAACCATTGAAAGCATTAGTAAAGAGAAGTTATATCATATTTCTGTGTATCTTTTCCTGTTTTATGTATTATTAGGTATGAATTGTAAATTTACTATTTATTTACTGTGCAAACTCATATGAATGTGCTGTATAAATAAATATAACATAGGGCATCCATTTATGCGAAGATAACTAACTGGTGTAAGAAGATAAGTAAGATCTTGGGTGTGACCTAGGGAAATAGTGCAGAGCTCTACTCTAACAGCGCGGAAACCTCACAACCCCTGGTTAGGGCTGCACGAAGGCAAGTATATTAGGGCGTGAGGGACAGGGAAGTGCACGAAGTAACCTACATGCAGGGACTAACAATTGGACCCAATCAAACCCCTCAGACATCTCAAGGGTGTGGAAACTTTGTTTCAACACCCCCCATACTACTTCGGGTGAGACCTCAGTTCGCGCTCCGTGGACTGTTGTCGAAAGGGCCAGTACTACAATGATTTATTTGGTTAATTAACTCCGACCCTGGGTCAGGCCCCAACAAGCCAATAGGAGGAAAAATAGAATATGTAAAATGGCATTGAATAATCCAAGTTGACTAGAATAGGGGCTTCTTCAAAATCCCTCTTGATCATAGAAAAGGATTCCCAAGAATATGGCCTCCACTTTACTTCAGTTTCCTTCTTCAACATCTCTACGATGCCTTTCACTATCTCTGCATAATTAGATATAAATATTCTCAAGAAGTTAATCCTTTCCAAGAAATCTTGGACCGCTTTTTTATTTCTTGGTATGGAAATGTAACTGATGGCTTCTACGTGCTTAGGATCGATTTTCACCCCCTCGTATGCTACTATATGCCCCAACAGTTTTCCTTCACTCAGAGTGAACTAGGATTTATTTGGATTTGAAGACAACCCATACTTACTTCATTTCTCAAAAGTAAGTTTCAAATGTTAAATATGCTCCTCATCTATTTTAGAGAAAACAATGATGTCATCTAGGTAGACCACTGAGAATTTATCCTGCTCTCCCACAAAATCTATATCCATTTCCCTTTGGAAGGTTTCTCCTTCATTTATAAGGTCGAATGGCATTCTTGTATACATGAAGGTCCCCCAAGGTGTAGTGAATGTAGTTTTATTCTGATCATCAGGATAGATTGCTACCTGATTATACCTTGAAAATCCCTCCATCATGGACATCCGAGTTGAGCCAACTACCTTCTGTAATATATAATCCATTTTAAACAATGGATAATTGTCTTTCACTGAAGCTCTGTTGAGGTTTCTGAAATCCACACACAGTCTTATCTCTCTTTTCTTCTTCCTAACAGGAAATAGGTTTGCCACACACTATGAGCACCTCAATGGTACAAAGATCTTGGCCTGAAGCAATTTCCGTACTTCCTTCTCGATGGATGGGAGTAAAAAGGGATTGATCTGTTTGAGTTTCTTCTTATAAGGCTTCATACCATTCTTTAAGGGAACCTTACGTTGAATAACATTGGTATCAAAAGTCTTTAAATCTTCATATGATTAAGAAAATACATATTTATAAGCTTTAAAGAAATTTAAGTACCTTTGTTTATATTGCTGGGGGATCCCTTTTGACAACTTGATCATCCAGGGTTGGTTCTTTGATCCAATGTTGCAATCCTCCACTTGTTCATCAACTCCCTATTCAACAAGTTGTGAAGCCATGTCGTTGGATTTGAATATCCTCTCCAAAGGAACTAGACCAGGAGGAATTGCATTTCCATTTAGTTGCAGAACTTTATGCCCTATGATAGTCTCCTCCCAAGATACTGGTTGTTCCTATGTTACTTATTATTCTTCTTCTTGGTCAATCATTGAATTTGAGAATTTCCCAATGACTTCCATGAAATGCCTGATCTGTTCATCGTCTTCAAACACTTGCCAATGGTTCACATTGTCAGGTACTAAGGGTCTATACCTGAATTCAATTTCATATCTGAGGAGTGGATTTTACAGTGGCTTGAAATTACTGGAAGCTATAGCCAAGGAATTGACCATTCCATTTTCTTCCCTGGTGTTGTAGCGGCTACAACCACCCTCCAAATTTTGACTTAGCCTCATTTTGGAGCTTCCCTACCAACCTTTCACAACAACATGTCTTGTCTTGTCAAGTACACAAGCTTTAGTGATTTTCTTGCAGAATGACAGCCTGTTCATCAAAGCTTGTTGCATCCCCCTCATAGGTTGTTTCATCAGACTTAGTTCAGCTGCAGACTAAGCATCTCCCTCAAGAAATTGTGCAATTCTGGAGGGAAACCAGTCTTCCCTCTAGAAACTGTTCAATTATATTTGGCAGCTTACTAGGCTCCATAATTGCACAAATTAGCCTGTCACTGTTCATTGAGAAAATTGCGCAATTCCTCCCAATGGGGCTGCTCAGCCCAGAAATTACACAATTCAGGGCAGCAGTTAGCTGCTCAGCCCATAAATTGTGTAATCCCTCTGGGCATCCAGCCCAAATCCCTCCCATAAATGCACATTTTTTTCCTCCCAACTGAGCAGGCTATTGCATGTGCAATTGAGTTGATCGATTCCCTCCGGGACCAAGTAAAACTGATTTTCATGCATGGGTTTCTCCTCCCAAGGAAGCATGCAAAGGCATCCCTTGTTTCAGGGATCTATTTTTAGCAGTTGGAGGTTACATGCAAGGATCATTTCAGAAACCTCCCACCAAGTGTATCTTTCCCTATATTTGTGGCATGCACGTCGCAACCTCGATTTTATCGAAACTCATCAACCAGATGCTACATAGCTCATTCCTCACATCAATCTTACAACTCTGACATCCCACATTGCATCTAGGAGTCGTCGGCACATTCCGCTCAACTTTTTTGGGGTAAGACCGCTTTTCATGTCTCGCACTACATTTCTGGTGCTTTTTGTGTTTTGCTTCATATGAATGTTGTTTGCTTGATTTTAGTGAGTGCTTACTGTCATTTTGATACATACTAGCTTGTACTAGCACTATTTCAGTTTTCGTTAACTTCGTTGTTGTCTCATGCATGACACTGTTTTGCACGGATGATCGCCATTGCAGCGACTCGCTTCACACACATGCGTGCTTTCCTGTTTTCCGAATCCTGCACTTGTTGTTGGCATGAATGATCATTCACTCTTGTTTTCACTCATCTCATCATGTTTTCACACTTCTCATGTTTTTAGTCATCCGTCGGTCGAACTAGGTTGCCTTTGCCCGGACCGTGCCTTGCCTGGCTAGCACTGCACATTTTCGGAAGAAAAGGCTTTGCCTTCCCCCCAGAAATGCACAAGTCTAGCTAGGCACTGACCTCCAAGATTGCACTGCGCAACTCTTGGAGGCAATGTTCTGCTGGCCCCAAAAACTGCGCAATGCAGTTTGCTGGTTGCATGTCACTGCCGACTGAAATTGCGCATTCCACAGTTTCAGTCCTTAGGAGGCCAGGATGGACTGTGCATTGCGCAGTTCTAGCAGTCAGTCAGCCACCTAATAGACCGCATTGTGCCTTAAGAAGTTTTGGCAGTTAGTCTCCTGACCTCTCGTCGGAAATTGCGCAACCTTCATGTTCAGTCACACATGTATGTTGCAAGTCAGTTCTCAAGTTTGTTTTTGTTTTCGACTGAAAAATTGCTTGCCATGAGTGTTTCCATGTCTCTAGGTATCGCAGGTGTTCATATGCCTCTCAGCAACATAGGTACAATGGTTTCTAGGAGAGCAGAGTCAAAGACATTGTTCAGAGCACACTTGGGGATGCAGTCGATCAAGTGTCTATGAACTTTCCTACCCGTGAAGACATCAAGTTGTTCATAGGCAAGGACATCAAGATATGTTGTCAACAACATCATAACAAGAAGAACCATCAACAATAGCTGAAGGAAACATACCAAATGCAATGAATGCAAGAGGAAGGTTGTTAACAACAAAGAGGCAGAACAGTTTTGCAAGCTCAGGAAGATCCACTTGTGATAAAAGAAACTTTGGAGACTCAGGCTATGAGGTGACGACGTGACATGAAGATCACATGAAGACAAAGAATGGAACAAAGAAGGAGTTGCATGTGTTGAAACAACAACTCAAGGAAGAACATGAGCTGCATAGATGAGAGAATGAGTTGCAGTAGGAACAGGTACAAAATCAGGCGCAAAATTCACTCACAGATGAAACTACACCCGTAAAAGTTATAGATCCATCCCAGTATCTAGCACGAAGCAAACACGGTGAGAAGTGTTGTTGATCACATGCAAGGGAATTCCCCAAAATGCATGTCATTGTGCACACGCATGAGATCTAACCCATTTGGTGCACTCACCGAGGCAAAGACAAGAAGCAAGTTTGACTGGAGCTGAACATGAAGTTGACAGTTGATGGGCATGATGACCAGCACACACTGGAAGATCAACACGGACACTATGCATCACTGTGTTTCCAGTTCAGCCGCACCCAAGAAGACCATGTGCATGTTAGTAGACGAGTTGGATGGAGGAGTCATACCAATGCATCGGGATGTAAGAAAGGCAAGAGTTCACTTCAGCAAGATGTCATCATGGAGCGCATGCACACCATCATGGATGACCAAGCCTGGCATCAACTCACCACCTTCACCATCACAAGCATGTCAAAGAGTTGGTCTCATCACAATGGACCGAGTGTCAGTGATGTCTTGCATGGCTTTCTCAAGCCATTTTGTCTCACATGGGCACATGTGCATTGTAATGTAATGTATTTTCAAGTGCAAGTTCAAGTGTCGATAGTTGGATGTAACAATCATAGAGTAGATGAAGATTCATGAGGGTAGATGAACTGTCACAAAGGGGAATGTCAAGGGTCACCCCACCCTTTGCTATAAATAGAACCTAATAACTCATTGTAAAGGCTTTTGGTTAGACAAGCTTCCGATAGGACTATCTTAGAGAAATAATGGACAGTATTGTAAAAAGCCTTGGCTTCTCCATTGAGCAAAGCTAGTACATCTCTTTGGAGGAATAGGTGGTTGTGGCTGTAACGTTTCGCTGTCGGAACTAGTGGCTGGACATGGATGTATTGTATGACTGGAACTTACACTTCTTAATATAACAAAGCCGACACGTTTCATGCATATTTTGTATTGTATTCTATGCTATCTAGTTTAGTCTAAATGATATATGTATTTTTTTTCTTATGCATGCATGTATGGACTATTCTGTATAAGTATGTATGAATCTTTCTGAAATGTGTTGTTAGTTTAACCATCACTTTGGTTTGCTCGCTCACTTGCTTTCCATCTTGTGATGCATCTTCGTTCATGTGTTCCCTTCCAAGCGCATACTATTATAGGCTTCCAAGGGGCGCACTCACTTCACCCTCAGTTTGTTAGAACCTCTCATGCACCTTCCTTGACTTACTGCAACTATCACACCCATGCTACCAACAGGGAAATCTTAATTTCCTCTGTGCGAAATCACGGTCAAGGGATTACCGTATGATTCACTGCTGGGACTCCTACACCAAATGGTCTGCGGTCTAATTGCGACTTCTTACCAGGGATATCCCCTTACATGTTGGAGGGTCTAGCACTGTCAACATTTTGGCGCTAGAAGGAGGGCTAGATGACAAGCTGAGTCCTCACATTTGTTTTGAATCTCTACATATCTATCATGAGTAACTACATAGTTGCTCCTCTAGAGTGTATGTCTTATGGAAAAGACTTCATTATCTCAAAAAAACTCTGAGATAACTTGTCGCATAAAATATATGATGGTGGAGGCCACGTATACTTGGTTAGGCATGCGATCAAAATTGTAGGCTCATACGAAATACATGGAATATTTGAAGAATACATGAGTTGCGCACTATTCGTCTACACGCTTCAAGGGCACCCAATGCACTGGTGTGCCACGTTGCTTGAAAAATATATTCATTCTCTTTCTCATTTGGTCACAGAGATAGATTGTGCTTTCAACCACTTTAACCATAAAGCACTCGATCAAGAAATTCTGAAATTACGAAAAAGCACCCTATGAATCTGTTGATCAATTTTACACATGCTTTTGTAATCTTGCATACCGATTTCCTGAAGATGAAATTGATTGGGGATTTCTTTATGGAAGATTTGAGTATCTTCTTTACATATCTTAACCTCTCTTAGAACACTTCGGTGATGGAGCTGCAAAATCACAAGTAGGCACAGTTGCTGTCACAAGTGACTGTCCGCCTTCACCTCATCAAACAACTCCACCACCGTGGAGTGATGTGGGAGATCATGAACACACATCTATTGAATTGTCACATCCTCCCACCCCACCTGCTCTTGATATCGGCGCAAATTTGGCTTGAAAGAATGTTGCTTGTCACGTGGATTCATTCCCTCAACCTCTGTCCCCACATTCTGTTGATCCTCTAGATTGTACTATCTTATGTTCTTCCATTTCGGACTCCTCACCTGCCGTGAATGAGGATCAAGTTGTCGACGAGTTGGTGTTATGCAGCAACCAGCTCCATCATTCATGATGAGTGTGCACAGGAATATAAAGAAGAACCCGCAGTGAAGGATGACTCCCTTCCAACCATGCCTCATTTTCTTTATCATGACATCCCTTGTGATTCTGCCACTATTGATTTCCCTTGTGAAAACCTGTTGTCAAGGCTAATCCTCTCTGTAGATAGAGACGATCCCTCTAGCCCAATGAGTGGGTCTAGCAACTTGGGAGGACAATAAACCAGACATATACCTAGATTATTGTTGGAAAATACTGGGGGGGGGGTTTGAATTAATATTCCTTAACAATTAGCACTTTTAAATATTTTCAGAGCATTAGTTAATCTTCAATTATCATTAATGTTTATGCAATAACAATAGTGAATAAAAGAACACAGGAGGCACAAACATTTTAGGTGGAAAACCCCCTACGGGTCAAAAACCACCAAAATCTTTTCTAATAATTCTTAAATCTTCAACTCCAACTAAAAATAAAGCAACAACTTCATAAAATCTAGAAAAGCATTCTTCTCTAGCTCCCAATGGATGGATGCTCCAACACCCAATATTCTTCAATAATCAACTGAACGGATGCCCCAACACCCAATGAGCTACAACTCACCCTAGCACCACCCTAGCACCCTATAGAAGAATAAAAGAAGAATGGACTCCCGTACGAGGGAAAATGGTCCACTTTACAATGATATAGAATGACGTAGAAGAAGACGACACACTAGACCATAACCAAAACTATGAAACAACCACCTAATGATGATCCTAGACCTCTCGAAACTGCATCTTCAACTCTTGGCAGATAGACACTTGTACAACTTTTACAAAGATGCTTTTACAATGACTCTGTATATTGATACTTTTACAATGTCTGTATGTAGTGCTGCCCCCTTGAAGGCTTCATGTGGTGAACTTCTTGCTGTTGTTCTACACCTTGATTGCTTATCTTGTCATGCTACCCTTTCTCATTATTCAGAACATTATATTGTGCATTGAGTCTTCTCCTGATGAATATATAATCCCTGTAAAAAGTCTTGAAGGAAATACCCATGACATGATAATAGAAAAACTTACCTCATCCTACAGAACATATGTCAATGCTAAACAAAAAAAAAAATTAGAATACAAAGAACCTAATGGAATTAAGAGATGAACATGCATATATAGAAGACACTTAACTATAGCTTACCTCTGCTACATCATTTTGTTGCACCTTGCTCTTTGCTGCCCTAGAAAGTCTGGTCCTTTGCACCCCTTGACACTTGATCTAGTTTTTCTTGCCTTCTAGGAGCACGATATTTAATTTGATGTATCTCTGCGCTTTCAGATCCCCAACATGTGATTTTTGGTCTTGTAGAAGCCCTCCGAGTCTTCTTTCCAATGCCACAGGTCTGACCCGATTTTGACTCTTCAAGGAAAAGTTATGCCCAATCTCTCATAATGACCTAACTATGGATTAGTTTAGTAGAGAGAACTTGTATGATGTGACACGTGTCATTATTTCCTCCTTTGGCTCTGAAATTGATACACACAAACTATAGTTCGTGAACTATCCACCATTTTTTATAGAATTCCAATCCTCTTCTCAGAGAGAGAGTTATGATGATTTTCCCAAGGTCACTTCTTTTTAATGAAATTCGATAGCTTGCAAAAAATCTAACTTCCACAGATCATATCTCTGAAAATATAGTGAATCAAGATCTGAAATTCGGTCATGAAGTTCATCAGGATTTCAAATCAAATGAGTTTTAATTTCAGAATCTAAGACTTCGCAGAAATGAAGTTATAGTGAAAATGCCCCAATCACTTCATTTGGAGGATATATGAGATTTCTTTTTATAGAGTTGAGAGGGGCTTCTATAGATAATGTTGGTGGGATTTTAGGAACTTAAAATATTATTAATTAATGACTATTCAATGACCAAAACCAATTATGAGTGCCATGCCACAACCCCATAGGGTTTTATCCCTCTAACTGGGGTTACTAACTTCAAACATGAATATCTCTCAAACCGTGAAGAATTACTTGGCGTGCCATATATCAACGGCAACATATCGACGAGTAGGATCTAGCTAGAAGATCCTTGACTCAAAATAGAGTAAGTTTTCAAGTCAAAATTCCCTTGCAAGATCAGGGTAGCCCCTGGTGCTGCTTGGGTTGACATCAATGACAACCTCAGATCATATTTAGATCAATAATCTCCCCCTTTGGCATTGGTGGAAACAAAAGTGCTCCCCCTACGATCAGGGCACCTCTTCCTACTGCCTTCTCTCCCCCTTTGACATTAATGGAAAAGGGTAACTCTCCTTGACACAAAACCATCATGTGGACCTGTACACACTTCCACTCCCTTTATTTTCTAAATAAGGAAAATATAATGAGAACTTGGGAGAATCCCAAGCTTCTGGTGAAGATATTCAAATGCTTCACGAGGTAAAGGTTTAATGAAGATATCAACGATTTTTTCTTTTGTACCAACTTATTCAAGTTTGATATTCTTTTCAACGACTTGTTCTCTAACAAAATGATATTTTATCGGAATGTGTTTTGTTTTTGAATGCATGACAAGAGATGCTGATGGCATTGGTGTTATCACAGAATATGGGAATAGGCTCACTGAATTGTACTTGAAGATCTTTCAATGTTTGTTTCATCCAAAGGAATTGAGTACAAGCAGCTACCACTGCAATGTATTCTTCTTCCGTTGTAGATAACAAGATTGAGGTTTGCATTTTTCTCAACCATGATACGAGACAACCACCTAGATAACATGTTGCTCCACTAGTACTCTTACGATCATCAATGCTCCCTGCCCAATCTGCATCTGTAAAGGTTTGCATAATGAGATTTTTTCCCTTGGGATACCACAAGCCATATTCTGTTGCGCCCATTAGATATCAAAGAATGCTTTTGACGACAATAATATGTGATTCTTTTGGTGTTGCTTGGAATGTTGCTACTTGTCCAACTACTTGCATAACATCTGATTGGGAGGTTGTTACATATAGAAGACTACCAATCATAGATATGTACAACCTCTAATCCACATCCTTAGATGAGTCATCTATGCTCAATTTGCAACCTGTTACCATCGGAGTGAGGATGAGTTTGAAATCTTCCATTTTGAATTTCTTGAGCATTTCCTTGATGTACTTGGCTTGACATATAAATATTCCTTTCTCTTGCTGAGATTTTTGAAGCCCTAAGAAGTATGTCAACTCACCAAGTAAAGAAATCTTGAACTCACTTTGCATCTTTGTAGCAAAGTTCTTACTTAGTCGATCATCATTGCTACCAAAGATTATATCATCTACATATACCTCAACTATTGTTAAATTATCCTTATCTATTTGTACATAAAGATTTCTATTAGTAGTACCTTTCTTGAACCCTTGTTGACGTATATATCCATCAAGACCAGCATACCATGCTTTGGGAGCTTGCTTGAGACCATACAGAGCCTTCTTTAACCTGCAAACATAGTCTTCTTTTTCTGATAGTAGAAAACCTTCGGGTTGTTTGATGTAAACTTCTTCTTCTAATTCTCCATTCAGAAATGATGTCTTAACATCCATTTGGTAGACTTTTATTTTTCTTGAACATGCATAAGCGAGAAACATTCGGATGGCTTCTATTCTGGCTACTGGTGCAAATGTTTTGTCGAAATCAATTCCTTCCACTTGTGCATAGCCTTTGCAAACCAATCTTGCTTTTTTTCTGTTAACCTGTCCATCTTCATTCAATTTGTTCCTGAACACCCATTTAGTCCCATTGACATTTTTATCTTTTGGTCGTGGAACTAATTCCCAAGTGTTATTCTTCTCGATTTGATCCAATTATTCATTCATAGCTGCTACCCAATGTTCATTTTGTTTGGCTTCCTCAAAACTACTAGGCTCAAAGGTTGATAGAAAAGCAATGTGAGCTTGTTGTGATGAACAAAGCTGTCAACCTTTTCTTGTTCGAATTCCTTCATTTATGTCACCAATGATTTGATTTGATGGATGGTTCTTTTGAATCCATTATTTTATTCTCTTGGAGGAGCTTCTTGTTGTTGTTCTTGTATATCTTGTTGATCATTATTTGCTTCGTCGTGGTTGATAGTTGCTTCTTGTTCTAGATTTTTCTCTGTATCTTTTTCAGCCCCTGTCTAAAGTTTCAAAGACTCTAGATCCTCATCATTATTCATTAGAACATTATCTTCGTCAAATGTAACATTTACGCTCTCCACTATATGTTTTCGTCTTAGATTATAGCATTTATAGGCCTTTCTTTTGCGTGAGTAACCAACAAAGATACCTTCATCAACACGCAATTCAAACTTACCTAACTTTTGATCTTCTCTTTTGATATAACATTTGCTTCCAAAGATTCTGAAATATTTTACATTAGCCGATTTTCCTTTCCATAATTCATATGGGGTCTTATTGCAGTTATTTCTGAGAAGACTTCTGTTGATAATGAAGACTGCTGTATCAATTGCTTGAACCCAAAATTTTTCATCCAATTTTGAGTCCTTCAGCATTGTTCTACCCATTTCCTGTATGGTTATGTTCTTTCTTTCAACAACTCCATTTTGCTGAGGTGTTTGTGCTGTTGAAAATTGTATTTTTATTCCATTTTCGTCACAGTATTGTTGAAATAATTTGGAAGTGAATTTTCCGCCATTATCTGATCTTAGACACTTTATTTTTAAATCAGTTTCATTTTCGACCAACTCCTTGTAGATCTTAAAGCACTCAAATGCTTCAGATTTTTTCTTTAGGAAACTGACGGTTGTCATCTTGGTATAGTCATCTATCATTAACATGAAATATAATTCTCCATCTAAGCCTTTTGTTCCCATAGGACCACATAGATCAATATGTATCAATTCCAATGGATATGATTCAAAGTGTTCTTTTGTTTGAAATCTGCATTTTGTCTGCTTACCGTGCCGAAAGGCCTCACATAGTGTGTTGGAAGGTTTTGATATTTTCGGCATCTCTCGTGCTACTTCCTTTTCGCTTATCCTAACAAGATTGTCAAATTTTATGTGACCCATTCGTTTGTGCCATAACCAACTTTCATCTTCTTTAGCTAGTAGACATGCTTTAGATGCTTCATCCAGAACATATATGTCATTTGGAGCTCGATTTGCTGTAGCCACAATTTTACCATACCTTCCTTTCCTGATTTCACATTTTGTGGAGTTGAATAGCATTGTGTGTCCTTGATCACACATTTTTCCAACACTGAGAAGATTGTGATTCATGTTTTCAACCAATAGAAAATTCTTGGCTAGAGCATCTTTGCTTTCGAGAAAAGTTGGTACCTGATCTTATAACATTTGAAGATCCATCATTTCCAAAGGACATGGTTCCATCCTTCTTCTCTTTTAGAGATAATTTTTTTTTCTATCTCTAGTCATATGCGTTAAGAAACCACTATCAACATACCACACATCTTTTTTGTTTTGAGCCTTGAGAGCGAGAGCACAATTATCAGTGTTCTTCTTCTTCCATGTTCGCTCGTTTTGTGGCTTCAAATATTCTTCTGGAGGATTTTCAATTTTTCAGTCTTTGGCTATGTGTCCAAAATTTTGACATTTGTAACATTCAATATTACTTCTTAAATGTTTTGTTATTTCCCAAATCCACCTCAGGCTGAGAAAGGCAGGTCTAGGGTAACATCAAACCACACTTAACCTGGTAGCTAGCCCTACCAGGTCGGGAGAGGGCTCTCTCCTTGTCAATCTCAGGAAAATATGGAAAATAAAGCTTGAGATGACTGATATAAAAACTAATTTTAGGCTAGGTATATGCTCAAAAGAGTTTGATTGATTTTAATAATGGTTTGCTGGATCAGATGTGAAAGGCAGTTTTGGGTCCGGGGAATGAGCTCAGTTTTGCAGAGGGTTCTGTGGGGCGAGGTAGGCAAGTGCATTAGTACTTTGAATTAAGTGAAATGGAGAGTTTTAAGACTGGTGAGGAGTTGGAGAGGGCATGGAAATGTCATGAGTCCTCTTCAGACAATAGAAAACATATAAAACTAAATAAACCCTAAGGTAGAGCACTGCAACATCAATGATTTCCACCTTTATACTTGATTCATTTAGTTAAGAAGAAAAGAGTGAGATAATGACACACATAAACACATGATAACTTGAATTAAATAAGGAGAAACAATACTAAGTCACCTTGCCACAAGAATCCCACAAAATGCTGCAAACCCTGGTCTATTTCCTTGCCAAACTGCAGAGATGATGTACAATAGTGCTCAAAGCATTCACAAGAGTCCAACCTTTACAAATGACTGAAAAAAACATGATATAGACCTCCAAACCACCTATGATATCCATCAGGGGTTGAATCCATGAAAAGAGGGGTGGTTTCAACCATATCTAAACTAGGAACACAAAATTAGGCAGTGGAATAGCTTGCCTTTAAAACCTAGGAAACTGATTCATTCAACTCCAAACCACCTACAATTGATGTATCTATCTTATCAAGTAAATTTTTATCATTTTTACATCATAGTACATCAATTTACATCATGTCACATCATGAATTTTACCATAAGAGAGAAAAAGTCAAACTAGAAGAAAACTAGGAGAAAAACAGAGTTTTTAAGCAAAATTGGCACTTTTTCATCCTGTGTTTAGCACCACTTTTTCTGTGTGTAGTTCTTTTCCCAAGCTACTTTTGGAGGCCTTCCTGAGGTCCAAATCATGTGTAGGATAGCTCGTTGGAAAGCCCTGTGAGTATACTTTTTGGAATAACTTGAATTTTTTGATTTGGAGTCCTTTTTCCGCTCCAAAATTGCAATCTCCCAAGACTGCTTCCTGTGTGGCCAAAAAGTGGCAGAGAGGGCATTTTTAAGGTGTTTTTGGCCCTTTTGGTGACCCAAAACTTGTCAAAGTTTCCTAGTAATTTCTGAGCATGCATAAATTTTCATAAGGAATCCAAAAATTCCAAGTTTTCTTCAAATGGAGGTCCCTATCAAAAGCGAGCGCTAGGTGGCGCTACACACCTACCGGGAAAACCTGTTTTTTCCATGAAAAATTCAAAAATGTCAAAAAGTTTACCAAATTTCTTGAAATTTGGCATGAGTGATCTATGTCAAGTGCTATGCTGGGCCAATGAAGCTTCAACCAAGATCTTGAGCTTATCTTGCTCTTTCTTGCTCCTCAAAGTTTTTCTTAACTTGGCTTTTAGGCTCCTTATCCTTGTTTTACAAATTTTGTTTCGTGCCAAATAGTGATAAGCCATGTGGCACAACATATTTTTCTCCTTGTTGGCTTTCTCAAGCAACTTTTACAAGTGCATATTTATCCTTTCTAGCCATAATTCTCGATCAACCTCAATTTCTTGCTCAGGCGGTGTCAATTTGACTTTCTTTCTTTTTGCTGCTTGCATGTTTTCCCTTATGGTTTGCAGCTCCATGATTGTTTGTTTATCCTCCAATTTCTTGTTTTGTTGCTCAAGGTAATTAATGATCCACTTAGCCCTCTCAAGGTTAAGAGATAAGGCACGGATGTCAGCTTCTTTCTCTTTGATGACCTCCTTGAGTCTTGAGCTTTGGGAGCCCAAATCAGTATCCTCCTCTTGAATCAAAACAAAATCTCTCTCCTGACCTTCAGAAGGCCCTTCATCATGCAATGGTTGCTTCCCTTTATCCTGTACCTGCTCTGTTGAAGAAGAAGGCAAAGCCCCTTTCACCTCGGGTGAAGATAGCATTTGCCTGTGGTTTGATGGAGGAAACGAGACCCCTTCCACCCCGGGTGGAGATAATACTTGTTTGGAAGCTACAAATAATCTCCTTGTGCCCTTTTCATAAGTGACAAATACTGGCACACTTGTAGTTTGAGTCTCACGAACCTCTTGCTGATTTGAAGGCCCTCCTTCCTCTTGATGGGGTCACTTGAGGGCCTTTGAAAACCTCATGTGAAATGAAGGTATCCCATGAAATATCCAACAAGCTCAGCTGGTACAAAACAAAAATCTTGATAAATGAAAAATGATAAATGCTATTGAACTATTGAGGAAGAGGTTTCCTTTGCACCAATGTAGCCATTTTCTCAATATTTCTGCATATGAAATAGGGGAGGTTCATCATCCTCACTCTAGTGAAATGCATCAATAATCTAACATGGTAAGTGTACAAGCGAGAAAACCTCCCTTCACAGGTGAAATATTTGATAATAAGCTTCATGAGTGGAGCATAGGTGTCCTGTAGGTATCTGAAAGGAAAGACCCTACTGATTTGCTTTTGATAACTAGCCTTGATATAAGGCTCATAATGCTCTTTTCCCACAAGTTATCCTTTGTTCCACTGTTCACCCACATTTGGAATACCTGTTGCTGCAGCTATGGTTTCAGGTGTCAAAGTGAAGGAAACACCTGCTAAGTTCACCTGGCCATTGTGAAGATGAAGGACAAATATCCTAGCAAGTTCATGGTGATATTTCACCCTCTCCACCATCTCATAAAATTGGTAGCAAGACTGATGTTTAAAGCATGTTACTGCAAGAGGTCAAGCTAGTAACTCTGTGAGTGTGTTGGGCTCCTCCCAGATGTGTTTTCCTCACTTATGTGGTTTTCTTGGTGCATGAATCTCTCGAGAGGAATCACTCACAGTTTCCTCATCCCTTTCATAAGCTAAATATGTCTCCATATTTGCAAATGTATAGTGTAAAATGATGAGTATGAAGAGATCTTCTCAAGAATAGGTGACTGCTGTTTTCTTCTTTGGGATTTAATGAGCAGACTAATAATATAAGTGAAAAGGAAGGTTTGGATGCTGGTCGGAGGATTACTAGGGAATGATAGGGTTTGGGAAATGAAGATTAGGGGTTGGGGAATAATGGGAATTAGGTGTAGTGCTTAGGGTTTGGGGATAGGGGGTAAGATGAGTGTCAATGAGAGAGGGAAAGGGGAAGAAAATTAGGGAAATTTAGTGGAGAGGGATGGGATATGGGAAAATTATGCAAGGGAGTAAAAAAACAACAAGAATAACAAAACCCTAGACAGTTTTGCAAGACAACTGTGAAGCAACTTAGGGTTTGATTTTTCACCATTCAAAACACCATCAAGGATGAAAAAATCTCTTGCTATGGCAAATGGGAGGGTTTACTTACTTGAAGGGATGGTATTTGCAAATTTGGAGCTTTAGAAAATCGATGGCATGAATTTTTAGCTTGGCTGACAGGTGCGCCGCGCCAACACCCAGGTGCGTAGTGCCTGGTAGGTGCATCGTGCCCGTTGAAATTTCTTTAAAAATCCTGCGCCCAGTGCGTAGCGCCGTGCCAATGCCCAGGTGCGTTGCACCAGTGAGAACCCTTGAAATTTGCTGCAACTTTGTCTTTTCTCTCCTCAAACGCGACTTTTCTCTTGTGTTCTCTTACTTTAGCAAAAAATGGTGTCTTCAACACAAAGCATCCCTTTATATACAACTGACTTTAATTTTCATTTTAAAAAAACCCACTTTCTAAAGTTGCTTTTCATTTTGCTTTTAAAAACCTTGTTTTTGCAGTTTGGCTCTCTTTTTGTCATTTGATGGACTGATGCTTGGATTTTCTTGTTTCTTTTGTAGGAGCTGGAGTGCCGGAGCTTGGCAAGGTAACCAAACGCTGTAGATGATGCTTTATTACATATGAAAACATTAAAATTACATGAAATTTTACATGGAATGGAAAAACCCTGTTTTCACCTCAAAACAGAGTTTTGAGGTAAAAACCCTTTATGGAGCAAATCATCAGTAGAATTTGTGATTTTATGAACTTACTAAACATCCTCATATGCCTGCTGATGAGCCCCAAATTTGGTAACTTGTTGGGCTCATTTGGCCTAATTATCCTTGTTCAATCCTTCATTTTTCATAGCTTATGCATTATTTTTCAGTATGTTTATGTCATTTGTACGAATAAGGGTAGTCACTCTTCCTAGGTGGCTAACACGTGCTCATTCCAGGTTTTTTGACACATGTTGGAGCAAAACCGAGCAATCATGGGCTAGAAGACAGCCAAGATTGGGGTGAGGATTCGTAGGGGGGTTGTCTATGGCATTAAATAGCCTTCCTAGGGATCTTCACCCCCAACCCCGAGCTCCAAAGGCCACCAAAACCGGATATAGAAGGCAACCAAGTAGATTTTGGAAGGAGCTATCTACTCATAGTTTAGGCAGCCAAGTCCCATAGATTTAGGAGGCCAACTAGGGCCCTCGTGGTGTATAAAGGTTAAGGCCTCAACCTTCATGAGGGACTTTTGGAAACCATTGCATATTTTGCACTACAGCTGTTAGCTCTACTTTGTTCTCTTGTAGCCATTTTGGGCATAACTCTTGACTTATGACTATTTTTTGATAATGAGAAGCAGTCCGATTTGATATCAACTCTGAGTTTTTTATAGGAGCCATAGCTCTCAGGGTTGGGCCCAACCTGAGAGCCTAGGGCTTCCTATTTGTACTGTTACCTTTCCTTTATGCATCGTTGTTCTCCTTTTATGCATTTGAAACGTATTTCTGTTGGGCAGATTTAGTTGTGTTGGTTACATAGGTCGTTGTTTATGAATAGAATTGCTTCAGATGTTTAACATGGATTGGTAGGATAATAACAGGAAGAAGCTCAAAAAAAAGGGTCAAAAACACTCTCTGTTTCGCCTCATCCTTATTGGATCAGGGACTGGAACTGAAGAAACAGTGCTGCCCCAACAAAAACACTGGTTTGCTTGACCATGCAATCCTTAGTGTATTGTTTTCATTTGCAGAAGTTAGTTATGGGTTCAGATCTCTGAAATGTTTCTTTGCATGATTGATGTACATGGTTTTCTTTCCAAATAAAGCTGCTGTTCATTCGTTTTATTGACAGTTAGATTAGATTAGCTAGGACTTTGATTATTTGTAAGACGTTGTTGATTTGGTTAAAGGTACATTGTGCAGAGCATCTCTACCACTCTCTCATCCCCCTGAGCTTCATCAGAGCTAGTTGTTCCATCTCCTAGCTAGGTTCCTCGTCTCACATCTGTCCTCTTGCCCACGTAACCCTACCTTTTTGTGCAATCATTGTTTTAGCCTTCTTTGAGCCAATTTAGCCATCTACACCTTCTAACCACTCCATCCACCGGTCCCTAGGCCACTTCAGACCCCTATCCTACCTCCATATCCATTCATGCATCTTCCCTCACTCATCCATCCTCCAAGATCCAATTTTTAAACATCCTATAGAAATTTCTGAACATCCTGTAGAAATTCCTGAACATCCTGTAGAACCCCTGCAGACTTCCTGTAGAAGCTTACAAATGAGGTTTCTTGATAGCCAAACTTTGTGAAACTCTCTGGAAGGGTGTTAGGGACTCCTTAGACCCTCTCTGAACCTTCCCGACCTCTTCCAAGCATTTCTCCTCCTTGATCCACCCCTGCATAGTCAGAACAGTGAAAGAATATGCATGATGAAACTGATGACTTAATCAAAAATACAAAAAGATGTTTTCTTCAAATAGAGGTAGTCTAGACACATGTATTTTACCTTCATAGAAGTAATGGCATCTCTTCCAGTAGTTTGCATTCTCTCCTTTACATCAGTAGGACTAGTTGGTAGAATTAGGGTTTGCTAGGGTTTGCGTTACTTTTTGGCTTTCAGTTCTTTCCGCAAGTAGATTAGCTTCCTTTGAGTTATCTTTCATCCATCAGTTAAAAAGCTTATTCTAAGAGCTCATAGAAGTTGGCTTAAGGCCCTAGTGGACTTGTGCCAGCTGACCAAGTGATAGCTGCGGCAAGAGCTAGTACTTGTGCATACAGCACTGTCGCTTCCAAGTTTGTTACGAACTACCGGGTTGATAAAAGTAAAGAAGGGAGTCCCAGGAGTTGCAACATTATTGCTACAATACTGGATCCCACCATCTTTTTGGCGCTGTTGCCAGGGAAGCGTCAGAGTATTTTTTATTGCTGCTTTTCTTCTATTTTCCTGCTCTCGCCTTCTGCTAAATAGTTTATTTCATTTCCATTCTGTAATTTCATTTCTGCAAAAGTAAAGTAGACACTTCCTGCTTTCATAGATTAGACTTTCAATTCTACAAGCGTAACATAGAATTTCAATTCTGCAAGCGTAAAATAGAATTTCAATTTTGCAAGCGTAGTTTAGTATCTCTTTCTCGCAATTTGATTTCAGCAGAGTAGATTAGTCCTTTCCTGCTTTCATTTCAATTCCTCATTTTCATTCCCGCAAGATAGATTCTAGTTAGTTGCAATCCCATCTGTTTCAGTTTTGCAGGTACAAGCAGAGAAAAAGCAAAAAAAACCAAAAATCCTTTCATGCCTCGTAGGAGCAGAGATAATACTGGAAAATTCCTACCCAACACCCCCACCACTTCACTGAGTCACCCTTCTCTCTTCTTTGGTGGCAGTGGTCTAGAAGAACCTATAGGTGAACCTCCTGAGATATACGAAGATCCTATAATAGAAGAAGAGCAAGAAAACATTCCTCTTGAAACCATGGCTGACAACAGAAATGGTGGAAACGATGACAAGAGAATAGAAGGTATCTTCCCCATCCGAGAGACTAACGGGGACATGAAAATGAAGAACATAAGTCCCTTGGCCTTACCTCATTTCCATGGATTGATCACTGAAGACCCTGATACCTTCCTGTTTGAGTTTGCTGTCCTTTGTCGAACCTATGATTATACAGAAGATGAGCAAAAATTGAAACTCTTTCCCTCTACCCTCAAGGATGCAGCATTACACTGGTTCATGAGGTTACCTGGAAACAGTATCACCACTTGGGCTCAGATGCAACAAGCTTTCAATACCAAATACCAGGACTACTGTAGGTCCAAGGAAACCAAGGGAGAAATCTTTCGGATGACCATGGGAAGCGATGAGTCTTTAGAAGATTACGAGGAAAGGTTCCAACTTAGCTATAAACGGGCCAGGTGCACACTTGACCCTGAATCCCTAAAGCTGGTTCTGCTCCGAGGAGTCCCTGAAGACCTTCTAGATACCCTTCACATGCTAGCTGGGGGAGACATCTACCAACTACCTTATGAGGACATAAAGACTGTGTTTAGAAACCACTCTAGGGCAGCCCGGAAAAGAGGTAGGGGAAACCCACTTTCAGCTAGTACCACCTTCTCCAAGCATGAGTTTGCTAACCAGATGGAAGACCTCAAGAGTGAGATGAGACAGACTATTGCCATGCAACTTGATACCTTCCGAATTCAGCAAAAGAAAGAGGAAGCTGGGAGGGCTTTGGCCATCTTCTGTCCTAGGTGTACAAGGAAGCACTTGAAGAACGAGTGTCCATTGCACTTAGTAGAGGTATGTTTCGTTTGTGAGGAGGACCACCCCGCAAACCAATGCCCGACCTTACCAGGATTTAAAGCCATATACCAAGGGACTGAGGCACCCACTGAACCTCTCTACTTCCTCAACCAAAGGAGGCCGCATGGACCTAGACCTTACCAGCAGGGGATGCAAGGGACATCCCAAGCTTATTATAACCCCAACCAGTCTGCTCACATGCCTTCATGGGGTCCCCCTGCTCATCCTGCTTGGTCTGCACCTCCTCCGTGGTCTTATCCCCCTCAATACCATGCTCAACCCACTGCTCATTCGTTTCACTCACATGTCCAGCCACAGCCGCAGTGGAATGCACCTCAATCGGGGTGGAGGCCCCAGTACAACACTCCTCCCGCCATTTTGCCTCCACCACCGGCTCAACCGCAACCATTACCTCCTGCTCCTCCAAGACAACCCCAAATGCCTGCTCAACCGAACCCGAACCCCAACAACCGACAGGCCCAGTAGGTATATACTGGGGAGACAACATGTCCTACCTATGCTGTGGAGATCCAGGAGATCAACCTGCGATCCGGGAAGACTCTTCCAGACCACCAACCTCCTCCCCCAGAGGATGAGGAAGACAAACAGGAAAGTGAACCCAAAGCCATTCCACCCTTTCCTGAGAGACTAATATGACCACACAACCAAACCCAGAGGAGACTGAACTTCTAGGGGAACTAAAACAGTTGTGTGTGAAAATACCACTTCTCCAGGCCATCAAAGATGTACCGATATACAAAAAATTGGTTAAGGAAAAGTGTTTCAGGCACCCAGGCAGGTGAAAGAGAGATGCCTCAACTATCAATGTCATAGGACAAATGTCCGATCTTATGTTGGGGCAAGTAATCTGTCCAAAGTATTTGGATCTTGGGAGTCCTGTAGTTGATGTCCACATCAATGGCACCATTATCCCCCATACCTTGATTGATCTAGGGGCTGCCATTAATGTGATGACCAGGGACACCATGCTTAAACTCAACCTTCAGAGTTCCTTAAGGAAGACCTCGACAGTCCTGCAGTTGGCAGATCGCTCCACCGTGACTCCCGAAGGGATTATGGAGGATTTCTTGGTCTCTGTTGACTCTTGGGAGTATCCTGCAGACTTCTTGGTCCTTCAGCCCAAGGCAAAGCTTATTGGATACCCCCTCATTTTGGGAAGGCCTTGGTTAGCCACTGCGGATGCTTACATAAGTTGCCGAGCGGGAAACATTACCATAAAAAATGGTCCTATGTCCAAGCAGCTAGTCCTATACCCTCCCGCCCAACCTTTGTTAGAGCATGAATTACCACTTTGGTTGGAAGAAGGAGACGAGGATGAGGTCTACTCTGCACCCTTGTGCACGATAGAAACCACTAGGGGAGGTCCTCAAACCGAGGATGATTTGATTGAGACGTTGATTCAAAATCCACCTCCCAGTGCTCTCTCCTTATAAGAATTGGTGGAAGATACCCAAGCCAACACCTTAGTGGACCTCTGTGTGACTGATCCAACCTCTCCCAGAGTTAAGAATGTGGAGTTTGGTCCCGAAAGAACTCTAAAGATCAGATCCTCCCTATCTCCTTCCCAGGAGAAGGAGCTATGTAGCTTACTAAACAATCACTTAGATGCTTTCGCTTGGAGCTATAAGGAGATGAAAGGAGTCCATCCTTCGGTCTGTACCCATCACATCTACATCAAAGATGATTGTAAACCAGTTAGGCAGCCCCAGAGGAGAATGAATCTAGCCCTTAAAGACATTGTCAAAGAAGAGTTGCAAAAATTATTGGATGCAGGATTCATCTACCCTATCTCCGATAGTGAGTGGGTTTCACCTCTAGTGCTTGTGCCCAAGAAGAACGGGAAGTGGAGAATCTGTGTAGATTACCGAGAACTTAACAAAGCCACCAAGAAAGACCATTTCCCTTTGCCTTCATAGATCAAGTGTTGGATGGATTGGCAGGAAAGAAGTTTTTTCTCTTTCCTAGATGGGTTCAACGGGTATAATCAGATCCAAATTAGCCCAGAGGACCAGGATAAGACCACCTTCACTTGTCCATGGGGTACCTTTGCCTACCGAGTCCTTCCCTTTGGGCTATGCAATGCCCCTGCCACTTTCCAGAGAGCTGTATTGAGCATCTTTGCCGAGTTGGTTCATGATTCGGTGGAAATCTATATGGACGACTTTACTCCTTATGGGTCAAACTTCCAAGAAGCATTGACTAATCTGGGAAAAGTTTTAAGAAAATGCATCAAGATGAACCTGTCCCTCGGCCCTGAAAAATGTGAATTCCTGATGACTGAAGGGACTGTGTTAGGTCATACCATTTCTCGCCAAGGATTACAGGTGGATCCTAACAAAATTGCTCTCATCAAAAAGGTTCCACCTCCTCAGAAGGTAAGAGATGTTCAGAGTTTCTTAGGCTTAGCGAGATATTATAGAAGATTCATTAAAGACTTCAGTAAGCTAGCCTCGCCATTGTTTGGCCTCTTAGAAAAAGATGCTGAGTTTAAATGGGCTAACAACTGTCAGAGGGCTCTGAATGAATTAAAGGATAAGTTGGTGTCCGCCCCGATATTAAGAGGTCCAAATTGGACCCTACCTTTCCACATCCACACTGATGCCTCGAACAAAGCCATAGGGGCAGCCTTAGGACAATTCGAGGAAAAACTTCCATATGCCATATACTTTGTCAGCAAAAACTTATCCAAGGCAGAATTGAATTATACTGTAATTGAGAAGGAGTTCTTGGTCGTGGTCCATTCCCTGAACAAGTTCCGACACTACATCACTGGCTATCAAACATTTGTACATACTGATCATGCTGCAATTAGATATTTAATGAATAAACCTGATGTGAATGCTCGTATTATTAGATGGTTACTTTTGTTGCAACAGTTTGATTTGACCATCGTTGCCAAACCAGGTAAAGAAAATGTTGTTGCTGACTTCTTGTCTAGATTGGATTTACTTGCAGGTGAAGAAGGAACAGTGGATGACCAGATGCCAGATGAACATCTGTTTGCTATCTCAGTACTCTCTCCTTGGTTTGCTGATATAGCAAACTACCTGGTCTCAACACAATTCCCTCCGCATCTATCCTCAAAGGAGAAGAGTAGAATCGTGAGGAAGAGTGCTTCATTCACTTGGATCGGGGGCAACCTGTTCAAACTTGGCCCCGATCAGATATTAAGGCATTGTGTAAGGGAGGAGGAAGTCTTTGACATCCTCCTAACCTGTCACAATGGGCCGTGTGGAGGACATTTTGCAGCTAAGAGGACTGCCTTCAAAATTCTATAGGCAGGCTACTATTGACCCACTCTTCATCAAGATGTCAGAAGATATATCAGCCAATGTGACCGATGCCAAAGGATGGGGAAACCAACTCCAAGGGACGAAATGCCTCTCCAACCTCAAGTGACTCTTGAGCCATTTGAGAAGTGGGGTATGGATTTTTTGGGTCCTATCAACCCTCCTTCAAGGAAAAGGTCTTACATCATTGTGTGCACAGACTATCTGACAAAGTGGGCGGAAACCAAGGCAATCAAAGCGGCAATAGAAGAAAAGGTGGCGGAATTTTTAAGAGAAAACATATTCTACAAATTTGGCTACCCAAGAGTGTTAGTCATTGATCAAGGAAGCCAGTTCACCTCCAACTTAATTGAAGACTTGCTCGTTCATCACAAGATCAAGCATCGGACTTCCACCCCATATCATCCTCAAGCAAACGGGCAGGTGGAAGTCACCAATAGAGCATTAGAAGGGATTTTGACTAAGGTGGTGAGCAGTAGCAGAAAGGATTGGGCAGATCACCTGGTTGAGGCCACTTGGGCCTATAACACCACTTGGAAGAACACAACCAGTTTTACACCTTATGAGCTGGTCTATGGGAAGAGAGCTTTGCTGTCAATCGAGTTTGAGTACAACACATTGAGGATGGCAGCTCAGCTGGACCTAGATCTCAGCCATGCTCAACAAGAAAGGTTATTGTAGCTGAATGGGTTAGATGAAAACCAAATGCAGACCCTCCTCCACTCAGAATTGGTTCAGCTTCAGAGGAAGATATGGCATGACCGGCACCTCAATGACAAACAATTCCAGCCGGGAGATTGGGCACTGCTGTATGATTCCAGACATAAGGATTTCAAGGGGAAGTTGAGGACAAGATGGTTAGGACCGTATGTAGTGGAGAAGTGTAATGACAATGGTTTTTTCCTCATCCGGACCATTGATGAAGAAGCCCTCCCCATGCTCGTCAATGGGCATCGACTAAAGATCTACAGGAAACCTCTTTCGAAGAAAGAGTTCATCAAAACTGTGGAAAAATCAGTGTTGGTCATAGAGAAGGGTTCTGCCTCTGTTTTGGGCACACAATGAGCATCATTATACATATAAATGAAAAAAAAAAGGAAAAGAAAAATGAAATAAAAAAGATCCTTGGGTGAAAACCTTTCTGAGGCGCCCAAGGCAGATGGTAGGGGTGAAAACCTCATTGAGGCGCCCCTGTTATCTCTCTGAAAAAGAATTGGAATAAAAATATCCTTGGGTGAAAACCTCTCTAAGGCGCCCAAGGTAGATTGTAGGGGTGAAAACCTCATTGAGGCGCCCCTTCTCTCTCTTAAAAAAAAAAATAAAGAAAGGAAAAGAAAAAGAAGAAAGAAGAAACAAAAAAAAACAAGTTCAATCTCTGGAAATTGTTGCAGGTTGCAGGAACACAATGCAAAAAGGAGGCCTCTCAACTCAAGGACAAGGGTCCCTACCAAGCTACTAGGCAACCTCACATACACCCCCTCCATGGACACTCATTTTTTCTAAGGTTTGGACGCAATCTAGTCATGGTTTAGCCTTCTACAGGAAGTTATAGGACTTTCTACAGGAAGTTCTGTATTTCTACAGGAAACATCCTGTAGAGCCTTTGGGCGGGCCAGGATCGATTATGAAGAATAATTTGAAGCTTGAAGCCCGTTGAGGAGGCATGCAACCACTCTTTTCTTCCATCCTCCACTTGTTTCACCTCCATTCACCACCTTTGCTGCCATATGGTCGAATATACCTGCATAGTCATACCAGAACTTTGTTTTCTTAGATAAAAAAAATTTTGTTTTTAAGGAGGAAATAAAGCATGCAGAGGCTCGTACACTTTACCTGTCAAGGCAATCTCAGTACCCTACACCTGTGAATGTGACTCAATGATCTCGGCATGCACCCCAGGAGGAGAAACGGCTACAGGATGTCCTAAAGGAATCATGTAGCAGCTGATCCGGCTGGAGCACATACCATGGAGACACCAACAGCTCATGAAGCCGGTGCATGCAACATACACCACCAGGAAATTGGGTCTTAAGGTCTCGTAGCCAGCAGAAGCCAATGAAGAGGAGCTCCAGCACCCATACACGAAGCAACAGCAAGCAGATCCAGCATTCCTTGTCCTGAAGCCTGAAAAAACCCACGTCCATGGCCGCACAAGTAAGTGCCTAACCTTATTTCGTCAAATTACATAAGCTATACTCTAAATGTGCATGACTGTGAGAATGAATGGATTGAACAAGTCGGGTAGCCATTCAACTGGCCACCACAACCAGTCCGACGGCCTCATCAGATCTGAATGGCCTTGGTTATGTCGAAAAGACGGGCAATTGACACGTGGGAAGTGTCCAGTCGGAGAGAAGCGACAGTATAATAGGAATGGCGGCGGTGAATGCAGAGGGAAGAATTCGGAGGTCAGGGACATGCCATGGAATGATGGCTGTGATCTCGGCCAACGGATCGACTGGGACAGCTCACCCCCGCGCCATGAATTCCGCAGCAATTCAAAATCTGTCGGCTGAATCACTTATGATACACTACAGTCATTTACTCACAACCGTTTTGCAGCCGAGTACGCATCCTCAATCCTCTACAAGTTGTTAGCCCAAGTTCTCGGCCTGTTCCAACGTCCTGTTGCTGCTTAGAAAGTCCAGAACCACTGTAACATTCTCCAGAAGCCGTGCACTATTTCTATAGGAAGCTGCGCTACAGGGAGCCCGACATTACGGAGCAGCTTGGACTGTTCACGTCGAGGGTGGCAATTCTTAGTGAGGTAGGCCTAAACATAACTTTCCCATGCAAATGATTCAAAAGGTGGTGAATTCGACGTGTTGAGAGGGTAGGGAAAATGTGAATAAAGTCTGTCTATGAATTCAAAATCCGTTTTCTTATCGCTGCATGAAATTGTCTTCGTAGTCTGCATGCGATATTTTCTCTAGGGTTTTGAATTAAAATTAAGTCACTGTCAAGGGTCACCGGTGGAAAATTGTGAATTTCATATGACTGTGTGCATAACAGGGACGTAGCTCTGCGCTCTGTGTAGAAAAATCCTGAAGCTCTTCTTCTGTACACGAGCAGGCAAGTTCAGAACAAAAAAACAGGTTTTTTACCATGCCGGGAGGGTTCATTAGAAAAGAGCCTTCGGACTCCAAGAAATTACGAGAAACCCCTGAGGTGGTGGACTTGTTTTCCCGTGCACACTGGATGTCATTCTGTGACAAGCTTCAAGGTCACGATGACGAAATTACAGAAGAATCTTTAAGGTCTTTGAAGATGAAGTCAAAGACATTGGCTGTTGTCAACTTCAGAGGATTGACCCTCAGACTCACCCCACAGCTCATTAGTAGAGTAACTGATCTACCGATGGGGGTACCCTGGGATAAGGAGGAGAGAAAATTGGGTCAGAAAGCTAAAAAAGAGTTATTCTTTCGAGAGGAACAATTTTCAGAGGACAAGAATGGAGTTCGAAGAACTAGCCTACAACCATTTTGGAGTGAAGTCAGCCTCCAAATTATGAAGTATATTACGTGTGAGGGGTGATTTAGCATCGTGTATGGCTATCATTTCCGGTTGCTCACAGAACTCAGTCACCAAATGGACCTACCCTCCGAACAAAAATTGAGCATTCCTTACTTCCTCCTGCAATCCATGATTGAATGTGCCACCAAATTGAGAGAGGGGACACCAGACTAGCTAGCCCATCATGGGCTTATCAAGCTCCTCGTGGAAGATGCACTCCACACTTACACTGTCCCTCTTTCCTAGGAAATTTTTCAGAATATGTCTAAGGATGATGACATTTGAATTTTGGGCGAGGAGCTCACTTCCTCCAGCAGTGAGGAGAAGGAGCACACTCAGGCAGAGAAGAAAACTAAAAGACAAGAAACCCCGAGCAAAACACCAAAGAAAGAACAGAGAGGAACGTAAGAAAAAGGCCAAACTGCCAAGACAGGGGGTGGTAAAATTACACCAACACCCAGGGAGAAGAGACTACAGAGCAGGGTAGAAAGGACTGAGAAAGTCCAAGCCAGTGAGGGCATCCCTAAGGTAGCCTCAGCCAAGCTAAAGGAAAAAGCACCCTCAGCCAAGCAGGCTAAAACGGTGCCATCCGCTTCTACAGGAAACCAGAAGGCTATTTCTACAGGAAGTTTAAAAACGGCTTCTACAGGAAGCCAGAAACCAGCCACTATAGGACTTTCTACAGGAAGTCCGAAAAAAAGACAGCAGAAGGAGAAATCGGCCGAAATTTTAGCTAGGGAAGCAACAGCTGTGCTGGCCACCCTAAGTACCTCTCCCAAGCCAAAGGAAAAATGAAAGAGGGAGATTCCTCTGTATTTTAAAGCAAGAAGGAGTGTGAGAATTAAGACTGGCAGACCCCAGCCTCCATCAAAAGAGCCGATCACAATTGTGGATACCCCTACCACACCAAGGGATAGGTCCCCCTCCAAGACATCCATTACTTATGAGCGGGGGAGCCCGAAAACATCCTCATGGAGGGAAAGGATGAAGAAATTGAACCTGGAAGCCTCTCTACAGGATGCCGAGGAAGTTCTACAGGAAACTTTGGCTAGGCTGAAGGAAACTGAGCAGATGGAGGAAAGAGCAGCTAAGTCACCACAGGAGGAGGAGAAGACTAAGGTCATCATGGAACCAAGCTCCCAGCCCATCCTGGGCTCTTATTATAACTTCTTGGAGGATGGCAAAATTATTCCTCAAAAATTCACAGTGCCATTGTTTCTAGCACTAGAGGAAGAAAGAGTATGAACCCGCACTTGGATGAGGATCACTAAATCCAAGGGGGTAGCAGATATAGGGCCTCTAGAGGAAAGGCTCAAGGAAACACAAATGGAGTTGGCAAGAGTACGGCATGTGGAAAGCTCCCAACAGGCCAAGTTAAGAGAAGAGAATGAGCTGCTTAGACAATAGCTACAGCTACAGGGACAAAGGAGAGAAGAGGACACAACAACCAAGTACACCACAACAGAACCTCAAGAAAAAGAAGGAATGCAATCTGATCTTGAGGAACTAAACTGACAACTACAGGAAAGGGAATTGCAGGCAGGCATAGAGATACAATCTTTGAAATAGCAGATGCAAGAAAAGGAGGCACAACTGGCCTGCATGGCCAGTTGGGCAATGGACGCTCTGCAATGTAGGCAACAGGCCAAATCCTATGGCCTATACCTAAGGGATCAGTGGATGCAATTCCAAATTAACACATTGGCACAGAGGGGTATCTCCCAAATCCAAAACCCCCAGTAGTTCATGGATTTATGTAACAACAGTTCATTAGAAGACAAGGCCAATCTATCAGAGTTCTACCTTCATAATTTGGCCCTTCCAAATGTAACCTCATGGGACCCCAACACAGCAGTAGGCGATATGTAGCTGGTGGCAATGACCTCATGGTTAAACCACGAAGAAAAGAGAGCGACAGAGGTCAGAAATGTCATGAACCGAGAACTACATGAACCACTGTTGATTAGAGCAGATCCAGGGGACCCCACAGCATTGATATCGGCCCACCAGCACCTAGCAACCAACTCTCAGGCTTTATTAGAGTACATGGATCGGCAGGCTCAGGCCATAACACACTTTGAGGATATGGAGCGATTATTAGGGGACAATTGTGTTCATGCTTGCACTCTTAGGTGGAACACATTGTCCCACATCCTCAAGATCAGGGAATATCACACTCCAACTAGAATGAGGGAGGCCTTCGCACGAGTGCCTCTCTACAAGAAGTCTATGCAGAACCTCCAGGCTAGCTGGATCGGCCTCAAGCTAAGTCCACCTTTGCTTTTGGGATTGTTAGAAGGAAGCACAGAAGAAGAAGAGAATAAGCAGTGGGAAGAGGTGGAAAGGAAGGCTGGATTCCATGACAGTGAGGAGGATACTACTTCAAAAGCCTGGGATGTGAGGCTGGTGATTAAAGCAATGAAAGACGAGGAGCTGGACTAGTTGCTCAGAGGATGAGCAATCCTTTTAGTAGGGGGGTGACCATGAGCCACAAATTTGGTAACTTGTTGGGCTCATTTGGCCTAATTATCCTTGTTCAATCCTTCATTTTTCATATCTTATGCATTATTTTTCAATATGTTTATGTCATTTGTACGAATAAGGGTAGTCACTCTTCCTAGGTGGCTAACATGTGCTCATTTCAGGTTTTTTGACACATGTTGGAGCAAAACCGAGCAATCATGGGCTAGAAGACAGCCAAGCTTAGGGTGAGGATTCGTAGGGGGTTTTCTATGGCATTAAATAACCTTCCTCGGGATCTTCACCCCCAACTCCGAGCTCCAAAGGCCACCAAAACCGGATCTAGAAGGCAGCCAAGCAGATTTTGGAAGGACCTGTCTACTCACAGTTTGTGCAGCCAAGTCCCACAGATTTAGGAGGCTAGCTAGGGCCCTCGTGGTGTATAAATTTTAAGGCCTCAGCCTTCTTGAGGGACTTTTGGAAACCATTGCATATTTTGCACTACAGTGATGTTAGCTCTACTTTGTTCTCTTGTAGCCATTTTGGGCATAACTCTTGACTTATGACTATTTTTTGATAATGAGAAGCAGTCTGATTTGATATCAACTCCGAGTTTTCTATAGGAGCCATAGCTCTTAGGGTTGGGCCCAACCTGAGAGCCTAGGGCTTCCTTTTTGTACTGTTACCTTTCCTTTATGCATCATTATTCTCCTTTTATGCATTTGAAATGTATTTCTGTTGGGCAGATTTAGTTGTGTTGGTTAAATATGTCACTGTTTATGAATAGAATTGCTTTAGATGTTTAACTTGGATTGGTAGGATAATAACAGGAAGAAGCTCAAAAAAAAATGGTCAACAACACTCTCTGTTTCGCCTCATCCTTATTGGATCAGGGGCTGGAACTAAAGAAACAGTGCTACCCCAACAAAAACACTGGTTTGCTTGACCATGCAATCCTTAGTGTACTGTTTTCATTTGTAGAAGTTAGTTATGGGTTCAGATCTCTGAAATGTTTCTTTGCATGATTGATGTACATGGTTTTCTTTCCAAATAAAGCTGCTGTTCATTCGTTTTATTGACAGTTAGATTAGATTAGCTAGGACTTTGATTATTTGTAAGAAATTGTTGATTCGGTTAAAGGTACATTGTGCAGGGCATATCTACCACTCTCTCATCCACCTAAGCTTCATCAGAGCTAGCTGTTCCATCTCCTAGCTAGGTTCCTCGTCTCACATATGTCCTCTTTCCCACGTAACCCTACCTTTTTGTGCAATCATTGTTTCAGCCTTCTTTGAGCCAATTTAGCCATCTACACCTTCTAACCACTCCATCCACCGGTCCCTGGGCCACTTTAGACCCCTATCCTACCTCCATATCCATTCATGCATCTTCCCTCACTCACCCATCCTCCAAGATCCAATTTTTAAACATCCTGTAGAAATTTCTGAACATCCTGTAGAAATTCCTGAACATCCTGTAGAAATTCCTGAACATCTTGTAGAACCCCTGCAGACTTCCTGTAGAAGCTTACAAATGAGGTTTCTTGATAGCCAAACTTTGTGAAACTCTCTGGAAGGGTGTTAGGGACTCCTTAGACCCTCTCTGAACCTTCCTGACCTCTTCCAAGCATTTCTCCTCCTTGATCCACCCCTGCACAGTCAAAGAACAGTGAAAGAATATGCATGATGAAACTGACGACTTAATCAAAAATACAAAAAGATGTTTTCTTCAAATAGAGGTAGTCTAGACACATGTATTTTACCTTCATATAAGTAATGGCATCTCTTCCAGTAGTTTTCATTCTCTCCTTTGCATCAGTAGGACTAGCTGGTAAAATTAGGGTTTGCTAGGGTTTGCGTTACTTTTTGGCTTTCAGTTCTTTCCGCAAGTGGATTAGCTTCCTTTGAGTTAGCTTTCATCCATCAGTTAAAAAGCTTCTTCTAAGAGCTCATAGAAGTTGGCTTAAGCCCCTAGCGGACTTGTGCCAGCTGACCAAGTGACAGTTGCGGTAAGAGTTAGTACTTGTGCATACAACACTGTCGCTTCCAAGTTTGTTATGAACTACCGGGTTGATAAAAGTAAAGAAGGGAGTCCCAGGAGTTGCAGTATTATTGCTGCAATACTGGAGCCCACCACCTGCTGACCTCTTATTGAGATTTTGAAGACCATGGTGACAAACCCTAGACCTAATGAGACCTAAAAAGCATAAAATGACTTCTACAAGTGTAATGATAAAAAATGATCGTAAATGACCTGAATTTGTGAAAATAGGCCAGTAGGTAAAAACCATGAGGGAAATTTGATAATGAACCACTACCATCAGTTGATCCATGACCTAATGGAATGTAGCTAATTGGATGGGACACCTAAAATGCATGCAAAAGAGAAATTTTGATCACTGATGGAGGGATGAAGATACTGACACTAACATGTTCAAATCTATTGATGTTTCATTGAGCCCTAGGAGGTTCATAATTGACAAATCTCCTGGAATTGTATTGGTTCCCAGGGTACGTGCGACATTCTACAGCTTTATGACAAAATTTTCCACATGAATAACAATAGCCATGAAAAATATGTTGGTACATGGATGGAAATCTTCATCGGGGAATTGTCTTCCAAGGCCGTTCTTGCGATTCTTGTTCAATGAAGTCTACATGCTTGTCAGATCTCATAGGTTTATTGTAATTTGTTGTAGAAGGTCATGCTTCTTCTTCTTTGTAACCGAGGCCAGTTCTGTCATTGTAAGATCATTGATTGTTGATGAGTTCTTCCAATGCCCTTGAGCTATTGGTATAGTTTTGGACAGTTTTTTCCTTCTTCCCTTACGCAACGAGACTACTTTTGCTTCTAATTCTTCCCTTTCTCGGTTGCTTTCTTCCAACTTCTTTTGAAGTGACTCTTCAATACATTTGTGTTCTTCAACTTCAATTTTAAAACCTTGAACTTGTTCTTCAAGAGTATTGGAACAGATCTTCTCAGCCTTGAGCTATTTTGTAAGCTTGATTGCCTCCTTAGAAAATTCCTCTATGGTCAACCCTTATTCTTCGTTGTTTGATACCTCTTGTTTATTGTGCTTGGCCATAAACAGTTGATCTGAAATGGGGCACTAAAGGATTCTTGTCAACCTACAAGAACCTCTCCCACTCCAAAGCTTAACATTTTCCAAGATCTAGCTTATGATTGACAATTTGCAGAATTAAGAACTTGAAATAGGTGTATGCCTTTGTTTGCTTTTAAACTGTTCAAGTGCTTATGTTCATTTGCTTAAATTGATATATAAACACACATAACAGTAAATGCAATGCAACAAATAAGCAAACCACAAAGACAACAATATAATATGGAGTTCACCCTAATATCTTGGGCTATGTCTCCTTGAGCTCTAATCAACTCGATTAGGCTCTTTGGGATTATGGTAATGCTTCTTTTAGAAGTTCCACACTTAGATTCATATGTTTACAACTGTACCTATGGGCTTAGAATACCATCTTACCCCTGACTGTCCTTACTCTGCAGACAGATCTAGGCTTCTTTGGACTAGACTCCTTCAATCAGCACTCCAGGCTATCTTGAGCTCTTGGCTTGCACCAACTCCGTAAAAATTATTTTACTGTCTCTGGAATTCCTTATTCTATTTTTAACACACTTCAGACAATAGCCATAGCTTGACCATTTGATCTCTTTACTGTTCTGCAACTTCATTACAACCCATGGCTCTTAGAAGTCTGTTTTGAGCTCTCTAGCTCTGCGGCTCTGGCTCTCTAACTAACTGGCTCTAGCTCTCAGCTCTCTAGCTCATCTGGCTCTAGCTCTCTTAGCTATCTGGCTCTGTCTGTCTAGCTTTGACCCCAACCTCTGGTGGCTCTGCCTCTACTCGGCCCACTGGCTCTAAAGCTCTCAGGCTTTTTGGCTCTCGGTGCTCAAGTTCTTGGGCTCTTTGTCCCTTCCTCATCCTGAGGAATCATCCCTGGGAAATTCTCCCCCAACCTTTGGTGGCTCTATGCATCTATCAACTTTGCGGCTTTGGGATGTTACAGCGTGAGCTCTCTGGAGAGAGAACTTCCCTGAAGGGAGCTTGCTGTGAGCTCCTTGAAGGGAGACTTGCTTCTTCGCTTGGCTCTCTGGCCTTTTAGGAATCCTTCGACTCTGCAGCTTCCATGTCCATTCCTCTCTGTGCAATCATTCCTCTGTAGCTCTGCAGCATCTTCTGCTCCCTATTTCTTCGACTAGCCCTCTGGCTTATTGGCTCTATGGCTCTGCGTCTGGCCCTCTGGCTCTCTGCCTCTATGGCTTTACGTCTGGCCCTCTGGCTTTTGGCTCTGTGGCTCTACGCGTTACATAATGCATTCCTGTTACAAATGCATCATTGTTTCAAAATGCATCATTTGTTACAAAACGCCCACTTACAGCGTGGCACAATGATTTTAGAACAGGGACAGTTACAAAGGAATCGGTGGCCTTTCTTCGGACGAAATCCTGAAAATGACCATAATAACCAATACACAGGAAATACACTGAAAATCTTCTATCAGGCGCCAAGGCTGGATTTTAAATGATATGAAATCACATCCATAAACCTTATCGGGTCGGTGCTCTTATCGCATATCACATATCGCGTTGCCCAAAGGTCATGGTCCATTTGTATTTAGGATTGTCGATCTCCGATTGCCGATATCGCCGATCATCCCATTGAATATCGCAATTTGCAATGGCCCGGGGTTTGTTCCTCCACCAATGGATGGATCCTATGTGATATACATCGCCGATCGCCAATCCCCCGATCTGCTTCACCGCAGTGGCTAATCGCAATGGTCGCGGGTCTTGGTCCCTTCCTCTTGGAAATCTGTGATGCGATATTATCATATCCACCATTGATCTGCGCGCTCGATCTACGGTCCACACTATATCATGCTGATCGCTAATCACAATCCCCTAAGGCCACAGTCCTTTAAACACTCCACTTGGCTTTTCTCCAATGCGATGAAAGGTTGAAATGCGATAAACTTTAAGGGATTTTATGTTTAAAAACACATTTTCCCTTAAGTCCCATTTAGTAAGAAATTGCCTCCTTTTCAAAGGACAATGGGCAAATTTTGTTTTACAATAAATTCTTCATCTGAAGTTTGTTTTAGCCCATTCAAATTGTGTTAGATTCAGAATGAAGAGATCTATGCAATTAGACTATTTCCAAGAGAATCCTTTGACTTTCATTTTTCTTTGTGAGGAAGATTTTTAGAATTAGAATTCTATGTTAGATCCATTTTGGATCACGCCTTCCCACTAAAAAGATTTTGGACTCCAAAAGACTGACATACTGATTTGGACAGTAGATGAGAGTAACAGGACCCTCTTCTTTCAGCCTCCATACACTTGCCTTGCATAGTGCCTCTGAACCAAAGCCTTTGAAAACTTCCTTCCTGGATGTGCTGGTCCTCCTGTTAAAAACTATCTTCCTCCTTGACTTCATGTAGAACTCCTGTTGAGAAGGTTACAAAAGGTAGTTTGAACTTATCTTCCTCAATCATTGATCCAAGGTGGCCCAAAAAAATGTGAAGTTACATCTTCTTCACAAAAATTTACATTTGTATTTGTTTGACATATTGTCAACAACAACTGTTAACAACAACAGAATTACAGACAACAACTGGATGGTCTAAACTCTTGCTTCATCAAAAGAAACAAATTTCACATTTTGTGAAAACATCCATGTCTTTACATCTACATACAAATGATTGACTAGATAACAAGCCAACAAAACATGCCTTTAAAACAATTGACCCTTCAAGTCAAGCATGTAGAAAAAGAACTTTAGGATTCTTTTGCAAAGATGAAATACTTCATCATTATCTCAATCTTGGAGACCAAATCAACTTTTTCCATGTCAACATTAACATTACATGCATACTTAAAAAAAAAGCAATCAACCCTTTAAGTTAATTACACATACATGTTCAAATACAAGGAAATCACCAACATCCCTGTGTTCATGCACATCATTCTCATGCATGCATTTCATCCTTCAACTTTCGCTTAAGTACACTGTACTTTCGAAGCTGAAATGAACATAATGTTGCAGAAATAAAGTGAGTCTCCTACTCAACTTTTCCATTCACCTTCTTGGTAAAAACCTACAACTTGCATTCCATTAACAAAATTATGCAAATAAATGCATTATATCAATAGGCATGCAATCTTAATTGGATAAGAATTCTAACCATTTCTTACCAATGCATTTCAAAGGTGCTACCTTTGTCTGCACATCAACATCAACATGTGAATCATCCTGAAACACATCAATCATGGAATCTTTCTTTCCATTCCTGCCATTCTCTCTTTCCACCTTCTTCAAGTTTCATGGAAGCATTGTCGGATTCAAAGTCCAACACTTTTCAGCAATGTGTCCTTGCTTATGGTAGTAAGTGCAATGCATGTGCATCTTCTTGACAACATGATTTGCCTTTTCCAGTGAACCTTTGGCTTCTTGCTTCCTTTCCTTCAAAAGTTTCCTGTATGCGGCCATTCTCTTCCAACATCTAGAAACTATGGTTATCCAAACTACAAAAGGAACATGCTATTATTTTCCCATGCTTGTATGGAAATTTATCATGCTTTACATAATCAAAAGGAATATGATTAGAACCGGATTTATGCCTTTCTTTTTCACCTTTATTACCTTCATGAGGAGGTGAATTGAATGAAGAAGTAGCTCCCTTTGGAACACCATCAACCTCTTCAATGGTTTAGAGTTTCCACAACTCTCTGGTTCAAGTGTATGCTTATGAACACCTTCTTCCTGAAAATGATGTTTCAAGCTATTGCATTCCCCATGAATACAATCTTTACACTTTTGAGGTAGAAGACCTAAAATGGAACTCCTTCTTGGAACTATTTCAATTGTCTTCATGGCAGCTTTGGAACTTTCTCCATAAGATTGTCCATAGCCAAGATCGAAATACTTAGGCCTTTCCTCAACCATTACTGGCTCAAAAATACCTTGTGCATGTTTTCCCAATCCTTTTGCTTCATAGCCCATTTTGGACATTAACTTGGAACCTATGTCTCTGGTATGTTTTTCAAAAGAACCAATATAAACATTCTTAGAGGAAATTGAAGACAAACTAGAATTATTTACCTCTTTTTCAAGCTGATACTTGACTAAGGCTTCTTTGACAACAAGGAGCTATGTCTCCAACTCATGCATCCTTTCCAGGTTCATATTTGCAATATGAAGTTATCTCTCCATTTCCTACAATTTGTCAAAAAGCAACTACTTCACTTCATGGAATTCAACTGCTCTCATAGTATGATGCTATTCCTTCCATCCTCATACATTTCTCTCACCATATCCATCAAGATGAACAAGCATTGCTTCATGTCTTCATCACAAAATCTTGTGAAGAAAGAAGAATTTGAGGACTCATTTATAGAAGTTGTCATTATCAAAATGAACAAAAGAACTTCAAACAAGATTAACAAAGAGCTTATTCAAGAAACCTTTTGCAACAAACCTCTTGTACTTCAAGGATTTCTTTGAGGTCCTTCGGGATAAGAAGAATGCCTTCAACCCTTCTTCCTTCTTGTCCTCTCCTGGACTAAGCTATCAATAGCTTTCCCTTCACCTCTACAAACTCAAACAAAGTTAGATTACAAACAATCAAACAATCAATGCTTGATTGTTTAAAAACATTTCAAGTTAAACAAGCAAATAGATTGCTCTTTCAATCAAGCATCTTGATTTGATACCACTTGCATCATGATACCATTTGCTTCATGATACCACCTGATCTAGTATAACTTGACCTTTGATATCACCTTCTTTGAAGGTGGGGTTAATCATCACAGGGCTCTGATACCACCTGATCTGAAATGGAGAACTAAAGGCTTCTTGTCAACTTACAAGAACCTCTCCCACTCCAAATCTTAACAATTTCCAAGATCTAGCTTATGATTGACAATTTGCGGAATTAAGAACTTGAAATAGGTGTATGTCTTTGTTTGCTTTTAAACTGTTCAAGTGCTTAAACTGATATATAAACACACACAACAGTAAATGAAATGCAGCAAATAAGCAAACCACAAAGACAACAATATAATATGGAGTTCACCCTAATATCTTGGGCTACGTCTCCTTGAGCTCTAACCAACTCGATTAGGCTCTTTGGGATTATGGTAATGCTTCTTTTACAAGTTACACACTTAACTCCATAGGTTTACAACTGTACCTATGGGCTTAGAATACCATCTTATCCCTAGCTATCCTTACTCTGCAGACAGATCTAGGCTTCTCTGGACTAGACTTCTTCAATCAGCGCTCCGAGCTATCTTGAGCTCCTAGCTTGCACCAACTCCCTCAGAATTATTTTACTGTCTCTGGAATTCCTTCTTCTGTCTTCAGCACACTTCAGACATCAGCAATAGCTTGATCATTTGATCTCTTTTCTATTCTACAACTTCATTACAACCCATGGCTCTTAGAAGTCTGTTTTGAGCTCTCTGGCTTTACGGCTCTGGCTCTCTAGCTAACTGGCTTTGGCTCTCAGCTCTTTGGCTCATCTGGCTCTGGATCTCTTAGCTATCTAGCTATGTCTTTCTGCCTCTGCCCCAACCTCTGGTGGCTTCGCCTCTACTCAACCCTCTAGCTCTAAAGCTCTCAAGCTTTCTGGCTCTCGGTGCTCAAGTTCTCAGGCTCTCTGTCCCTTCCTCATCTCGAGGAATCATCCCTGGGAAATTCACCCCCAACCTCTGGTGGCTCTATCCCTCTATCAATTCTACGGCTTTGGGATGTTACAACGTGAGCTCTCTAGAGAGAGAACTTCCCTAAAGGGAGCCTGCTACGAGCTCCTCGAAGGGAGACTTGCTTCTTCGCTTGGCTCTCTGGCCTTTTAGGAATCCTGCGACTTTGCGGCTTCCATGTTTGTTCCTCTTTGTGTAATCATTCCTCTGCAGCTTCTTCTGCTCCCTGTCTCTTCGACTGGCCCTCTAGCTTACTGGCTCTATGGCTCTGCGTCTGGCCCTTTGGCTCTATGGCTCTGCATCTGGCCCTTTGGCTTCTGGCTTTGTGGCTCTGCGCGTTACATAACGCATTCCTGTTACAAACACATCATTGTTTCAAAATGCATGATTTGTTACAAAACGCCCACTTACAATTACAGACAAAGAAATCGGTGGCCTTTCTTCGGACGAAATCTCGAAAATGACCATAATAACCAATACACAGGAAATACACAGAAAATCCTCTATCAGGCGCCAAGGCTGGATTTAAAATAATATGAAATTGCATCCATAAACCTTATCGGATCCATGCTATTATCGCATATCGTATATCGCATTGCCCAAAGGTCATGGTCCATTTGTATTTGGGATTTCCAATCTCCGATCACTGATATCACCAATTGAACCATCGCATATCGCAAGTCGCAATAGCCCATGGTCTGTTCCTCCGCCAATGGACGACTCCAATGAAATATACATCATCGATTGCCGATCCCTTGATCCACTTCAACACAATCAATAATCGCAATGGTTGCGGGTCTTGGTCCCTTCCTCTTAGAAATCTACGATGCGATATTATCATATCCATTGTTGATCTGTGCGTCCAATCTACAGTCCATGTTATATCGTGCTGATCGCTAATCACAATCCCCTAAGGCCATGGTCCTTTAAACACTCCGCTTGGATTTTCTCCGATGCGATGGAAGGTTGCAATGTGATAAACTTTAAGGGATTTTATGTTTAAAAACACATTTTCCCTTAAGTCCCATTTAGAAAGAAATTTCCTCCTTTTCAAAGGACAATGGGCAAATTTCTTTTTACAATAACTTCTTCATCCGAAGTTCGTTTTAGCCCATTCAAATTGCGTTAGATTCAAAATGAAGAGATATATGTAATGAGACTATTTCCAATAGCATCCTTTGACTTTCATTTTTTTTCTGTGAGGAATATTTTTAGACTTAGAAGTCTATGTTAGATCCATTTTGGATCAACAATACTCTCTCATTAGCTTCTTATTCACTATCACTGTCTTCATCGGATGATGAGCTATCTTCTTTAGAGAGAAAGTTCCTTTTGAATCCTTTATTCTTTCCTTGCTTGTTGAATTTCTTAAAGCGTTTCTTTCCTTTTGAGTTTCCATCACTTCTGTTCAGACATTTTGTTGCGAAATGCCCAACCTCACCACAACCGAAACATATCAATGGAAGTTTACCTTTGAATTTTCCCTTACCAATTTTTAGTTTTCTCGTAAAGTAAGCATATTCTCCATCTGAAAATCCTTCTTCATCATCTTTCTTTTCTTCACACTTGTAGGTGTAGGTATAGGTCTTTGCATTTGAAGGTTGTTTGTCCTTATTGGTTTTCTTAGATGCAGCAAACACATTTTCTAGATGCGAAGTACCCTCTTCTTCATCAAGTCTCATTTCATATGCTATGAGAACTCCATGTAATTCCTCTTTGCTAAGTTTTTCCAGATTTGCACTATAATCTGAGACTGATACTGTTAGGGTCCCACCCTAACCCCCTTACTTATGTCTTGGGATCACGTCATAGTCAAAGAGTCAATAAAGCCCATATATTTTGTAAGTGGTTAACCCGAAATTAATGACGGGACCACAGTTAGTTGCAAATGGGCCATAGCCGTAGTATTAGATAGATGGTATTAATAAAACTCACGGTATTGACCCGTGGTATTGCATGTATGAGTCATATATAAAGGATAGAGACTCCCTGCGAGGGGCATCGTGTCTTATTTTGTAATCGAGCTCTGCTCTATTGGAGGTTGCCCCCTCGAAGAGGCATGTGAACATTGCTCTTTGAATAATAAAATCATTGCTATTCTGTGTTCTGGGTATCTTTTCTTCGCATATTCTGTATCTGGGTATTATTTTGCAGGTTAAGAGCATAACAAGTGGTATCAGAGCACTTTCCAGGGTTCGGTGGGATCTCTAATTTTTAGCAAATTTTTTTTTGGCTAGAGACGTGTTCCGGCGTCTTTAAACCACGGGATCTATCGTTAAGCACATAAACCTGTGGATTTGGGGAGGCATGCACGTAGGAAATACAAGAGGTGGTCACATCTGTTGGACTCCCTTGTAACCCTTGTGGGTACCCCTTCGAGTAGTAGCGCATTAGACAGAACCGCGCACGGACTGTCTTCCACGTACCCTCTGGGTATATAGGAAGCCCCCTAGGCTCCCTTGAAACCTTGCCATAGATAAACCTTCGGCCGTCTTGTGGCTACAGTACACCGAGAACAGCACTCGGAGAGATTACTCGCCCGTACGATAGGGTAGTCGGGTTGTATGGCTAAGGGTACGGTCGATCCTCCTTAGTTAGAGCCCTGAAACATTGGGCCGAGTACTACTATCAGACCCTTATGTATATTGCGATCTGTAGCACCTGACACTCCTCTAGACCATAGTTCCTTTTTCTATCGGGGATCACACATTAGATCTGTAGCAGCAGTTGTTCCACCATTCAGATCTGTAGCAACAGAGATCAGATCCGCAGCAGCAGACATCAGATCCCGCAGCAGCAGACATCAGATACGCAGCAGTAGTTGTTCCACCACCCAGATCTATCAGATCCACCAGATCGGAGTTGTTGTGAAGGGTTCCTGTACTGAGGTATACTTTTCGCAGGACTTTTGGTAGCATTGACATTTTGAGGATTTGGCGACTGTAGTATTGATGAAGAAGGAGTAAAACTCCGTTAGGAGTTTTCCAAAAAAAAAAAAAAAGTCTGAGATCTTCCGGAGCGCTTATTTGTGATCTAGCCCATCAGCATCAGGACGACGAGCTGAGCACAGTGGTACCATTCAATTTATTAGTACAAATTTTTTTGGCGGTCCCAATTTTTCATCCAGTTGGTGTATGGTAGAAACTAGAGCTCAAGCGATGGCTAATGAAAGGATAGACAAAATTGAAGCAAATCTGAACACCCTCCAACGTATGATTGAAGGCCTAACTACCCAGGTACAGGAAGTACTCGATAAGGGCAAGGCGCCAGCCCACGAGGAAGCATATGATGGCCATGAACACCATGAGGGTGAGTCTAGCCACTCTCCTCACGTTTGGCACACCAATCCACCACCCAGTCAGCGACCTCCCAAGTTGGATATGCATAAACTTGACGGTTCTCACACGTCCGCATGGCTAGCACAAATGGAGCAGTATTTCAGACTGAATCATATCCATGATGATTGGACTAAGCTTATGGTAGGGACCATGTACTTGGACAATGAACGATGGCAATGGGCAGAATGGCATCAGCGTTGCAATGGACCCTTTCCGACTTGGGCCCAATTTTCCAAAGCTCTTCGAGCTCGCTTTCAACAGGAAGACTCTTTTTTGGGGCGTCTCACTAAGCTTAAACAAACGGGTACAGTGGATGAATATATTACCGCTTTTGAAGCCTTAGCCTTCCGCACTAAAAGTCTCACAGATGAGTTCTACACGAAATGTTTTATCAGCGGTCTTAAAGAAGCCATCAAAGCTCAAGTTCTACTCCACCACCCTCCCACGTGGACGGAAGCTTGCCAGGTAGCTCGTAAGGTGGAACGTGCATTAGCAGCCCAATACAGCCGCCCCAGTTTCCCCACTAAAGGTCGCCCCCCACAAGCTCACAATACGACTCAGACACTTAAGATCCAAAAGGTGTCACCTGCGGAAATGGCCGAAAGAAGGAAGCAAGGACTATGTTACTACTGTGATGAAAAATATTCCCCTGGTCATAAATGCAAGGAGCCCAAGTTTTTTCAAATAGACGCCACTGACTACAGCTCAACAGAGGAAGATCCACCACTCGAGGAACCTGAGGCGATAGAAGAAGACAACCAAAAGGAGATTGTATCTGACGAACCAGTTATTTCGCTAAATGCATTGGCCGGAATTTCTTCCCCTCAAACTCTCAAAATCTGGGGTTTTATTAAACATCGCCCAGTAGTAGTCTTGATTGATAGTGGAAGTACCCATAATTTCATCCATCAAAAAGTCGCCGACGCAGTGCATTGTTTTGTACACGCAGTTTCTAACTTCCAAGTCCAAATCGCGGATGGGGGCACAATGAAATGTGAAGGCCGCTGTGAAAATGTCAAACTTCAAATGGGGGATTATCAATTGAAAACACACATGTTTGCCATCCATATTGGGGGATGCGACATTGTCCTCGGCGCTGAATGGCTCCGCACTCTTGGGCCAATCACAATGGATTTCCAGGAGTTATATATGAGTTTTAAGCAAAACAACTTCACACATACCCTCCGGGGACTCCAGGCGGGACCCCCCTCGATCATCAGCTCGCATAGGATGGAAAAATTGTTAAAAAAGGGCAATCATGGAGTGGTAGCTCAATTTAATGCCATCCAGGTCGTTGAAACCCAGTCCCCGCAAATTCATCCTGAGATACAAAAAATTTTAAATAAACATAGGCAGGTCTTTGACAAGCCTAAGGAGCTTCCGCCATCACGAGGGGAACATGATCATAGCATCACATTGGTTCCAGGGGCCCAACCCCCAAATGTGCGGCCATACAGATATCCATTCACCCAAAAGAATGAAATAGAAAAGATAATCAAGGAACTTCTGGAAGCAGGTGTCATTCATCCTAGCATTAGTCCTTATTCATCCCCAGTGGTCATGGTGCTCAAGAAAGACAGAGAGTGGCGGATGTGTCCAGACTTCAGGGCCCTCAATAAGTTGACAGTCAAAGATAAATTTCCCATCCCGGTGGTTGACGATTTGCTGGACGAACTCAATGGGGCTCAATTCTTCACTAAGTTGGATCTTCGCTCAGGCTACCACCAAATTCGCATGAAGGAAGTTGACATTCCCAAGACGGCGTTCCGAACTCATGAAGGCCATTATGAGTTCCTGGTCATGCCATTTGGTCTTTGTAATGTCCCTTCTACTTTTCAGAGCCTTATGAATCACCTTCTTAAACCATATCTCAGGAAATTTGTCCTGGTCTTCTTCGATGACATCCTCATCTATAGTGGCACTTGGGCTGCACATCTTCACCAGGTAGATCTACTCTTGCAACTGCTCTGCCAACATAAATTATTTGTCAAATTGTCCAAGTGTTCGTTTGGCATGGAAGAAGTTGAGTATTTGGGCCACATTGTGGGGCGGGAAGGTGTCAAGGTGGACCCCAAAAAGATCTAGGCAATGCAAGAATGGCCTCACCTAAGACCTTGAAGAGCTTGAGAGGATTTTTGGGACTCACCGGCTATGATTATGATTATGAGATCATTTACAAGAAAGGGAAAGACAATAGGGTAGCAGATGCATTATCTCGCCAATTTGAGGAGGAAAGTACTCTGCTAGCAATTTCCCTCCCCATTCCAGAATGGATTGAAGAAGCTCGCAGAGAATGGTTTTCACACCCAGGGCTATCCCAACTCATTTCTCAATTGCAGGTCGATCCAAATTCCATCAAGGGCTACTCCTGGCAGGATGACATTCTTCGCTACCGGGACAGAGTAGTAATATCACCAACATCAACCCTCAAAAGTCGCATATTGGCTGAATTGCACTCATCCCCCATTGCAGGACATTCGGGCTTTCAGAAAACTTATGCTCACACCAGAAGATCATTTTTTTGGACCGGCATGAAAAAGGACATCCTTACTTTTGTCGCAGAATGTGATGTCTGTCAACGCCACAAAGGAGAAACCGTCAACACACCAGGCACATTACAACCATTGCCCATTCCGACATCAATTTGGACGGAGGTTTCCATGGATTTCATTACAGGTCTTCCAAAATCAGGGAACAAGTCAGTCATCATGGTGGTGGTGGACCGCTTGTCAAAGTATGCTCATTTTTGTGCCCTACCCCACCCGTTTACACCAACTTTGGTTGCGCAAACTTTCATGGACCAGATATTCAAACTACATGGCATGCCCACTTCTATTGTGTATGATCGCGACCCGATCTTCACCAGTAATTTTTGGCAAGAACTCTTCAGGCTACAGGGCACTCAACTAAAACTCATCACTTCCTATCATCCGCAAACGGATGGTCAAACCGAAGCAGTTAACAAATGTCTAGAAACCTACCTCAGGTGTTTCACTTCAGAAAAGCAACACCTTTGGGTACAGTGGTTACCTCTGGCGGAATGGTGGTATAACACTAACTATCATGCCTCTACTAAAATGACTCCTTATGAAGCAGTATATGGTCAACTTCTGCCTTCCCCTATTTCTTATCTCCAGGGATGCTCCAAAGTACAAGCAGTGGATCAACTCCTACAACACCGCGCCACCATGCTCGCCCATCTTAGAGAGAATCTTCATCAAGCTCAGAACCGCATGAAGCAACAGGTCGACTAGCATCGCTCAGAGCACCAGTTTCAAGAAGGGGACCAAGTCTTTTTGAAGCTGCAACCATATAAGCAAACATCACTCAAAGACAAGGGGTGTCAGAAGCTATCTCCAAAATTCTACGGACCCTACCAAGTACTTCAGTGCATTGGAGAAGTGGCTTACAAGTTGGATTTGCCACCTACTACAAAAATCCATCCAGTTTTCCATGTATCATGCCTCAAGAAAGTAATTGGGAACAATTGCCGAGTTCAAACCAGTCTACCTGAACTGGACGACGAAGGGTCGATCTGGCTTCAACCCGAACAGGTCCTCGCCACAAGAGACAAGCACCTGCGCGGCCGCATGATTAAGGAAGTCCTCGTCAAATGAAAAGATACCTCTCCGGAAGATGCAACGTGGGAACCAGCTACTATTCTTCAGCAGTTTCCGTAGCTTCAGCCTTGAGGACAAGGCTAGTCTTAAGGGGGAGGGCATGTTAGGGTCCCACCCTAACCCCCTTACTTATGTCTTGGGATCACGTCATAGTCAAAGAGTCAATAAAGCCCATATATTTTGTAAGTGGTTAACCCGAAATTAATGACGGGACCACAGTTAGTTGCAAATGGGCCGTAGCCGTAGTATTAGATAGATGGTATTAATAAAACTCACGGTATTGACCCGTGGTATTGCATGTATGAGTCATATATAAAGGATAGAGACTCCCTGCGAGGGGCATCGTGTCTTATTTTATAATCGAGCTCTGCTCTATTGGAGGTTGCCCCCTCGAAGAGGCATGTGAACATTGCTCTTTGAATAATAAAATCATTGCTATTCTGTGTTCTGGGTATCTTTTCTTCACATATTCTGTATCTGGGTATTATTTTGCAGGTTAAGAGCATAATAGATACCTTTGGGTTGAATCTTCCTGGTAACGCTCTAAGAATCTTTCGTATAATACTCTTCTCATCAACAGGCTCTCCCAATCCTTCCAGAGTGTTGGTTATTTCATCAACGTGTTGGAAGTATGCAACAAAGTTGTCACCTTCTTTCATTCTAAGTTTCTCAAATTTTTCTCTGTAGATTTGAATCTTTGCTTCTTTGAAATTTGAGTCACCTGCATATATATTCTCAAGCTTGTCCCATACATTTTTGGCAATTTTATAACCCAACACCTTATGATAAGCATATTCAATAAGTCAACTGATAATAATATTATTTTCTTTTGCATCATTTACCAAATTCTTCTTACCTTGTTCATCCGCGGTTGGTGTAAATCCATTTTGAATAGTGTCTCATACTTCGTAACCTTGTGCCAAGAGATAGACCTCCATTCTTCCTTTCCAGAGTGCATAATTATTTTCATTGAATAGAAGCACACCATTCTTGGTATGCTCCATGATCTCCTTCCAGTTGTTGAACTGCTATTGAAGGAACCAAGCTCTAATACCAATTGTTGGAAATACTGGGGGGGGGGGGGGGGTGAATTAGTATTCCTTAGCAATTAGCATTTATAAATATTTTTAGAGCATTAGTTAATCTTCAATTATCATTAATGTTTATGGAGTAACAATAGTGAATAAAAGAACATAGGAGACACAAAAATTTTAGGTGGAAAACCCCTATGGGTCAAAAACCACCAAACTCTTTTCTAATAATTCTTAAATATTCAACTCCAACTGAAAAGAAAGCTCCAACTTCCTAGAATCTAGAAAAGCATTCTTCTCCAGTTCCCACTGGATGGATGCTCCAACGCCCAAGATTCTTCAGTAGTCAACTAAATAGATGCCCCAACATCCAATGAGCTACAACTCACCCTAGCAACACCCTACCACCCTATATAAGAATACAAGAAGAATGGACTCCCGTATGAGGGAAAATGGTCCACTTTACAATGATATAGAATGATGTAGAATAAGACGACACACTAGACCATAACCCCAACTATGACACAACCACCTAATGATGATCCTAGACCTCTCGACACTGCCTCTTCAACTCTTGGAAGATAGACACTTGTACAACTTTTGCAAAGATGCTTTTACAATGACTATGTACAATGATACTTTTACAATGTCTGTATGTAGTGCTGCCCACTTGAAGACTTCATGTGGTGAACTTCTTGCTGTTGTTTCGCACCTTGATTGCTGCTCTTGTCATGCTACCCTTTATCATTCTTCAGAACATTAGATTATGCATTGGGTCTTCTCTTGATGAATATATAATACCTGCAAAAAGTCTTGAAGGAAATATCCGTGACATGATAATAGCAAAACTTAGCTCATCCTGCAGAACATATGTCAGTGCTAAAAAAAAACAAAAAATTAGAATACAAAGAACCTAATGCAATTAAGAGATGAACATGCATATATAGAAGATACTTACTTGTAGCTTAATTCTGCTACATCATTTTGTTGCACCTTGCTCTTTGCTGCCCTAGAAAGTCTAGTCCTTTGCATCCCTTGACAACACTTGATCTAGTTTTTCTTGCCTTCTAGGAGAATGATATTTAATATGATGTACTCTATGATTTAAGATCCCTGACATGTGATTTTCGGTCCTATAGAATCCCTTTGAGTCTTCTTTCCAATGCCACAGGTCTGACCCGATTTGGACTCTTCAAGACAATGTTATGCCCAATCTCTCACAATGACCTAATTATGGATTAGTTCAGTAGAGCGAGCTTGTATGACATGACACATGTCACTCTTTCCTCCTTCGACTCTAAAATTGATATACACAAAACTATAGTCCGTGCACTATCCACCACTTTTTACAAAATTCCAATCCTCTTCTTAGAGAGAGAGTTATGATGATTTTCCCAAGGTCACTTCTTTTTGATGAAATTCGATAGCCTGCAAAAACTCTAACTTCCACATATCATATCTCCTAAAATATAGCAAACCTATATTGGTCACGATGTTCATCAAGATTTCGGATCAAATAAGTTTTAATTTCAGAATCTAAGACTTCACAGAAATGAAGTTATAACGAAAATGCCACAATCACTTCATTTGGAGGATATATGAGATTTCGTTTTATAGAGTTGAGAGGGGCTTCTATAGAGAATGTTAGAGGGATTTTAGGAACTTAAAAAATGATTAATTAATGAATATTCAATGACCAAAACCAATTATGAGTGCCATGCCACAACCCCATAGGGTTTTAGCCCACTAACTGGGGTTACTAACTTCAAACATGAATATCTCTCAAACCGTGAAGAATTAATTGCCATGCCATATATCAACAGAAACATCTCAATGAGTAAGATATATCTAGAAGATCCTTGACTCAAAATAGAATAAGTTTTCAAGTCAAAATTCCCTTGCAAGATCAGGGTAGCCCCTGGTGTGGCTTGGGTTGCATCAATGACAACCTTAGATCATCTTTAGATCAACAATATCCCCCTTTGGCATTGGTGGAAACACAAGTACTCTCTCTGTGATCAGGGCACCTCTTCCTATTGCCTTCTCTCCCCCTTTGACATAAATGACAAAGGGTAACTCCCCCTGACACACAACCATCCTGCGGACCTGTACACACTTCCACTCCCCTTTTATTTTTTGAGAAAGGAAAATCTAATGAGAACTTGGGAGAACCCCAAGCTTCTGGCGAAGATATTCAAATGCTTTATGAGGGAAAGGTTTAGTGAAGATATCAACGATTTGTTCTTCTGTACCAACTTATTCAAGTTTGATATTCTTTTCAGCAGCTTGTTCTCTAACAAAATGATATTTTATTGGAATGTGTTTTGTTTTTGAATGCATGACAGGATTCTTGGAGATGCTGATGGCATTGGTGTTATCACAGAATATGGGAATAGGCTCACTGAATTGTACTTGAAGATCTTGCAAATTTTGTTTCATCCAAAGGACTTGAGTACAACAAGCTATCGCTGCAATGTATTTTGCTTCCGCTGTAGATAACGAGATTGAGATTTGTGTTTTTCTCAACCATGATACGAGACAACCACCTAGATAGAATGCTGCTCCAGTAGTACTCTTACAATCATCAATGCTTCCTGCCTAATATGCATCTGTAAAGGTTTAAATAATGAGATTTTTTCCCTTGTGATACCACACACCATATTCTGTTGTGCCCTTTAGATATCAAAGAATGCTTTTGACGACAATAATATGTGATTCTTTTGGTGTTGCTTGGAATCTTGCTACTTGTCCAATTGCTTGCATAACATCTGGTTGGGAGGCTGTTACATATAGAAGAATACCAATCATAGATCTGTACAACCTTTAATCCACATCCTTAGATGAGTCGTCTATGCTCAATTTGCAACCTGTTACCATCGGAGTAAGGATGAGTTTTCAATCTTCCATTTTGAATTTCTTGAGCATTTCCTTGATGTACTTGGCTTGACATATGAATATTCCTTTCTCTTGCTGATATATTTGAAGCCATAAGAAGTATGTCAACTCACCAAGTAAAGACATCTTGAACTCACTTTGCATCTTTGTAGCAAAGTTCTTACTTAGTCAATCATCATTGCTACCAAAGATTATATCATCCACATATACCTCAACGATGGTTAAATTATCCTTATCTATTTGTATGTAAAGATTGCTATCAGCAGTACCTTTCTTGAACCCTTGTTGACATAGATATCCGTCAAGATGAGCATACCATGCTTTGGGAGCCTGCTTGAGACCATATAGAGTCTTCATTAACCTGCAAACATAGTCTTCTTTTTCTTATTGTAGAAAACCTTCAGGTTGTTCGACGTAAACTTCTTCTTCTCATTCTCCATTCAGAAATGATGACTTAACATCCAATTGGTAGACTTTTATTTTTCTTGAACATGCATAGATGAGAAGCATCCGGATGGCTTCCATTCTGGCAACTGGTGCAAATGTTTTGTTGAAATCAATTCCTTCCACTTGTGCATAGCCTTTAAAAACCAAGCTTGCTTTGTTTCTGGTAACCTGTCCATCTTCATTCAATTTGTTCCTGAACACCCATTTAGTCCCAATGACATTTTTATCTTTTGGTCATGGAACTATTTCCTAGGTGTTATTCTTCTCGATTTGATCCAATTCTTCATTCATAGCTTCTACGCAATGTTCATTCTAGCTGGCTTCCTCAAAACTACTAGGCTCAAAGGTTGCTAGAAAAGCAATGTGACCTTGTTGTGAACAAAGCTGTCGACCTTTTCTTGTTCCAATTCCTTCATTTAGGTCACCAATGATTTGATTTGATGGATGGTTCTTTTGAATCCATTCTTTTATTCTCTTTGGAGGAGTTTCTTGTTGTTGTTCCTGTATATATTGTTGATCATTATTTAGTTCTTCCTGGTTGACAGTTGCTTCTTGTTCTAGAATTTTCTCTGTATCTTTTTCAGCCTCTATCTCAAGTTTCAAAGATTCTAGATCCTTGTTGTTATTCGTTAGAACACTATCTTTGTCAAATGTAACATTTATGCTCTCCACTATATGTTTTCGTCGTAGATTATAGCATTTATAGGCCTTTCTTTTGCGTGAGTAACCAACAAATATACCTTCAACAACACACGATTCAAACTTACCTAACCTTTGATATTCTCTTTTGATATAACATTTTCTTCCAAAGATTTTGAAATATTTTACATTAGCTGATTTTCCTTTCCATAATTCATATGGGGTCTTATTGCAATTATTTCTGAGAAGAATTTTGTTGATAATGAAGACTGTCGTATCAATTGCTTGAACCTAGAAATTTTCATTCAATTTTGAGTCCTTCAACATTGTTCTAGCCATTTCTTGTATGGTTCTGTTCTTTCTTTCAACAAATCCATTTTGCTGAGGTGTTTGTGCTTTTGAAAATTGTCTTTTTATCCCATTTTCATCACAATATTGATGAAATAATTTGGAAGTGAATTCTCCGCCATTATATGATCTCAGACACTTTATTTTTAAATTAGTTTCATTTTCAACCAACTCCTTGTAGATCTTAAAGCACTCAAATGCTTCAGATTTTTTCTTTAGGAAACTGACGATTGTCATCCTGGTATAGTCATATATCGTTAAAATGAAATATAATTCTCCATCTAAGCGTTTTGTTCCCATAGGACCACATAGATAAATATGTATCAATTCCAATGGATGTGATGTGTTCTTTTGTTTTAAATCTACATTTTGTCTACTTGCCGTGCCGAAAGGCCTCACATAATGTGCTGGAAGGTTTTGATATTTTCAGCATCTCTCGTACTGCTTCCTTTTTGATTATCCTAACAATATTATAAAATTTTATGTGACCCATTCGTTTGTTCCATAACCAACTTTCATCTTCTTTAGCTAGTAGACATGATTTAGTTGCTTCATCGAGAACATGTATGTCGTTTGGAGCTTGATTTGCTATAGCCACAATTTTACCATACCTTCCTTTCCTAATTTCACATTTTGTGGAGTTGAATAGCATTGTGTGTCCTTGATCACACATTTGTCCAACACTGAGCAGATTGTGATTCATGTTTTCAACCAATAGAACGTTCTTGGCTAGAGCATCTTTGCTTTTGAGAAAAGTCGATACCTGATCCTATAACATTTGAAGATCCGTCATTTCCAAAGGACACAGTTCCATCCTTCTTCTCTTTCAGAGATACAAATTTCTTTCTATCTCCAGTCATATGCATTGAGAAACCACTATCAACATACCACACATATTTGTTGTTTTGAGCCTTGAGAGCAAGAGCCCAATTATCAATGTTCTTCTTCTTCCATGTTCGCTCGTTCTGTGGCTTCAAAGATTCTTTAGGAGGATTTTCATGTTTGCAGTCTCTGGCTATGTGTCCAAAATTTGGACATTTGTAACATTCAATATTACTTCTTAAATTTTCAAATATATTGATGTTTCGTTGAGCCTTGGGAGGTTCATATTTGACAAATCTCTTGGAATTGTATTGGTTCCTAGGATATGTGCGATATTCTACAGCTTTATGACCAAATTTTCCACATGAATAACAATAGCCATGAAAAATATGTTGGTACTTGGATGGAAATCTTCATTGGGGAATTGTCTTCCAAGGTTTTTCTTGCGAGTCTTGTTCAATGAAGTCTACATGCCTGTCAGATCTCATAGGTTCATTGTATTTTGTTGTAGAAGGTCATATTTTCTTCTTCTTTGTAACTAAGGCTAGTTCTGTCATTGTAAGATCGTTTATTGTTGATGAGTTCTTCCAATTCCCTTGACTTGTTGGTATAGTTTTGGACAGTTTTTCCCTTCTTCACTTCCTTACGTAGCGAGACTACTTCGGCTTCTAATGCTTCCCTTTTTTGGTTTATTTATTCCAACTTCTTTTGAAGTGACTCTTTAATACATTTGTGTTCTTCAACTTCAATTTTGAGACCTTGAACTTGTTCTTCAAGAGTATTGGAATGGATCTTCTCAACATTGAGCTCTTTTATAAGATTGATTGCCTCCTTAGAAATTATTCTATGGTCAACCCTTCTTCTTCGTTGTTTGATACCTCTTTTTTATTGTGCTTGGCCATAAACATTACTCTCTCATTGGATTCTTCTTCACTATCACTGTCTTCATCGGATGATGAGCTATCTTCTTTAGAGAGAAAGTTTCTTTTGAATCCTTTCTTCTTGCCTTGCTTGTTGAATTTCTTAAAGCCTTTATATCCTTTTGAGTTTCCATCACTTTTGTTCAGACATTTTGCTATGAAATTCCCAACCTCATCACAACTAAAACATATCAATGGATAATAACCTTTGAATTTTCCCTTACCAATTTTTAGTTTTCTCATAAAGTAAGCATATTCTCCATCTAAAAAACCTTCTTCATAATCTTCCTTTTCTTCACACTTGCAGGTGCAGGTGTAGGTCTTTGCCTTTGAAGGTTGTTTGTCCTTATTGGTTTTCTTAGATGTAGCGAACGTAGTTTCTAGATGCAAAGTACCCTCTTCTTCATCAAGTCTCATTTCATATGGTATGAGAACTCCATGTAATTCCTATTTTCTAAGTTTGTCCAGATTTTCACTGTATTATAATATTGATACCTTTGGGTTGAATCTTCTTGGTAACGTTCTAAGAATCTTTTGTAAAATAGTCTTCTTGTCAACTGTTATGTAAAAAATTAGTTAACTTAGGTTTATTATTTAATTTTAATTTTAATTAGACGAAAGGGCATGATCATAAGATCATGCCCTTTCCCAAAGGGTGTCCATGGCGGTATATAAGCCAGGCACCCGCAATTGTAATAGCATCATCTGTAATTTCATCTTTTAATAAAATATTTATGCATATTTTCTGCGTATCAGAATTTTTTTTTACTTCATTGGTATCAGAGCCTCTTGGTCCTCCGGAGAAATCCGTTGCACAATTCATTCATCTATTGTTCGTTGTTCCACTATCTGACCATTCTTCCACACACTCGTGCTAATCAAAGTTCTTGTGTCTCCATCTCCATTCGTCAGCGCGCCCTACTACTCCTTGCATCGTTCCCCATCGTCTAACACTCGTTCCTAGCTATAGCTTTCGGTTCGACTGTTGTCCACCAGGTCTATCCCCTCACAAAATCCCCGTTGACGTTGCCATTGTCACCATCTCGTTTTTCTTTGCGTTGTTCGTTGTTCCCTGCTCTTAATGTCGTGTTGTCGATGACCGACAAAACCCTGGTCGCTTGAAGCAGTCTCTCGTCCATCGGTGCCCTGTCCATTTTTACGCCGTCTGAAATAATCCGCTGCCGTTGTTCGATTACTTGCCACGCCTGCGGTGATATACGCTCGGTCAAAGATCAGCTCCCCGTCCGCGACTGTATTACACACTACTCAACCGTTACCGACCCCTGCATTCACTATCGACCAACGCATATTCCACTGGGGCGACACGCCTGTCAAACGAGAAGTTGTGGCTACGGGTTATTGCGTGGCTCTGTGGTTCGAAGGTGCGGGCAAGTGTCTGCCGTAAAAAACCCGAAAAAACGAGAAGGGTGAATATTCAAAAAGAACGTGACCATTAAAAATTCCGTGGGACGTGACCATCCATTACACTTTATACGTATACGTTATATATAAATACATATATGAGTTATAATTGTAGTTTTAATTATATATATAATTATATATAGTTATAATTACATATATAACATTAGTTTATATATCATATATATATATATATAATTATATTTTATATAATAAATAATATATAATATATGTAATTTAATTAATTAAAAATATATATATACATATAAGTTAATTTAATTAATTAAAATTATTTTAATTAATTAAAGTTATACATATAAAATTTATTTTAGCTAATTAAAAAAAAGAGGAAAAATATTTTCGCTGGCAAATAAATACACGCCCCCGCAAACCCGCTCAATGTCGACAATGACAATGGCGGATTTCCAAAAAAAATTGTTGGATGCAGAGCATAAGATAAATAACAACCACGATGAGGTAAATAAAAGATTAAATGAATTCCAGATCAAGCTTGGGGAGCAAGCTGATGAAATCAAAAATCTTCGCGATACGACAAATCGAATAGAAATAAAGATGGAAAATTACCATGTTCAGACAGAAGCAGGCATCAGAGAGGTCTTAACAATGCTGAAAAGTCTGTGTAAAAGGTCGAATTGTACACCCGAACAACTACTAAAAGAAGGTGAAGAGAATCAAGAACACATCTCGTCAGATTCAACTAAGTCCATAGACTCTCATGACAAAGTTGAATCCCCAAAAAAATCAGCGACACCCCACCAAGAAGCGAGTAACACAACCTTTACAAACAAGCAACTCTGGGATAACTTTACCAATCAACACCCTTTTTTCGCTCAACCAGTAGCAACATACCAGCGACGGGCAAAAGTTGAGATGCCTAAATTCGATGGAAACGAAAAAAACAATGTTGCATGGATAAATAAAGCAGAAGAATACTTTGAGATATATGACATCAATGATGATGACGAAAAGCTCAGGCATACATCCATGAAAATGGAAGGAGAAGCATATAACTAGTATATGTGGTGGAAAAAGACAACACACATCATTAGCTGGAGAAAATTTAAAGATGCATTCTTCAAAAGATTCCAAGGTGTAAAGGAAGAAGAATTCTTTTCAAAACTCATCAAATTACGACAAAAAAGAAGTGTGGATGAATACACTCAAGAATGGGAGATCTTAGTAACACAAGTACCTGGGTTATCAGAATCTCGTCTAATTCAGTCATACATCTCGGGACTCAAAACCCATTTACAAGAAGAACTTGAGATGCATGACATTACATCTATAGAAGTAGCAAGACGAAAAGCAAAAACAACTGAAAAGAAATTTGAACCAATATTTTGGTCAAAAGCGGAAAAAGCTTATGCAAGACGAAGGATACCCCAGTATGTGGACTCAAATAATACAAGATATGTTCCACCACATCGTCGTGAAGATGAAAAATCTAATGTGGAAATGCAAAGGATTAAAGAGGGTAAATGTAAACACTGTGGTGAGAAGTGGGACCCCAAACATAGATGTGCTAAAGGAAAAGAACCAAAGAACCTATATAATTGTGAAGCAACCAATGATTCAAACAGTGAAGATTATGACATAGAAGACACAGAAGATGCCCCAGAATTCTCACCAGAACTAGATGATGGAAGTATTCCACAAGTATCATTATCAGCTATGACAGGTATATCACAACCTCAGACTTTAAAGTTAAAAGGACACATAAAGAAGAACAACGTAGTGGTTCTCGTCGACTCTGGAAGAACACACAATTTTTTAGATGCAACCGTGGCAAAGAGACTCAATATCTTTTCATTTCCCTTACCAAACATGAAAGTGATGGTAGCTAATGGTAAGAAGATTGAAAAGGTAGGGAAATGCCATAAGGTCAATTTGCAGATTCAAGACTTTAATCTAGAGTCTCCATTCTTCACGGTACCGTTAGGAGGAGTAGATGTGGTCTTAGGTATCCAATGGTTACGAACTTTAGGTACTTATGCTGCCAACCATCAAGTACAATTTATAAAATTCAAATGGGGAGGTTAGAAGTACAAGCTACACGGATTCCAAGCACCAGAAAATCAAGTTGTATCATCATCTAAGATGATGAAACTAAGTCGAAAAGGGAGCATCTGCTTATGTAGTACAATGTCACTAGTTAGAGATGTTATCTGCAAATATGACCAGAGAAGAGTCACCAGAGATACAAGATTTGATTCAGAAGCATGAAAAAGTATTTCAAGACCTACCTATGAAGATTCCACCTAATAGGGAAATTGAGCATACAATAGAAGTCAAGGCAGGGTCAGACCCTGTCAACATCAATCCATATCGATATCCACATCACCAAAAAATGGAACTTGAGAGACTAATCCAAGACCTTTTAAAGTGTGCGACCTTGATCATCTTAGAATATCTGATCAAGTGGAAGGACTTACCAGAAGAAGACACTTTCTGAGAGAATGAATCATTCTTCAAAAACATCCGTCGTTACTTATGCTTTGAGGACAAAGCATTCTTTCGAGAGGAAGGCAATGTTATGTAAAAAATGAGTTAACTTAGGTTTATTATTTAATTTTAATTTTAATTAGACGAAAGGGAACGATCATAAGATCATGCCCTTTCCCAAAGGGTGTCCATGGCGGTATATAAGCCAGGCACCCACAATTGTAATAGCATCATCTGTAATTTCATCTTTTAATAAAATATTTATACATATTTTCTGCGTATCAAAAGTTTTTTTTACTTCATTAAGGAGCTCTCCCAATCCTTCTAGAGTGTTGGTTATTTCATCAACGTGTTGGAAGTATGCAACAATGTTGTCATCTTCTTTCATTCTGAGTTGCCAAATTTTTTCTCCGTAGGTTTGAAGCTTTGCTTCTTTGACATTTGAGTCACCTGCATATATATTCTCAAGCTTGTCCCATTCATTTTTGGTGGTTTTACAACCCATCACCTTATGATAAGTAGATTCAATAAGTCCACTGATAATAATATTCTTTGCTTTTGCATCATTTACCAAATTCTTCTTACCTTGTTCATTTGCGGTTGGTGTAAAGCCATTTTGAACAGTGTCCCATATTTCATAACCTTGTGCCAAGAGATAGACCTCCAATCTTCCTTTCCATAGTGCATAATTATTTTAATTGAATAGAGGTACACCATTCTTGGTATGCTCCATGATCTCCTTCTAGTTGTTAAACTTCTATTGAAGGAACCAAGCTCTGATACCAATTGTCGGAAACTACTAGGGGGGGGGGGGTGAATCAGTATTCCTTAGCAATTAGCACTTTTAAATATTTTCAGAGCATTAGTTAATCTTAAATTATCATTAATGTTTATGTAGTAACAATAGTGAATAAAATAACACAGGAGGCACACAAATTTTAGGTGGGAAACCCCCTTCGGTTCAAAAACCACTAAACGCTTTTCTAATAATTCTTTAATATTGAACTCCAATTGAAAAGAAAACTCCAACTTCCTAGAATCTAGAAAAGCATTCTTCTCCAGCTCCCACTGGATGGATGCTCCAACAACCGAGATTCTTCAGTAGTCAACTGAATGGATGCCCCAACACCCAATGAGGTACAACTCACCCTAGCACCACCCTACCACCCTATAGAAGAATAAAGGAAGAATGGATTCCCATATGAGGAAAAATGATCCACTTTACAATGATATAGAATGATGTAGAAGAATAGGACACACTAGACCATAACCCCAACTATGACACAACCACCTAATGATGATACTAGACCTCCTAACATTGCCTCTTCAACTCTTGGCATATAGACACTTGTACAACTTTTACAAAGATGCTTTTACAATGACTCTATACAATGATATTTTTACAATGTATGTATGCAGCGCTGCCCACTTGAAGATTTCATGGGTGAACTTCTTGCTGCTGTTCTGCACCTTGATTTCTACTCTTGTCATGCTACCCTTTCTAATTCTTTAGAACATTAGAATATGCATTGAGTCTTCTCTTGATGAATATATAATACCTACAAAAAGTCTTCAAGGAAATACCCATGACATGATAATAGCAAAACTTACCTCATCTTGCAGAGCATATGTCAGTGCTAAAAAAAAACAAATTAGTATACAAAGAAACTAATGCAATTAATAGATGAGAATGCATATACAGAAGATACTTTCTTGTAGTTTACCTTTGCTGCATCATTTTTCTGCACCTTGCTCTTTGCTACCCTAGAAAGTTTGGTCCTTTCCACCGCTTGACAACACTTGATCTAGTTTCTTCCCTTCTAGGACCATGATATTTATTTTGATGTAGCTCTGTGATTTCATATCACCAACATGTGATTTTTGGTCCTAGGGAAGTCCTCTGCGTCTTCTTTCCAATGCCATAGGTTTGGCCCAATTTGGACTCTTCAAGCCAAAGGTATGCCCAATCTCTCACAATGAGCTAATTATAAATTAGTTCAGTAGAGTGAACTTGTATGATGTGCCACGTGTCACTGTTTCCTCCTTAGAATATGAAATTGATACAAAAAAAACTATAGTTCGTGCACTATCTGCCACTTTTTAAAGAATTCCAATCCTCTTCTTAGAGAGATAGTTATGATGATTTTCCCAAGGTCACTTCTTTGAGATGAAATTCGGAAGCCTGCAAAAACCATAACTTCCACAGATCATATCTCTGAAAATATAGTGAAACAAGATCGGAAATTTCATCATGACGTTCATCAGGATTGAGAATCAAATGGGTTTTAATTTAAGAATCTAAGACTTCGCAGAAATGAAGTTATAGGGAAAATTCCACAATCACTTCATTTGGAGGATATATGAGATTTCTTTTTATAGAGTTGAGAGGGGCTTCTATAGAGAATGTTGGAGGGATTTTAGGAGCTTAAAAATTATTAATTAATGACTATTCAATGACAAAAACCAATTATGTGTTCCATGCCAACAATCCCATAGGGTTTTAGCCCACTAACTAGGGTTACTAACTTCAAACATGAATATCTCTCAAACCGTGAAGAATTACTTGGCGTGCCATATATCAACGGAAACATCTCAATGAGTAGAATCTATCTAGAAGATCCTTGACTCAAAATAGAGTAAGTTTTCAAGTAAAAATTCCCTTGCAAGATTAGGGTATCTCTTGGTGCTGCTTGGGTTGACATCAATGACAACCTCAGATAATCTTTAGATCAACAATGAATGAAAAATAGAACAAGAGGGGAGGCCTACCTTGCTTTGATTCTAATCCAATTCCCTTTGTTGAAATCCTCGAACTACTTGTGTCAAGGTATTTTTCCTGTTTATTTCAATTCTTATGTACCTGCACAAACAATAAAGAGACAAAAAATCATACCAAAATGAATAACAAATCCAATAATAATCTATTTAGCTGATCAACGAATGCTAAAAAAATACATACTGGGAAGATGAACCAGTAGTTGTATTATTATTTAAAGCATGAAGGGGAATCTTAAAACAATAGCCTTGATGTTGAAAGGATCTCCTTGAGTGGTAATCCAAGTCCAAGCCAAGAAACTCTCCAACACTTCTTCTCCAAGTCTAATAAATGGCCTCTAGCATAAGCTCAACATAAGGGTGCAAATGGACATTGATCAACTATTTGGGAAAGGTATAGGGGAAATTTATAGGCTGGCAAAGGGAGTTGGAACTCCTCCAAAGATAGGATTAGGCTCACATCTCAAGGAGGTAGCTCATAGGGATGAGACCAAGATGTCAAATTAGGAGGATCCGACCTCATCTATGCGAAATCACCTCCAGCTCACCACTCTGGAAGCTTCTAGATCACGAAGCTTCTCATCCTTTTTGGGAAAAATTCCTTTTCGAGACCATGATAAGTATGAGAGAGAACAGAGCGATGCCATCACTGTCTTAACAAGGTGCAACAGGTGACCATCGCAGTTTTGAGCTTCATAAGGGCGATGATTCTCATTTTAGGGTTTCATGAGCTATTTCTTCAGGGAAAGCTCTAGATATTTTATAGGCAAAGTTAAAGGAAGGATTTTAGCTATATGCATTGATGAGTATACTATATAATGATCATGTTTCAGGCACTTTAGGGTATGTCACAGGGAAGTGCAGGAGGCATGACAAAATACTGTGTAACAAAACCCATTTCCAGATGTTTATACTTCTGATCATTCACATGACACATTGGATGTCAGTCTATCATCACAGTGTGGAGAGGACACATCTTCCTCCGAAAATCCATCCAATCTGTCATCTGTCATTTTTGAAAACATAGAGGGTGAACATATTTGCTTCTCATCTAACCCTCTGCTTGATTCATCAAATCATGAGGATGCCGACAAACATTCTGAATTTTCTGATCTTGGTTGTCATGATCTCTCTACTTCTTCATCTGATCATGATGTTGACTCAATCATTGTTAATCTGTCTAATACACTAGTCTATGATAATCTATCTTTCGACGAAGTCGAAACCTCGCAGACTATCAAGGAACTTTAGCCCGAGCTGATGGTTATGTTAGGTCCTCGTTGTCTTGAGGTTGGTTTCACTTCTAGTTAAGAAATTTTTGAAACACTTGAGGCTCCTTATCACTCTCTGACTTGCATTGAAGATCAACCAAACACCCAGATTTCACTTCTTCCACTCGAATTACACGATCCCATCGCTCATGCATTGGAGTAATCTTACACAGCAAGAACACATGCACAACATAAGTGGTTTACCTTTCTCACGTTTTCTTGCTTGTCACTATCAAGAGAATGTATACACTCAACAATTGCACGTAGTATAGCACAACACCATGGCAGATCCATAGAGTGCATGTCATGCACTTTCACTCGTCTTTGTCTTGTGGTCGCTTGTAAGCTTGGAGTGTGTTTGTCTTCATCGTTATATCTTTCATGCTTGCTGGTTTGTGCAACTATGATGTTTGCAAACCATGCCTTCACCAACATGGGCTAACCAATGTGCCGATGGCTACATTGGAAATATCACTTCACTTGATCAGGCCCATGCATTGTTAGCTTAGGAGTAGGAGTAGTGTCTGCTTGCTTGCATGCTTGTCTACTTTCTTGCTTTGTTTGCTTGTTGTTTTCTTGCTTGTTTTCTTACTCACTTTGCTTTTTCATTTGCTTTTGCTTTTGCTTTTCTTTATTGTTTGTTCGCTTGTTTTCGTTCGTAGGTTAGTTTCACATGAAACCATGCATGACTCTTGAAACAAGTTGGGTAAAGTACAAGAGGCCTTGTGAAACTATCACTACTTGGTTATCTGTCATCTTTCCTCTGTATGAAGAACTTGTTTTCTTCAGTCCATGATACATCAATGGAAAATACGTACTATTCGAAGTGAACCTTGGTGAAAACACAACGCTTGCATGCTAATTAGTATCACCTACTCTAGTCAGTTGTTTTTGGGTTAATCCTTGTCAGCTCAGTCAAGTAGAGTAAGGTGAGGGGGAAAACCTTAATAAGCACATCGGAGGTATACATAAACTAATTCCCTGAAGGAACAACCTCTTTTTCTCTCAATAATTTGGGATCCCTCTTCCACCTCTGAAATGAATGAGTGCTATGCGCAGTTATGAAGATGAAAATGAAAAATGTTTGAAAAAAATAAAAAATGAATAAGGCGAAAGAAGAGAAAGGATTCATGTGCAGAGAGGTGATGCAAGTAACTCTGCCAGGGTACTGACTAGGCTCGCTGGTAGCAGAGCCATGCTTGTGTTCCGGTGTGATTCCTCTTAGGTATTTTCCAAGCCTGCTGGAAGCAGAGTAACACCAGAGATGAAACTAAGACTTTGATGACTATACTGCTTGTGTATCATATATTCCTCAAGCCCAATCAAAAAATTATGTTGGATTGGCTTGGAATATGTGTTGACCGACCTAGGACTTGGTAGATGCTACATCTTACAATCAAGTAGTGTGGAAACCAAGATGAATTGAGAACTGAACAATACTTCCATAGGTGTTAGACGTGATTTTCATGAACAAGGTCCATTCAGAGAGCTGGAGTTCTACTAGTGTGTCGCCAAGTGTTGTAGCAGCTGCAACCACCCTCCAAAATTTTTCCTTAGCTTCGTTTTGGAGCCTCCCTACCAATCTTTCATAGCATCATGTCTTGTCTTGTCAAGTACACAATATTCAGTGATTTTCTTGTAGAATGACAACCTGTCCATCAAAGCTTGTTGCATCCCTCTCACAAGCTGTTTCATTAGACTTAGTCCAGCTGCAGGCTGAGTATCTCCCTCAAGAAATTTCACAATTATGGAGGGAAACCAGCCTTCCCTCTCGAAATTGCGCAATTCTATCTGGCAGCCTGCTGGGCTCCTGTTGGCTTAGTGGGTCCTGACTCAGGTTCAGAGTTAGTTTTTCCAAACAAATCCCTACACTACTGGCCCTTTCCACATCAATCCGCGGTGCGCGGACTGAAGTCTCACCCGAAGCAGTATGGGGGGATGCTGGAACCAAGTTTCCACACCCAAATATTAGTGTAATGTCGTTTTATGTCCTAAACCTACCTTCACGTAGATCGATAAGCCTTTAGGGCTTATCAATATAACTTCCCTTAAACAGATTCTTTACCTTCGCGGACATTCATGATTGTCTTTCGCGGACCCTAAACAAATGAATCAACCACTCATGCACCTCTGTAATTACCCTTAATCCCGTATTTACCCATATCAGTTTAATCGTTCGATAATTTTAACATGCAATAAGATATTCTTCGCATAAACAATTGCTATTACTTGTGTTCATATGAGAATATAAATCATGTAAAATTGCGCATCAATACAATATTAATTCATAAAACCATCATTCATCATAACATGATAGCGCATTCATTCATAATAGAAGGAAATAGATAAACACAGGAATTTTTGGAATAATCTCTTTATTAATACTTCAGTTCTGCTTATAGACTCAAGACTTCCCTGCGCACTTAGCTGCAGGGGTCCGCACACTCAGCTGTGGAATCTACTATAGGCCTTTGCACACACAACTGTAGAGCCTCTCTTTTACTATAATACTTCTTCGTTTTTCTGCCTACTGACCCATTACATTCATATTTATCATCCCTTACTTCTGCCTTAGACTCTCTAAGACTCTCCTACTTATACAATCCCATGGTCCACAGACCATGGGTGGATCTACAAAAGCTGACACAACTTACATAAAAGAATCGTAAAACCCTTTACGACACTTTACTATCTATGTGCTCTGTGACCACAACTTGCGGAGACTTTACACTTTATACAACAAAACATGGGCTTTTTGCCCAAAAACTGACCCTGTCCCAATAGGCCCCCAACAAAAATATCGTGACTTGCCCTCAAGTCACTCTGCTGGCACAAGATATTACTATGGAGACCTCCTAATTCTACTTGTGCCATTACTACCTCAGCTGTGCTCTGCGTGGCTGCCTATTTGATCTGCTCCACCAACTACTCTATTGCTGGTCCCACGTTGTCTTCCTTGATTTTCTGCTGCGTTCTCTATAGGCTTGCCAACTTCTCCTCAATGTTGGTGGAGATAACGTAGAACTCATCCAACCAAGGCCCCAATCTGGCCTTGGGGACCTCCCCTTTTCTCTGGGTTGCTTCCACCTATTCAAGCAACTATTTTGCCTCATGCAACTTAGCCAATCTTTGTACTATAGCGACGATGCACATTGTCACTCTTGCTTCATCATACCACTAATGCAATTAATGAGCCTCTATGTTTAACCTCTATAGGTTAGGATCTTCCTACATAGCCTTGACTACCTCCATGGATTGCTCGAAGAGCACAGTGCAATCCACCACTGCAGCATCCACTACTACAACTCCATCCTTCAAAAAAGCTTCGCACTGTTCTCTGACCTCTAGCGGAGTTGAAGGCTGTGACTTCAACTCTAACTCTGTGATTTTCAGGTTCAGTTCAAATTGGACCTTGGCCACTTCCATCTTTGCGTCATGCACACCTGCAACCAACTTATTGATCTTTGCCCCCAATGGTGCTTCCTTTGGGATATGTAGTTCAGGGACTGTTTTGCATGCTTCGGCTACCACGGATGCAAGTTGGTCGTTTTGCACCTAAACTTTCTTCTTGGCCTCTAGTTCTACTGATTTCTCCACAAACATCTGTTCATTTTTGACTTTGTACTCGCTGATTAGGCTCAGCACGCGCTGCTCCCGGGCCTTAATTTATGATATCAGACCTGCTTGAAGTGTATGAAGAAACTCGTTGGGGATCGTGGCCAGGTTGAGGCCAATATTCTTCAAAGTGCTTAATGCCTGGAGATCCAATTATCGAACCATCTCTGCTACTTGAGTGGTCCCCAGTGCCAAACTGGTTGATATTGCGCTGCTTTGTCTTGTACCTTCTTGGAGTCTAGTTGTTTGGATCTACAGCTCACGCAGACCCGTCTGGATGGTGCTCAGTGCCTGCTTTTGCTACTGCTCAAACTACTATAGCAGTGTTGAAAATGGCAACAAGAAGTGCTAAAAATAGCACTGCTATAAATAGTAGTTTGGGTACCAATGCTGGATTAGGCAACAAGGAATGAAAAATGGAAGTTCTAAAAATAGCATTCTATTTTTAGCAGTTCAGGATGGATTCCAATTTTAGTCAGTCCCTGGACTAAAAATAGGAAGTAAAATTCGAATTTGATATTAACAACAGTTTGTAAATTAATTAATTAATTCATCTTGAGTTAATTAGTTAAGGAAAAACAAACTTGAAGTCTATGTGAGGACATGCAACAGTTTATCTATTAATTGAGGAATTTATCCATCAGTTAAAGAGATAAGGATGAGTTCTAATTTGAGTTGTAATTAGTTGGCTCAATTAATTGATTCAAGTCCAGTTAGATTGATTTAAACGGTTTGTTTAAATTAATGTGAGTTCAGTTAGTTAATGCTTGCATGCATGTAACTGCTGCACTTCAAATAATTGAATATTCTTTCATAAATAGCTCATGCATGTCAGTTTAGACAGAGACCTAGTTGAGATCAAAGGAGGGACAATGTGCTATCAATTGGATGGATTTTTCCTATAAAGGAAAATCATCCAAGCAGAAGGATTAAGGTTCCTTGAGGATTGTGCAGTTTTATAGGGTATGAGATCAGTGTGAGAGATCCATGTTACACTTGGTAACAGGAGGATCACCCAGGGAAAACTGTGCAAGGAAATAGGAGGCTTGGAGGGCAAAGGAGAAGGCTTAGGAGAAGTCTTAATTTCCTGTGAGCATCCAGGAGGATTGCACTGAGAGCTGGCTAGCTGTGAGAGCTAAGGCTTTGTGTAATCTTGATGTATTTCCACCTTCATCTGTGAGGATTGTACTGAGAGCTGGCTAGCTGTGTGAGAGCTAAGGCTTTGTATAAATCCTATGTATGATAATATAGAGTTGGGGTTTTAGGTTGAGGCTTTCCCGGGTGTTATAGACATTTTTGGGCACTGCAACCCCAATCATAAATGTCCATAAAATAAGGGCTCCTAAGTCCCTAAAGGTGTTGTTCCAACCCCTAAAAGAACGAGGTCAACTGATTACAACATCTCCCAGAAATTCTCCATGAAAAACTACTCAGAACTGGTCAAAACTGGACCATTTCACCTGCCCCATGGTCAAAGTGTGTTGCATCCCACCTGAATACACATAGTAGGTGCGATGCATGTTGAAAAGCCCTTCTATGGGGTGCGATGGGTGAGAGTGGACAAATGGCAGGGTCAATCCACAAGGTGGAGGAGCATGGAATCTTCCAGAAACTTCTCCTATGACACTTGCCTCTCTGCATTCGACCAGGGATGAGTAAGAGATCATCAATATCCAAGTGGAATCAAGAACTATCAGAGAGAGGACACTAATCAAATCTCAAAAGTTGACTCATTCCCCTTGCAAACATCTATATATGGATCCCTCATCCCAGAGATCCAGAGGCTGGAATTTTGTATCTTGTAAGGAAGTGCTGTTGGTTTCTTGGTGCAATATCATAGTGTTGGGTGATCTAAGCTTTTCATGAGGTGAAGAAGGGATTTCTTGCTGAGTGGATGATGCTGGGTCAGAACAATTGGTTGTAATCCTCTTTTCTCTTTCTTGATTATCAATAAAGCTATTCAAGTTTTCCTCCACATTCTTGTATGATTGATGATTTATGCATTTGTGTGGTCAATATATATCTGGTCCTATATTGTTTATGATAATAGATCTATGTTCTTGGATATTATTATGCTTCTTTGATTCTCTAGGTGCTCTGTGAAGCTGGGTAGACAAGGAAGCGAGTAGCAAAGATCTATCAGAAGGGAGAGGAATTGAGCAAGGAACCAAGCGCAAGACAGAGGTTGGTCTCCTTATTCTTCTCTTATCTATTTCTCGTAAAGGAAAACGAAAGTAGTTTTTAGTTTGTTTGTTTCTAAGGTAGCTACCAGCCTTAGTGGGACTAGCAGCTCTGCATAGACACTAGTTTTCCCGATAAAAAATGGCGACTCCACTGGGGAGCGAATAGATTGTTTGTTTATCTACATTTGTTTACTTTATAAACTTACAGACGGAGCCTAAAGTCAATCCAGCTAGCCTTTGAACTGCATTTGCTATGAAAGTGCAAAGTAGATCAATGCTGCTTCAGTCTATCTCCAGGTTTTGTTTATGAATTACACGATTGATTTACAAGCTCTCTAATTGCCCTCGTGGTGGCTCTAGTAATCTCTTTAGATCTACCCCTGTGATTGATTTACTGATTGCCACTTACTCGGCCTAAATCCCTGAACTAAGCTGCAAACTGTGACCCGAAACCCAGCTAAAGTCTCGTCCCTGCTCCATCGCACTGTGTCTTCTCTGAAACCTGAATGCATCACACTTCCTGAGTGTAGTAGGTGCGTTGCATTTCAGTTTCCCTGTGCTACAGGTGTGCTGATCAGACCTCCTCTGCTCTTAGATTTTGGCTTCTGTGTTCATACTTTTCAGCTCTATTCAGGATTTTCGCTGCCTGTAGTCAGTACACCTCTGTTTGAAACCCTTTTCCTTGCTGTTATTCCACCTCCATTGTGCAAAGAATTGTAAATGTTTTTATGTATTTTTAGTCATTTTCAATTCTCCTTTACAAAGAAGTAGCGTAATTGTACTGTCGTTTCTTGATTTCAAAGTGTCGCAAGTGTCGTTTTTAGTCATAGAAGAGAATCTGATTGTTCTTGATAGTTGATTACACTGTTACTCTTGTATTTGATTTGAATTAGTAGTTTTTCAAGTGTCGAAAGCAAGTTTTCAATTCCAAATAACAAAGTGTCGTCATTGTCCTCATTTTGTTTTGAAAAGAAGCTTGTTAGTAATTGTCGCTTTGAAAAATAATTTAGATTTGCGCTTAGCTTTCTTTTTATCATTCACACACTAAGAAGGCTAAAAACAAATACATGCATGTGCATTTGCATTTAGACTGTTTGTTGGTTTGATTTAGGACAGTGCATATAGTGTGTTCTCTCTGCTCTTTGTTGAAAGAAAATCATCTCTCTTTCCTTAGTAGCTAGGATTTTCATTGCAAAAAGAAGATTAAACGACTGTTTATCATCTCAGATTGCATTTTAGGAATTGTACATCTACATCACGTGGTGAACCTGAAAGGCAAATTTCTTAAGCAAGATCAACCATAAAATAAATTTAATGAATCTAAAAATGCTTTGGAACCTAACACACAACATCTAGAAGTCTAGGCTAGAGACGTATTCCAGCGTTGTAAAGCCTGGTAACTATTGTTTTCACTGTTGGTTGGGTGATTCCTCCACTTTGAGACGATAAGTGCCAGTACGGACTTGTGCTCCCACGTACCGTCGAGTATATTTTGGGAGACAACAATAGGCTTAATCCTTTATCCATAGGAAGCCATGTCTACTGCCCTATCGATCGCAATGCACTAAAAACAACATTCGGGGAGATTGACTGCCGTACCGTAAAAAGTATTCTGCAGTTTTGCGATTGGTTTGGTAATCCCTCTATCTAGATTTCCAGAGTAGTCCCTTTCTTTCCTTTTCAGACTCCTTAATAGAAAAGGTCCATCTGAGCACTTGTCACTTCAGGCTCATTAAAAATCGAAGGCGACTAGAGTCATCTTTTGTTTTTTCTTGACTCTTAAAACTTGAAAAAACAAGTTGTGTCAAAGCATCTAAAATTCATCTAATTCAGAAACATACTTCCCCTTGATTTTTAGTTGATCGAGTAATCCGCAATCGTGGAAGAAAGTCAATTGAAACCCCGTTGTTCGCGGAGGCTTACGAGTCAACCGTCTTTGTCTCCAGAGTCGAAACTGTTACGGACAAAGCGAACTCGTTTAACCGGTTCCAAATCCCCTGGTAAAGTTAGAACAAGTGTTCCAACACCATCAGAGACTCTGGTTACTCCAAACATTTTTGGTATCCCTGCCTTTATAGAAGAAGTTTAGAAGCCACCAAAGGACAGTAGAACTGATCCTAGTGTGAAGGTAAACACTTGTGTTACTGAGCCAACTCCATCTACAGCTAATTCAGAAGGTGTTATTCCCCAAACATCTGTCGCTGTAGATTCTATACCTTCTTCAGCACCAGAAATATTTTACGGACCTGACGATCTACCTCTTCCATCTAGTCTGATTGCTATAGAAGAGATTGTGGAGGATCCTCCATCTAGTACTCCATCGCGATTTAGAGTCGGGATCACTCTATATCCTTCTTCGTCAGAAATTAGTTTACCATCATCGAAAGCTCCTGTAGAATCGCTAGGCAATCTTTTGGATAGAATAGAAATGTCTGAACAACCGTCGACATCTAGGACTATGTCATCCGACATAGTGATGACAGAACTTCCTTCTGTCACTCCAACAATGTTCGCCGGCATACCATCTGTCACAACTAGCTCTCAATCGCTAGACGGGGCCCACTCAGGGGCTATTTCGACAGTATGGTCCATTCCTGTTTGTTCATCCGGAATAGTATCCGGGAACTCTTATGTTGAGTCTCAGCAAATTGATCCTTCAGGGTGTCAATTTGGGCAGTCCGGTCCTCAAGGGAAAACAATTCCTTTAAGTACCGGGTTACCGCCGTATGGAGGTAGTATACCCTTTCATTGTCTCCTCCGGGAGGACAACCATACGGGAGTTCACAAAAAAATTCAGGTTATGCTGGAATTACATCTAGCATTTGGGTGCCGATACTGCCTCAAAAACCAAGAGTTGTATATTCGATGCAACAATGTTTACCTATGTCAAATATACCAACTACGCCGGCTATTGTGACGGTGTCACAAGTACAAGCGCTGCCTGTTGTATGCCAACCTCAGGTTTCTCAGGTTGTAATGCAACAACCTCTTGTCCCTGCGACTCAACCACAATCGCCAACTAGTGGAATGATGCAGGCCCAAACGGGTACAATTACCCCTCATCTTGGTCAAACGGTCAGTATTGGACAACAGCACATGGCTTCGCAACCATGGCTGGTGCAATACCAACAACCGCAATTCCAACAAGTATACCAAGGATCTGAGCAACAAATATTTGCAAATAGTGGGTAGTCGTATATTCAAAATGGTCAAAATCAACCATTCTACAATGGTTATGCCCATCAACCTTACCAAAGTTACCAGCATCAAATGCATTATGCAGGTATGCAGAGACCAACTGCTTAGGTCAATCCCATCTTATCCTGGGTATGGTTCGCCAAACCTGAATCAACAGTTACCCTTCGTGGCAACTTTGGAGTTACTGGATCTAAATAGGTTAACGAACGATCCAATTGCTTACGCCCCTTGGTGGCCAGCGATTCCGCATAAACTTCCGTTAGATATTCCTAAATTTAATGGAAATCTAGGTGAAGACCCATCGAATCATGTGATGACTTTTCATCTGTGGTGTTCATCAAACACCCTAAACGATGATTCGATTAGGCTTCACCTTTTCCAGAGGACATTAACTGGTTCGACAGCAAAATGGTATATCGAGTTACCCAGAGCTTCGTTTGACAACTTCAGTACCCTAGCCACAACCTTTTTAACCCATTTTCAGTTACCGATAAGGTACGAAACATGAATAGAACTTCTTACCAATTTCAAGAAAACAACGGCCACTCACATATCCGATCATATTCATGAGTGGCGACGTCGTCGTAGAATGGTAAAAACGTATGTTCCTGATCAGCTTTTAGCTGAATGGTTTATTAAGTCATTATTACCTTCCATTACAGAAGATGTGGAAAAAGGAGGGGTCATCACTGAAGAGAAAGTTATTTCTCGTGTGAAATATTTAGACTTGATTTATACTTAGTCTGGCACGCTCTACGATAAAATCCCTGACGCTCCCAGATTGGAATTTTCTGTCCCTCCTCCTCCTAAATCAAACAATGACTCTCATGCCGGCGATGGCGTGATTGGTGACAGACACGAAATCGACAAAGGCTACATCTAAAAAGGCTCGTAAGATTTCCAGTCAAAATGCAAAAGAATAACTTCTCGCCTCGGAAGTAAATGCCATCTCGACTGATAAAGGCAAAGAAACCAAGCAGCCAAGAGGCAAGAAGAAAAACAAAGGGAAAAAGAAGAAATAGGAAGAATCATCACCTGAAAATTCTTCTGCAAACCCTCCTGAAGATAGGAAACCAAAAAATCCATGCTTAATATGTGATGAGGATCATTGGACAAAAAATTGTCCACATAAGGCTGAGCTTAAAAGATTCTTCAAGAATTCAAAAACCTCGGTAGTATTGACTGATCCATTTCCAAATCCAGGAACAAATCTGGTTGCTAGTGAAAATGCTTCCCCGTCCCAAGTACTGATGTTGTCAGTTTCGAAACAGCAAAATGATGCTTTGATATCGAAAAGGAACAAAGATTATGGGAATCCACAGCTGTCAAACAACAAGGATAAAGATCAACCTAGTAGTTTGACAACAACTTCAACAGAAGTTGCGCCGCCCATCATTCCAGAGCTAACAATAAAACTGCCAAAGGGAGTAGTACACAAGTCGACATTTAATCCTCGTGCCAGAGCAGCACAACATTATAATATAGTGGATGATCTGGCCCAAGCACCATCCGCTATGTCGACACTTGAGGTACTGCAAAATTGTCCATCCCAAAAGAAGGCTTTATTATCAGCTATAGGTGGGATAGACCCAAAGGATTCTAATCTTGTATCCTTTAATCATAAAGGATACGATCCTCAGTTACCAGCTCAACTAGATTTCCTCATTCAAGTGAAAGCCCTCAACAAAACTGTTCATCGAACAATTATTGATGAGGGGGCATCTACATGTATTATGTCGATGAGTTGCTGGAAAACTTTAGGATCGCCAAGCTTGTCGTGATCTTCGACAACATTAAAATCATTTGACGGACGAACGTATACCCCATATTGTATTCTAAGTAACTTGCAAGTTGAACTAGGGGGGAAATAATAGAAATAGATGTCGAAGTAATCGACGGAAACCTCGATTACAACATCCTACTGGGAAGACCATGGATATATGCTATGGCTGCAGTTGTGTCGACCCACTTTCGGAAAATTGCATTTCCTTTTCAAGGAGGAATTATAATCGTCGACCAACAAACATTTCTCCCCAATAGTTCCCAAGTTACGGGAAGCATTCCGATGATCCATGGAAGCCCCCATACGCTTCAAAATATCGGAGTAGGCCTACTAAAAGACCCTATATTAATGGGGACTTTTGCCCTTCCACCTCCAATCAATATGGCAGAAGTGGCAATGGTAGGAACCTGCAATATGATATCTTCGATTCAAAAGATCTCAAAAAACGATATAAACATGGATCATCCACAGGTATTGCCTCCAAGCCCAATAGAAATATTATAGCAATCAATGTTTTCGGCATGGGAAGCAGACCCGAATCAACGCTCATCAAGCATTTGGATAGATAGGTCTCAGGAATATGGTACCCCTTCATATCCTTGGTCGCAAGTGCATTACACCGACAAAGGAATTGTTCAATCAATGGTAATTGAAGGGGTGCCATGGGAAAATTACCACCATCATTCCCGTCTTCCGGATTGTAAAGAAGATACTCCTAATGACCTTCATCATCCTTCAGTTTTTGATTTCCTATCAAATACTATAAACACGGTGGATTCCGAGCGAAACTTGTCCAATATTGAAGAGACTATCGCCATAAATATCTCGACCAAAACAGATGTTGTAGAGAATATTTATGTTGGAAAATGTTGTTCTCCTTCAAAAATGGAAATATATAATGCTCTTTTTCGCGAATTCAGAGATGTCTTTGCTTGGTCATATGATGAAATGCCAGGCATTGACTCGAGTATAGTTGAACATGAAATCAAGATGTATCCAGATGTCAAACCAGTACGACAACGGCTACGGCAGGTGCACCCCAAGAAAGCTGCTGCCATCAAGGCAGAAGTTGAAAAGCTTCTCCATGCTGGTTTCATTTACCCGGTTCCTCTAACCGATTGGGTATCGAACATTGTTCCTGTAATGAAAAAACAAGGAACGATTAGAGTGTGCATCGATTATAGGGATGTAAATCAAGCTTGTCCAAAAGACAACTACCCTACACCCTTTATTGACCAAATAATTGATGAATGCGCCGGATGCGAAATATTTTCATTCATGGATGGATTCTCCAGGTATAATCAAATAAATATCCGCCCACAGGACCAGTCAAAGACTGCGTTTATTTTTCCGTGGGGCACATTCGCATATCACAAATTACCCTTTGGTTTAAAGAATGCAGGGGAAATGTTTAAGAGGGCAACGAATTATGCCTTCCATGACATAAAAAACATCGTTCAACCATATCTCGACGACCTTCCGGCTCATTCGCGAAAGCGGACCGATCATCCGCATCATTTGAGAGCGATATTTCTACGTTGCCGACACTACAAGATACGACTCAATCCACACAAATGTGTGTTCTGTGTCAGTTCTGGTCATTTACTTGGCTTTGTAGTCTCAAAGGATGGGATACGTCTCGACCCATGTAAGGTTCAGGCAATCATAAATTTTCCCCCACCTTCAAATTTGCTTCAGATTCAGAAACTCCAAGGGAAAGCAAACTTTCAGAGGAGGTTTATTCCAAATTACGTCGAACTTGCTAAAGGTTATACACGTCTATTGAAAAAGGAAGTGCCCTTCGTTTGGGATCAGGTCGCGCAAGCTTTCTTTGATGCTTTAAAATAATCCCTAATGAAAGCATCATTAATGTACGCTCTTGATTATCAAAAATACTTTAACTTGTATCTGGCTACATGTTATAGACATTTTTGTGCCTTACAACATTGAGCATGAAATGTCCATAATCTAAGGGATCCAAAGTCCCTAAACATGTTGTTCCTACCCCTAGAGGAACAAGGCTAACAAACCACAACAATTCACAGAAGTTCTCCACCAAAAACTGCTCAAAAACAAGTCAATTCAGGATCATTTCAGTGGCTACACTAGCTGTTTGCGCTGAATGTCAAAGCCAACACTGGCTACCTGCGTTGAATGTCAACTGGAACACTGGCTACCTGTGCTGAACAAGAATGGACAAGTGGCAGGCTCATTTCTCAAGGTGTCAAAACCCAGGAAGCTTCCAAAATGACACTTGCCTCAGGGAATTCGACTGGTGATGAGTAAGAGGTTCCAAATATCCAAGTGGAAGCAAGAACCTCCAAGTGGACTCAAGAACTGACAGAGGGAGAGGACACTAGTCACATCTCAAGCTGACTCATCCTCTCTCCAAACATCTATATATGGATCTCTCCTCCATGAGATCTGGGGGCTGGAATTTTGTTATTGCAAAGAATTGCTGTTGGTTTGAGACTGGAACTATTGGGTGCTTATTGCTTTGAAGGGGGTGAAGATAGGAATTCCATTTGCTGGGAAGGAGATGCTGGATTGGAGCCCTCTGGGTTGTATCTCTTCCTGAACCTTGTTATTCATCAATAAAGCTATCTTGGTTTCTCCTATATGCTGATGTATTCTTGATGTATGATTGCATTAGTATGTTTAGTTTATTTCTAATCCTGAACTAGTTATGAATATGAATCTATGTCTTGTGTAGTGTTCTCTTCTTGTGATCTTGCAGAAACCTCTTGAAGCTGGGCGAGCGATAAGGCAAGTAGCTGGGAACTCTCCAAGAGAAGAGAAGCTGGATCGAGGGACAAACGGAAGACACCGGTTAGTCCATCTATCTCTCTCTTCATTCTTAATTCATAAAGGAAAGAATACTAGAATAGCTGTCTCTGTTTGTTGCTAAGGCACTGTCACACCTTAGGTGGATAGGATCGTCCTGCATAGGCATTTTTCCCCACAACACTACAGTGGATACAACCATCATAATGGTTTTAGTTCAAGAAGAAAACGAAATTGAATATCCTATATATTATTTAGGTAGGAACTTAAACGATACAGAAAGCAAATATTCCTATGTTGAAAAGCTAGCATTCACAGCTGTTCAAGCGATACAGAGATTTCGACGCTGTCCTCTTTCGAAAAACTACAATTCTGTCAGATTGCAACCCCATGACTTATATATTGTCATGACAGTTGCTGGGGGAAAAATATTCAAAAGGGATAGCAATTCTACAAGAGTTTGATTTGGAATTTGTAAAATCCAAGTCAAAGAAAACCTTGGTTTTCGCGGAATTACTATGCGATCTCCCATCGTCGTCCAACAATGAAACATTAGATGAAACAATCATGGATGAATCTTTGTTTCTGATATCTTCAAGCAATCCATGGTATGGAGATATAATAATCTATCTCCAAACCCAAAAATATAAGCCTAACATCTCTCGCTCCAAACAAAAACATATTCGATACCAATCAAAAGACTACATGATCGTCGGTGATACGCTTTACCGTCGTGGTGTCGATATAGTTATGAGGAGGTGCCTCACCCATGAGGAAGCCGAAAAAGTCTTGAATGATTGCCATTCAGGCGCGTGTAGGGGGCATCAATCTGGTTATGCTACGGCGCAAAATTTTTTACGAGCAGGATACTTCTGGCCAACAATGTTCAAAGATTGCATAACAACAGTCAGAAGTTGCCATGCTTGTCAAATTTTCGATAGCAAAACCAGAATACCACCGGCACCTCTGCAACCAATAGTTACTGTTGGGCCATTCGCCAAATGGGGCATTGATTTCATGACATGTAACCCCACCTCAACCGAGGGGCATGGGTATATCATAGTCGCAGTGGACTATTTTACCAAATGGGCCGAGGCGATGCCTACATTAGATAACACTGGTGAAACAGCTGCCCTTTTCCTTTTCAATCATGTAGTCGCCAGATTCAGCGTTACACAGGCTATAGTCACAGATCATGGATCGCATTTTCGCAATCACATGATGGCCGAATTAGCTTCCAAATTAGGGTTGTCTCACAACAGCTCTACTCCATATTACCCGCAGGCCAACGGACAAGTTGAAGCAATCAACAAGGTCCTGAAGCACATGTTGCAAAGGATGATTTGAGTCCATAAAAGGATTTGGCACCTGATCCTGTACTCGGCCTTGTGGGCATACCGAACATCGGTAAGGAATGCAACTGGGTTTACACCCTTCCAACTGGTGTATGGCCTAGAAGCAATCTTACCAGTTCAGTGTGAAATCTCGTCCCTCAAACTCGCAATCGACCTTCTCCCCAGAACTTCAGAAGAGGAGGCTCATTTCTTGGAACTAATCCAATTGGATGAAACCCGTCGTGATGCTGCTTTGGCTAACGAAGCCCATAAGAAACGAGTCAAGGCGCAGTTCGACAAGAATGTCAAACCCCGTGTCTTCTTAGAAGGTGACTTGGTCTTACTTTACAACCAAGAATCCGATAAATTGGGAGCAGGCAAATTCAAGTCTTTATGGATGGGCCCCTATATTGTTAAATGTGTATTAGCAAAAGGAGCCTATGAGTTAATGGATTACGACGGGATTCCACTGGTGCAACCCCGTAACGGGTTGTACCTTAAGCGTTACTATGCATGATTCAGTGTGGTAACCCATATGCTTTTGTTACATTTTTGTTTTCGCTAAGGGTAATTGTTTTGGTCAAGTAATCTAATTTTTACATTTGTCGCAGATGTCGAACCTATTGGAATATTTTGTTGGATATGCTGACGGAGCAAGTCGCAGTTCGCGGAATCTATCCTCTGTGGCCTGGGCCATTTTTGATCCAAGTGGCAAGTTAGTAAGTTTCAGAGGGGTATGTATTGGTTGATCAACAAATAACATCGCTAAATATAGTGCGTTGATAGAACTTCTCTCTGATGCCATCACACATGGCATACGTCGACTTGTCGTCAGGCTAGACTCATAGCTCGTCATACTACAACTCACTGGTATCTACTCCGTCTGAAATCCAGCTATCTATTGCATGTTCCTAAGGGTCAAGATTTTGGAAAGGAAATTTTATTTTATTCAATATCAACATATTTCCAGAAGCTTAAACACATTAACTGACTCATTGGAAAATTATGTGTTAGATAGGCATTTGCAACATTTATAAAAAGAAGCATTTCATCAATATTTGCATCCGGATCATGTAACTTAACCAAAATAAAACTTCAAAAATCAAAAATATATATATAACTGTTTATGGTTTACACATAATGTTCTGTAACCAAGACAAAATTGGTCAAATGACCCAAAACTCAAAACATTAGGGGGCACCCTAGTCTAATGATGCTGGTGATAACAAGTCACCACTTGTGCAATCATGCGTAAAAGCCTAGTCCATCGACTTGGCATGCCAATAGTATGTTGTTGCAACCTCAGAGGCAGCTCGTCAGTCCTCACATCTAGAATACTGAGAGTGAGGCCCTTGACCTGATCCTGTAATGCTGAAAGAGTCTCGGCCACATCGAGGTCGCGAAGGATAGCCCTTCCCACAGCCTCTCCTGCTGGAGTGGCAGCTGGCACTCTCAGGCATACTACTGGCCGAACAGGTCCAACATATGCATGAGCACATGAGTTCTGATTAGTCTTGATAGAATAAAGCACAAGGACATTATAAAGAGAAATGATAAATAGAAATATGGTCAAAGAATTTACCAATGGCACCCCACTGCTCGCCAGCCAGCAGTACCAAATCCGGGTCACCCCGGAAATCCATACCAGCATATGGATACTCGGGAAAAACCATCTCCTGACGATCGAACCACTCGAAGAAGGTATCAGAAAAGGAAACCTGAGACTGACTAACATGTCTGGACATATGGTCGACCCATCTCTGCATCCGTGGCTCAGTCGGTGGAGGTAAACCAAGTGAAATATACTGCGGCTGCATCAGCGGGATCTTTTCCAAGGCAAAGGCGGTCAAAATAGAACCATATCCAAAGTTCTTCAATCTTCTGTTTTTCACCTTGGTCAATTGTTCTTTCATCACAAAGAGTGATGCATCACACCAGTTGAACACCTTCGGTTCAAGGCATTCTAAGGCATACTGCATATAAGACCAGTTGGCCACATGAAGAGCCGCTCTACCAGCCATCCTAGAAAAAGTGAACAGAATGGTCCTCAGGGGCCTGTCAGTGACATCTCGGATGTTGATCTTGCCATCTTTACTCGACTGAGATCCCTCTCTGCAATACCTGCACATGTAATCTCTCACAGATTCACCCCCATGGGCCGAACCTGATAATGAGATAGGGGCACCCCGCCTCGATAAGCTGGTCAAAAAATAGATGTCCATGACAGTCAAGGGGATGGATTTGCCCCTAATCTGAAACACCTGGCTGGTAGGATCCCAGGCATCGAGAAAATACTGCAACAAGTTGATTTGTTGCCTCATGCTAGAGATGCGGAAAAACTTGAATAGGCCACAGTTCCGCAGTGAATTTACCGTAACCGGATCATGTAAAGCAAGCATGTCCTCTTCTTCATGCTCACGTTCTCGCCATGTAACAGGAATTTTGCTCTAATGAATCTCTAAAAACAAACAAGAGAAGAATTAGATCCTGATTTGGTGAAAAACAGGCAAAAAATTTCCATTGAAAACTGTGCACAAATTTCCCTCCTTGCGCCCATCGCACCCCCATCAGTGTTCTGGGTGTGTTGCATGCTAATTTTCCAGTGGGTAGGCCAACATGCAACGCACCTTTCGATATAGAAAGGGTGCGATGGAGCTAGGGCGAGGTTTTCAAACCCCAGAGGCTCAGAAGAACCAGGAAACATGCTTAGAATGCAAAATGGAAAGGATGAAATGAAAGAGCTCAGGTTTAGCTCCTACCTGGTCCAGACGGCACCGAAAATTGTCCACAGAATCTCCCGGAATCAGCTGGTGAAAATCAAGGGGGAAAGCACCTCCAAAGCTCCAACAAACCAAATTTCAAATGAAATGGTAAAACGAGGGGTAAAAGCACTTTTAAAATTACTTTTTTTTCGTAATTCAAGTAAAATATTAGTGTCTTAACTCATTTTTCAAACATATATTGTTCATTTCTAACTAGTTTGATGAAGCAATTGAGCAGGCAATACAAACTTTGAAGGAACAAAGTTATTAATGGTAAAATCAAGAAAATGACCATTATATCGAGCAGTTTTAATGCTGAATTCAAGCTCGTTAAAAAATAAACATAAGCGATGTGCAAGTGTTCCCCCCATCGTTTAAGCTCATTAAAAAATGAACCAATTTTCGGTAAATAACCATCGTGAATGTATTACTTCAACCTTTGAAGCTTTGGTCATGTTCTTATCATCACCTCCACTCTGTATTGGCCAATCATTCACCTCCACTTGATTGTTTACCCTTTTGAGGAACAACTGCGAAGAGTGATCCTGCTAGCCATCCTTGTGACACTGCTGTGATTGGAAAATTCCAAACCTTACCTGGAATCAGTTGCTACCTGAATCTATCACTCGTTCCTCAGAAAATGAGTCTCCTTTAAGCTCTTTTCAACTGACTCATAAAATATGAAAAGATTGCCGAGCCATTGGCCTCTCCAGCTCGTTAAAGGGACCGGAAGTGCTATCCCTCCTTTAGATTTTAATCTTTTTGGACCTGAGGGATTATTACACAAAAAGATCGAGCGCTTGTTTTGTTCGGCTCGTTAAAATTACCGAAAATTCATCCCTTTTGTATTATTTTATACTTTTTCAGACTTAAGGGATTAGATGACAAAAAAGGATTTTTGGAGTTTCCTTTACGTCCCTTTTCAAACTCTCTAAAATTGAAAAGGACCGAGTTATCTTTGTTGTTAAACTCGTTAAAACCGAATAGCGACAAACTTGTCCATAACAGACAAGAACGAGTTTCACTATCACTAGGCTCGTTAAAACATAGCGATGGGTTTGCCTGAAGGGCAAATTATAGAACAAGCATATGCTATCCTCCTCAAGCTTGACAAAAATAAAGAGGTACTGGTCAGCAATGACTGGGGAAAAATTGGGAAGAAAACTTGAAGAAGCTTTGTTGGTAGCAAGTTGCTCTTGAACATGACACTTTCACTCCGCATCCGAGTCGGGTTGGGTTGTTCCATTCACTGGTCACATCACCATGGTTCCATCACACCATCCACATTTGGGGTTAATTCTACCAATCCATCATGTCAGTGTCACTGATATGTTCAAGAGAAGCCGCTCAAAGAATTCACCTGTGTCTCACCCACTGCAATACACTTACACTCCATTCTTTCATGACCGCCATCCTGAACCTTATATCACCAGATCGTTTTCACCTCCATTAAAATCATTTGCTCCGTTCCGTGTCATTGATGTGGGATTCACTAAGGCCCTCCTATGACGGATCGCTTCTTGTCGACGTCAGCTCATTATCCAAGAAGTTGGTCTAGGAACAACCCTTTCAGTACTTTGAAGCTTGCATGCCTCAATGGCAAGTTTCTCACTTTCGGCGACAGGTTTACATCAATGGTCTTCGATCGAAAGATTTTGCGTGGTGTTCGACGCCAAGTCCCTTATTCACACCACGTGAATTGTACTGTAGTACCTTGAGGGTCATCATCATTATCAGTGATTCCTCTCGTGCCTGTTAACAGCTTACATCATTGGCTGGTAATCAGGCGATGTCTTTCCATGTTCGACTTCAGAACATCTCTCACATGGATCAACTTGTACTTTGAGTGAAGATTGAACGATATTGAAGACCTTGGATCTAGTTTCATCCATCTGGGCTGCGATATATATTTAGGAAAATAAATACATCAAATGTACATCATTGCTGCACAAATAATCATCCAATCTAAGGGATGATGGCTCTACCAGAATCATCAGTCTACACTCAGACTATTGTCTGTCCTATGTACATGAAAATGAATTTATAAAGCTGAGCATGGGAATGCCTGCCTCAGCTAGGTCATGAAAATATTATGAAGATAATGTATTGTTTTGTATCTTATTACAGGTCGCCTTCCAGCTTGAAAAAACTTCAGATCCTCATGATAAAGCATTTCACCTGACATCAAAAGTTTAACGACCTCATGCTTTAGGGGGCAACTGTTATAGAAATTTTTGGGCACTGCAACCCAAATCATAAATGTCCATAAAATAAGGGCTCCTAAGTCCCTAAAGGTGTTTTTCCAACCCATAAAAGAACGAGGTCAACTGATTACAGCATCTCCCAGAAATTCTCCATGAAAAACTACTCAGAACTGGTCAAAACTGGACCATTTCACCTGCCCGATGGTCAAAGTGTGTTTCATCCCACCTGAATACACACAGTAGGTGCGATGCATGTTGAAAACCATTCTATGGGGTGCGATGGGCGAGAGTGGGCAAATGGCAGGGTCAATCCGCAAGGTGGAGGAGCATGGAATCTTCCAGAAACTTCTCCTGTGACACTTGCCTCTCTGCATTCGACCAGGGATGAGTAAGAGATCATCAATCTCCAAGTGGAATCAAGAACTATCAGAGAGAGGACACTAATCAAATCTAAAAAGCTGACTCATTCCCCTTGCAAACATCTATATATGGATCCCTCATCCCAGAGATCCAGAGGCTAGAATTTTGTATCTTGTAAGGAAGTGCTATTGGTTTCTTGGTGCAATATCATAGTGTTGGGTGATCTAAGCTTTTCATGAGGTGAAGAAGGGCTTTCTTGCTGAGAGGATGATGCTGGGTTAGAACAATTGGTTGTAATCCTCTTTGCTCTTTCTTGATTATCAATAAAGCTATTCAAGTTTTCCTCCACATTCTTGTATGATTGATGATTTATGCATTTGTGTGGTCAATATATATCTGGTCCTATATTGTTTATGATAATAGATCTATGTTCTTGGATAGTATTATGCTGCTTTGATTCTCCAGGTGCTCTGTGAATCTGGGTAGACAAGGAAGTGAGTAGCAAAGATCTATCAGAAGGGAGAGGAATCGAGCAAGGAACCAAGCACAAGACAGAGGTTGGTCTCCTTATTCTTCTCTTATCTATTTCTCGTAAAGGAAAACGAAAGTAGTTTTTAGTTTGTTTGTTTCTAAGGTAGCTACCAGCCTTAGTGGGACTAGTAGCTTTGCATAGACACTAGTTTTCCCGATAACACCTAGGTTATATCTTCTGTGTTATGAGTGATTGATTCCTTCTTATTAGTTATATCTATTCATGCTTGATGTTACTCATGTTCAATTAAGCTTCCGCAAATTTTATGGTAGATGTAGATCTAGTATTATGCTTTAGCACATTTCATATATTAGTTTGATCTACAGGTGAGAATTTCTACATGGTATCGAAGCTATCTAATTTGTAGAAAAATTCTACATGGTATCAGAGCACGGTGATCAAGGAAGAATAGTATACTGAGAGGAGATTTCAAAGTTTTGATTTTTGGGCCGAGCGTTTGCAGAGAAGATCTAAAAATTTTTGTACAAAATTTTTAGAAACAAATAGCAGATTTGGATTCCTTGCGGAAAAATACCCAAAATAAAAGAAAATCAGTCGAATCGGAGTTTGGAGGAGGGAGATATTGCTGATTTAAAATCACATCTTTTTCCAAAAAATTTCATGATGACGTGTTGATGCCTCGAAAATCGCTGCAACAACATCGGGGAAAACCACCCGGTCCGGACGTTAGAGGTAGCTCCTTTTCTGTTTGGTGTGGTGGCTCCGACTGGAAATAATGGGACCAGTTTCCCAATAATTGATAAATAGGATGGATAAGTGATTGATTCTCTAATATATAATGGTAATGGATGAATGATTTAATCTAAAAAAGTAAAATTATAAACAACTATCCTATCCAGGGAAATTTCTTCTTTAGTGTAACTTTTGATGATCTTTATCTACAAACAGGCATATAGATGACTCTATTGGTAAACAAAGACATTTATTCATATGATAATTACTTTTGTTCAAGTAGTTGAACAAAGTAATCATGAAAACATTATTACACTATTCTTCATATATATCATTGACATAAATATGATTGAAAGAATAACACTCCTTAGACATTTAATAGTGATAAGTATAAGGACTGTTGTTAAAACACATACATATATCCAATGATAGAAATACTAAAAAAATGCTGATTCACATGAAAGAATGAAGCAAGAGCATAGATAATAGTACCATATGTTATTTGGATCACTCCCAATATCAATCGAATTCAGATTCCTCCTTCTAACTTAGAAACACTTCCATAACAACGCAATAATGCATATTTCATCAAAGCTTTCTTCGTTAAAATTCAGAATATTGGCCCAATCTTCATAAAAAATATATCAGAAGCACAATAGTGTGACTTATTGATTTGAGTTTATACAAAAATTGAGGACCCCTTTCTAAAGAGAACGAAAGGGTCTATAAATACTATCTAAGCTAACTAATTATGAAATAAAAATGCTATTAGGTGGTATAATTAAATCATGAGAATCTACTCAAATAGGCTTGTTTGTAGTTGGTAGCATGATTCATTGTTTCAGATGATCTTCCTTTGGCTTGAGCTGGCAGATAGCAAGAATTGGTTGCAATTCTGGAGGGTGACTCAGACGAGAATGCAGTTGGGCTGAGTATGTGGCATCATGGATTTCAGGAATCATGTAACCGATCGCATCGGTTAAACATTTGAGTGCTGCCTTTTGACTGTATGGTTTAACTAAGAAAAACCAAAAGGTATCCCAAGTTAAACTTTGGATGCCAGCGATTAATCTTCCATTCTTCTCCAATTCTTGATTGCATGTTTGTTCCAATGCTTTAGCTGACGGAAATTTACCTGGAATGCAGTGAAATCTGTTGGTTGAGGAAGACTATTGAACTTTTCTACTTGGTGTGACAATTGAGCGATTTGCTCATCTTTCGTCTTACTCATTTGTTCATTCATTGTCTTCAACTTGGCCAATGCTTCAGATAATTCTTTTTGTTTCTGTACTGCACTTAGGTCTATCCTCTTCTTCTCCTTGAGCAATTGCTCATTTAAGCTGTTGTGTTGATAGTTGCTGTTCTATTTTTTGTTGTCTTTCGGACACCTGTGACTACAATGAAACAATTTTTTGGTCTTTTTCCTTAACTAGATTGCTTACTTCCAGTGCTTTATCCATAGTGGCTGCCGAATAGGCTCCAGCATACTGAGAAAGTTTTGTGAGGTCATCAGAAGGATTAAATTTTTATTTCCACACCACATTAGCCATCTCTGTTTGTGCTAGTAAAAGGGAAGATTGATCAAGTCTTCTCCTTTTCCTTTCTCTTTTCACTACAGCCCTATGTTTGGGACTATAAAAGACATCTAATGGTGGTATGTCTTCTATCTGCAAAACAATCTGATCGGATGGATCCTTAGGAATTATTTCTACATCTTTGCTGGTAGGTAGGCTGCGGGGCCCTTCAATTGGAATCGTAGTTGTCGCTGTCTCTTGACCGACTGATACTTGAGGTGTGCTGAAACCCTGTGAAGTTTCAGGATTGCTTATAATGGAGTCAAATTTTTGCCATTCTTTAAGGAGTTTGGGATCAATCTGAGTATCTATATCGATATGTTCACTGTCCTGTTCCTTTTCTTTCTCCTGTTCTATCTCCTATTCTGGATCTTTTATTTTCTTGGGAATCTTCTCCATATCAGGAGGTTTGTCAACAATTTGCTGTTCAGGCTCGCTTGACTGGGTTGTTGGGGTAGTAGCTAATAAGTCCAGAGGCAGAGTTTGCAACCTCTGTTCTCTGAGCCTATTGAATTCTACCAGCCCTTCATCTTTATATCTCATTTTGGCCAATGTTTTTACCTGAAATAATGATTATGCTGAAGAAAATAGGTCATCAAATTCATCTTTTTCATGATCAAACCTTGGAAGTTTGGCTTGTTCAAGAACATTATAGGCAACTTTCCTTGGATCGTATTGCCTGTTAGGAATGGTTGCAAGATTGAGCATGTTTATTTTTCCTTCCTCCTTTTCTACATGTTTGTAATCATGTAGAGTGTAAACATCGCATCTCAAAGGAAATGTAGGCCACGCCTGCTTTTTAAATTCCTAAGAGTTTTGGATGTTCTTGCTGTTGTTATCTGGTAGGCCAATTCTCAAGCTAACAACTTATCAGGTACATATAGAGAAAGGACATGGGGTCTTGCAAGGCTACCATAAACCCTTATATATGTGAACTTGTCTTCTCCGAACCAATTCCCTACAACAGTCAAGTCAATCCCTGCTTCCTCGGAAATCCTTGGGGCAGGCTTATCAAAAATGGCATAATAGATAGGTAACATGAAACCATTACAGATTTGGTACAAGTGGTCTTTATAGTGCACCTTCCATAACATCTGATGATAAATGTGGATTGGCTTAGGGTCTTGGGAAGTCCATCTCCACTCGAGTACCGGGTATTCAGAATTAAAGCAAAGAATATTCATAATATAAGCACTGTAATAAAAAGGGGGAATGGTCCTGGTGGTTCTGTGTGAATTTGATCTAAATTCAAGAATTGCAGTGGATAATTTATCGGAAAATATGTTTTCCCAATCCATCACATAACTATTAACCACTGCTTCTATTAAAGGAGCCATTTCAATAGGGAACTTTGCAGAGTCATGCATTCCCCACATTCTACACATTGTTGCCCCAACATAACACTAAGGAGATGACAATGATTCCATAGAGTATTTACCCGATGATTCATGTTTGTGCTTTGCGGGATTCTATCTCTATTGCTTAATTGGGGCTGATTCAATCTCGTTCTCCTCTGCGAACTTTTCAAGAAAGGATTTGTTGTATTTCTTTTCAGGTTCAGGAAAGTGATACATCTTCCTTAAGTCATCAGGCTGAAATGAGCCAAAAATCCTTTCGTCAACTGTGCAAAACGTTCTATTTGAAATTGGAATTTCTTCTACCACCCATCTCACTATATCAGTGTATGGAAGAATTTTCTCACGTGCTGCTATCCTGTGCAAATATGAATCGGCTAAATCTTTAAGGGAAGCTTCATATTTATTAGTCGAGTCTGCGGTAGCTTCTTCCGATACTTCCTCAGGTGCCTCTGCTTCAATTAAATTGGAGATGCTTTGCCAACTAGTATTTCTAAGGCCGAGACATGTAGTGTCTGAGATTAAACCTTTTTTACTTGGTCTTGGATCATTGGTTGGCTGCACTGTTGCTGTAGGAGCCACTGTTGCTACAGATTTCTTAGATTTCTTTCCCATTTGTTTCAAATTTGTTATTTCAGCGTAGTTCTGCACAAGGAATGAAACCAACATGATACAGAGGATAGCTAGTATAAGCCAATATGAAAGAATTATGTCAATTGGCGGATAATAAAGGTTTATAGTGAAACTGCCGCAGATACAGTCTAAAGGAAAATCTTGCCATAACTGCTTCATTAATTGGCCGTTTAACCAGTAAATCATGGTAAAGGAGTTTTTAAATACCCATTATATCATTTATATGATGAATGATCCATTCAAGCGTGGCTTAGATTCTTTGGTAGATAATCAGGAGTAAATCGCAATCGACGATTGGTAATGTGAATAGAAAGGCTTCAATATTTGTCCAAAATATTGTAATGTGAGTAGAAATTTTGAATAATATGACACTTATTCACAGAGATTATCCTGATTATACACTATTTCGGAATACATGCATAACACATAACCTCCTCTACGTTGATCATCAAATTAGCAACATTAAAAACAATGAAACATCAATCGCATGCGCACATTAACACAGTATGTGACCCGAGGAAAGCATACAGCTGAAAACCCCACACTATCTGTATATTATATTGATTGAGAACATGTAACAATACATAGTACAATACTCCTCACAAGTACTTAGTACTATCTCCACCTGTTACACACAAACTAGCTCAGTTCTGAACCAATCATAGGTTCAAATCTCCTCCGCTGCTTGCCTGCCTCCACTGCGCAATCCTGCATGAGAATAATGATGAATGGTTGAAGAAAACTCGTATTTCCTTGGATGAACCACGCAATCCTCATTGGCATAACTCAATCCATTGATTGTGCAAGATCTCATGCGCAACTATAGTCACAACTGATAGCAATCTCAACCTCTAACACCTGTCTCCATTGAACTGTCCATGCACTGAGTTAACTGATGTATTATTTAGTTGCTTTATGAGTTAATAATTAGTGAATCAATTAAAAATTAATTCACATCACTCATCACTAGTGTATTCTGTAGTTAGACTAAATATAACTAGTTTAACCAAGTCAAACTGAACACAACTCCATTAACTCCATAATCAACTCCACCAAACTCAGACACATGAGTTCTAACTGAAGTCCTGCATGCAATAGCTCAACTGACCAACAAGAAAAGCATATTTCCTTCTGACAGCTGTATGTGACACATCTGTAGCTCAAAATGAAGTGCTCCAAGAGGATAAGATAATGTTTATAGTCCAAATATTATTATGAGCTAATAATATTTGACTGTTCTATTTTTAGCCTGGCAGTCTAAAAATAGAAACCGCCCATATGTCTACAATAGAATTCCATCTATTTTTACCAACATGACCAATCATCCACAAATAACATCCTGCAACTCATAGACCATGATCCATATGTCTAAAAATATACATAGTCTAGAAATATACTTTGCGCCAAAAATAGCCTACGGGCCCACTTAGTGAAGGCGACTCCTTTCCACTAAGCTCCATCATCTTGTTGCATTTTCAACACTCCCTCTCAACAAGATATGGATTATCTACAACCCCTATCCTGAAACTCTGGAATGTTCTTCATGCAACACATTTGCTCGGTACACTTGCTCCAACAACACTTGGAACAAAAACACTTCCAACTGACGACTCTGTTGGGCTAAGAACATACTCTGATGCTGAAGATCTACCTGCTGCTGACAAGTACTCCCTCTCTGACATCTGCGCTACTGCAACATCTCCATGCATCTCGCACCATTGCACACTTCTCTGTGCCACCTAACACTATGCAAAACACTTGTGCCTCTCGCATTGCTGCAGCCTACTAGCTATGCGCTGTCCTGGGATTCCCTGCACTGTCGGTCTCTCTGCCGCTCCATCCGCATCTGTCTCTACCCAATCAATCATTTCCTGCTACTCCACATCGGGGCTCCCGTAGCAAGGTCTCATCCAAGAGGTTGGGTACCTCAAGGATCCTGCCCCTCCTCCTTGGGACAATCAATCCACATCACCCCACCTCCTACCTGGAGGTATGGCTGCATGCGATCCCTCTGCCCCCCTGGCTCGAAGTTTCCCCCTACTGGAGGTCTCTGCATGAGTAGATGTCTCTACTCAATCTCCTCTCAGCTTCCCTTGTTGTGGCTGCTCCACAACCTCCTGAAGCTGCTGCACCAATCGTGGCTCCTCCACAATCGTCTGAGACTTCTTCTGGCTCTACATGTTGAGAGGTAATATACACTCCCTCTCAACCACCAAGTCTCCATCAGTTTCCTCGCTGCTCAAGGCTTTGCATGCATCTTGAACCTCAAGAACATACAGGTTCTTGACCCGTGAACCAATCTACTTCACTTATCTAGTGATGATGTGTCTAAGGAAAACCTTTCCCTTACTGAAGACTACATCATAGCCTCTGTCTTCCAGCATTGCGATCGACACCAAGTTTCTCTTCAATCCTGGTACACACTTGACATCGGTCAAGGTAAGGTGAGCTCCATGCTCCCTCTAAAAAATAACTGTGCCTACACCTGAGACACTATACTTCTCATCATTACCCATCCCTATGAGTATCTAGAGATCTTTCTCCTGCAAAGTACTGAACAAACTCTTGTCACCGGTCATGTGGAAAGAAGCTCCATTGTCAAGAAACCAACCACTTCCCACCATGGATGAAACCATGCATGCGAAGAGTGTGAAATCCAACTCAAATTGTGAAGCAAGTGCCTCACCTTCAGATTCTTCCATGGATCCCTTCTTGGATTCTTCTTTGGGCAATTAGTAGCATAATGGCTCTGCATGTTGAGAGGTAATATATGCTCCCTCTCAACCACCAAGTCTCCATCAGTTGCCTCGCTACTCAAGGCTTTGCATGCATCTTGAACCTCAAGAGCATACAGGTTCTTGACCCGTAAACCAATCTACTTCACCTATCTAGTGATGATGTGTCTAAGGAAAACCTTTCCCTTACTCAAGACTACATCATAGCCTGTGTCTTCCAGCATCGCGATCGACACCAAGTTTGTCTTCAGTCCTGGTACATACTTGACATCGATCAAGGTAAGGCGAGTTCCATGCTCCCTCTAAAAAATAACCGTGCCTACACCTAAGACACTATACTTCTCATCATTACCCATCCCTATGAGTATCTAGAGATATTTCTCCTCCAAAGTACTGAACAAACTCTTGTCACTGGTCATGTGGAAAGAAGCTCCACTGTCAAGAAACCAACCACTTCCCACCATGGATGAAACCATGCATGCGAAGAGTTTGAAATCCAACTCAAATTGTGAAGCAAGTGCCTCACCTTCAGATCCTTCCCCGGATCCCTTCTTGGACTTCTTCTTTGGGCAATTAGTAACATAACGGCCCAACTCATGACAACGAAAGCATCTCACCTTCGACTTGTCAACCTTCTTCCCATCATTGGAAGAACTAGATTCAGAAAGAGAACCCTTCTCCTTCCCCTTCTTCACCTTACTCGCTAAGGCACAGTTCTCCTCATCATGCATGGATGAAAAACTGTCTCTGGTGCTCCATCTGATCTCCTCTTGCACAAGATCCGACCAAAGTCTCTCCCATCCTGGAAATTTCTCTCGACCATTGACAGAGTCCTGATAGGAATGCCAACTCTTCGGAAGACCAAGGAGAGCCAAGCTCACCAAGTCCTCATCATCAACAGTCACCCCCACACTTCCCAACTCATCCCTGCATTGGGTGAACTTTGTGAGATACCTGGGCATACTGTCTCCATTCTCACACTTAATGTTTCTGAGTTTATCCTTGAGCACCATTCCACCAGCTCAAAACTCAACTGCTTCTTATCTAAAATTCGTGAGAACAAAGTATTTCTTGTACATAGATCGACTGTATGGGCATTCACTGGATATCTCACCTTCCAAAAGAAGGATGAATCCAAAGGCTACATGGCCCGATTACAGACTCTGCATGAAGAAATAAAATGTAAACACTTTTTGAATAATAGATCTGATGATCAATCCTCGCTTTGATATCCTGTAGAAATTTTTCTACAAATCAAAGAGCTCCGATACCATGTATAAATTTTGAATAATATGACACTTATTCATAGAGATTATCCCGATTATACACTATTGCAGAATACATGCATAATACATAACCTCCTCTATGTTGATCATCAATTTAGCAGCATTAAAAACAATGAAACATCAATCGCATGCGCACATTAACATAGTATGTAACCCGGGGAAAGCATACAGCTGAAAACCCCACACTATCTGTATATTATATTGATTGAGAACATGTAACAATACATAGTACAATACTCCCGACAAGTACTCAGTACTATGTCCACCTGTTACACACAAACTAGCTCAGATCTGAATCAATCACAGGTTCAAATCTCCTTCGCTGCTTGCCTGCCTCCATTGCGCAATCCTGCATGAGAATAATGATGAATGTCTGAAGCGAACTCGTATTTCCTTGGCTGAACCACACAATCCTCATTGGCATAACTCAATCCATTGATTGTGCAAGATCTCATGCACAACTATAGTCACAACTGATAGCAATCTCAACCTCTAACACCTGTCTCCATTGAACTGTCCATGCACTGAGTTAACTGATGTATTCTTTAGTTGCTTTATGAGTTAATAATTAGTGAATTAATTAAAAATTAATTCACATCACTCATCACTAGTGTATTCTGTAGTTAGACTAAATACAACTAGTTTAACCAAGTCAAACTGAACACAACTCCATCAACTCCATAATCAACTCCACCAAACTCAACCACATGAGTTCTAACTGAAATCCTGCATGAATAGCTCAACTGACCAACAAGAAAAGCGTATTTCCTTCTGACAGCTGCATGTGCCACATTTGTAGCTCAAACTGAAGTGCTCCAAGAGGATAAGATAATGTTTATAGCCCAAATATTATTATGAACTAATAATATTCGATTGTTCTATTTTTAGCCTAGCAGTCTAAAAATAGAAACCGTCCATATGTCTAAAAATAGAAGTCCATCTATTTTTACCAACATGACCAATCATCCACAAATAGCATCCTGCAACTCATAGACCATGATCCATATGTCTAAAAATAGACATAGTCTAAAAATAGACTTTGCGCCAAAAATACCCTGCGGGCCCACTTAGTGAAGGCGACTCCTTTCCACTAAGCTCCATCATCTTGTTGCATTTTCAACATATCATTTATATGATGAATGATCCATTCAATCGTGGCTTAGATTCTTTGGCGGATAATCAAAAGTAAATCGCAATCAGCGATTGGTAATGTGAATAGAAAGGCTTCAATATTTGTCCAAAATATCTTTCGATTGCTGAAAGGTGATACAACGCATGCAAGCCTTTTAATTATGTTTTCAAAACATGCGCCTTAATTTAATGTATGGCAATCGGAGATAGATTTGGGTCTTATTACTTATGCTCTTGTAACTTTGCCGATCACCGATTTCGATATGCCTTATCGCATCGGAGGATTTGAATGTGCCATTTAAACATGCGTTGGGTTGCTACCCCTGATTGCTGATAGCGATATCAGAGAAATGAGGGAGGGTCTTTCATTATACTTGCGATTTGCCTTTCCCGATATCCGATAGTTATTTGCTTTTCGGATCGGAGTAAGTCAATGGGTGTTTGTATATGTCTATTCAAAAAGGTTTATTTTAAAATATATCATTTCCATTGAACCTTTTGATCAGGGTTTTTCTAATGATGAGTTAATACCAATTTATTCACACATCTAAGTTTAGAAGGGACTCATTTCATATTATGACTTTTTTAAGTAAAATTTTGTGAAATGGGGGGTTTTTGTATAGCACAAAAATTGACGATTCACTGGGAGAAACAATCATCTTTGAGAAATGTTAAAATACTTAAACTTAATATGGAAATCTCATCTAATAGAAGAATTCTAATATAACTAGGTAATCATAAATCCTGAATATAATAATAACTATTTCTGCTATTTTCTTCTCTTGTTAAAATTAAATACATTTTAAGTTTTAAATTAGCCTTAATTGGTTGATAATGATAAAATAAAAAACTTTTCCAACTTAGCTTTATAATGACTCCTTTGTCATAGGTAGAGCCTCTGCTACCAGCAAACGTCTATAGTCTCGATAGGGATACCTTTTAACCATTTGATCATTCATTATTCCATCCATTTCAGAGTATAATAAAAAAGAATGAATTCAAAAATATGTCTCCATATTTTGTATTACTTTTCTTTTTTCCTTATTTTGTAAGATAAAAAGCCATTGTCCTGGTTTGGTGGCCAGCTCTTTAGACAATGCCATTCACTGGTTGTAATTTAACTAAACAAGCTGGCTCGTGATGAGACTTTGTCTTATAATTATAAGCCATTACCCTGTTTGGTATGCAGTATTGGTAATGTCAGTTGAACTATTCCCCTTATGATCATGGTAAGCAGGTTTGTAATAAGACCTCTTATCTTTTATATCATACATATTTTAGAGTTACACTCTGAGTAATTATAAACTTTGATGAATGGGATGAACAATTTTCTCCTTAAGAGAAAATGGATGACAGGGTAAGATTTGAAGATGCTAAGATTGAATTAGTTTCTATTTTGTATTGATAACTGTTTTCAGGCTGCTTGAAAACATTAAAATGATTTACAGTACTTCTAAATCTTGAGAAGATTTCACAAAAATAAAATGGGGTTTTCAGAATCTAAATATACCTAATTCCATAGAAATTTTCCTTTCGTTTAAGGCTTCCATTTCTCAAAAGTAAATATCAAAACTATTTCTTTTGAGTAACTTTTCAATATAGTAAAAACCAATGGGAGGCTTCATACAACTTTATTTTCCTAAGATTCTAAAAAATAAACTATGTACACAAATTTGCTGAAAATTGAATATTTACAAGGGAGAAGGGGTTACCTCCTTAATTGAAGATTTTTTTCAAGATAAGGCCGTTAACAGGAAGAGGATCTCTCTTTCCTGATAGATCTTGCAATATGAATGTGGAAGGGCCTATCTTTTCGCTGATTTGAAATGGTCCAAGCCACATTTTTTGGAACTTAGTGTGTTTCCCTTTTTCTTCATGGGCTTTGTCCCATTTCAAAACTAGATCACCGACTTTTAATTGTTTTGAATTGGTAGAAGTTGTATTGAATGATGACTTGATAATTTGCTGATGTTTTGCATGTATGATTCTGTCTTTTTCCCTTTCTTCTTCTAATTTCAAGATTTGATCATGTCTTAGTTGAATAGAAGATGAGGGACTTTCTTCAATAAACTGCACTAAAGCTAGGGATGGAAGCAGTAAATTTGCTGGTATGACAACTTCCTTTCCATATACTAGATTAAATGGAGAAGTGCCTATGGAGGCCTTCTGTGTTATTCTGTCATCCCATAGTGCAAACATTAAAGATTTTGGCCAATTTTTATGATTCTGCTTAATAGTCCTCTTAATAATTTTGATCATATTTTTATTGGTGGATTCTGCTAAACCATTACCTTGAGGGTAGTAATTTGCAAAATACTTTAATTTAAATCCCCTTTTAATAGCAAACTCAAATATAGAATTTCCAGAAAAATAGGATGCATTATAAAAAACAAGAGCATTTGGGACACCAAACTTGGTAATAATGAATTGATCTATGAATTCCATGATTGCCTTAGAGTTTGCTGTCTTCAAAGGAATTTCTTCAACCCACTTAGTGAAGTAATCAGTGGTGGTAAGGATATACTTATGCTGTTTGGATGAATGTGGAGTGATTTCCCCAATGATATCCAATCCCCATTACTCAAAAGGTTGTTCAATGTTCACTGGTTGCAAAGGGAAAGCTGGCTTTCTTTGTCTTCCACTAGTGGTTTGACAACTTTGGCATTTCCTTACGTATTCATGAGTATCTCTGAATAGGGTGGGCCAATAATATCCAACATGAATGATTTTGTGAGCTATTGTATCAGCTCCAAAGTGTCCTCCTGCTGGTCCATCATGTAGCTCTTGCAAAACCTTTTGTGCTTCAGGTTTTTCTAAACATCTTAACAAAATTGAATCATAATTTCGCCTAAACAATACATCATTCAAAATTATGAAGTTTTTTTGCTTTCAATCTAATGGCACGTTTGTTTTCATAGGAAATATTAGAAGGAGTGTATCCATTTTTTAAATAGAAAATCAGATCTGCATATTGCGATTCAGGATCTGTGATACTTATCTGATTGATTTCTTCAGTATCTTCTGTACCGTTAGATTCTTGAATATTGTATGCTCCTGCTAACAACCTGCAAAAACCTTGGCCTTTGACAATCTTTGCTGGCTTGATTTATAAGTCATATTCTTGTAATGTTGTGACCCAATTTGCTCTCTTTTCTCCTAATTCCCTTTGAACTAGTAATTGTCTTACTGCCGAAAAAGGAACTATAACTTTTGTGTGAGCTTTTAAGAGAAAGGGTCTGTAGTGTTTAATGGATTTGTACACACCAAAGGATTGTTTTTCAACTTCCGAGTAATTAAGTTCAGCACCTTGAAGATTTGAGCTGTAAAATGAGATTGGTGCTTCCAAGTTTTGATCGTTAATCTGAGTCAGCACTGCTGCATAAGACGAGGCGGATGCGAGGGTATATAGCATGAAATGTCTTGAAAATTTGGGAGTGTTTAAAGCAAGGGCATTAATGATTGATTGTTTGATAGAATCAAATGCCTCTTTCTCTGTAGGTCCCCATTTAAACACCGAATTTTTCTTGATCACCGTTTGCAATAGTAAAATAATCTGGGAAAAATCTGGAACAAATCTTTTAACAAAGTTAATTTGACCCAAAAATGACTGCATGGATTTTTTATTATGAGGGAATGGAATATCAGAAATATCTTTAATTCTATCTGGATCAATATAAATACCATCCTTTGAAACAATGAAGCCAAAAATCTTTCCTTGATTAAGAGCAAAAAAGGACTTCTTTGGATTAAGCGAGATACCATACCTTCTGCAACGTTCAAAGATTTTTTTCAAATCATATAAATGATTAGATCTTTTCTTGGAAAATACAGTAATATCATCTAAATAGACAACTACTGATTTATTGATCAGTCCTTTGAATGCTATGTCCTTTGCTCTCTGGAATGTAGCTTCAGCATTGTTAAGTCCAAAAGGCATTTTTTGGTAAGCAAAAGTTCCCCACTTAGTTCTGAAGGCAGTTTTAAGCCTGTCATCAGGATGGACCAAAATTTGGTTATATCTTGAAAAACCATCTAAAAAGGACATTAACTCAGAACCAGCTACCGAATGAAGTGTCTGCTCCATGGTAGGTAAAGGGAAGTTGTCCTTTTGGCTTGCCTTGTTAAGATTTCTGAAATCGATACAAATCCTAATGTCGCCATTTTTCTTTCTTACTGGCACCATATTGGACACCCAGTTTGAATGTCTGACAGGAAAAATTATCTTAGCCTTTAAAAGTTTATTTAGTTCAGCATTTATTTGATTCTCTAGGTTAGGATGAATCTTGGTTAACTTCTGTTGCACTGGCGTTTTTTTGGAAAGCATTGGAATAGTATGCTGAATGATCGGTGCATCATATATTTTCAAATCATCATATTTCCAAGCGAAGACATATTTATTTTTCCGCAACAATCTAATGAATGTTGTTCTTTCTTCTGAAGAAAGTCTAATCCCAAATTTATGTTTTGGGGGTTTTCCTCAGTACCTAGGTTTATCAATTCAAATCTTAAAGTGGAACTCTGGAGCTTTGAATTGGTCACCTGTTTAAACTTGTCTTTAATATCATAAAGATCTTCGAGCTTGACCACTAGTTTAGGTATTGAGTTTTCTTCTTGCCTTTCCTTCATTTGAAGGTCATGATCACTTTCATCAATGATTTGATCATCGTAGGACTTGTTAGAAGTCAAGAAATTTAAAACGTCTTCATCATAATTGAACCCTCGCCAATTGGTGACGTTATCGGGAATCGATGGTCTAAAAATTAATTCTACTGAAAATCTGTCTGGGCTATAATCTTCGGATGGTAGGAGTTTGGAAGCAACATTAGCTAGTAGGTCTGCTGCTGCATTCTGGGACCTAGGGATGGGAGAAATATTGAATGCTAAAAATTGAGATATGAGTTCTTGCACCAAAGACTGATAGTGTTTGAGATGACTAGAAAGGCAATGAATTGTATTTCTAACTTGACTTATAATGATTTCAGAATCACTGAACACTTTCAAATATTGAACTTTAAGGCCAATTGCTTTGTATAGTCCTTGAACTAAGCCTCATATTCAGCTATGTTGTTTGTGCATTCAAATTCCAATCTGCATGATAACATGGTCTTTTCTCCCTCGTGACTAACTAAAATACATCCTACTCCTGCACCTTCACTAGATTTAGACCCATCAAAGTATAATGACCAAAATAAAGAATTATCAACAATTTTATTTACAGTCTCTTCAGTAATATTAACACATCTTGATCTATCTGTTTGTGAAAATTTTTCGATTTGAGATGTGAAATTATTAACTGAGAAAGGAGATGGTTGGGCAGTGAAATTGCCAAATAATGATTCAGATGAGTAATTCCCCAAAATATTGTTATTGAATGCTATTGGTTGATTTTCTTGTTCGAATTTAGTAACAATATGGGTCATGTGTTTCTCCCGATCGATCTTGATCTGATTTGGCTTTCCTTTATAAGGAAGCCACATATGGGACCAATCGGTGGAGATATAACCATGGAGTTTCTCAGACCAGTCCCTACTCAAAATCAAACCATAGAATTCATGTATATCAACGATTAAAATATCAATTCTCTGAACCACTCTTGGATCAGCTGATAATCTGATAGTCATTGAGTTGATTTCCCCTAAAACCTAGACCTTAGTTCTATCCAAATGTACAATATGAATTGCAGACTTTTGGGGTTCAATGTTCAGTTTTGAACAAACTGAAGCTGGCATTATATTAGAGGAAGCCCCTGAGTCAATCAAATAGTTGTGTAGATTTCTATTATAGATCTCATAGGTTAAGAGGAAAGGAGGAGTATGAGAATTTGATCTATCCCCAATTAACACAGCATTAGTAGCTTCTACTCTACTAGGAGGTGGTTGGCCTGAGTCATTAGTAGGTTTGGACAATACAACATTAGGAAGAGGAGAAGAAGGTGCAACATTTAACTCCTTAAGAAGTAATTTCTGTTGATGTTTGAGTTTACTAAGTTCAAACATAGTAATATTTGCTTTTGTCTTCATAACTTCGATAATATTGTAGTCCATAGAATCTGTAACTACTAATGTCTTCGATGTTGAAGGTAGGTTTGAAGATGATGGTTGATTTTGGGATGGTATCGCTACAAATTTCTTTGTGGGAACCTTTTCTTTGGTAGTAGTGGTACCTGCATTTCTTTTCTTTGAAGTTGTTTGAACAGGTTCAGGAGTACTCTTACTTCTCGTAGTCACAGGGAAAGCTTCTTGTTCATTTTCTGTATCGGAGTTAGGTAAAATAAAGTCCCACATCCCATGGCATTCAACAGTCTCCTCTTCTTTGGTTCCTCGGATTACAAGACTGTTTCATCCTCTTCTTCCTCCTCAGGATCTGAGTCTGCATTGGATATAGCATTTGGTGGTTTTGATTCAGGTTTCTTAAAATTTCTAAATGGCCTTTTTGTTGAAGTTTCATCTACTTGCTTCTTGATTTCTACCATTTAATTTGACATAGTCTTGAGAACTTTTTGTAGACCCTCCATATCATATGGATCTTTAGGGGTTTTCTTCTTTGAATCATATTTAAAAGAAACTTTTTTGGATTTTCTATCTTCAAGATCAGCTTTCTTTTCTAAATCAATAATGCGTTTCTCTATAGCAAGCACCTCTTTCATGTTTTCAGCTAAAGTTGGTTTTGCAGCTCTATCTATAAAAATAGCTATATTTGAAGGTAGGGCTGTTATATACCATTCGCTTATGATTTTCTCACTTGGTTTAGAGGCGGTTGGAATCTTATTCAAGAGTTTATTAAATCGTGAGTTGAACTCCTTTATAGGTTCTTTAGATTCTATCCTAAGATTCGAGAGATCATTAATTAATGTTGCTAAAGATCTATCGTCGCCATACTTAGTCAAAAACTGTTCTTGGAAAATGTTCCAACTAGTAATGGATCCAAAGGGCAGGGAGAAATACCAAGACCCAGCTGATCCTTGTAAAGTATAAGGGAAAAGCCTAACAACAACGTCTTCCTCTGTCACTCCTTTTAAATTAACTGATAACATGAAATTGTTAATATGTTCGTCGGCTCGTATTCCCCCACCTGGATTAAATTTTGGCAACCATTTTTTAGGATGTGCTGGCAATGGATGTAGTGGTGCAGGCATAGTGACCGCACCAGGATTGTTCCATGGATTCTAAGCCATTGTAAAATTAATGGTAGATGATATTGCCGAGGAAATTCCAGATGTGTGGGAAGGAGTTGATATTGAGGTTTGAGGTGGTGAAGTTCCTGAACCCTGATGAACAACAATGTGCAATAGAGGAGTGGATGGTTGACTTCGCACTGGAGAAGATGCAATGGAGGATGGTGATGAGAAAGTCTCACTATCAGATCCTTTAGTAGGATTTTTTGCCCTTTTCCTTTTGGGTAAATGCAACTCTGTAGGTTCAATACCGAGCTTTCCTCTTTGCAGTCTGGTGAGAGGGTGAGGTGGATTGAATTGCGAAGTTTCACTGCCTTGAGATACCTCAGATTTCTGTGGTGATATCGAAAATCCTTGAAGTTTATGGATGAGAGACTGAACTTCAGGGGACTTGGGACTTAATTGTTCTGAAGTATAGTGAGTTTGAGCAGTGGTAGTTGACTCCTCTTCTTCTCGTTTGAATATTGGTGTTCTAGCATGCAAACGGGAGGTCTGAGGTGAGGTGGAGGGAGATTTACTCTCAGAATGGGTTATAAGTTTGGGTTGGCTCGCCATTCATAGTTCAGGCCCTCCTTCTAGCACAAAAAATGTTGATGCCTCGAAAATCGCTGCAACAACATCAGGGAAAACCACCCGGTCCGGACCTTAAAGGCAACTCCTTTTTCGTTTGGTGTGGTGGCTCCGACTGGAAATAATGGGACCATTTTCTGAATAATTGGTAAATAGGATGGATAAGTGATTGATTCTCTAATTTATAATGATAATGGATGAATGATTTAATCTAAAAAAGTAAAATTATAAACAACTATCCTATCCCGGGAAATTTCTGCTATAGTGTAACTTTTGATGATCTTTATCTACAAACAGGCATATAGATGACTCTATTGGTAAACAAAGACATTTATTCATATGATAATTACTTTTGTTCAAGTAGTTGAACAAAGTAATCATGAAAACATTATTACACTATTCTTCATATATATCATTGACATAAATATGTTTGAAAGAATAACACTCCTTATACATTCAATAGTGATAAGTATAAGGACTGCTGTTAAAACACATACATATATCCAATGATAGAAATATTAAATAAATGCTGATTCACATGAAAGAATGAAGCAAGAGCATAGATAATAGTACCATATGTTATTTGGATCACTCTCGATATCAATCGCATTCAGATTCCTTCTTCTAACTTAGAAACACTTCCATAACAAAGCAATAGTGCATATTTCATCAAATCTTTCTTCGTTAAAATTCAGAATATTGGCCTAGTCTTCATAAAAAATATATTACAAGCACAATAGTGTGACTTACTGATTTGAGTTTATACAAAAACTGAAGACCCCTTTCTAAAGACAATGAAAGGGTCTATAAATACTATCTAAGCTAATTAATTATGAAATAAAAATGCTATTAGGTGGTATAACTAAATCATGAGAATCTGCTCGAAATAGGCATGTTTGCAGTCGGAAGCATGATTAATTGTTTCATATGATCTTCCTTTGGCTTGAGCTGGTAGATAGCAAGCATTGGTTGCAATTCTGGAGGGTGACTCAGACGAGAATGCAGTTGGGCTGAGTATGTGGCATCATGGATTTCGGGAATCATGTAACCGATCGCATCAGTTAAACATTTGAGTACTGCCTTTTGATTGTATGGTTTAACTAAGAAAAACCAAAAGGTATCCCAAGTTAAACTTTGTATGTTGACGATTAATCTTCCGTTCTTCTCCAATTCTTGATTGCATGTTTGTTCCAATGCTTTGGCTGACAGAAATTTACCTGGAGTGCACTGAAATTTGCTGGTTGAGGAAGACTCTTGAACTTTTCTACTTGGTGTGACAGTTAAGCGATTTGGTCATCTTTCATCTTACTCATTTGTTCATTCATTGTCTTAAACTTGGCTAATGCTTCAGATAATTATTTTTGTTTCTGTACTGCACTTAGGTCTATCCTTTGATTCTCCTTGAGAAATTTCTCATTTAATTGGTTGTTTATCTGCTGCTGTGTTGATAGTTGCTGTTCTAACTGTTCTATTTTTTGCTATCTTTCGGATACTTGTGACTGCAATGAGACAATTATTTGGTCTTTTTCCTTAAGTATATTTCTTACTTCCGATGCTTTATCCACAGTGGCTGCCGAATAGGCTCCGGCATACTGAGAAAGTTTTGTGAGGTCATCGGAAGGATTAAATTCTTCTTTCCACACCACTTTAGCCATCTCTGTTTGTGCTAGTAAAAGGGAAGATTGATCAAGTCTTCTCCTTTTCCTTTATATTTTCACTACAGCCCTATGTTTGGGACTGTAAAAGACATCTAATGGTGGTATGTCTTCTATCTGCAAAACAATCTGATCGGATGGATCCTTAGGAATTATTTCTACATCTTTGCTGGTGGGTAGGCCACTGGTACCTTCAATTGAAATTGTAGTTGTCAGTGTCTCTTGACTGACTGTTACTTGAGGTGTGTTGAAACCCTGTGAAGTTTCAGGATTGCTTATAATGGAGTCAAATTGTTGCCATTCTTTAAGGAGTTTGGGATCAATCTGAGTATCTATATCGATATGTTCACTGTCCTGTTCCTTTTCTTTCTCCTGTTCTATCTCATGTTCTAGCTCTTTTCATTTCTTGGGAATCTTCTCCATAGCAGGAGGTTTGTCAACAATTTGCTGTTCAGGCTCACTTGACTGGGTTGTTGGGGTAGTAGCTAATAAGTCCAGAGGCAGAGTTTGCAACCTCTGTTCTCTGAGCCTATTGAATTCTACCAGCCCTTCATCTTTATATCTCATTTTGGTCAATGTTTTTACCTGAAATAATGATTATGCTGAAGAAAACAGGTCATCAAATTCATCTTTTTATGGTCAAACCTTGTAAGTTTGGCTTGTTCAAGAACATTATAGGCACCTTTCCTTGGATCGTATTGCCTATTAGGAATGGTTGCAAGATTGAGCATGCTTATTTTTCCTACCTCCTTTTCTACATGTTTGTAATCATGTAGAGTGTAAACATCCCATATCAAAGGAAATGTAGGCCATGCCTGCTTTTTAGAATTCCTAAGAGTTTTGGATGTTCCTGCTGTTGTTATCTGGTAGGCCAATTCTCGAGCTAACAGCTTATCAGGTACATACAGAGGAAGGACACGAGGTCTTGCAAGGCTACCATAAACCCTTATATATGTGAAATTGTCTTCTCCGAACCAATTCCCTACAGCAGTCAAGTCAATCCCTGCTTCCTCAAAAATCCTTGGGGTAGGCTTATCAAAAATGGCATAATAGATAGGTAACATGAAACCATTACAGATTTGGTACAAGTGGCCTTTATAGTGCACCTTCCATAACATTTGATGATAAATGTGGATTGGCTTAGGGTCTTGGGAAGTCCATCTCCACTCGAGTACGAGTATTTAGAATTAAAGCAAAAAATATCCATAATATAAGCACTGTAATAAAAAGGGGGAATGGTCCTGGTGGTTTTGCGTGAATTTGATCTAAATTCAAGAATTGCAGTGGCTAATTTATCAGACAATATGTTTGCCCAATCCATCACATAACTATTAGCCTCCGCTTCCATTAAAGGAACCATTTCAATAGTGAACTTTGCAGAGTCATGCATTCCCCACATTCTACACATCATTGCCCCAACGAGATGACAATAATTCGACAGAGTACTTACCCGATGATTCATGTTTGTGCTTTACAGGATTATGTCTCCATTGCTTAATTGGGGCTGATTCAGTCTCGTTCTCCTCTGTGAACTTTTCAAGAAAGGCTTTGTTGTATTTATTTTCAGGTTCGGGCAAGTGATACATCTTCCTTAAGTCATCAGGCTGAAATGAGCCAAAAATCCTTCCGTCAACTGTGCAAAACGTTCTATTTGAAACTGGAATTTTTTCTACCACCTATCTCACTACATCAGTGTATGGAAGAATTTTCTCACGTGCTGCTATCCTGTGCAAATATGAATCGACTAAATCTTTAAGGGAAGCTTCAGATTTATTAGTTGAGTCTGCAGTAGCTTCTTCCGATACTTCCTCATGCTCCTCTTTTTCAATTAAATTGTAGATGCTTTTCCAACTAGTACTTCCAAGGCCGAGACATGTAGTGTCTGAGATTAAACCCTTTTTACTTGGTCCTGGATCATTGGTTGGCTGCACTGTTGCTGTAGGAGCCGTTGCTGCTACGGATTTCTTAGATTTCTTTCCCATTTGTTTCAAATTTGTTATTTCGGCGGAGTTCTACACAAGGAATAAAACCAATGTGATACAGAGGATAGCTAGTATAAACCAATATGAAATAATTATGTAAATTGGCGGATAATAAAGGATTATAGTGAAACTGCCGCAGATACAATCTAGAGGAAAATCTCGCCATAATTGCTTCATTAATTGGCCGTTTAACCTGTCAATCATGGTAAAGGAGTTTTTAAATAGCCATTATATCATTTATATGATGAATGATCCATTCAAATGTGGCTTAGATTCTTTGGCGGATAATCAGAAGTAAATCACAATTGGCGATTGGTAATGTGAATAGAAAGGCTTCAATATTTGTCCAAAATATCTTTTGATTGCTGAAAGGTGATACAACACATGCAAGCCTTTTAATTACATTTTCGAAACATGCGCCTTGATTTAACGTATCGCAATCGGAGATAGATTCAGGTCTTATTACTTATGCTCTTGTAACTTCGCCGATCGCCGATTGCGATATGCCTTATCGCATCAGAGGATTTGAATGTTCCATTAAAACATGCGTTGAGTTGCTACCCCCGATTGCCGATGGCGATATCGCATCGGAGAAATGAGGGAGGGTCTTTCATTATACTTGTGATTCGCCTTTCCTGATATCCAATAGTTATTTTCTTTTCGGATCGGAGTAAGTCAATGGGTGTTTGTATATGTTTTCCTTATTATTGCGATATGCGATCTTGCGATCGCTTTATCGCAATAACAAAGAACTTTATATTTATTTACAAGACCGACTTTATTTCTATTCAAAAAGGTTTATTTTAAATACATAATTTCCATTGAACCTTTGATGAGGGTTTTTCTAATGATGAGTTAATACCAATTTATTCACACATCTAAGTTTAGAAGGGACCCATTTCATATTATGATTTTTTAAAGTAAAATTTTATGAAATGGGGGGTTGTTGTACAGTACAACACAGCGGGAAAGTGGAAACAAATTGGTGTGCTAGCTAAGTACTTGTATGCACTTGAGGTACAAGATGCATGCAAAGCCTTGAGGAGCAAGGCAAAGGTTAGAGACTTGGTGGTTGAGAGGGAGATTAAATTACCTCTCAACATGCAGCGCCAGAAGAAGTCTTAGAAAATTGTGGAGGAGCCACAATTGGTGAAGCAACTTCAGGAGGTTGTGGAGCAGCCAGAACTGGGGAAGATGAGAGGAGGCATAGTGGAGGCATCCATTCATGTGGGTACCTCTAGTAGGGGGAAACTTCGAGCCAGGTGGGCAGAGGGATCACATGTAGCCATACCTCTAGGTAGGAGGTGGGGCGATGTGGAGTGATCATCCCAAGGAGGAGGGGTAGGATATTTGAGGTACCTAACCTCTTTGATTCGACGTTGCTACAGAGCCTCAATGAAGAGTAGTATGACTGAATAATTGGGTAGAGATAGATGCGGATGGAGCGGCAGAGAGAGCTACAGTGTAGGAATCCCAAGACAATGTAGAGCTAGAAGGCTGCAACAATGCGAGCGGCACAAGTGTGTTTCACCAATGCAGGATGGCACAAAGAGGTGTGCAACGGTGCAAGATGCATGGAGATGTTGCAGTAGCAAAGAGGTCAGAGAGGGAGCACTTGTCAGCAGCAGGTAGAGCTTTAGCATCAGAGTATGTTTCTAGCCCAACAGAGAGGTTAGTTGGGAGTTTTTTTTGTTTCGAGAGTTGCTGGAGCAACCACACTTGGTAGAAGTGTTGCATGCAGAACATTCTGAAGGTACAGGATCGGGTTCGAGAGGAAGCCTTTCTTGTTGAGAGGGAGTGTTGAGAATGGCAACAAGAAATGCTAAAAATAGAAGTGAAAAAAATAGTGCTACTATAAATAGCATTTTGGGTTCCAGTGCTGGATTGGGCAATAGGGAATGAAAAATGGAAGTGCTAAAAATATCATTCTATTTTTAGCAGTTCAGGATGGATTCCAATTTTAGTCAGTCCCTAGACTAAAAATAGGAAGTAAAATTCGAATTTGATATTAATAGTAGTTTGTAAATTAATTAATTAATTCATCTTGAGTTAATTAGTTAAGGAAAAACAAACTTGAAGCCTATGTGAGGACATGCAATAGTTTATCTATTAATTGAGGAATTTATCCATCAGTTAAAGAGATAAGGATGAGTTCTAATTTGAGTTGTAATTAGTTGGCTCAGTTAACTGAGTCAAGTCTACTTATATTGATTTAAACATTTTGTTTAAGTTAATGTGAGTTCAGTTAGTTAATGCTTGCATGCATGTAACTGTTGCACTTCAGATAACTGAATATTCTCTCATGAATAACTCATGCATGTCAGTTCAGACAAAGACCCAGTTGAGATCAGAGGAGGGATAGTGTACTATCATCTAGATGGATATTTCCTATAAAGGAAAATCATCCAAGCAGAAGGATTAAGGTTCCTTGAGGATTGTGTAGTTTTAGAGGGTGTGAGAGATTAGTGTTACACTTGGTAACATGAGGATCACCCAGGGAAAAATGCACAAGGAAATAGGAGGCTTGGAGGGCAGAGGAGAAGGCTTAGGAGAAGTCTTGAATGCCTGTGAGCATCTAGGAGGATTGCACTGAGAGTTGGCTAGCTGTGAGAGCTAAGGCTTTGTGTAATCTTGATTTATTTCCACCTTCATCTGTGAGGATTGTACTGAGAGCTGGCTAGCTGTGTGAGAGCTAAGGCTTTGTATAAATCCTATGTATGATAATACAGAGTTGGGGTTTTAGGCTGAGGCTTTCCCGGGTTATATTTTCTGTGTTATGTGTGATTGATTCCTTCTTATCAGTTATATCTATTCATGCTTGATGTTGCTCATGTTCAATTAAGCTTCTGCAAAGTTTATGGTAGATGTAGATCTAGTATTATGCTTTAGTACATTTCATATATCAGTTTGATCTACAGGTGAGAATTTCTACATGGTATCAGAGCTAGATGATTTGTAGAAAAATTCTACGAGCAGTTCTACTGTTGTATCCCGCACCTTGTCTCTAATTTCATCCAAGTTGCCATCCGTCAAAGTAATCGGATCTAGCGATGACTTGGTGGCTTTCGTCTTCTTTTGCGGTCCTTCATTTTCCTGCTCCATGTACTTCTTTATTCAAAAGGGAGTCCTTTCTTTCTGATCACCACCACCTTGCTCTGATTGTTCTTCCTCCTCCATTTGCGGTGAAGGATACTTCTGACTTCTTTCGGAGCCACACTCTTCCTGCTCTGTCTGTTCCTTTGTGGAGCGCTCCGCTTCTACTCGGGCCTTTTCCTCGGCCTCTTTCTTCTTCTTCTCAACCAACTGCTAAACCTTCTACTTCTTTTCTTAAACTACCATTGGAATCACCCAATAAAATTCCTCCACTGGTTTAGTAATACCTATTGCAAGCATCTTGTCCAACTCTAAGCGAACCTTTTCCTTGTACTTAGGATTAAGGTGATATGGCCTCTACTTAACAGGCTTTTCATTTGGTTTCAAACTTATTTTCATCACTCCCAAATCACCTATGATGCCTTTTAAGTCAAAAAAATTTATGGGGAACAAATCCTAATATTTGCGGAGAAACTTAGCGACCTTGTCCACTGTGGCATCATCCCAATAGTCCCCAACATTTGCAAACTTTGGCTCTACTTTTGTGCCAACATTCACCTATCTAGTCTTTAGTGACATAGTGATATCTGGATTCTCTATTTGTAGTCCCTTAACTTCACGGTTACCTTCTTCCTCTGGGATATTAATGTTACTTAGATCCTCGTCTTCTTCTTCAGTAGTCACATTGTAGAACTCCAGCGCATGGCGCAATTGGGTGGTCCAATCTGGTTGAATCAAATCCAAGGGGTCCTGCAGTATTTTGAAGATTGCTACCTTGACCTCCTGTAACGCTTCATCGATGCACTCGAATCCATCCTCAAAGCTGAATGTCATCAAAAATACATGTCTCAAAATGTCTCACTCTTCAGTGTCATGGCAGAGCTTTGTTTCTAGGTACCAATCCATTGGTATTACATCCAAAGTGTGACAGAATAAATGTACCCACTCAAGTTGTGGCTCCATCCCACAAACGTCAGTCCATTTTGCTAAATGATAAAATAGATCATTCCTTCCATCATATTTCTATGTTAACCAAACTTTTGGGTGACCAAACTACAATCACATCATTTTTCTTGCACCATCCATCAAAACTATCTTTATGCATACCCCACCACCTTGTGATCATAGCGTGCAATGCCAAGTCCAGTTCTTGGAAGCGATGCTTCTCATGCAACTCCCTTTCAAATGCATAAAATTTTTTATCTACATCAGTTAGACCATCATAATAAGGCAAACTTCTTTCCTCTGATGATACACAATGCAAAAATTTAGTCATCATGTTACAATGCAACATAGATACTTCGTGCAACCTATTCTTCTAGTGCTCCAACTCTTCATCTGAATCTGATGCACATGAACTTTCATGGTCCCATGCAATAGGTCCATCAGCTGTCGGATTAACCCAATCTTGATCTCGCGCTGTTATTTTATAGATCTAGTCCAGATCATCGTCACTTTCCTCATAATCGTAGACCGGTTCAGTATAGCGCAGTCCTTCTGTAGGGTCCAAAGGTACTACTACATGGAGTGATTTCTTTTCAAATAACATTGTTTTCTTCTTCAAATTGATTACCCCATTCATGTCAATAGCCCAATCGATACCAAGGAGCACAAGATATGGGTTGTTGTCATCCACAATATCTATTACTTTAAAATTGGCCAATGCGCTCGTGCCTTCAATATCTACTGTCACTCCCTGCAATCTTCCCATGGGGATAATCTTCTGCTGATTTTCCATTCTCAATTAAATCAGAGTCCACTGCAGCATAGGTCACCCCATCCTTCCCCATGTCCGTTTAGGAAAAACATTTGCATCTGACCCAAGATCTAGAATAACTTGGTTCATTTCATATTCTCCTATTTGCACAGTAAGCCTTATCTCATGCCCTGTTCTTGCCTTATGCTTACCATTTTTTTTGACTACGCGAGGTCCTTTAAGAGTATTTTCTTTACCGACACATTTATTTATCAACTCTTGAAATCATTTCATGGCCTTGCTATCACAAAGAAGCTTCATACATGTCTCCAAGAACATGGTAAGCATGGAGGGGTCCATTTCTTCAAACAGTGGATCTTGACTTCCTAAGGTAGAGGCCTGAGCGAAGCTTTTCTTTGCTTCCATGAACATTTCTTTCATGCACTCTAAATCAAACCCAACCTCTTTTTTTGGAGCCTTGCATGCCCATTCACTCTCTTCAGGCTACTTTCCCTTATCCTCGCTAGTCGTCATTCCACTTTTCAGTACGGTATTTACATTAGGATCCTCTTTGCGGGGTTCAACCCTCATTATCTGTAAGTTCTAGATAGGCTGTTGAGGCTGCACCCTCTTCTCTTGCATCTTAGCTATTAATATAGGGTAGTCTTCTGTCGCATGATCAAAATGAGTATAGTACTGACATGACAGGTGTGTCGGGCTCATACACTCTCGTGCGTAGTGTCCTGGCACTCCACAATTGTAGCAAATAACTTTCGCCCAACCTCTAGCCGGTGCTCCTCCTCCTCGACCTCGCTCATGCCCCTGATATCCTCCTTGCACCCCCCATCACCTTGATCCAGTGGCTGAGTTTCTATTTGCATTCGATACGTGGGCATTCTCTCCATCATTAAATCATATCTATGGAAGTTGTGCTCATCATGATCCACCAATTTAAAGAAGTTGCAGAAGAATTGTTATGGTATGTGCACAAATTGCTGCAGCAATTGGCATTTTTTTGTCACATGTTTTCCATATACCTAACAGATAGTGCACCACAGCGCGGGCCCTGTACTTGGCTCTGCTTGATCTTCTAGCCTCAGAGGCATTGGCCCTCCTCGTACAACATAATTTCTGAAGACAGGGCAGTGATATTTATCATGCCCTTGTCTCTTACACTTCAGGAACCAAACTTCTTCGCGCACCTCTAGCGAGCCGATCTATCCTTCTTCAAACTTTGAAACTCTAGGCAAAGATTCTGCAACTCCTCATGGATCTACTGTACTCCCAAAGCAATGTCTTGAATCAACGTTTCATGTAGCCTCATCGCAATTTCTAGGTCTTTTTCCTGGGTCCCAATCTTTTGCTCTGATAAGCCAATCCTTAAGTGAGGCAAGAGCAAAACTACAAACCATTTGAAGTGCTGTCCATCCGTAAGATTCTTGTTAGCTTCACAGATATGGAATTTCAATCTCTGATCCAGCTCCCATGGTGTTTCGATAGGCCTCATCATGATTTCCTTGAATCCAATGACTGATTGCGATTCAGACTTGGGCCTACTAAATTCCTTATTCAACGCAGTCTGAATATTTGCTAATGGAGCCATTAGATTATTGGTATGGTACTTAATGTACCATGTTAGTGCGTGATCTTGTAGAGCAGTAACCAATGTTGCTTTCTTCATCTGATCGTCTGTAATATTCTGGGCTATCCACACAACCTTAGCAATGAACCAAAACTGGTTTAGGTCCTCATTTCCCAAGCCCTTGAAAATGGGCAACTTCATTGTATTCGACATATCGAGAGGTGGCGGAGATGGTGGCAGTGTGGGAGAAGGTGTATGATGTGGAGGTGAAGGTGGAGGTGGCATGGGCAGATGGGGTATTCGAGGGAACCCTTACCTTACTAACTGGAAAATGATCTGCGGTGAAGCCTATGCTGCTCCTTCATCGTCACTCAGAGGAGGCTCAATCAGTGGGCTATATTCAGGACCTGTTCTTCCTCTATCCCTGAATAACTTTCCACTTCACGTAGCTCCAAACATCAAGGTAATGGCATAACCCGCTTTTCACACAAGAGAATTTTAATCCAAGTATTCAAAGATCTTAAATACTTACCTCACGGTCCCTTGAAGAAGCATCGCTTTGCTTTGCTATAGATCAATGAAGTATCAACCGTGAATTTTGTAACAAATCCTCCTATGATGCGATCAAGCCAGTGATTGATAGCATGCATGATATTATCTTCAGAGGCTTCCAATCTCTACACTAGATCTAGGGTCCACACTATTGGATTGTCAAGCCTCCACCTTCCCAGGCCGTTTGTCAATTTAGCGATCCACTCGTATAGCTCAATAGGGAAGGAAAAAAAGAAAATTTCATGTATATCTATGTACAGATACCTATCTAATCACTGTTCTTTTGTCAGGCACATATTTCTATTTTCTTACGCCACGAATTCGTGGATCTTTCTATCCAACTACTCAATTTCTTTCTTTGTTGGATTCTAGTGATGTTACATCACACATCTCTTTATGCATATTCTGGTCCCGACAATAGAACCATTTTTTGGCTTAGTGGGTCCTGACCCAGGTTCAGAGCTTGTTTTTCCAAACAAATCCCTACACTGCTGACCCTTTTGGCATCAATCTGCGGTGCGCAGACTGAAGTCTCACTCGAAGCAGTATGGGGGGATGCTTGAACCAATTTTCCGCAATTATAGATTAGTGTAATGTCATTTTATGTCCTAAACTTGCCTTCATGTAGATCGATAAGACTTTAGGGCTTATCGATATAGCTTCCCTTAATCAGATTCTGTACCTCCATGGACGTTCACGAATTCGCGGACCCTAAACAGGTGAATCAACCACTTACATGCCTCTGTGATTACCCTTAATCTCGTATTTACCTAGATCAATTTAATCGTTCAATAACTTTAACATGAAACAAGATATTCTTTGCTTAAACAATTATTATTACTTGTGTTCATATGACAATATAAATCATGTAAAATCGCACATCAATACAATATTAATTCATAAACCCATCATTCATCATAACATAATAGCACATTCATTCATAACAAACTCAAGAATTCCCTACGCATCTCTTTATTAATACTTCAATTCTACTTACAGACTCAAGAATTCCCTACACACTCAGCTGCAAGGGTCTGTGTACTCAGCTGCGGACTCTACTCTAGGCCTCTGTGCACATAGATGCAGAGCTTCTCTTCTACTCTAAGACTTCTTTGCTTTTATTCCTACTGATCCATTACATTCATCTTCATCATCCCTCACTTCTACCTTAGACTCTCTAAGACTCTCTTACTTATATAATCCCATGGTCAGCGGACCATGGGTGGATTTACAAAAGCCGACACAACTTACATAAAAGAAGGGTAAAACCCTTTATGACACTTTACTATCTACGTGCTCCGTGACCATAACTTGTGGAGGCTTTACACTTTATACAACAAAACTTGGTATTTTTGCCCTAAAACTTGGGCTTTTTGCCCCAAAACTGACCCTAGGGGAACCTGTCCCAACAACTCCAAAATTGCACAAATCTGCATGTCATTGTTCACTGAGAAAATTGTGTAATTCCTCCCAGCAGGGTTACTCAACCCATAAATTGCGTAATTCTGGGCAGTAGTCAGCTGCTCTGCCCAGAAATTGCAGAATCCCTCTAGGCAACCAGCCCAACTCCCTCCTAGAAATGCACATTTTTTTCCTCCCAGCTGAGTAGACTATTGCATGTCCAGTTGAGTTGATCGATTCCCTCCTGGACCAAGCAAAACTGATTCGCATGCATGGGCTGATCCTCCCAAGGTAGCATGCAAGGGATCTATTTTTAGCAGTTGGAGGTTACATGCAAGGATCATTTCAAAAACCTCCCACCAAGTGTCACTTTCCCTAGATTTGTGGCATGTGTGTCGCAACCTCAATTTTATCGAATCTCATCAACCGGATGCTACATAGCTCATTCCTCACATTGATCTTGTAGCTTTGACATCCAACAGTGCGTCTAGGAGTTTTCAGCACATTCAACTCAACTGTTTTGGGGTAAGCTCGCTTTTCATGTCTCACGCTACATTTTTGGTGCTTTTTGTGTTTCACTTTGTATGAATGTTGTTTTCTTGATTTTAGTGAGCGCTTGTTATCGTTTTGATACATACTAGCTTGTACTAGCACCGTTTCATTTTTCGTTAAAATCTTGCTATTGTCGCATGCATGACACTATTTTGCACGGACGGTCACCATTGCAGTGACTCGCTTCACACACATGCATGTTTCCATTTTTCAGATCCTGCACTTGCTGTTTGCATGATTGATCATTCACTATTGTTTTCACTCATCTCATCATGCTTTCACACTTCTCATGTTTTCATTCACCCATCGGTCATACTGGGCTGCCTTGGCCCGGACCGTTCCTTGCTCGGCTAACATTGCGCATTTTCAGAAGTAAAGGCTCTACCTCCCCCCTAGAAAATGCACAAGTCTAGCCATGCATTGAACTCCAGGATTTCATTGTGCAACTCTTGGAGGCAGTGTCCTGTTGGCTCTAGAAACTATGCAATGCAGTTTGCTTGTTGCATGTCACTACTGACTGAAATTGTGTATTGCATAGTTTCAGTCCTCAGCAGGCCAGGCTGGATTGTGCATTGCACAGTTCCAGTAGTCAGTTAGCCTCTTGACATCCCGGACTCTGCCTTGTGCAGTTTTTTCAGTCAATCTCCTGACCTCCTAGCGGAAATCACGTGACCTTCATGATCAGTCTCACAGGTATGTTGCAAGTCAATTCTCAAGTTTGTTTTGGTTTTCGACTAACATATTGCTTGCCATGAGTGTTGGCTTGTAAGGGCCTGAACTAGGTTCAGAGGTCATTTAGCCAAAAAATTCCCTATACTACTGGCCCTTTCAGTAATAGTCCGCGAAATGCGGACTGAGGTCTCACCCGAAGTAGTATGGGAGGGTGCTAGAACCAGGTTTCCGAACCCTAGAGATGTCTGATGATTTTAGGTGGTTCGTGGATTGACCTTGTGTGCACGTTGCTTCGTCCACCTACCAGTACCTCACAGCCTGTGATGCTGCCCTCACGCATCCCTACTTGGGGCCCAAACAATGTTATTACCCAAATTCTTACTATTAACCTGATATTAGTTGATCAACTTAGCTTATTTGTATGTGTTTAGTTATACTTAACCGTGTTCAACATTCATATACGTGCGTGCAATAAATAAAACAATATAATTGCAGGAGATATCAACCATATGATAATTCAGAATAGATACACAAGATTTGGAATCAAACTTCTCTTTATTATCTCCTTCTCTAGTTACAGACTCGACTCTACCCTACACACTCAGCTGCAAGGGTCCATGCACTCAGCTGCGGTCTCTACTAGGCCTCTGTGCACTCTGCTACAGACTCTACTAGGCCTGTACGCACTTAGCTGCAGAGCCTCTTCCTACTACTATGACCCAAAGCACTTAGACTCTTACTTTATGCTCGCTATCTTCTAAACTCCATTAGTTTCCTCCATCTATCTCTAATTCTCTTTACGACTTAGAGCCTCACAATATTTATATAATCCCATGGTTTGTGGACCATGGGTAGGTTGAAACTACATTCAAAACTTAGGATGGACAACCCTATGACTCCAACATACAATTTGTGCTCCGCGCCCGCAATTCACGGAATCTTTACAAAAATAGTACTCAAAACTTGGGCTTTGAGCCCCAAAACATGCTGTGGGGGGATTCCATGCCCAACAGGCCCCCAAAACAAACATCATGACTCATCCTTGAGTCACTCTGTTGGAACAACGATCTTGATGCTGAGTCCCTCCAGCTAGTCCCAAACATTCTGGACGTCTGTAGCGCACTGAGATGTTGCTTGCTGAACCTGATTCTTTCTCGCTTTTGAACCCTCTGTTTCTAGCGTGCTATGCTGCATTTGTTCATGCATCCCATGAATCTGCGCAAGCTTTCCTTCAATATCTGCTGTGATTTTGAAGGCTTCATCAATCCATGGCTGGATGCGTGCTTTGAGAACTGCTTTCTTGTGGCGCGCCGTGTCCACCTGCTCTTTTAATGCCTTGTTTTGCTGAATCCTTGCAACCCAGTGAGTAAGGACTACTGTCTGCACAGTCCCTTTGATGATGTCATATTATTGTTGGAGTTCATGTGCCTCGGTCTCTAGCCGTTGGATGTTGGGGTCCTCCTGCAACATCATGAGGACCTCAAGTGCCTGCTCCACATTGTTGGTGTAGTCGCAGAATGCACTTCCAATATCTTCCATCCCTGCTACAATAGCATTGGCACGCTACTCTCTGACCTCTGGGGGAGTGGAAGGCTGCGCCTTCAATCATAGCTCAGCAATCTAGAGATTTAGCTCCAGCTGCACTCTTGTTGTTTCTTCTTACGTGTTATAGACTCCACTTGCTAAACAATGGATCCGCACTTCTACCTGTAGGACTGCTGCAATGGACAACTCTGGGATGCGCCAACAAGCGTCATCAACTGTCTGCACCAACTGCCAGTTCTGTGACACCAACTCATCGCACTGCAAGCTAAGATATTCTATATTAATGTTCTGCTCGCTTAGAACCTGGATCCCGCAGCGCTCTCTGGCGCGAAGGTATTTTGTTATCCCATCCTGCAAATGATATAGTGTGTCGCTGGGAAGGGCGACCCAATTAAGGCCAATGCCTTTCATCGTATTGAGCATCACCTGATCCATCATGTTTTTCGAGACAAGCACTCCATCTAGCAATACTATCATATTTTCCATCTTTGCGCATAGCATCTGTTCTGCTACCGACGTGCCTGCTGCGATGTGGGTAGACAAGGTACCTTCCTGTGGGGGTTGCACTTGTAACTCCTGCAGCTATGCCCTTAGGGCCCCCAACATAGTCTACTACTCCGTCATAAATTCTTGGAGTGCTTCACTGGTGACATCACAAACCATCTCGCCAATGTCATGGAGATCACCTTCAGTTAAGGTGATCGGGTCAATGGCCAGCTTCTAGGCCTTGAACTTCCTTCTTGGACCCGATCTTTCTATGATGCGTGGCCATTTGAGCTGTGTAGATGTGGTCCCTGGGTTCACACTCTCTTCTGCAATTTTTGTGTCCTCTGCCCCCTGTCCTGCAGACACTGCTTCGCCCTCCTCTACCTACACTATTGCGGTCTCTGCTGTCCGCGCTGCTACTGCTGCTTCTACGGCCTTCTTTTGCTTTGCGGCTTCCTGTGTTGCTTTGTGGGCTGCCCTTACCTCAACTGTTGCTTTTTCGTTCCTCCTCCTCTTAGCCAGTTGGGTGACGCATAGCTTGGCATCATCCTTCCTTTTCTCTGCTGCCATCTATTACAGCTCCGCCAAATCGGGGGCACGCCACTTGGGAGGCCATGTCTCTAACATCGTAAAGATCACGTCATCAGTGGCTATAAATGGGATCTTTGTCCACTGTTGCGCCAGATCCTTTCGCGCTCTGATGTATATGTTGTGCATGCTTGCCTTAAAGTCTAAAAAAGTCTGCAGGCTGTTGTGCATAGTGGGGGACAAATGCAGCCTCCTATTAATCCAAATTCGGATGCTCGCCTCCATGATCACCCAGAAAATCTTGGTATCGCGAATCCGTTTCGCGTCCTTGGTGGCCCAGAGTGAAGCGTACTTCATAGCCTCTGGTAATTCTCGGTCAATGCTCGGGAACTAACTATCCTCCAACAGTTCTCCTACTACCAACGAGATGGATAAGAGCAACCACACATACTGGAAGGTCTTACCCTACTCCTAGGCCTCGAGATAGTTGAGAAAAAATCCTCGCAAAGGAACTCGGCCCAGTTGAACTGGACCCCCTCTGCACACTATTTGGCCAACGCAACCACCGGCGCTGGTACTTCATCGACGCGGCATTTTCTCATTACTTTACCGACCAGGAGTTGGGTGGCTACGCACACCCCTTTGTCCTTGATATTGGTGATATAGTAACCCCTATTTCTATTCTCGAGATTATACTTTGCCTTCATGGCCTCTGCGAGAGCCAAATCACTGCTTTTTTGGGCTATCATTGTGGGTTCCTTTCCCTTACAAAGTTGAGAAATTCGGTGGATGAGATCTGGCATGATCGGAATAGGCTCCTCTAGCCATAAGTACCCATCATGCACTAGGCAGAGCAGCTGCTTGATGATGAAAATGGTGATGGGCATGTGGTGGAAATGTGGTATCCATAGCAGATGCAACAACTTGGCCTTTTCCACATCGTGCAACCATTTTTGCGGCTCTAACGTTATCACCGGTCCCTTCATATTTTGTTTCATTAGGTTTTCCATTTCTAAGTGCAGGAACTTCTCACTATTCGCGAGGTCCCAGCCTTCAAATTTCATGGTGGGCTTGCGACCTAGGAGTGAGACCTCAAAGGTAATTCCATCGGGGAGGTGCAGGGTCTGGAGTGCACTCTTTGTTGCATCCAGATCCTTCGTATTTTGGTTTTCCCTTTTTGCAAAGGGACATACTCAATCAATTTTGCTGTAGAGTGCAATGGTTAGATGTCTTCCTCCACGTCTTATTCTTCCTCTGCAATGGAAATCAAGGTCTGCAAGTCTTCTTCCTCTTCATTTGTTTCAATCGTGTTTGCCTTTCCTTTTTATTCCATTGATAACTTACTGTGTCACGGATTCCTCGGGGACATGCATATTGGTCCCATTGCCTGCTTATCTTTCTTCAGTCTCGGTGTCTGGGGTGATTTGGGGATTTCAGTTACGACCCCAGTGCCTTTGGGAACATCCTGTACCATGGGGGTTTGAGTGGCCTCACCGATGATTCCTTCTTCAATGACCAACCCATCCTTAGTGGCCGTCATCATTTCTGCACTGTATGTGGTCTTTTGCGAGCTTAGGGGCGCTATTATTGCTTGGCTCTCAACACTCTACGCTTTGTTCAACCGCTCAAGTCGCAAATGACCAAGTGTTGTCTACTGACTAGCCCTTGGAGTTTTATAGTGCCTTTTGAATTCAAATTCAACTGTTCCCCAAATTCCAGGCCATCAGTGCTTTCTTAGCGGCAGATTTTCCAAAATCTTGCCCATAACTCTTGTCTTAAATTCCCGCTGCCCACTCCATTTGGCCTCAAATCGGACATCCCATCATGAACAGTGACACCAAAAGTCACTTCCCATCCAACCCACATAGCAGCTTAGTCCTTCACGCGCAGGCGCGGACCTTGTGATAGACTATTCCTGTGTGCACCTATTAGAGAGCATAGCTCTCAGGCAGAACAGTTTATAGTTCCGCATTCCCTTTCAGCGGCCTGGAGCACTAAGACTATTCTTCCTATGGCTAGTCAAGTGGTCACACCACCTATGTGGGGCTCCATCCTGCCTGCTAGTATAGTCTGTGGAAACTCCTCATTTGTCATTGTGGTGATCGGCGTCGCGCGGTCTAGCATTTGTAATGCCTCCCTTGGTTATTGCGTTTGGTGATATGCGGTCCTAGCCATGGTAGCAGACTAATCAATTCTCGACGATAGTCCTCTAATTCACTAGTATGATCATCTACACCTTGCCTTGCCATCCTTGCTTTATCAATGAGACATGCTCCCTTGATCTTGTTTTCTAGCCTCTTGACCTCTACATCCATCAAAACTCTTTTCTTCCTTAGCTGTACCCGGTCCCTTTCAAGTTCGCAAATTCTAAAGTTCCCTTGCCGAATTTCTTCCTGAAGTCTTATGTGTTCTGCTTCACGTATTTGGGTGATCTCTCCAACCTGGGCTTCACGCACTGTCATACCTATGGGTGCTATTATGTGGGGATTCATCTTTGCATGCTCCTTAGCGATTACAGTCCCTGCTTCATTCTGTAGCCTTGGAATCATTTTCATGGTCAGGGTTTTGCACATGATCCTATAGGCCCATCGGACCACTGGGACGTGCAAGTCCCAGTCAATGCGTCTCACCTCGTGAACCCTGTTCAGCACTTCGTACATCCTGTCAAATGCTTCTATGTGGATAATCTTTGGTGCGCTTCGCCTTTTCTGTCGCTGCATTTTGTTTTAGTTTTCTATTCTAGGAGTGGTGTGCACTCATGCGGGCTGCATGTCATATGTCTGTACCCATCGGGAAAGGTGGGCGTGCAAGTTGTTTTGCCCCTTGTAACTAGCTCTCACTCGTAGCTAGGGTTTTCCAAATCGTAGGCACATCATCCTTCTACATTCGTGCCAATCCTTGAAATTTTGCTAGTGTGTCCCCCACCATCTTGTAGGCATAGCGCGTAGTGCCCGTTTTAGAGCGTCGAAATGTTGTTGTTCCAGTACTTCACTCTCAAATTTGTTCACAAATTCATCCACCACTGTCAACCCGTCATACCTAGGCAGATCCCTTATCTCTGTTGTCATGCAACGCAGTGATCTTATCATCACGTTGCAATTGAGCATAGTTACTTCGTGTCGTCGATTTTGCCATCATTTTATTTCTTCATCTGAATCCAAAGTGCAAGAGCTTTCGTGCTCCCACAAAATCCTACCATCTACTATTGTATTCACCCAATCCCATTCTCACACAGTTATCTTGTAGATACAATCGAGATCATCATCACTATCATCGTCGCGCATCGGTTTAGTGTACCACGCTCCTTCGGCCAGATCTAGTGGTACTACTATGCGTAGTGACTTTTTCTCAAAAATCATTTTGTGCTTCTTTAGATTTATGACTCTGTTCATATCGGTGGCCCAGTCTATGCCCAGTAGCGCGGGATAGGGATTGCTATCATCGACAATCTCTATTACTTCAAAATCCGCTAGCTCGCTCGTACCTTCAATATCCACCGTTACTCCTTGCAATCTTCCCATGGGTAAGATCTTTTGCTAGTTCGCCATTCACAATTGAATAGGAGACCATTGTAGTGTGGGTCTGCCCATGCATTCCTATGTTTTTTCAGTAGTACATTCGCATTCGATCAAAGATCCTGAATTACCTGATCCATTTCATACTCTCCAATTTGCGCAATCAATCTCATTTCCCTTCCTATGCGCAATGCATGCTTTTCAAGTTTCAGGACCATGTGTGATTCTCCTGACCCCGCACACCTAGTGATAAGTTCTTGTAGTCCTTTTACAGCCTTGCTATCGCATAGTAGTTTTATGCATGTTTCCAAAAAGGTAGTGAGCATTGAAGGATCCATCCCTGGTTCTAGTTGATCATTACTACCTGAAGTGGAGGCCTCCGTGAAGCTCTTCTTAACTTCCATGAATGTCTCCCTCGCACGCTCGAAATCAAAGTCAATTTCCTTTGTAGGAGCCTTACGAACCCAAGCACTTTCTTCTTACTGCTACCTTTATCATTGCCAATTGTGATATTGCTTCTGAGCACTATGTTTACATTCGGGTCTTCTTCGTGTGGCTCAGACCTCATCATTTGCAGATTCTGAGTCGGAGGAGGCTAGAGTACCCCTTTTTCGCGCAGCCTTGCTATCAATGTAGGGCAATCTTTTGCCTCATGATCAAACTAGGTACACTATAAACATGATGTTCTCGTCGGGTTCATACAATCGTGGGCATAGTGTCCTGGCCCTCCGCAATTGTAACAAATTAGTTTTCCACGACCCCTTCCTGGTCCCATTCCACCTTGACCTCGTCCGCACCCCTGAAATCCAGCACGTGCCATTCCTGCATTTGGGTCGAGAGCTTGCATTTTGGTTTGTACTCTATAGGTAGGAGTCCGATCCATCATTAGTTCATAGCTTCTGCAGGTGCGTTCATCATGGCCTATCGACCTACAAAATTTACAAAACAATTGTCGGGACGTCTGTGTATACTTCTGCAATAGATGACAATTATTCGTAGTGTGTTTCCCTCCTATTTGATAGAATGCACACCATAGTATAGGTGCCATGGTTAGTCCTGCTTGTGCCTTAAGTCTTAACAACATTAGCCCTCCTCCCGCCAAGTAATTCACGAAAACTAGAAAGTGGTCCTTGTCATGCCCCTGGTCTTTGCATTTTATGCATCATATCTCCTCACGCGCCTCTTACCGAGGTGTCCTGTCTTGTTTCAAACTCTGAATTTCCAGACACAAATTTTGCAGTTGCACGTGGATTTGTTGGACTCCTAGACTAGGATCTTGTATAGGGGTCTCATGCAATCTCATTGCCATCTCCAAAACTTCAGCCTAGGTGGAAAGCTTTTGTTGTGACAACGCCATCCTTAAATGTGGTGTCAGTGACACTACAAACCATGTATGGTGCTATCCATCCGTCAAGGTCATGTTGGCTTTGCGAATCATACTCTTGAGTCTTTGGTCCAGATCCCTGGGGGTCTCACCCGGGAGCATCGCAATTTCCTTAAACCTGATAATTGATTGTGTCTTTGATTTTGGCCTGCTAAATTCCCTGTTCAACGTGGCATGGATTTCTACGATTCCTACGTTTGGATGGTCATTAGAATTCTTAATGTACCATGTTAGTGCGCAATCCTGCAACATGCTTACTAGCGCAGCCTTCTTGATATTTTCATCCATGACTCCTTGTGCTTCCCATACCGCCCTTACCACGAACCAATATTGGTTTGGATCTTCGTTCCCTACTCCTATGAATATCGACAGTTTGATCGCGCTCACCATAATGAACTGTGGTGGTGGTGAAGGTGGGGTGGTCGAATATGGTGAGACTGATGGCGGTGTATGTGGAGGTGGTAAGTGAGGAATTCACAGCCTTATCAGACTGACCACGCTTCTCGAATAAACTTTCATGAGCTCTTCCTCACTTTCCCGCGAGGGTGAAATTAAGGGACTAGTTTATAATTCTTCACTACTTCCGTTTCTATAGATCTTCCCAATTCGAGTAGTCCCAAACATTAATTTATTTGCATAACCTGCTTTTCACACAATAGCATCTTAATCCAAGTGTTCAAATATTTAATATACTTACCTCGTGGTCCTTTGAGGAAGTGTTGTTCCACCTTGCTATAGCTGACGTTCGTATCTACTACGAACTCGGTGATAAATCCTCCTATAATTATATCGAGCCAATAGTCCACAGCTTGTGCGATCTTATCTCCTATTGCTTCTAGTCTGCGCACTAATTCCGGAGTCCACACGATTGGTTTTTCGAGCCTACACCTTCACTGACTGTCTGCTAGCTTTGCGATCCACTCATACAACTCAGTAGGAAAGGATGCAAAGAAAGTTTAGTGGATTTCCGTATATAAGTAGTGCTCCAACCACTGTTCCTTAGATACTCATGGGTCCCTATTTTCCTGTGTCATGAACTCGTGAATCTTCTTTTCCAACCACCCTTCAATTTCTTTCTTTGTTGGATTCCAGTGACATGACATTAGACATCCCTTATGCAGGTCTCGGTCCCGACAATGGAACCATTTGTTGGATTGTAGGGGCGTGACCCAGGTTCAGAGGTGATTTAGCCAAACAAATCCCAGTACTATTGGCCCTTTCGGAAACAGTTCATGGAGTGTGGACTGAGGTCTCACCCGAAGTAGCATGGGAGGGTGCTAGAACCAGGTTTCCGCACCCTAGAGATGTTTGATGATTTTAGGTGGTCCATGGTTCGACCCTGTGTGCACGTCGCTTCGTGCACCTATCAGTACCTTGCAGCCTACGATGTTGCCCTCCCGCTGCCCTACTCAGGGCCTAAACAATGTTATTACCCAAATTCTTACTATTAACCCAATATTAGTTGATCAACTTAGCTTATCTATATGTGTTTAGTTATATTTAACCGTGTTTAGCATTCATATACATGCGCACAATAAATAAAACAATATAATTGCAGAAGATATCAACCATATGATAATTCAAAATAGATACACAAGATTTGGAATCAAACTTCTCTTTATTATCTCCTTCTCTGGTTATAGACTCGACTCTACCCTGCGCACTCAGCTGCAGGGGTCCACACACTCAGTTGTGGACTCTACTAGGTCTTTGCGGACTCAGCTGCAAAACCTCTTCCTACTACTATGACCCAAAGCACTTAGACTCTTACTCTATGCTCGCTATCTTCTAAACTCCATTCATTTCCTCCATCTATCTCTAATTCTCTTTACGACTTAGAGCCTCACTCTATTTATACAATCCCATGGTCTGCGGACCATGGGTAGGCCAACACTACATTCAAAACTTAGGGTGGACAACCCTATGACTCTAACATACAATTTTCGCTCCGTGCCCACAATTCACAGAATCTTTACAACAATAGTACTCAAAACTTAGGCTTTGAGCCCCAAAACATGTTGTGGGGGGATTCCATGCCCAACAGGCCCCCAACACAAACATCGTGACTCATCCTCGAGTCACTCTGTCGGCGCAGCAATCTTGGCGCGGAGTCCCTCCAGCTAGTCTCGAATAGTCTGGATGTCTGCAGCGCACTGAGTTGTTGCTTGAAGAACCTGTTGCTTTCTTGATTCTAAAATCTCTATTTCCAGCGTGTTGCGCTGCATTTGTGCATGCATCCCGTGAATCTACGCGATATTTCCTTCAATATCTGCTGCGATTGTGAAGGCTTCGTCAATCCATGGCTGGATACGCGCTTTGAGAACAACTTCCTTGTGGCACGCCGCATCCACCTTCTCTTTTAATGCCTTGGCTTGCTACATCCTTGTAAGCCACTGTGTAAGGACTAGTACCTATGCAGTCCCTTTGATGCTATCATATTGTTGCTGGAGTTCGCATGCCTCGGTCTCTAGTTGTTGGATGTTGGGGTCCTCCTGCAACGTCATGAGGACCTCAAGCGCCTGCTCCAACATGTTGGTACAGTCGCAGACTGCACCTCCAATCTCTTCCATCCCTACTGCAATAGTGCTAACGTGCTGCTCTCTGACCTCTAGGGGAGTGGAAGGCTGCGCCTTCAAGCGCAGCTTAGTAATCTAGAGATTCAACTTGAGCTGCACTCTTGTTGTTTATTCTCGTGTGTTGCGAACTCTACTTGCCAAACAGTGGATCTGCATTTTTGCCAATAGGTCTGTTGCATTGGACAACTCTGGGAAGCACCGGAAAGCATCATCAACTATCTGCATGAACTGTCAGTTCTGTGACACCAACTCATCGCGCTACAAGCTAAGTTGTTCGATCTTAATCTTCTGCTCACTTAGAACCTAGATAGCGCGGCTCTCTCTGGCATGGAGGTCTGCTGTTATCCCATCCTACAACTGATATAGTGTGTCCTAGGGAAGGGCGACCAAATTAAGGCGAATTCCTTTCATCGTATTGAGCGTCACCCGATTCATCGTGTTTTCTAAGACAAGCGCTCCATCTGGCAATACTATCATATTTTCCATCTTTACGTGTAGCATCTATTCTGCTGCTGACGTGCCTACTGTGACGTGGGTAGACAAGGTACCTTCCCATAGGGGCCACACCTATTACTCCTGCAGCTGCACCCTTAGGGTCCCCAACATAGTTTGCTGCTCCGTCATAAACTCTTGGAGTGCTTCACTGGTGACATCACAAACTGTCTCATCGATGTCATGGAGATCACCTTCAGTTAAGGTGATCGGGTTGATGGCCAGCTTCAAGGCCTTGACCTTCTTTCTTGGACCCGATCTTTCTACGATGCACGACCATTTGAGCTATGTAGAGGTGGTCCCTGGGTGTGCACTCTCTTTTGCAATTTCTGTGTCCTCTACCCCCTATCCTGTAGATGATGCTTGGCCCTCCTCTGCTTGCACTATTGCGGCTTCTGTTGTCTGCACTGTTATTATTGCTATTGCGTCCTTCTTTTGCTCCGTGGATTCCTGTGCTGCTTTGCGGATTGCCCTTACCTCGGCTGCCGCTTTATTGTTCCACCTTCTCTCGGCTAGTTGGGTGATGCATAACTTGGCATCATCCTTCCTTTTATGTGCTTCCATCTTTTCCAGCTCCGCCAAATTGGGGGCACACCACTCGGGAGGACATGTCTTTAACACTATAAATATCGCGTCATTAGTGGCTATAAATGGGAGCTTTGTCCACTACTGCATCAGATGCTTTCGCACCCTGATGTATATGTTGTGCATGTCCACCCTAAAGTATGCAAAACTCTGCAGGATATTGTGCACCGTGGGGGACAGGTGTGGCCTCTTATTAATCCATATTTAGATGCTCACCTCCATAAGCACCCCGAAAATCTTGGCATCACGAATCTATTTCGCATCCTTGGTGGCCCAGAGCGAAGCGTACTTCATGACCTCTGGTAATTCTTGGTCAATGCTCAAGAACTGACTATCCTGCAACAGTTCTCCTGCTACTAGAAAGATGGATAAGAGCAACCACATGTAGTGGAAGTTCTTCCCTTGCTCCTGGGCCTCGTGACAGTTGAGAAAAAACTCCTCGCAAAGGAACTCGGCCCAGTTGAATTGGACCCCCTCCATACATTGTTCGACCATTGCAACCACCAACGCTGGTACTTCATCGGCATGAAATTTTCTCATTACTTTACCAGCCAGGAGTCCAATCCATCATTACTTTACCAGCGAAGTGTTCATCTACCTCTCAATAGCACAAGTACAATGGTTTCTAGGAGAGCAGATTCGAATACACCATTCAGAGTACACTTGGGGATGCAGTCAATCAAGTGTCTATGAACTTGCCTACCTGCGAAGACATCAAGATGTTCATAGAAAAGGACATCAAGATATGATGGTAGTAGCATCACATCACGTAGCACCATCAACATACCATATGCAACGAACGAAAGAGGTAGATTGTTAACAACACAGAGGCGGAACAAAGTCGGAAGTTCGGAAAGATCCACTTGTGATAAAAGAAATTTTGAAGACTTAGGCTATGAGGTGACGACGCAACATGAAGATCGTTTGAAGACAAAGAATGGAATAGAGAAGGAGTTGCATGTGCTGAAGCAACATCTCAAGGAAGAACAGGAGCTGCATAGATGAGAGAATGAGTTGTAGCAAGAATAGGTACAACAAGTTGGCACAGATCAGACATGGTGAGCAGTTTTGTTGATCGCATGCAAGGGAATTTAGTAGCATGCATGTCATTGTGCGCACGCATGTGATATAACCTATTTGGCACACCCACTGAGGAAAAGACAAGAAGAAAGTTTGATTGGAGCTAAACATGCAGTTGACAGTTGATGCGCATGACCACTAGCACACACTGGAAAATCAACACAGACACTATGCATCAGTGTGTTTCTGGTTCGGCCGCACCCAAGAAGACCATGCAGATGTTAACAAACGAGGTGGATGGAGGAGCCACACCAATGCACCGGGATGCAACGGAGGCAAGAGTTTGCTTCAAAAAGATGTCACCATGGAGCACATGCACACGATCACAAACGACCAAGCTTGGCATCAACTTACGACCTTCACCATCACAAGCATGTCAAAGAGTTGGTCTCATCACAATGGACCGGGTGTCAGTGATGTCTTGCATGGCTTGCTCAAGCCATTTTGTCTCACACGAGCATGGATTGCTGCCGGAACTAGTGGTTGGACATGGATATATGGTATGACTAGAACTTACACTTCTTAATATAATGGAGCCAACACATTTCATGCATATGTTGTATTGTATTCTATGCTATCTGGTTTACTCTAAATGATATATGTATTTGTTTGCTTACACATGCATGTATGGAATATTTTGTATAAGTATGTATGAATCTTTCTAAAATGTGTTGTTGGTTTAACCATCACTTTGGATTGCTCATTAACTTGCTTTCTAGCTTGTGATGCATCTTCACTTGTGTATTCCCTTCCAAGCCGTGTACTATTACAGGCTTCCAAGGGGCGCACTCACTTCACCCTCAGTGTGTTAGCACCTCTCATGCACCTTCCTTGATTTACTGTAGCTATCACACCCTTACTACCAACATGGACATCTTACTTGCCTCTGTGCGAAATCGCGGTCAAGGGATTACCATACAACCCACTACTAGGACTCCTAAACCAAATGGTTTGAGGTCTAATCAGGACTTCTTACCGAGGAGATCCCCTTACATGTTGGTAGGTTCAACACCGTCAACACCTAGGTAAGAATTGGACATTAAAATCTAGGAAGAAGTTTTCAATTAAATCCCAAACCTCATTTCTATAAGCCCTCATTTGGGGGTGCTTAGTTTGACATTGGTCTTTGATATGCTTCACCACCAATTCTGAGTCTCCAAACATATCTAGGCATTCAATGTTCAAATTCTTTGCTGCTTGCAGGCCTAGTAGCAATGCCTCATACTCTGCCACATTATTTGTTGCCTCAAATTACAATTTGAATGAGAGGGGAATCAGACTATCCTATGGAGATATCAACGATACTCTTGCGCCATTACCTTCTTCAGAATTTTTTGTTGAGAAATGGCAACAAGAAATTCCAGTTTAATTTGTGCTTGAATTAAACTAAGAATTAAAATCGAATTCTATTCTCATAGCAACTTGTAAATAGTTAATTAAATTTAATTAACTTAATTAGCTTAGGAATTTCGAGTTGAAAGTCTTTCTAAAGTCATATATATGTTCTCCCTAAGTTTTAGGGGTTCAGTATGAGTTTAAATTCAATTGTAAATTAGATTACTTAGTTTACTGAGTTATGTTTAGTTAAATTAGTTCCAAACTGTTTGTGGAACTAATAGAGAGTTAACAGTCAGTTGGTGCACTAGTGCATCCACAAGTGTCACTCTAGTCAACTGAATATTCCCTCATCAAAAACTCATGCATGTCGATTCTGAGAAAGACCCAGTTGAGACTAGAGTGCAGGGATAGTGTTCTATCAATTGTATTATTTACTGAAGTGTAAATATCATGCATGCATGAGAGATTGATCCTATGTTTGGATTGTGTAGGTTTGGAAGCATGAATTCCCTTTAAATATGGGTTATTCATCCTAGAATTACACAAGATATTAGGGGCTTGGAGAGTTGTAGAATTGGCTAAGTGTTGGCCAAGGGCTAGCTTGTGAGTTGAGAGAGTTGATCATACTTGTGCAGAATTGTTCTAGTGAGAAAAAGCTCTGTATATTCACTCATATTTATGATTAATGCAATACAAATAGTGGGGTTTTGAGTATTGGCTTTCCCTAGATGTATCTTGTGTTATGTGCCATTGATTTATCTTCTTCTTGTTCATATTGCTTTCATCAATCTATTGGATTCCGCTGGTTGAAAGTAGAAGTAGATTCTTATCTTTTGCTTTAGTACATTGCATGAGCTTGTGAATCTACAAGATTTTCTAAATGGTATCAGAGCTAAGAATAATATACTAGAGGATATTTCAAAGTTTTGAATTTTGGGTTACAAGCGAAATTCGAATTTGCAATACATACTTTAGGATCGGTAGATGGCGCTCTGCGGTTTGTGGCTTGAGTATGTCTTGGAAGGAATCTCGAATTTTATAGCTTGGAGGAAAAGAATGGAGGTTGTGCTAGAGGATAATGGCTTGAAGGAATTCATTGATCAAGAAATCCCTAAGCCAACAACATTCGATGCATAGAATTTGGCTGAATGGAAGAAGTTTGTGGCAAAGGTGAGGCAGATAATTCTTGAGGGAGTTCGAGACCACATTATCTCGAGTCTCCATGGCAAGGAAACTCTGTATGCTATGTGGAAAAAATTGAAAAACTTGTATCAAAACAATAGCGACCAAAGGAAATTGGCACTAAAGGACAAACTTCCAAAAATAAAAATGGAGAAAGGCGAGAAAATTCCAAAATACTTGACCAAGTTCACTTAGTGTCATGATGAACTTGGAAGTGTTGGAATCACGGTTGATGAGGATGATATGGGGAGTCTTGCTCTTATACGACTCCCAAAGAGTTTACATAGTTATCAGGACTCTGTCAATGGTCTGGAGAAGCTACTGGATTGGGAATGACTATTGGAATAGGGTCCCTTGGGGTCAATTTTGTAAAATGTATTGTAAAGTCTCCGCATTTTAAGGAGAAGAGTGCGTAGATCGATAAGAGTCAAAGGGGCTTTAGGAAGGTCAAAGACCCTTAGTTTTTTAAGAGTTAAGTTGTTTTGTGACCCACCCATGGTTCACGGACCATGGTATAGTAATAGATAATGATAGAAAAAGAATTCATAGAAAAGTTAGTCTAGATAGTGAAAAGCATAGATAGGAAAGTTTTGGATCTGTATTGTCTATTCTGTACTTGGGCGAAGGGGAAGGATCCTGAAAATGTGTACGCAGAGACCTTGGTAAGTCCACAATTGATTGCGTGGGCCCCTACAGTTATGTGCGCAGGGTTGAAAGAGTCTATAATTGAAGATCTATGCATACTAAAGGTTGTTTTGGAGCATTATCTGTGTATCTGTGTGTCATTGTTACTTTTGAATTTACTGTACGTTCACTCTAATTACTACAATTTATCATGAAAAATACTTAATAGATGTGAGAAAGGGGTAGATCTATTTAATTACATGATGTTTTGAATGTTTAGAACAATTGGAGAAGAGTTTGAATCTGTTAGTTACTGCAATTTCCAGGTTTTAAGGGTTAGGGTTTGCAAAGGTTGGAATAGAGCCCTAAGAGTAACAGAAACACATCACAATCCTTTGGATGCAAAAACTTGGTTCTAACATCCTCCAATACTACCTTGGGTGAGACTGTAGTTGCGCTACTCGGGTTGTTTCCGAAAGGGCCGGTAGTGTAGGCTTTTGTTGGTTAGTGCAGCTAACTCTGAACTTGGGTCCAGGCCCTCTCAAGCCAACAAATGGTTTTGTTTCTGGGACTTGGATCTATCTGAGGAATGTGTGATGTGTCATAAGTCAATATCGACTAAGAAAGAGATCGAGAAGTGGATAGATTGGAATATGCACGAGTTTGCAGCCCAGGAAAATAGGAATCCACGCATGTCGAAGGAAGAGTGGTTGAATAGATACATGTATATAGAAGAACACAAAATTTTCTTCTGCTCTTTTCTGTGTGAGTTTTATGAATGGTTGGCCAAATTGGCTGATGGTCAAGGTACATGGAAGTTGGATAAACCTATTTTGTGGACTTTAGAATTAGTGAGGTGCTTGGAAGGTTCAAAAAACAAGATCACGAGGGATATCGATTATTCGATCGATAGCATTTTTGGGTGGATTCATTACTGAGTTCACGATTTACACATCTGTCAGCTATAGCAAAGATGAACACTGATTTTTCAAAGGACCAAGAGGTAAGTATTTGAAGTCCTTGAAAACTTGGATTAAAATTCTATTGTGTGAGAAACAAGTTATGCCATTTAATTGATGTTTAGATGAGAGTTGATGATAAATACGTGAAGTGGAAATATGTTTAAAAGAAATCTAGATCAAGTGTTGAATATAGTCCTTTGTTGGGAGCATCTGATGTTTGAGTGTATCGACGAAAAATTAAAGGAGATCAAAGCTGCAATATTTAGAATTCCTAAAGAACCTATCACATGGGCACAACCAGACTGGAGTACGCAGCTATGCCATTCTCTAGAATGCTATAATGTGACCACAGAGGAGGTGAAGAAGATTCTAGGAACATCGGTATTCTTGAGTCAGAAGGACAACTTGAAGTCATGGGGCCAAAGGTAGAAGTTCCTGACATCTCAAAACCCTTAAAAACTAAGCAAGTGAATATTAGGTCAGAAGCGTAGATGAAGTTCACAAATATAGGTGATTACTAGGATGAGTGTAAATATATGATAATAGAAATATGCCAATAAATAACAAGATCTGAATATAGAAATATTTCTCTTTATTAATCAAAACCCTTAAGGTATGACAACACCATACAATCACTTCTTAAGGAAGGATAACACTCCACAAGCCATATGCTTGCCAATACAATAATCCTTGACATCTATCAATGGGGAGTCTCTAGCCTCTATATAGGATTCATACATACAATACCATGGGTCATTACCATGGTTCTCTAATACCATATATCTAATACCATGGGCTTATCACATTATTGCTAACTACTTGTGGTCCCTTACATGATACGGGTTAACCACTTTATCTATTAACTATGTCCCATCCAATTATTACATTATTCCCTTGGGTACCTCCCTCTATACCCCATAATATCTGCCCTAGGTACACTACATTCCACCCCCCTTAAACATGTTTCGTCCTTGAAATATAAGAAGAACACAAATAATAATATCTACTCAAAAGAGTAGTACACTGGTACCATGCATGTGCATCTAGCCATTCCAGAGATAGGTGATTACTCGATCTATCCAGTGCCTCGCTCGCTTGAGCTAGGAGTTGATCCTTACGGTTTCTTTGTATTGGTGTGCTATGGTTGGATCTTCGCACCTCTCTATCTGTCATGCGGGGGTTCTTGTCCTTGTTGCTAAATCATTTCTATCATGTTGGTTGTTTTCTTACTGGGTGATGTGGGTGGTGATATGCTGAAGTTTTAACCAATGGTGTTTCTTTCTTTAATTCACCACCTAATGGATCTTGATGGGTATCTGGTACATGTTATGGTATCAACAATTGTTGCTTATCTTCTAGTATTAATTCAACCATAGACTCCTCATATGATGTATCAGTACCTGTAACATTTTTTGCTTCAGCCTCCTTGGACTCTACTTGTTTATTGATGGAAATATCTTGTAATGCAATTTTTCTTCTTTTTATACCAGAGCTTCAGGAATTTCTTCTACGCATTAATATTGATAGTACCAATAGATTCCATCCAAGGGTATCCTAAAACAAAATCAACATTAGCCATATCTGAAGCATAAAAATCAGAATGCAATACATACTTATCCATAGAAATCTTCAAATTTGTATAAACTTGAACATCCTCATTATCAATTTGTGTGTTTTCAATGTGTTTCACTGGAACTTGCAATTTTTTTTTCCAAATTAACATTTATAAGTTTTTTCTTGCAACTAGGATTTATAAACACAATGATCTTCTCTTTCCGAATACATCTATGAACCTGTAATAAGGAGATACTAGTAGAAAATAACCCCACATGTTTCTCATTATCTTGTTTTTCAGCATGAGACCATTTGTCTAAATTGAATTTTTCAAATTCTTCATCAGTAAGGCTTAACAACTTCTTACTGTCAACTGAGCGCCACCATATGGTAGCCTCATCTTTCAAACCAAGCCTTACTAAACCTTTCCAATGTTTCAGAGAGGGTCTCTTAAGATATTTTGTGAATTCTTCAATAGTGGGACCATTATCTTTCCCTATAAAAAAATTCTTGTTAGAAGCCATGAAGAGGGTTTTGAAAAAAAAAATCACTTACTTGGCGAAAGTTTAAAATGGACACAACTTGATCAATATGGCTTAGAATCCTTATTATAACCTGTTTTTGGAAATGGAACGACCATTCCGCATCTTCTCGTGAGATAGAAATCTCGATCTAGGTACTCTGGAATTTCAAATTCGCCTTGCAACTATTTCGCTGTCACAAAAAATTCTGAAAAAAGCGCTGGTTTTAAATTAACGATATATTCCTCATTCAGACTTCGATTCGACTGATTTTTTTTTTTTAAATTTGGGTAATTTTTCAATAGGATCCAAGATCTGCAATTAGTTTCTCAAAATTACCCACAAAAACTACAAAAAATTGGCTGGAGATCCCCATCCACGAATTTTCGTTAGAAAAAGTTCTGCAACACAGTTGATTTTAAATCAGCGATATCTCCCTCCTTCGGTCTCCGATTCAGCTAATTTTGTTTTTGAATTTGGGTATTTTTCACAAAGAATCTAGATCTACAATTTGTTTCTACCAATTCCCCCAAAGTTTCAGATCTGATCTGCAAACTCGCCGCCCCAAAAGATTCCTACAAAAATAAAAATAAAAATAAAAATATTTCCACTTTGCCCAAGAAAGTGCTATGATGCCACTTGTAATAGATCTGACCTGAAAATATATGATAATAGAAATATGCCCAAAAATAACAATATCTAAATATAGAAATGCTTCTCTTTATTAATCAAAACCCTTAAGGTAGGAAAACACCATACAATCACTCCTTAAGGAAGGAGAACACTCCACAAGCCATATGCTTGTCAATCCAAATAATCCTTGACATCTATCAATGGAAAGTCTCTAGCCTCTACATAGGATTCATACATACAATACCATGGGTCATTACCATGGTTCCTTCAATACCATATATTTGATACCATGGGCTTATCACATAATTGCTAACTACTTGTGGTCCCTTACATGATGTGGGTTAACCACTTTATTTATTAACTATGGCCCATCCCATTAATACATTATTCCCTTGGGTACCTTTCTTTGTACCACATAATATCCCCCCTAGGTATACTAGAATGAGGAAACAACGGAAAAAGTCACGGAGTTATTGAAGGAATATGAAGACTTGTTTCCCACAAATTTATCTGATCTGAAGGGAAGAGTAGGTGATCTGGGTGTCATGATGATCACTTTGAAGCCAGATACGAAGCCAGTGAAGAAGCACCCATATCGGTTGAATCCTAAGTACAAGGAAAAAGTGTGCGAAGAATTAGATAAGATGCTTGCAGTCGGGATTATTGAGCCTGTCAAGGAATTGGACTGAGTTAGCCCTATGGTGGTTTAGGAAAAGAAGACGAAGGGTGAAATTCAGATTTGCATAGATTTAAGAAAGTTGAATGATGCTTGTGTCCATGATCCATTCCCTACGCCATTCATAGATGAAGTATTGGATAATGTTGGAGGTCAGGAAGCCTATTCATTTATCGATGGGTTCTCAGGGTATCATCAGATCAAAATCGCATAGGAAGATTGGAATAAGACTACCTTCAATACATAGTGGGGTGTTTTTAGTATACAATTATGCCCTTTGGACTTAAGAATGCCCCTGCAATCTTTTCTAGGGTGGTAGTCACAACTTTCAAAGAAGTTATTCATAAGTTTTTTGGATGTTTACTTTGACGATTGGACAGTGTTTGGGTTAGTAAAGAAGCATGTTTCCAGTCTTCCCCTCATGCTGGATACTTTTCAAAAGTATCAGATATCCCTTAATTTGAAGAAGTGCATATTCTGTGTATTATATGGTGTACTCTTGGTCCATGTTGTCTGTAAGCAGGGGTTGATGGTAGACCTTACCAAAATTGCAGTAATTATCAACTTGGAGCCCCCAAATAATGTCAAACATCTGTGCACAACATTGCGCCATAAATGATATTATAAGAAGTTCATCAAAGCATATGCGTAGATCACTGCGTCCATGGAGAGATTACTGAAGAATGATATGACGTTTTGCCGGGACGATGATTGCCAGAAGAGTTTGGATGCATTAAAGTAAAAAATAGTCACAATGCCTATTCTAGTGTTCCCTGACTGGAAGAAGGAATTCCATATACATGTAGATGCCACTTGCGTAGCATTAGGAGCTGTGCTAACCCAACTAGGCGCATGTGATATTGACCACCCAATAGAGTTTTTTAGCAGGAATTTGTCGAAGGCAAAAAATAATTATTTAAGAGCAAGAAGGATTTGAAATGGTGTATGCACTCCAAAAGTTCATGAACTATTTGTTGGGTGCACACTTCAAAATGTACACAGACCATTCTCCTTTGAAGTATTTGGTCAAAAAGGCTGTGTGGGGGGGGAGGGGGGGGGGGGAATTTGCAGATGGTTGTTGCTCTTAGGAATATGACTTTGAGGAAGTTGTGAAGCCAGCGTGATTACAAATTTGGATGAAGTATTGCTTGATGTGAAAATCCTTGTTGTGTGTGTCACAGATGAACACTTTGCAAACATAATCCAGTTCTTCTGTACGAGTACAACTCCTAAAGGGTATACAATGCAGTAAAATAAAGAATTAGTGATTAGGGCCGCCGATATTTTTGTTATTGTAGGGCACTTATATAAAATGGGATCAGATTAAGTGTTGCGTAGGTATGTCCGAGATTATGAAAGACAAAGTATCCAACTATGCAGTTGCACAGAAGATCATATGAGATGCACTATGGTGGTTAACTGTGCACAGGGATTCCAAGGAATATTACCGGGCCTGCGATGTCAGTTAGAGAATGGGGAGGTCATCACGAAGGGATGAATTTCCTTTGAACTTGTAAGTGTCATTATAGGAATTCAATAAGTGGGCAACAAACTTCGTAGGACCAATTCAGCCACTAGGAAAGAAGACATTAGCAAGGTACATCATTACAGTGAACGAATACTTGACCAGGTGGGCTGAGGCATATCCTGTGAAGGATTGTAGCACGGCCACAACTACAAAGTTCATTTTTGAATACATTTTGTCTTAGTTTGGCTACCCTAAAAGTTTGATGAGCAATAGGGGTTCACACTTCTTGAACGAAACAATTGCTGCCTTGCTTAAAGAGTTCCAGATGTATCATAAAAAAGTACGCTCTATCATCCTCAAGCGAATGGAACAATGGAAGCCTTTAATAAAATCTTGGAGAATGCTTTAACGAATATTTGTAATGAAAATCAGAATGATTGGGATGTGCGCATACTAGCTGTTCTATGGGCGTATAGAACTACCTGTAAAAAGTTGAATGGACAAACACCATTTAGACTGGTTTATGGAAAAGAAGTCGTAATGTTGATGGAGTACATCATGCAAAGTTTTTGGATTGTTGCAGTCACAGATATGGTTGATTAGGATACCATGGAAGAACTCCTCACACCGATAGTTGAATTGGAAGAAGATTGTTTCCTGGCTAGTTTTTATCAACAGGTGCAGAAGGCTTGTGAAAAGGTATGGCATAATCACCACAATAAACAATGCACCTTTAAATTTTGGGATTTGGTGCTACTGTATGACATCAAGTTTACGAAGTTTCCAGGAAAGTTCTAGATGCATTGATTGGGGCCATATATCGTCAAGGAGATTATGGATGGAGGTGTAGTTCAACTCGCAAAGTTGAATGGAGAGCCATTTAAAGTTGTACAAGGGTGATCCCACCCCTACAAAATGACTATATGAATGTAGGATAGTCTTAGTACTCCAGGCAGTTGCAAGGAAGTATGGGACTATAAACTACGTTGCCAGAAGGATGGCTTGGTGAAGTGAATGGGTTGTGTGGCGAATCGAGGGAAGACACAAAGGAGAGTTGCAATGAAGGAGCTGCACTAGAATGGTGGGTCCCGTGCAGCTTGGCCAAAAAGTGACCATTGGAAGAACTGTAGATGATTGGATGACAATTTTTCCGTTAAAGGGAGCAGGGGGGGAGAGAATTTAAGGAGCATATATTTGGAAATCTACCGCCAAAAGTGTAGTAACATCTCACTCCACATTCGAACACTTTTCTTCTTGATAAATTTCCTTGAGCTTTTGCGCTTTAGTTTGTGCCAAGATAATTGCTGCATATTTGGAGAGGATTATAAAGTACTTCGAAGGAAGCTTTCACAACAAGGCTAAAGGAGTTTACTTGAGTGGAAATACAAAATATTTTTGGAGAGAATGACTACAACTCGATCCGATCCGACTGAACCCGTGCCTACAACCTTGCCTACTACAGTGCCTAGGTCACCGAGGCCTAAACCCACTGCCTCTGCGACACAAGACAAGAAGAAAAAGAAGCCCCAACAAGGGCCGATGCAGAAATTGCTGTGCAAAAATAAAACAGAGGTTAGACAGAAGGGTAAGATGGATCAACACTTGCAGAAGATTGAAACATACATTCAAGAAAAACAAAGGCAGTTCAACAAGATCAGAGCTACAACATAGACCTTAGCACCAGTGTAAAGGCTCACCAGATTACAGGAGGGAAAGTTCATCCAGGCTGAGATTGATGAGCTGCATCGTAAGACATCCATCATATCCTCAAGGATGTAGCCTTGGGTAGATGAGGTGAGCCAACTCTCATAGATGGTGCAGAACAAGTTGAAGGCTATGTAATAGACACATAGAACCACGAGACTTGCAGTTGAAGGTCCAACTACCGAGAAATTGGTTGAAGAGGTTCGTCAGGCCGTTGCGCAGGGAACAAAAAACCTTCAAGCATTAAAGATAAAATTTAGCGATATGTAGGTGAAGATTGAGACAACACCAAAATAGTGACTCAGGAAGAGTCATGACTTTGTATTGGGGGCCTATTGGGAGAGGGTCCCCTGGGGTCAATTTTGTAAAAAGTATTGTAAAGTCTCTGCATTTTAAGGAGCGAAGCGCAAAGGTCGATAGGAGTCAAAGGGGCTCTAGGAAGGTCAAAGCCCCTTAGTTTGTTAAGATTTAAGTTGTTTTCTTACCCACCACTGGTTCGTGGACCGTGGTATTGTAATAGAGAATGATATAAAAATAAGTCATAGAAGAGTTAGTCAAGATAGCAAAAAGCATATATAGGCAAGTTTTGGTTTTGTATTGTCTATTCCGTACTTGGGCGAAGGGGAAGGCTCCTTCAGTTGTGTGTGTGAAGACCCTGGTAAGCCCGTAGGTGAGTGCTTGGGCCCCTGAAGTTGTGTGCATAGGGTTGAAAGAGTTTATAATTGAAGATTGCATAATAAAGGTTGTTTTGGATCATTATCTGTGTGTTATTATTACTTCTAAATTTATTGCATGTTCACTTTGATTACTACAATTTATCATGAAAAATACTTAATAGATGTGTGAAAGGGGTAATCTGTTTAATTACATGATGTTTTGAATGTTTAGAACAATTAGTGAAGAGTTTGAATCTTTTAGCTACTATAATTTCTAGGTTTTAAGGGTTAGGGTTCACAAAGGTTGGAATAAATCCCTAAGAGTAACAAAAACACATCACATAGTCCTTTGGATGCAGAAACCTAGTTCTAGCATCCCCCAATATTGCCTCTAGTGGGACTGCAGTGTGCACTACACGGGTTGTTGCCGAAAGGGCCAGTAGTTGTTGAACATGGCAACAAGAAATGCTAAAAATATAAGTGCTAAAAATAGCCCTGCTAAAAATAGCAGTTTGGGTACCAGTGCTAGATTGAGCAACAAGGAATGAAAAATGGAAGTGCTAAAATTGAGCAACAGGGAATGAAAAATGGAAGTGCTAAAAATAGCATTCTGTTTTTAGTAGTTCGGGAAGGATCCTATTTTTAGTTAGTCCCTGGACTAAAATAGGAAGTAAATTTCGAATTTAAACATAACAGCTGTTTGAAAATAAATTGATTAATTCACCATGAGTTAATTAGTTGTGAAAAATCAAACATGAAGTCTATGTGAGGACATGCAACAATTTCTCTTTTAATTGAGGAATTATCCCTTAGTTAAGGAGATAAGGATGAGTTGTATTTGAGATGTAATTAGTTAGCTCAGTTAACTGAGTTAAGTCCAGTTTAATTAGTTCCAAATAGTTTGAGGAACTAATTGTGAGTTCAGTCAGTTACTGCATGCATGCATCAAACTAGTGTACTCCAGATAACTAAAGATTCTCTCATCGATAACTCGTGCATGTCTGTTCAGAGAAAGACCCAGCTGAGATTAAAGACAGGGACAATGTACTATCAGTTGGAGGAATTTTCCTATAAAAGAAACTCATCCATGTAGAATGAATAAGGTTCCTTGAGGATTGTGCAATTTTACAGGGTGTGAGATCAGTGTGAGTGATTAGTGTTACACTTGGTAACAGGAGGATCACCCAGGAGAAACTGTGCAAGGAAATAGGAGGCTTGAAGGGCAGAGGAGAAGGTTTGTGAGAAGCCTTGTTTTCCTGTGAGCATCTAGGAGGATTTTATAGAGAGATGGCTAGCTGTGAGAGCTAAGGCCTTGTGTAATCTTGAGATATTTCCACTTGTATGATAATATAGATAGCGGGGTTTTTAGCTAAGGCTTTCCCTAGAGTATTATTCTGTGTTTCATGTGTGATTGAATCTTCTTATCTGTTATATTTGTTCTGTTTGATCTTGCTCAAAATCGATTAAGCTTCTGCAAGTTTTATTGTAGAAGTAGATTAAGTATTTTTCTTTAGTACATTGCATAATCAGTTTAATATACAATGAGAATTTCTACATGGTATCAGAGCTAGCTGATCTATAGAGGAATTTCTAAAGTAGTGTAGGGTTTTGTTGGTTAGCGTAACTAAATATGAACCTAGGTCCAAGCCCCCTCAAGCCAACAATGACTGTGGTCAGATTTGATATAGAAGGAGATCAGGAGGAACACTGGGGATGGCTCTTCATCAAAGGCTTATGATGAAGAGAATTGTGCCTTAGCGATTAAGGCGAAGAAGGGGAAAGGGAAAGATTCCCATTCCAAATTATATTCTTATCATGGAGGTAAGAAGAAATACATGACGAAATTTAAGTGCTTTCATTGTCATGAGTTGGGCCCTTTTGCTACAAATTGTCCACTCAAGAAGTCCAAGAAGAATTCCTCTAGAGGAGCGGCGGGTGAGGCTTTGGCCTCTCAATTCGAATTGGACTTTTCCTTCATTGCAAGCATGGTGTCATCAATGATGGGAAGTGTATGGTACTTAGACAGTGGAGCTTCATTCCACATGATTGGAGCAAAGAGTTATTCAGTGACTTGGAGGAGAAAGATCTCCAAATGCATATCGATATGGGTGACTATGGGAAGTATAGACTTACAGGATTGGGCACGATTACTTTTTAGAGGGAGCATGTGGATCCACTCACCTTGAATAATGTTATGTATGTGCCCAAGCTAAAGAAGAACTTGGTATCCATTTCCATGCTTGAGGATAGAGGATATGATGTGATCTTCTCCAAAGGAAAGGCGTTCCTTAGACACATAGCCACGGGTCAAGTAAAGAAGATAGGGATTTGGGTGAAGATAGGGATTCGAGTGAGTTGTGGCATAGGTGATTGGGCCACTTGCATCATGGGGCTTTGAAGATATTGCAACAGAGCTCTACTGGTCTTCCCAAAGGTACGCTTGAGCAAGTTGATACATGCAAGGGGTGTACTTTGGGAAAATACACCAAGTTTTCCTTTCACGATAGAGACAATCAAACAAAGGCTATTCTAGATCGAATCCATTTAGATGTTTGTGGACCATTCTCGACAACATCCATGACCAAACACAAGTATTAGGTTATATTTGTTGATGACTATTCATGTAAATGTTCGATATTTTTCATGCAAAAAAAGGATCAAACCTTCACAAAGTTTTGTGAGTTTAAAGCATTGGCGGGGAAAGAGTCGGGAAAGAAGGTTAAAGCTCTATGGAATGATAACAATGGTGAGTATGTCTCAAACGAGTTTAAGAATTTCTATGTAGAAGAAGGGATTAAATGGGAGTTGATGACACCCCATAACCTCAACAAAAGGGAGTGGCCGAGAGGAAGAATAGAAGCATAATAGGGGTAGTGAGGGCGATGTTGCATGATTAGGGCCTAACACTATACTTGTGGGATGAGGCATGCAACACAAATTTTTATGTATTAGAACCGTAACCCACATCAGATACTTGAGATCAAGACACTAGGGGAGGCTTATTGCAGTAAGAGGCCAGATGTTGCTCACTTTAGGATTTTTTGGTTATCGATATATTGCCATGTGACCAAAGATGCATGGAAGAAACTTGAGCCAACATCGGAGTTGGGGATATTTGTGGGGTACACTGATACACCTCACAACTATCAGGTGTACTTTCTAACTAAGAGGATGACAATGGTTCACAAGGATGTCAGATTCGATGAGGAGGAGACCATGCGAGTTTCCCTTGAGAGGGAACTTTAGCTACATGCAGATGATGCGTAGGAGAATGTGGGAGCACCCACTTCTCAGCGCAGGTAGAGAAGGTCACCTAAGAGGTACACTAGATACATGGCTCTTATGGGTGAATGTGTTGTGACAAAGCCATCTTCCTTTAAGGAAGTAATCCAACATGTAGTTTGGGTTGATGCCATGGTGGAGTATGACTCCATACTTTGTAAGCATGTTTGGGATGTGGTCCCAAGACTGGAGGACAAGTCAGTGGTGAGCTCTTATTGGCTTTATAAGGTAAAGCAAGCTATAGATGGTAGTGTGGAGAAGAATAAGGCTATATTTGTGGCTTGTGGCTTTTCACAAGTAGAGGGGATTGACTATGATGAGACCTTTTCTCCTATTGCAAGGTACTCGTCAATCAGATCTATATTGGAATTATCAACATAGATAGGTTGGAAGATACATCAGATGGAGAATTGTTTGTGTCTTAGGGCAAATATGCCAACGAGATACTCAGGAGATTCTACATGGAGAGCAGAAAACCCATGGAGACTCCTCTAGCAAGTAACTAGAGGAAGGATGATGCTAATTCAGGGTTAGTAGTGGAAGCTACTACTTACAGGCAGCTTGTGGGTTCACTCATGTACTTGGTGAACACATGACCAGATATGTGCTATGTAGTTAACTAGCTTAGTCAAGTGATGTTAGGCCTACCAAGCTGTATTGGAAGGTGACAAAGCATGTGTTGAGAAACCTTAGGGGCACTTCTCAATATGGATTATGGTACATATGGATAGAGGTAGTGAAGCTTCAAGGCTTTATCGATGCAGATTGGGTGGGGAGTCCATCTGACTGGAAGAGCACATCACGAGGGATCTTCAGTATTGGGTCAATGACAGTTTCTTCATACAGCAAGAAACAAAGATCGGTTGCACTCAATTTGGTAGAGGTAGAGTACATGGCTGCAATTTAGGCAACATGTGAGGCCATCTGGATCAGGAAGATCCTGGTTGGTTTGTTTGGTCAACATATGGATCCAACTATGATTTACTGTGATAATAAGAGTTGTATCAAACTCTCTGAAAATCCAGTTTTTCATGATCAGTCCAAGCATATTGATATATGATATCATCATCTTAGAGTTTGTGTATTGAGGCAGATTATGTTGTTATAGTACATTCCCATGGAGGAGACAGATGTTGACATTTTGACAAAGGCATTGTCAAGATGTAAAATCGAGTTTCACATAGCCAGGATCAGGGTAGCTGATAATCCCTTTCTTGTTGAGAGGGAGTGTTGAGAAATGGAAACAAGAAATTCTAGTTTAATTTATCCTTGAATTAAATTGAGAATTAAAATCGAATCCTATTCTCATAGAAACTTGTAAATAGTTAATTAAGTTTAATTAACTTAATTAGGTTAGTAATTTCGAGTTGGAAGTCTTTCTGAAGTCATGTGTATGTTCTCCCTAAGTTTTATGGGTCCAGTATGAGTTTAAACTGAGTTGTAAATTAGATCACTTAGTTTATTGAGTTATGTTTAGTTAAATTAGTTCCAAATTGTTTGTGGAACTAATAGAGAGTTAACAATTAGTTGGTGCACTAATGAATCCATAAGTGTCACTCTAGTTAATTGAATATTCCCTCATCAGAAAATCATGCATGCCAGTTTTGAGAAAGACCTAGTTGAGACTAGAGTGCATGGACAGTGTACTATCAGTTGTATTATTTACTGGAGTGTAAATATCTTGCATGCATTATAGATTGATCCTATGTTTGGATTGCGTAGTTTTTGAAGCATGAATTCCCTTTAAATATGGGCTATTCAGAATTACAGAAGAGATTAAGGGCTTGGATATCTGAAAAATTGGCTAAGTTTTGGCCAAGAGCTAGCTTGCGAGCTGAGAGAGTTGAGCATACTTGTATGAAATTATTCTAGTGAGAAAAAGCTTTGTATCTTCACTCATATTTCTGATTAATGCAAAACAAATAGCAAGGTTTTGAGTAGTGGCTTTCCCCAGATACATCTTGCGTTATGTGCCATTGATTTATATTCTTCTTTTTCATATTATTTTCATCGATCTATTGCCTTTTGTTGGTTGAAAGTAGAAGTATATTCTTGTCTTTTTCTTTAGTACATTGCATGAGATTGTGAATGTACAAGATTTTCTACATTTTCACCATCGAAATACAACTTCCAGACTTTGCTACAATATCTAAGTTGTTGATCTAGTATGGATGTAGGTTGTACCTATGTTTCTTCTAAAATGAAATCATCTTCTTCTAGCATTAAGTAGGAGAGATCCCTCTTGTTCCCATACACTGGAGCATTGCTTAGAAAATAAACTATTGTGAATGTTTTAACAAATCTTGATACCATATACAGTCGCCTTTCTTCTCCACCAAATATAGTGCTAGTAGCATAAGTAAGATCCAATTTTATGGAACCTCTAATCTTTGATCTCCAAGATCTGGACAAGAGCATACCGAACCTTGCAGGGATATCAGCTACTACAATGTCCATCAATACACTTTTCACTGATACCTGGTCCAAATTCACCACCAAGTCCTTTATCATACCCAAGCACCTTACCCTCTTGGAGTCAAAAGAGTAGATATCTTTATATGGTTTAGTTATCTCTAGACCTAATTTCTCCATTACTAATAGTGACATCAAGTTATGAGAAGAACCTGAGTCCAACATACAACTATGGAGTAGGAGGTCATGTACAACTAGAGTAACATAGAAAGGTGGTGTGGAGGGATCTTGTTCTTCGACATGGGGTCCAAAGACCATGATTGGCCTTTATTCTTGGAGGTTTAAATTATTATAAGGTTGGACTAAAGAATATAGAAACATGAACTGAGGAACTTGGGCCTTATAGTTGGGTTGTTTTAGTAGTTTAGATAACGGGTCCGAGATCTTGACTTTCTCAAGGTCTTTTTGAAGATTGAAGATGGTAGGGCCCTTTCCTACTGTTTTAACTTCTACCAAATCCTTTTCTTTTTCATACATGGGTCTGGAAGGGGGAGGTGATTTCTCTTCTTGGAGGGATTTGGCCTTATGGTAGTTTGGGTCTGAGGACCCCTTCTTCTTTTGAATAATCGGCTCTAAAAGGCCCTTCCCCTTGTCAATTTGCTTAGAAGGCTCTTGGGAAGAAGTACCTTCATTTTGGTCTTTCCCTCTCACTCTATTTCTAGATGATTGCAAATCGTATTTCTTGTGTAGTAGATCCTACATGAAATCAATGAACTTCATGCAATAGTCATCCATCTCCTCATCATTCAGTGTTGCCTCAAACTTCTCCTCCTCTTCTTCATATGTTATGAGTTCTTGTTCTTCATTAGAGAAAGAGGAATAGAAGTTCACCTAAACTTCATTAGAATCTGGTGTCTATTCCTCCATATCACCTTCTATATATAGTTGAGGATGAATGTGATATTGTTGCTCTTTCCTCTCCCTTTAAAGTATCTGTAGGGGAGGCCTTATGTATTGGGGATTGAAACCACGATTTCCAGCTGAAAATTTTTGTCATTGAAGGCTTTTATTTTCCAACTCCATTTTTTTAGTTTATTTGGTAAGTTATTTATCAACTTATCCATCTCCTCTATCTTGGGTTTCTCTTCCTTGACTTGAGAAAGTTGCCTCCACTTTTCCCTTTTTATTCTCTCTGGGATCAGATTTGCCTCTTGACTTCCCGGTTTAGGTAAAATTTTCTTCTACCTCGAAAGCATCAGTTTGAATATGGTCTAAGGAATGAGACTTCCTCTATCTGAGTGTGAAGTCAAACTTTTATTCAAAGGCCCCATCAAAAACTACTCGACTAATGGCTTGTGGATGTTTAATCTCAACAGATAGATTATTGTACAATTTATTAAACCTTTTTATAAAAGATGAGATATACTCGTTAGGCTTCTTCTTCATAGCATTGAACTCACTAAGAATGTATCCATGGTATCTCTTCTCTCCCCTTTTCTACAAAAAGGAATTCTCCATTTCTTTGCAAGTGGTAATAGAATCATTCGGGAAGGATTTGAACCATTTCTTGACTTCTCCATCCAAACATTAGATGAAAAGCCTCAACACTACGTGCTGGTGCTCAACATTTAAAGTTTTTGCAAAGGTACAAAATATTTCTATGTCTCTTTGTGTTGATATGTCATCTTCTTCACTGAACCTGGGTAGGAGCTTGAGATAGTCCCATGGCATAACATTTAAAGGTTGAGGCATGTCTAATGGAGCATATTTGTTTAACAAGAAGCCTGGGACAACCATTTGGGTTAGAGGGGGTGGTGCTTGATTTATTAGGGTTCTCTAAGTTATGAACAATTGTGAGAGAACTGACTGACCGTGGAATGAGAAACTATTCACATTGTGGGTAGGGATGCTCTTGAGTATATATTTTACCTCCTCAACTTCGGGGAGGAGAGGAAATTAGAGAGAAGCGATGTCGACTAAAACTTATTCTTCTTTGGCCTCTAGGGAGGAGGTATTGAGTAGCTGACCAATTTTTGAAGGATATACCAGAACTCTAGGAGGAAAATCAAAGAAATGAATTATGGCATTCTGTGAGCTGGATGAGGATGTTTTTGGAAATGAAGAGACAATAACACTAGTATTTGGGGGTTTTTCCTTCCAAATCCTTCTGAATATGATTCTTTATGGGTTAGATACAAGTGGTGTTCTTTGCTTAAAGGTATCTGAGTGGGTATGGGGCCTCTTATAAGCTAGAATGATCAGATAAAAATATGGAAAACAGAGTCACCAAGGTGTTTATAATGAAATTTATACAATGGAGTTGCCAATGTGAGATATCTTCAACCCACACTTCCCTTTCTCACCTAACAGACGGAATGTAATTATTTGTCATACCTGGGTGATAAATTCTCTAATATGTTCCCCAAAAATCATGCTAAAAATATGTTGTATCTTTTTCTATCACCTGTTGTACAAGTGCTTAAGGAAATATAGACACCTCCTAGAGACAACCTTTGGGTTGATTGTAGACGAATTCCTAGGACATATTAAGAGATAAGTGCGTGTGAATATTATGAATCGGGCTTTCTGCGACACTCCAATTGTCACGAAGTTTGAAAAAGATAATAAGGGGAGCATGCTTCAATAGTATTTCATTAAGGTAGAATCAAGAAAATACATGGATCTAAATACACATGGGGTAAATCAAGTTAATCTCAAAGAGAAATGATTAATTATGGTGGTCGACACACAACAATAGGAAACCATAATATTGGCATTGTAGTAACATGAATAGGACAAGTGAAAGAAGGGAATTCGATGTAGAGGGCTGGATACAATGCAAAATCTTGAGCATCAAGCTCCAACAAAAGTATGCAAGAATGAGGAGGTGAATTGGCAATTTAATATCTCATACTCTATACCTCATGGACACACTTGTCACTAATCAACATAAGTAAATATGTGATCATAATGGTATTGTAAGCTATCAAATAACTCATGTAAATATTTGATTAACATAGGGACTATTACTCCTAAATAGCATACATATAACCATGAGAGAGTTAAACGTGCAACTTATTTACACAATTTTAGGAGAAGAAAAACATACATCAAGTGAAATAAAAAGAGGAAAAAGTACTACTTATTTCTCTGATAGGTTCAACATAATAGTTTCATTAATCCTCCGAGATAATTTCAAATCACCAGTCCATATACATTCAAGGCTTATCGCTCAAATCTATCATGAATAGGCAAGTAGAACCAATGTGGAACCACAGAATTTGAGCCTCTTGCTTGCAAAATTTGGGAACCTTTATTAATTTTTTCTTCCCTCTTTTTATAAGGAGAGTGGAAGCTTTGAAAAAAATTACAAAAATATCTTTAGCCCGAGCTCTAGTTGTGTCGACATGTTAAGGCTTTGTCACCCAAATCATTGCAACATAATGATTCCTTTATTTAAAACAAGGCATAAAAGAATAAAAAAAAACAAAATACAAAACATGGGAAATAAATGAATGATGAATATAGCTAAAATACCTCCACGTCGCTTCCTGGGATGGCTTCTAATCATGCCACATATCTTCCACAATGTGCCCCTTTTTGTTACTTGGTGGTCCCTCTGTCGCTTTCCACCTGAACTGAATGAATTTCCCATTTTAGGAACCTTGAAACTATCAATAGTGATGGTCACTTTGTTGTTCGGGAATCAAAGCTACCGACTCATCCATCCCTCTAAACTTCTTGTATAACACTCTCGGAGCCTGATATACCTAATAACACTGTCATAATGTTATGTCAGAGATTCTCTGCATTGGCACTTTATACTTAAAAAACATTACAAAACAGGAGAGTTATGAGATCCTTTGGCCCCCTTTGGTTTAGCTCTTTTTTGCATTTTCCTCCATAAGACCGAGGGCCATGATTGGAGGTTTGGCCTTAAGGCACTAGGGCCTTTTTTTCTTTTCCGAGGGCCTTTTTCCTTTGTAAATAACTTAGCAACCATGTGCTAGCCCAATATATTAGAGCCCCCTCATCAGTGATATCCAATCAGTCTTTTTACTTTGGAGTCATGATATTCAGGTCTTCGACTGTTATATCCCTTTGTGATTTTCTCCAGCCTCGCGCCTTTGGTTCTTTGACTCTTCTTGTGATTGTGCACTAACCTTGTATCATAGCCCCTTTATTGACGTTTTTCAAGTGTCCACTATTGTAAAGGGTCGATATCCATCAACCTCCGATATGTGATTGCCGATATGATGTCATCACTATCACATGTCCTTATCAGAGCTAATCTTATGCTATTATGTATCACTATCGGAGCCAATCTAGTTCCGCCACATGTAGCTTATCAGGACTAACCATATGCTACCACAAGTCCTGCTGGAGGAGAGAGAAAAGGGCTCATCCGCCCTTGGTTTTACGGGGAAATCCTTTGTAAATTTATTTTTGGGTCCCTCAGTGATTTTACACTATCGACACATTTTCAAGGTTCACACATTCAAGAGTTGTGATCCTCCGATCACTGATGTGCCAATATTTTTGATGTTGCGATGTGCTAATCATTGATCTCTGATACTGCCTGCTCCATTTGTGATTTCTGATATATTGGAATTCTGGCATGCGATACGTTGACGTGCTTGCAGTTCTGATGTGTGATCACTCATATGCCTGACTGCTGGAACCTCCAATTGTGATCTCTGATATTGCACCTCTCACATATGAGGTGTCGATGTGACATAACATTACCTCCAATATGCGATATCTAATATCAGACCTCTGATTTTCCTTATTTCTTTAGGCTTTAATCCTTGAACTTCATAAGACCATAACTTTTGATCGAGGAGTCCATTTTTGGACTTCCACATATCAATGTAAATATTGTTCAGAGAAATTTCCAATGGAGAGGGTTTGATTTAGACTTTGAGTCCTTTTGAGGCTTGGAAGATGACTCAAACTTATATACTCTTTTGTACTCTTTTGAAAGTTGAAAACATATTTTATAGTAGGTGAAAACAACTTCTAAGATGGCTTTATCATATTGCATTATGGTATCAAGGAAGTCATGGGAATTTGGTTGATCAACATCCCATGCAACCAAGGAGTAAGGATCAAGATATACATCCTATTGGAGGCACAATTCAAAGTAAAGCAAGTGTTGCTTGTATAAATTGCTAAGAAATTTTAGTGGGGATCAAAGGAAAATATGACCATACATCTCCATGTCCGATGAAGAAGGAACCATGTCCCAAGGATCATGAGGTCCAGAGTATCTATTGGTGATTGACAAGATCATGTTAATAGTGGTCGAAAATTGTGATGTTTTTTGTGGAGAAAAAGGGAATGTCCTCATTAATGATGAGTTTTTGAACATCTCATCTCTGATACTATAAAAAATATGAGGGGAAGCTCCTATGAAAGGAATAGAATGGCTATTGTGAAAATGTAAGTCTAGCTTGCAATATGTCAATTGTTTGATAATGAAAATCCTTCCCTAGCGAGGGAACATAATGACCTTATAAACAAAGGAAGAAGAAGATATCATAGCATGGAACCAACTTCACCCAAGCAATACATTATAATCCAATGGGGTGACATTGAATTTGATTTCAATTGTAATTGTTTTACTTTCTAGCTCAATAGGAAAATAAGGAAAACACCTTAGGTTTGTAAGGTATTCCCAGTAAAGGATTTAAATGTAGTTTTTGGTGGTGACAAAGAAGGTGATAGAAGAGATTTCCAACACTTTGATGACATGATGCATGTGTTGGTTTTGGATCCTAATTATCTTCCTAATTTAGAGGTCTTGTTTTTACTTTCGTTGTATGCCACTTCTTGACAGGGCATTTAGGGGGGCTTCCATGACTGTTATTTTTGCTAGGGGGTTAATGGGGGGTGTTGACAACTCTATGGAGCCCCACTAGTGGCGGTTTTGTGGAAGTTCCCTCTAATATATTTTTTTGGAAAAATTGCATTGTAAAATATTATAATTTCATTAGGCCATAGATCTAATAATAGATGTTATGTTAGGGTTTTTGGGCGTAGAAGGTAACACTGCCTTTTTAAAAGGGAGTGGTATTACGAATGTGTATAATTGATATAGTATTGTCATTGAGAGAGAGAATACTATGTGATAGAGAAGAGGAGGTTGCAACATATGTGATGTAGATTGTAATCCCTTCATTTTTCTAGACTGATTTAAAAAAGGAAGGACTAGCTAACTCTCCATGTGATTCATATTTATGAAGGGAACAAAATGAAATAGAAATTTATAACAAAAACAAAAAGATAGAATAAAATTTGACTTATATTAATAAATGGAATGTTATGAAAGTGTAAAAATGTGGAATGATTTTTTTTTGGGAGGTCTAGACCATAGAGAAGCAAGTGGGGATGTGCGGCAAAATAAGGTAGACCTTGGATCATGATTTTAGGTAGACTGGACAGGTAGTCAGACTGAGAAGGTAATGTGTTGGAACTGATGTAGACCTTGCACTAGTACAGACTAGTTCAAATATCTTGGTCGATTAGACCATTGGAGGGAGGATGCATAGAAAGTTTCCAGACCCAGAATTTTGAGCAGAGTTCCATTATTCAATATGGTTATGGTACAATTCGTGCATTCGAGCCTAAAGTATAGTGTAAAGTAAAAATATGAAATGAACGTGGACTCAACCTTTCCCTCCCATACATGATGATGACATTTTGGTATGACATATAGATGGCAGTGTCTGGACTAATGTGATGACATAGCACGTTGCATAAGTGACAAGTGGCAGACATATTTGAAGTTTTCAAATGGCTAGGTGGGTCAAATCCACATGACACATGCCATCATTTAGATGATGCCATGTGACATGATGATGTCACTATGATGTTAAAAGTGTCATCAGCTAATGATGTGGCAAAACATCAGGAGTTGTGTGAAGAGGTTGTGTTTGTGGGCAATTTCTTGTGTTATAGAATTTTTGAAATTCTATTAAAGTTAGGAAATGGGCTCGAAACAAGAGATGGTACTGCAATTCAGGAATTTGGGTGATTTTCTCGAGTCCATCAAGAAAAGGGGGTTGGATCCAGACATGATCATAAGCATTTTTGGATGTAAAGACCCTAGTCAAGGTTTTAGTCCCATGAAGAAGGTGTTGAAGCTTCTAGAGCTTAGTTAGTTAGAATTTGGTGCCGAAGTCAAGTATGAAAAACCAAAAGATTAGTTTCAATAGATGAATTGTAGTGGATTGCATGATCGCAAGATTTGATTATGGATGAGAAGTGACATATAACAAATCATAGGGAATGCAATGAAAGATTGAGAATGTGAGCTGGTGCAATTGTAATTAAGGATATAGATTCTTTAAATAAAAAGTGTGGTTGGTGGAAATAAATGTAAAGCTGCTTGACATTGAAGCTAAGGAACAAAGTGTCAGAGAAGAACAACATTGGGATGGAATTGGAATGAATTAAAGTACCTCCTAAAGCTAAAGAAAGATTAAATGAAGCACCTATTCTTGAGAAATGTGTGATTAGAATGAAAATAAAGAATACAAACAAAATGTGTATGTGAGACTACTAGAGTGAATGAATTGTGAGAGATAGTGTAGATTAAGAGAAATTGAATCTGATAGTGAGTGAATTGTAGAAGTGTGGTGCTACAGTTTATGTCTCTATGCGCCCGCAGATGAGCAAAGCTATTGATAAGGATTGTGTGTGTCGTAGAAGCAAAGGTGGATGCATGAGAGTAGTGATATCAAAATAAAATAAAATTAAAGAATGCTATGAGAGGTATAAGTTTGAAAATACTATGAAAATATAGATCTAATTGGAAAAAGAAGGTTGGTGCCTACAGAAATTTGAGGTTGATGCCTCTAAGAAAGTCGGTGCTTACTAGTTCGAGGGGGTTGGGGTCTCCTGTGAATGGTTTCTTAAAAAAATTGATGTAATCAAAGTTGGTTCTTTCAATTTACAACATAATAAAAACAAGCTTTGGTGGTTTTTTTCGTAGAAGGGATTCCACATTAAAACATGTAAAAATATGATGTGAATGCTTTTCTTCTATATATAAATTGAAAATTATTGAATAATCAGTTAATTATGTGTAAAATTTATAATTACTGATTCACCCACCCTCTCAGTAATTTGTGATTTCCAACAAGTGGGGTCAGAGTGGGTTCCTTTAGGAACAATTTAACCACTGGTAGGTAGAACCACAAGGAATCACGACAAGTCATCAAAATTAGGATATCTACTCAGAAAAATACTAGTCTTTGATGGAATCAATTACATATTCTAGAGAGTCATAATGGAAATATACATCGGGTCTCTTAGCATGGATGTATGTGTCATTTTAGAGTTTGGATACACAGTTCCAAAGTATCCACCAATTGATCCTGATGAAAGTATATCTTATAAAAATAATATGAATGTCAAGAATGTGATTGTAGTTATTATTAACCAATCTGAGCTAGTAAATGTGATGCACTACAAGTCAATAAAATAAGCCCAAGATAAGCTTAAAAACTACTTTGAGGGAGATGAAAATGTAAACCAAGCAAAACTCCAAACTTATAGAATGAGATTTGAGAGTGTGAGGATGAATGCTGATGAAAGCATTGCAGAATACGTTAATAGAGTAGATGAGGTTGAAAATATGATTAGAGGTCTAAATGAAGATGTCAAGGAAGATTCAATTGTACAAAAAGTCCTGAGATCTCTTCCAATGATATTTAATCCTAAGATATCATCCACAGAAGAGATACCAGAGTTGAAAGCTCTGACAATTGATCAACTACATGGAACTATCATTACCTATAAGATGAGGATTGGAGGAGATAAATCAGAACCAAGAGGTAATGTTCAAAGTCTCTAAGAATCATAAATAAAATAGGGGACGTCAAGTTTACTGACTCAGATCAAGAGATGGTCCAATTTGTAAGAAAAATCATGATAGGCATAGAAAAGTATAAAAGTAAGCTTAATTTTAAGTGATTTTACTGTTGTGGAGTAGGACACTTTGTCTCAAATTTCCCATACACTAAGGCTTAGAAGCAAGAGAAAGAGAAAGAGAACGAATAGAGACATAAATTAGAAATATTAGAAGAAGAAAATTCAGAGGAAAAATACCTACTACTCCAAGTAATACAATGAGTCATTTGAGGCCAATAGTGAAGAACCAGCTAAAGGAGAACATGAGGAATGCACACTTATGACATTTGAATCTGAATCAAATTTCGAGGACAAATTATATTATGAATAAGGAGTGGTGGATCTTGAAGTCGAATTGGTTGGTGCATTAGATGAGTTGAAGAAATCCAAAAAGAAGAAAAAACTATTGAAAGTATAAATTCTAAGAGTTGAGGAAGGTATGTATAATTATGATAATGAATGTTATAAACATTAGAAAATTAAATTGGAAGAAGCTATTAACAAGGATGTCCAAGTGCAATAATTAAAATAAAAATAAAGGAGTCATGATAAACTAGAAGATGAAAATGATGTTCTAAAGTTAGAACTGTCAAAGAGGAAAGGATAGACAAGCTCAAAGGCATATGATGGAGATATAATATCTTTGAAAACTTAGCTTGAAGAAGCCAAGAGAAAAGATGAGCTTCTTATGAATTGGGTAGCTAGATGAGAAAGGAATTGCCAAGAGTTAGATGTATAAGTTGTATCATTGTGAACAAATCTAGTGAAAACCAAGGCAAGGTAGATCTGAATCTTATATTTAATAAAGGTTTGGAAAAATTGGATGATATTATCATCTCTTAAATACCATCAACAAGTAAAACTAGTCTAGGATATAAAGAGCCTCATCCAAATTCAAAAGGAGAATCAAACTCCAGGTCCCCATGAAACAAGCAACATCATAGCTACGCAAATAACTTAAAAAGAAGAGTTGGTAAGGATGAAAGGGTGATAAATCCAATGGAAAATCATAAAGGTGTCAATCCAGTCAATACCACATATGTACCTCAACAAATACCTGCCCGTCAACAAGCTAGACAACATAATCTTAGTAGATATACTAAAACTCAATATATGCACTATTTCAGGTACCCAAAGTTATTTTATGGTAACCAGTATACTTGTGATAACTTTGGTCATAAATCTGTTGATTGTAAAATAAATAAATTTGAAAGACATGAAAATTATATATCTAGAAATTTTTTTTATTGCAAAAAGAAACTCATTCACTCCTCTTATGAATGAGATTGAGTGTTACATCTACTACAATTATGGGCACAAAGATAGTGAGTGTTGGATTAAACTATTTAATCCTACTAGAAAACATAAGTATGAATAATAAGCCCCTCAAAATAATGTGAAGAAATGGGAATACAAGATAAAGTAATCGAAGGAATGCAATTTTTTCCTCTATGCTCATGATAAGGAAGAACAGTGGTATGTTGATAACAGAGGTTCCAAGCACATGAGTTGATATAGAAGAAAGTTCCTATTTCTGAAAGAAAATGGGAAAGGTTGTGTAAAGTTTGGGAACAATACTCCAGCTAAAATAAAAGGGAAAGGAGCAATCAACCTAGATAATAAGACCATGGCAAAAAATGTCTTGTATGTGGATGGTGATGAGTCCCATCAATAGGTACATTTTGAGGATCATTATGCCATCGTCCATGCTTCAAACTATCCTTCTCTTACATTAATTAACATTTTTTGTTATATTATTCTTTGATAAGAGGAGCAAAAGGTGTTTAACATAGTATGTGGCCTAACGTGGTTTAATTGCAGGAAAATGAAGCATTTTTGAGGCTATTACTATGCACGGGCTTGATAGAGACAACTAGGAGAGAATCTAGGGGATTTTTCCACCTCCTTAACTCCCTAAACTTTGGCTTAGGATCACAACATCCTCTCTCACCTGTTTGAATTCATTGGTAGCTAGCTGATTCCTAGTCCAAGTGAAGGCCAAGAGGGACAAGATCCACCATTTTCGAGATCAAGGAGGGAACCACTCCTACTTTCAAGGGAGCTGCTTCAACTACCCTTTTGTATAAATAAACTAGAATAAGAGCTCATTTGGATTCAAAGTTTCTATTAAGCTAGGTGTAGTTATTGAGCTTTAAGCCTGACATTGTTACTTTAAACATTTATGTGATGTATTAGACCTGCACTTTTTGATAATGAGAAGTTGGATTTTAAGTTGTATCTGAGTTAGTTTCAAAGGGATGATATCCTTGGGTTTGGGCCCAACCCAAAGGATTTGGTCCCTCTTTTTGTACTCATGTTTCTTCTTGATTCCATTAAGTTCATAGTTTCTTTCATTCTAGTAGAGATTAATCTATAAAATCATATGGTCGAATCCTCTATATCACCTCTCTTATGGGAGAATGGGTGGAAGGATTCACAACCACATTCCAAAAATATCATGTTTATGATTTCTTGGAAATAGATTAGTGCTAGTTGTCCTATTTTACATTTTCTTTCTGTATCTTAGAAGTCACTTTAGTGAGTAGATCAATGTTATGGCATAAATTATATGTTATTTAAATTCAACTCATATTTTCCATCATAAGTTATATCATTTTGTTTAGGATAAATAGATGCATGCATTTGGTTGATTACAGAGTTGTATTGATCTGTAGGGAAGGGAAAATTTAACACTTCCATATTGAGCTCCTTCATCTTCACTTTCCACCTCCAAATTTTGTCCCAAAGCCCTGTTTTATAAGTCATTTTTCCTAGTACACTGAGAGCACTCATCCTAGTGCAAGACATGCCTCTGAGAGGTCCTGAGCTTTGCTAGGGGCTCAAACCAACCTCCATTTTATTTAACTTCCATCCACTTCTCCATACCTTCAAGGCATCATTTCCACCTCCAAAAGCCACTTGGATTCCCTCTCGTAGCAAACCTATAGCATCACTTTCCTCCATCATTCTTGTTCCCCACTGCAACTTTGACTTAGCCTATATGAATAATGACCCCCAACTATGATTTTATGTTCAGGGGAAGTTCCTAGGTCACTCCAACCCTTCCTTTTATTCACTACAAAAATAGAGTATTGTTAGTTTCTTTATCACAAGTATGATGTAAATAGGTTATTGATTTAAAAGAAAGTGTGAAATAGCTAGAAGGTACATGCAATTCTGATTGGTAGTTTGATGATTTATGTAAGATAAAAAAATTTCCTTTTTTGCAAGTAGATTTGGTAGTTTGATGGATTTTGCAAGATAAAATAGCTTTCTTCGTGTAAGTAGATTAGCCTTTGTCCTTCATGAATTGATTAGTTAGCATTTACAAGTCAAGTCAATGGCATTTCCATTTTCATAGATATAATTAATTTTCAATTGTACCTTCATCAGTAAGCTTTTGTTTTAATTCAGTAGGAGGAATGGTCTTTGAGCACTTTTGATCTAATGTCATGAATGAGGGTGACATGAGTGAAATCCAATCTGTTGTGCATATATCATTGTCACCTCAAAGTTTGTATGAACCTCGCGTTGATAATTTGAGTTGAGGAGCCCTTGGGAGTTACAACATTCTTGGTGCAATACCAGGGATCACCGCTTTTTGGCTCCATTTCCAAGGATGTGTCTAAGTAGATGTTGTTTATGCTTAAGAATTATTTTCTATTTTTCATACAAGTTTTGAAAAAGTAAAAACAAAAAAAAAATAAAAAAAATTATTTCATGCATTGTAGGAGTAGGGATAATCAAGGAGAATTCTTACCAAAAATCCCCACACCCTCAGATAGTCAAGCTTCACTCTTCTTCGGTGACTGTGAGCTTCCATCTCTAACTACAAGGGAGATATAAGACCCTCTAGGTGAGCAACATGATATTTTTTAAGAACCTATTGGGGAAGAAGAAGAAACCACTTCATTTACCCAAACTATGGCTGAAAACATGGAGAATGAGGTTTTCCCTACTAGAGACACTAATGGAGAGGATAGAATGAAGAACATAAGCCCTAATTCCCTTCCACACTTCCATGGCTTAACCTTTGAGGATACTGCCACCTTCATGTTTGAATTTTATGTTGTCTTTGGGACCTCTGACTATGTCTCTAATGAGAAAAAGCTACAATTATTCCCCTCTACTCTTAAAGGTGTAGCCTTGCACTCTTTTATGGGTCTGCCTAGGGGTAGCATGACTACCTGGGCCCAAATGCAACATGCCTTCAATAGAGAGTACATGGACTACTGTAGGTCCAAAGAAATCAAGGAATAAATCTTTAGGATGACTCTTGTACCTGATGAATCCCTAGAAGACTATGAGGAGATATTTCAACTTAGTTATAGGAGATCTAACTATACCCTTGATCTTGAACCACTCAAGCTAGTTCTTATTCGAGGGCTCAGGGAGGATATGTTGGAAACCCTCAACATTCTATTTGGAGGAGATATCTATCAGTTATCCTATGATGACATCAAAACTATGTTCAAGAATCACTTTAGGGCTTCCAGGAATAAGGGTAGTGCTATTCAAGGCTTGGTCATTTCCTCTCCCTCCACAACATCCATTAAGAATGAGATAGCTAACATGTTGAGGATTTAAAGAGTGAAATGCTGCATTCCAAATAGATACCATACAAATCAAAAGGAAGTAGGAGGAAGCAGAAAGGGAACTATCCATTTTCTGCCCTAGATGAACTAAAAGACATCATAGGAATGAGTGCCCATTGAATTTCATAGAGGCCTACCTAGTCTATGAAGAAAATCATGCAATAGAAAAATGCCTTTCATTTCCAGGACTAAAAGCTATATATCAAGGAGAAAAGGGGGTCAAAGAAACTTTGCTTCATTAATCAAATAACACCTCAAGGACCTCGACCATATCAATAAGGCATGCAAGGTGTACACTACTATTAATACAATCAAAATCAGAATTCACCTTTGCAACCTTGGTATTGTTCCACCCATCCATCCTAGTCCACACCTCCTTCTTGGCCTTATGGTCCTCCAGATCCTCCTCAACATGTCAACCATCCTTTTTAGCCATATCCACCCCAATATTCTCAATGGGGAAACCCATCACAAGGGTGGGGGCCTCAAGTCAAACAACCTCCTACTTTACTGCCTCCACCCCAACCTCAACCACAAATCACTCATCCTAATCCACCTAAGAAACCTAAAATGCCTGCTCAACCCAATCCTAACCTGAACAACAAGCAAGCACAACAGGTCTACAATAGAGAAACATCATATCCTACTTATGTTGTGCAAATCTAGGAGATCAACCTTCGGTCTGGGAGAGTGCTTCCAAATAACCACCCACCTTGTCCACCTGAAAAGATGGAAGAAGAGAAGGAAGAAAGTGTTCCTCAAGTTAATCCACCTCCTTCTCTTGAGAGGTTGATTCACCCTAGCCAACACACCCCAGAAGAGGTTGAACTTCTGGGATAATTGAAGAATTTTTGTGTTAATAGACCTCTTCTCTAAGCTATTAAATATGTTCCCATATACAATAATCTCATCAAGGATAAATGTTTCAAAAATCCAGGGAGAAGAAAAAAAGACACTCCCACCATAAATGTTGTTGGGAAATTATATGATTTGATCCTTGGGAGGGTGATCTTCTCAAAATATCTAGACCCTGGAAGCCTACTAGTAGATGTGCACATTGATGGCCTTATAATCCCTAATACCCTGATTGATATTGGGGATGCAATCAATGTGATGACTAAGGGAACGATTATAAAGATAAATTTTCAAGGGGCTTTGAGAAACACCACCACAGTGCTACAACTTGTAGATAGATCCACAATAGATCCTAAGGGAGTTGTTGAAGATTTTATGGTCTCCAATGACTCTTAGGAGTATCCTACTGATTTCCTAGTTCTCCGGACCAAAACAAAGTTTAATGGCTATCATATCATGTTGGGAAGGCCGTAGTTAGCAACTTATGATTCTTACATTAGTTGTAGGGTTGGGAACATGGCCATTAAGAATTGGAATTTCTCTAAACAATTGATATTGTATCCTCCTTCTCAACCTTCTATCGAGCATGACTTACCCTTAGGGTTGGAAGAGGAGGAATAAGATTAAATTTATTACACCACCCCTCACCCAATCTACACTCTAGATAATATTATAGGAGTGGGGAAACCTGATGAATATGATCTCATTGACCATATCCTTCAGAATCAAGAAAAAAGCAAAAAAGAAAAAAAAAAGAGAGGAAAAGAAGCACAAGGAAGAAGCTTATATCATGTATGCTAACCTTTCTATTGTTTTGCAGAATTATACACAGTGGAAGATTTCATGGCTACAAGACAAAACCTATAATATATCATCCATCCCTCCATTCATACACCTCATATCCTTCCTCTCCATTCATATGACCATCTCTCTCCACCATCCCATCATCAAGAAATCCAAATTTCACCTCCTCTCTATGATGCTATAGGAAGGTCTTGTATTGCTATAGGAGGTCTTTTAATGCTACAAGAGGAGCTTGTGGAGCTACAGGAGGGATATCCAAGGATGAGAATAACCAAAAAGGATATTATGACTCTAAGAAATGATAAAGAGGGTCCTGTGATTTTTCCAACATCCACTCCATTTCACCAAAAAATTTGCTCAAATTCTCCACTTTGGCCTACCTTAAAAAGACACACAAGCCATTATTCTCTATTTCTACAGTGTCTACACTACTCCTTCATGAATCTAACCCTATCCTAATGGTATATCATCATCTCCCTCATCTCCCTTATGCAAACTGAAGACTTCAAGGGGAGATTAAAAGACTTCTACATGAAGGAACTCCTCTTGTAGCAGCCTATGCGGCCACAACATCAATCACTAATGTTATTTTTTTCACCACCAGAAGGGATGATGAAGCTTCGTTTGTAGCTATGAAGAGACAACTCATTCTCAAAAGTAGGCTTTCCACCAGTAGAAACAACTTGGACATTAGAAGAGGCACCTGCACACACATAACAAAAGCAACATTCAAGGTATCAACAAGAATAAAGACATGCACATGAAATAAGTCAAAGAGGTCAACTCCCTTGATCATAATGATATATGGTCCAGATCTAGCATACAAACCTCTGCAACAGTTCGATCCACATGTAGGCTTAGGTAAGGCAACCCTAACTTCCTCCCTCTACATAAAAATGATTAAAATGTGTTTTGAGAAAGAAAATGTGTTTTAATAGGTTGGAGGTGGATAGTGAACTTGTGCACCCTCGACTAGTAAACTCAAGTGTGAGTTAAGTCACCCATGAAATGTGGAATTGTCAACTTAAAATGAAGTGGTTTCCTCAAAGAGTGGGGTGATAATCACGAGGAGAGAGAAATTATTACAATTAGTGGGGACAACGGTCCAAAAGAGGGAACTAATGTTAATGCCAAGTCACTAGAGAGCTCCCAGATTGTAACCAAAAGAGGATATTATGTGTCGGATCAACTTCATTTTCACCATCACTCATTCCAAGAACAGGTAGAGAAAGGACAAGCTAGTGCATCGAGCAACCTAGAGTGCCACCGAGAAGTTTCAAACCCAGTCTACAAGTTTTACGGGAGAAAGCTACAGGAAAACCTACAATTGCTACAAGAGGGCTAAGAAGAGCTATATGAGGAGTTGGGAGGAGAAAAAGGAATCACATTGGCTCAATATTTTCTCAAAACCTTCATACACACCCATAATTTCTCTAACAAGAAGTAAGTGACACCCTCCTTCCTTGTTTTGACACCCAATTGCATGAGGAATATACTTGAAATTAAGAGCCTATAACAGTCAATTGATTAGTAGGAGGTCTTTTTGAAGTCCGTCATGGTTAAGAGAAGAGAAAATAACTTGGTTTGTCTCAATTGAATAACTTTCTTCCTCACTACTACCAAGCACTTTACCACTATTTCACCACTGAGACTGTTTGAAAATTTTCTGAATTCCACACCTACATAGCATCAAGGAGTAATATAGGATAAATGGGGGGAGGATTTAATAGAAGGGAACCCTCAAACACCAGGAGAATTCACCAACACCCTCCTGTAGTTGAAATCTTCATAAAACACCTGTGGTTGGGTTTATTTGAGTTGTTAAAAGGGTATGATAATGATCTTGCCCATGGATTTTCCATGGAATTACACTCTCAAGAGGAAGACAATGCTACAACCGTTGTTAGAAGGTTAGCCATCTCTCTCAGTCTTGAAACCATTAGCAAAGTGAGAACCTTTCCTCTAGGAATTATATGGAGCAAAGAAGGTAAGAAAGTAAGTGTCACAACTACAAAAAACTTCTTCATGTCAAAAGAGAAGCCTGTAGAATATATGAATGGAGTGAGAAGAGAAACTCTACCTTACCCTTGGGATGAGGTAGATTACCATATCCTTAAATATATATCTTGTGAAGGGAGATTAAGTGTAGTTTATGCCTACCACTTTAGGCTACTCCAGGAGCTGATATGTAAGGCATAATTACCTCTCTCTCAAAGACTTAGTGTCCCCCAATTCCTCCTACAGTAAATCAAGGAGACGAGTCAGAAGGTGAGGGAAGGAAAACACCAACATTTATCTCACCATGGCCTCATCAAGTTAATAGTGGTGGATGCTCTAAACCACTTGAGGATCCCTTTCATATGGAACAAATTTGTGGACATGTAAAGGGAGACTTTCATAGAAACACAAGCCCTCACACTAGGAGAGACTCGAGCCTCTAGTATTGGAGGAAGAGAAGGAAAAACAGAGGAAGAATAAGGAGAAAATATAGAGGATGAAGAGGCAACAAGAAAAAAAAAGAAGAAGAAAGAAAAACAGAGGAAAAATAGGTAGCAAAAATAGAGGAAAGAGAAGTATAGATGAAAGGAGAAGAGGAGAGAAGAAAGGAGAAGAAATAGTAATCCCTAAAGAGGCTTCTAAACCCCAAGGAATAGAAGGTACTGAACATGAAATAATTGCAACATCAGCTACATTGGGCACTCTTGTCAAGCCCAAGAGGAAGTAATAAATACCAAGTCAAATGCATTTTGAAACCAAGAAGAGCACTAGAATTAGACAAGGGAAACCACAAACTCCTACAAATATTCTTATAATTATTGATGAGTCACCACACAAAGAGGGAGAAATTGGACCCAATGAAGGAAAGATTGAGGAGGTCACTCGTAAAACTAAAACTAAGTCACTTATAGCACTTGTGAGTAGGCCTACCACTAGGTCTATCACCTTCAAGAAGCCAAGGACACAATCTTCCTTTGAGAAAGAAGAAAAATACGAGCTACAAGAGAATCAGGGTTTTCTACAAGAGATACATGGTTTGCTACAAGAGGGGTAGAGTTTGCTATAGGTAGGATAAGGGAAGATACAAGAGCACAATAAAGAGTTATAAAAGGGAGCCACCACCTCAAATATTATTGGAAAATACCTATAAGAGCTCCAAGGACCTAGCCCGCAACCTAGCTTGGGATCCAACTACAAATTCATTGAAGGAGGAAGGATTATCCCTGAAAAATTTGCAATCCCACTCCTTTATGAGTTGGAGATAAAGAGAGGTAGAACCCAAAGGTGAATGAAAATTGCTAAATATAAGAATTTGGAGGACGTAGGCTTCATGGAAGAGAAGGTCACTGAAATGGGCAAAGAGTTAAGTGATTTGAAAATAGGGAGTCTATGATGAAGGAGAAACTACATGCAAAAACACTAGGTTGAGAGAGAAGTTGTAGGAAAAATAAACACAACTTGCCACCATGGAAAGCCTCTCTATGGAAGTCCTGCAATGCAGGAAACCATCAAAGTCTTATGCTCTCTTTCTGAAAGAACAATGGCTACAATTCCAAATCAAAACTAGAGAACAATATGGATCTCTGCCTTTTTAGTACTACATACAATTCATTGAATTTTGCAACAAAAATAACATGGAAGACAGGGAAAAATTAACTAAATTTTACATGCACAATCTCACATTGACAAATATGAATTTTTGGGATCCCAATTCAAGATTGGGGGATATGCATTTGATGGATTTAACATCCTGGATGACTCATGAGGAGACAAGAGTTGAGGAGGTGAAAAAGGTAATGGAAAAAGAGGAGAAGGAACCATTTCATATTAGAGAAGAGCTAGTGATCCCTAAGGAAATTTAGCACCCAGATACATTGGTACCTAGGAGTAAGTCATTCTACACTTTGAAGACACATTTATTATGTTGGGAACTAAAGTATGCAAGCCTGCTAGAGAAGATGGAATGTCTTACCCCATAGTCTTCAAATAAGAGAATATCACTCTCCTGAAAGGCTAAGGAATTCCTTGCAGAGAACACCCTTAGACAAGAGGATCATGCAGAGGATGAAAATCAGGTGGATAAGGCTCAAACTTAGTCCACCCTTTCTACTAGGCTTACAAGAAGGAAGAGATGGAGAAGAAGAGCAGAGGGAGCGGAGAAAGATAGAAATGAATGCATGTTTTTACCCACAAGAGGGTACACCATCTAAGGAGCATTGGGATGTTAGGGAGTCCACCTAGGCCATGAAAGAGCTTCACACAGATGACTGAGTGGCTCAGAGGATGATCAACACCTTTAGCAGGGGGTGATGATGAGTCCCATCAATAGGTACATTTTGAAGATCATTGTGCCATCCTCCACACTTAAAACTATCATTATATTACATTAATTCACATTTTTATTATATTATGCTTAGTAAGAGGAGTAAAAGGTGTTTGTCATAGTAAGTGGCCTAATGTGGTTTAATTTCAAGAAAATGAAGTATTTTTTAGGATATTATTATGCAGGGGTTTGATGGAGCCAACTAGGAGAGAAATTAGGGGGTTTGTCCACCTCCTTAACTCCCTAAACTTGGCTTGGGATCACAATATCCTCTCTCACCTGTTCGAATTCATTGGCTACTCAGTGACTCCTGGTCCAAGTGAAGACCAAGAGGGACAAGATCCACCATTTTCAAGATCAAGGAGGGAACCACCCCTACTTTCAAGGGAGATGCTTCAGCTGCCCTTTTGTATAAATAAATTAGAAGAGGAGATCATTAGGATTCAATTTTTTTGTTTGGCTAGGAGTAGCTATTGAGCTTCAAGTTTGACATTGTTACTTTAAAATTTTATGTGATGTATTAGACCTACACTTTTTGATAATGATAAGTTGTATTTTAATATGTATCTGAGTTAGTTTCAGAGAGATGATACCCTTGGGTTTGGGCCCAACCCAGAGGCTTTGGTCCCTCTTTTTGTACTCATGTTTCTTCTTTATTCCAAGAAGTTAAAGCTAGTGGTTGCAACTTATATATCACCTCTCGTGTGGGATAATGAGTGGAAGGATTCACAACCACAGTTTAAAAATATTGTGGTTATAATTTCTTGAAAATAGATTAGTTCTATTTGTCCTATTTTACATTTGATTTCTGTAGCTTAGAAGTCAGTTTAATGAGTAGATCAATGTTATGGCATAGATTAGATGTTATTTAAATTCAACTCATGTTTTCCATCATAATTTATCTCATGCATGCATGTGGTTTATTGTAGGGCTATATTGATCTGTAGGGAAGGGAACCTTCACCACTTATATATTGAGCTCCTTAATCTTCTCTTTCCACCTCCAAATTCTATCCCAAAACCCTGTTTTATAAGTCATTTTTCCTAGTACACCAAGAGCACTCATCCTAGTGCAAGATAGGCCTTTGAGATGCCTTGAGCTTGGATAGGGGATCAAACCAACCTCCCTCCATTTGCTTCAAATTTCATCCACCTCTCCATACCCTCAAGACATCATTTCCACATCCAAAAGCCACTCGGATGCCCTCTTGTAGCATTACATGCCTCTTGTAGCAATCACCTGTAACAAACCTTTAACATCACTTTCCTCCATCAGTTTTGATCCCCACTGCAACTTTGACTTAGTCTAGATGAATAATGACCCCCAACTGCGATTTTATGGTTAGGGGAAGATCCTAGGCCCCTCAAACTCTTCCTTTTCTTCACTGAAAAAATATAGTAGAGTTAGTTTCTTTATCGCAAGTATGATGCAAGTAGGTTATTGATTTAAAAGAAAGTGTGAACTAGGTAGAAGGTACATGCAATTATGATTGGTAGTTTGATGAGTTATGAAAGATAAAATACTTTCTTTTTTCCAAGTATATTTGGTAGTTTGATGGATTTTGTAAGATAAAATAGCTTTCTTCTTGTTAGTATATTAGCCTTTATCCTTTCATGAAATGATTAGTTAGCATTTACAAGTCAAGTCAATGGAGTTTCCACTTTCATAGCTAGAAGTAATTTTCAATTGTACCTTCATTTGTAAGATTTCATTTTAATTCAGTAGAAGGAATGGTCTCTGAGCACTTTTGATCTAATGTCATGTCTGAGGGTGGAAAGAGTGGAATCCTATCTACTGTGCATATAACACTATCACCACGAAGTTTGTACCAACCCCAAGTTGATAATTTGAGTGTAGGATCCCTTGAGAGTTGTAACATTCTTGGTGCAATGCCAGGGCTCACCAGATGGCCTTAAACAAAACCTTCTACATGTTAGCCATATGTGTGATAATGGATATTTCAATCAAAGGATTTTGAAATTAGAAGGACAAAGAATGGGACACTGGTAGGGAAATAAATTAGAACCCCCAACATCATATATGTCTTCGATGAAGATGGGTCATGTAGACTTTGATAACCAAGTGACAATCAATAGAATTGAGGAAGTCAAAGGTTTACCAAAATTTTTAAAGCGAAAGAGATTAATATGTAAATCCTTTCAATGTGGTAAATAGACAAAAGTGCATTTCGAGGAAAATAAGTGTTATTTATCTAGACCTCTAAAATTAGTTCACACATACGACTGTGGTCCAAAAGGAGAACAATGTCCATGAGGTGAGAAGTATTTTATTTTGTTCATTGCTAATTTCAATAGAAGCACGTGGTTCATGTTACTAAAAGAGAAATGATAATATTTTAGAAAATTTAAAATATTAAAGGGAAAATTGAGAATGAAAAAGATTTAAAGATCAAGTGTTTGCATTAGATAGAGGAGGATGTAGAAATTCCCACTGTAGATCAACAAATTATGGAATATACTAAAACACAATACAAGATCTACTTCTACAACACTTTGCGGAAGCTGAATCGAATTGAGCAAGATCAAGAGAACACATATAACTGATAAGGAGAAATCAATCACACATAACACAAAAGAAATAACCCAGGGAAAGCCTCAACCTAAAACCCCAGCTTTGTATTATCATACAAGTGGAAATATAGTCTAGATTACAAAGAGAATCAACTCACAAGATATCCTGCTCTCTCTGCATCCCTCTGCTGCTCATAGACAGTCAAAGGCCTCTCTCAAACCTTCTCCTCCGCCCTCCTTGTGGTCCAGTGCAGCCACTTGTGTGAATTGGCCTCTTCACACACTCACTAACCTCTGATCTAACTGTGCAATCTTGAAGGAGATAAATCCTTCTCCATGGATGAGCTTCCTTTATAGGAAAAATCCATCCAACTGATAGTACACTGTCCCTCCTCTGATCTCAACTGGGTCTCTATCTGAACTGACATGCATGAGTTATGTATGAGAGAATATTCAATTATCTGAAGAGCAACAGTTATATGCAAGCATGCATTAACTAACTAAAATCACATTAATTTAAACAAACTATTTAAATCAATCTAACTAGACTTGACTCAGTTAACTGAGCCAACTAATTACAACTCAAATTAGAACTCATCCTTATCTCTTTAACTAATGGATAAATTCCTCAATTAATGGATAAACGGTTGCATGTCCTCACATAGACTTCATGTTTGATTTTTCACAACTAATTAACTCATGGTGAATTAATTAATTTATTTTCAAACAGATGTTAAGTTCAAATTCGAATTTTTCTTCCTATTTTAGTCCAGGGACTGAATAAAATTGGAATCCATCCCGAACTGCTAAAAATATCCATTCCATTTTTCATTCCCTATTGCTCAATCCAGCACTGGTACCCAAACTGCTATTTATAGCAGTGTTATTTTTAGCACTTCTATTTTTAGCATTTCTTGTTGCCATTTTCAACACTCCCTCTCAACAAGAAAGGCATTCAACTCGAACCCGATCTTGTACCTTTGAAATGTTCTGCATGCAACACTTCTACCAAGTGTGGTTGCTCCAACAACTCTAGAAACAAAAAAAACTGCCCACTGACCTCTCTGTTGGGCTAGAAACATACTCTAATGATGAAGCTCTACCTGCTACTGAAAAGTGCTCCCTCTTTGACCTCTGAGCTGCTGCAACACTCCATGCATCTCACACCGTTGCACATGTCACTATGCCATCCTGCATTGGTTGAACACTCTTGTGCCTCTCGCATTGTTGCAGCCTACTAGCTCTACACAGTCTTGGGACTCCTGCACTATAGCTCGCTTTGCTGCTCCATCCACATCTGTCTCTACCCACTCAGTTAGTAGTTCTACTCCTCGTCGGGGCTCCTGTAGCAAAGTCAAATCAAAGAGGTTGGGTACCTCAAGGATCCTGCCCCTATTCCAACCTTCTTGGGACGATCACTCCACATCGCCCCACCTCCTACCTGGAGGTATGGATGCATGTGATCCCTCTGCCCACTTGGCTCGAAATTTCCCCCTACTAGAGGTCTATGCATGAGTAGATGTCTCTACTCAATCTCCTCTCAGCTTTCTAGTTGTGGCTGCTCCATAACCTCCTGAAGCTGCTTCACCAATCGTGGCTCCTCCACTATCGTTTGAGACTTCTTCTAGCACTGCATGTTGAGGGGTGATGTACTCTCCCTCTCAACCACCAAGTCTCCATCAGTTGCCTTGGTCCTCAAGGCTTTTCATGCATCTTGAACCTCAAGAGAATATAGGTTCTTGACCCGTGAACTGATCTGCTTCACCTGTCTAGTGATGATGTGTCTAAGGAAAACCATACCCTTACTGAAGACTACATCATATCCTCTGTCTTCCAGCATTGCGATCGACACCAAATTTCTCTTCAGTCTTGGTACATACCTGACATCGCTCAAGGTAATGCAAGCTCCATGCTCCCTCTAAAAAACAACCGTGCCTACACCCGAGACACTATAATTTTCATCATTACCCATTGCTATGAGTATCTAGAGATCTTTCTCCTCCAAAGTACTGAACAAACTCTTATTGTCGGTCATGTGGAAAGAAGCTCGACTATCAAGAAACCAATCACTTCCCACCATGGATGAAACCATGCATGTGAACAGTGTGAAATCCAACTCAAACTATGAGGCCAATGCCTCACCTTCTGATCCTTCCACGGATCCCTTCTTGGATTTCCTCAGTGGAAAATTGTAGTAAAATGGCCCACCTCATGACAACGAAAGCATCACACTTTTGATTTTTCAAACTTCTTCCCACCTTGGGAAGAATTGGATTGGGAAAGAGAATCCTTCTCCTTCCCCTTCTTCACCTTACTCACTAAGGCACAGTTTTCTTCATCCTCCATGGATGAAGAACCATCTCTGGTGCTTCTTCTTATCTCCTCTTGCATCAGATCTGACCAAAGTCGTTCCCAATCTGGCAGTTTCTCTCTTCCATTAATCGAGTCCTGGTAGCTATGCCAGCTCTTAGGAAGACCTAGGAGTGCAAGACTCACCATGTCATCGTTAATTGTAGCAATCCCTACACTTCCAAGCTCATCCCTGCATGTGGTGAGCTTGTTCAGATACGTAGAGATCGTGTCACCCTTTTCACACTTGATCTTCAAAAGCTTGTCCTTCAGTGCCAACTTCGTCTAATTGCTGCTATTATGATATAGATATTTAAATGTTTTCCACATTGAAAATGGTGTCTCCTTCCCATGGAGGCTCGAGACTATGTGGTCTCGAACTCCCTCTAGAAGAATCCTCCTTGTTCTAGCCACACATTTCCTCCATTCCGCTAATTCAGTAGCATCAGTCGGCTTGGGGACTTATTGATCAATGAAGTCCTTTAGACCGTTATCCTCCAATACTGCTTCCATGTGATCTTTCCAGGCTATATAATTCGAACTGCCATCAAGGGCATATTCTAGTCTTAAACCATTGAATGCCATAGGTGAAATACAGATGTGATAAGAACTTGATTTCTATATTCAGGAATCACAAACTTCGAACTTCTCCCTTCTTGTATACTGTTCTTCCTTGATCACCTTTGCTCTGATACCATGTAGAAATTCCCACTGTAGATCAACAGATTATGCAATATACTAAAACACAATACAAGATCTACTTCTACAGCACTTTTCAGAAGCTTAATCGAATTGAGCAAGATCAATAGAACACATATAACTGATAAGGAGAAATCAATCACACATAACACATAAGAAATAACCCGGGGAAAGCCTTAGCCTAAAACCCCAACTCTATATTATCATACAAGTGGAAATATAGTTTGGATTACAAAGAGAATCAACTCACAAGCTATCTTGCTCTCTCTGCAATCCCTCTGCTGCTCATAGATAGTCAAAGGCCTCTCTCAAACCTTCTCCTCTTCCCTCCAAGCCTCCTATTTCTTTGCACAATTTTCCTTGGGGTCTAGTTCAACCACTTGTGTGAATTGGCCTCTTCACACACTCACTAACCTCTAATCTAACTGTGCAATCCTGAAGGAGATAAATCCTTCTCCATGGATGAGCTTCCTTTATAGGAAAAATCCATCCAATTGATAGTACATTGTCCCTCCTCTGATCTCAACTGGGTCTCTTTCTGAACTAACATGCATGAGTTATGTATGAGAGAATATTTAGTTATCTAAAGAGCAGCAGTTATATGCAAGCATTCATTAACTAACTGAACTTACATTAATTTAAACAATCTGTTTAAATCAATCTAACTAGACTTGACTAAGTTAACTGAGCCAAATAATTATAACTCAAATTAGAACTCATCCTTATCTCTTTAACTGATGGATAAATTCCTCAATTAAAGGAGAAACTATTGCATGTCCTCACATAGACTTCATGTTTCATTTTTCACAACTAATTAACTCATGGTGAATTAATTAATTTATTTTTCAAATAGCTGTTAAGTTCAAATTCGAATTTTACTTCCTATTTTAGTCCAGGGACTGACTAAAATTGGAATCCATCCCGAACTATTAAAAATAGCAATGCTATTTTTAGCACTTCCATTTTTCATTCCCTGTTGCTCAATCCAACACTGGTACCCAAACTGCTATTTATAGCAGTGCTATTTTTAGCACTTCTATTTTTAGCATTTCTTGTTGCCATTTTCAACAGAGGATAGTACACTGCAAGTGAGTTTGAATAGTTATGTGAAGGAAACGATATCAAAATGTAGTACTCAATGGAAAAAACTCCTCTACATAATAGTGCAGTGGAAATAAATAATATAACCATTCAAGATATGGCTTGAGTTGTGATGAATGAAGGAAAGCTTACAAATACTTTATGGGGACAGGCAACTCGAGTAGCTACCTATTTGGCCAACATAACTCAACTCAGGTTGAACAATGATAAGACACCCTATGAACTGTGAAAAGGGAGGTAAGCCTTAGAAAACCATCCCAAGGTATTGAGGAGTGAATGTTATATAAGGAGAAACGATAAGAAACTTGGTAAGTTTAACTCTTGGGCAGATGAGGGAATTTTTATTGGGTATGCAATAAGATATAAGTGCTAAAATAAATGAACTAATAAGGTAAGGGTTGACAACCTCAACAGATCGAAGGCAAGCTATCAACAATAAGCATACATTCAAGCAAGCAAACAATGAAAACTACTAAAGTTGGGTTTGTGAAAAGTACCTGGAGATCCTACATTTGATATTAGTCCTGTAGGGTCCAAACCCTATGCTTCTTCCAAAGTGATTAGACTTGAAACACTATTCTAAGAAGCATATACATAGCAAGTAGTTCAAAGACCATGCATAATAAACATGTTTGATCATCAATCATCAACATATAAATCATGATATATTAGACATGAATTATAAAAACATGATATCACAACATTTCGAGAACATGACAGATCTTCTTTATTGATATAAGAAAATAGTACTGGAAGAATACAACACGATCTGACCACGGCACTAACAAAACCTTCCTCTAGATCCATCCAACCCAAGCCTCAAATATCATCTCTCAACATGTGCAAAAGGATGTCATATAATGGAAGATGAAAATCTCTACAAGGAAACAAGGGTTTCTTATGACTGGGAGTGGAGGAAGCACAGGGAAAATCAGACTTGATTTGGGGACAAAGGGATTATAATGTCGATATCCTATCTCCTTCTATGATTTAGGACTTCCCATGAGGTGTATAAATGCCACCGGAAATTAGTTGATTCAGTTAGGCCATGGGCTCCTGTAGGCGGGATTTCGGTGAAACCTGTAAACCCCACCAAAAATAGATTTTTTTTATTTATTTATTTATTTCTTTTATATTTTAAATTATGTACGTGGGTTCGGTATTATGGTACCCATGTTTACTCGTACTTTTATAAGGCCAGAGTCGCGTATGGAATTTAAAAAATTGTTTTTTAATAAGTGGTCAAGTCTGAATGGGAAAGGGCTACCTAAGGCCATATAAGAGGATCATAACTACAGAAGTGTTGAATGATGCTATAGAAAATGCCCCCTAATATATGAGGTTAGAAGGGGTACATGATGGCCAAAATGTATTAATTACAAAGGGAGATCATTTGAGAACCTGAGAGGAAATCACCAGATTCTAGCCCGTTGAATACGTGTAGAAGGAATAAAAAAGAAGACTCATGTCTGAGGCAAGCATACCCATGCTCAGAGATAGTAAAGAATGTCCATTGATCAGGTAAAAATCATATCCATCATGTATACATAAGTGTACAAACAAGAATGGAGAATACATAGTGGATCGTCTGATCATAGCTACAAAGGAACACAACTGAGCTATGTCTCAATATCACATATATAAGAAATGATCAATGATGCTTGAATAATGTCTGATCACTAATGCTGCATAACTGATCCTCATAACAATAGTACCATATCATATTGGTGGAATAGTGGTACTAAATAAAACTCGGGTATCAACATATAGAATATTGCTGAAATGAGCTACAACATATAAGGGTGGCTGGTAGCATTGTTAGAAAACTAAAGGAACTGATAAGTTAACCAATATGCTAACACAACCTAAGGTCTTCACTGACTGTCGATGGTACATTTCTACACTATGGGAATAAATGAGCTGAAGTCGACCATGTGATAAATCATTTGATTACTGGTCATTGATGTATACCGTTAACAAACGCGAGGCAACTCACTGATAATGATGATGAGATTCAAGGTACCCTAGTACAATCTAACAAGTGTAAATAAATGTGTTGAAGTCAAAAACTTGAGAGAATATATCAATTAGGAGACATTGATATATTCTCACTATACCAAAGGAGTCTACCACTGATAACTACAAACCCTAAGGTACTGAAAAAAGGACTCTAGATCTTGTTCCTAGAGTAATGAGATGGAGTCGATGGGAAAAGATTTGCTGGAAGGAAGGAATTAAGGCATCCCCCATCAACCAATGTGAGTGTAACCCATAGGCCAATAAATTTGAAGAAATTGGATGAAAAGAGATGAAGTAACCATTCCGAAGTACGTTTCCAGCATACCCAAGATGTCGCTAGTGCATGACAAAAACCCTCTGAACCAACTAATAATGAAAGTTGGCACATAGGCGAGGAATCTACCAATATGGGAAAATGGAAACCAAGGTACTACACGAATCCTAATGTGTGATAATGTAAGATATCATCGAACACAAGGGAAACCACTTTTTGGCTTGAGGGGCTCAGAACTAGGTTCAGAGTTGGCTATGCTAACGAACAAAACCCTTTATCACTGACCCTTTCAGAAATGATTTTCTTACGTAGACTATAGTCTCACTCGAAGTGATATTGGGGGATGTCGGAACCAGGTTTCTGCATCCAGAAGGATATGGAGTGTGGATCTTGACTTAGTCTTACTTACATATCTATTCCATTGTTATGTGATCTTACTTAATATTATAACGAATTTGATCTATCCATACAAAAAGACTCCTTCGCAAATCTAAAACTCTATCTACTATGCATAAATTAATGGATCTTAACTGTAATTAACTGTAACTGCATTCAAATATGAATTCTTATCTTATATTTTATCCCAAGCACAAAATTAAACAATAATTGCATAAAGTAAAGTACAAATTGTAAGTACATAGATCTGCCTTCAAAATCTTCTTTATTATCTTCAAATCTTTAGAATTACAATCCTTCTTACCCTACACACACAGCTGCAGGGGTCTACACACACAGTTGCAGGGGCCTATGCACATAGCTTCAGGAGCCTTCCCCTTCACTCTAACACATAAATATATGAAAATTACATAAAAACATAAAAACATATCCATTAATGATTGAACGACCTTTCACTTACTAGGACGTCACTTTATATATATTTTCCCCTTACAATACCATGGTCTACAAACCATGGGAGGGACTCAAAACATACAAATTAATCCATCCTTTTACAAAATAAGGGGCTTTGACCCGCTCTATACCACTATTACTCCTAAAACACTACATGAAACATGTTACACTCCTCAAAATGCAGGTTCTTTACAAAAATGTGACAAAACTTTGACTAGGGGGACTCTATCCAGCAGGCCCCCAACACAAGGATGTGACTCATCCTGAGTCACTCAATTGGTATGTTATGTATCTTTTCTTTGAGACTTTTGTATGCATCCTTCAAAGGTTGAAGTGTCTATGCACACTGCATGGCATCCTGTCGTACTTCCTCTACCAACTTCTTTATCGTCGGTCATGTTGTCGCCAGACCGATGGTTCTTTATGTCTGCCTTATGTTCTTTAGCTTGCTCTCTAATGTATGTGAGCTCTGAATGGCATCAATGACCCATGGCTATGTCCATGTTGAGAGACTTTTCTCCTTTCGTTGTAGCTCATTAATCTATCCTTGCAAAAACTTTCCTTCCTAGAGATGGGTAAACTGTTGCGCAGGTGCTAGGGTCTGCACCATAACTTTGATTTCATCAAACTGCTACCACTTGTCACAGATATCTACCTATATATTCTATACATGTGGGTCCTCTTGTAACAAGACCCATATCTCCATAGTGTCTTCGAAGATGTGGCTACAATCCTTAACTATAGTGGCTATATTCTCCTTAACAACTTTGATATTTTCTTTGTGCTACTCATGAACATTTAGTGGAGTTGGCGGTTGCAGCCTCATCTACAACTCTGCAATATGCATTTCCAGATCGAATTTGAATTTGTAGAATTGCACCTTTGGTTCTCTTACTACTGTCGTAAGCTTCTAAATCTTCTCTTCTGGTGCTGCCTCTATCTATATCTGGAACTCCGGTAGCTCGTTGCAAGCTTTGGCGATGGCCTCTTCGAGCTGCTATCTGTGCATAGCTGCCTCATAATGCTCCATGATGGCCTAATTCTTGTTCTCAAACATCTTTCGGTTGTTAGCTTTAACTTATTTAATGACCAAAAGAGTGCGTTGCTCCCTTATCTTTAGTTCATTGGTGACTCCCTGATGCAACTCGTGCAAGGTATGAATGAGGAGCACCACAAGATTGATACCCATATTTTTCTAGTGATTCTCATGCTATTGATCTTCGACAATCTCAAAATGTAGAGCGCCGCCTGGTAGTTTCACAACTCGGAGTTTGGATGTGATTACTGTTTTCTGTGGGTTTCCTGTTGTCATGCTAGATGGTACTGCACTCGCTTGAACCATGCTTGCCTGAGTCATGCTCGCTTGAACTACGATCACTTGAACCTATAGCTTCTTGAGGCCCTATTGGACCTCTATCAAGATTCAAAACTGCTTTATATTGATCTTCAATGCTCCCCCACATGTCCTCCATCACAGATGTCTCCAATCTTGTCGATGCCCCCGACAGTGAGGACCATCCATTTTGCACCAATAGATCTATTCGATTTTTTCTTCTTTCATGTGCCTCCAACAATTTATTTTTGCATTTTAATTATGAATGGGGAATATACCTCCTCAGTGTCAACAAAAGGGTCTTCACCACCTTGATCACTGCCTTTAGTGGCCTGTTCCTCTTTCTCGGCTTCGCGCTCTGTCTCCAGTGCAATATCCTTCTCTAGATCATTGTGAATTTTTGAGTCACCTTCTTGTTGCCCTTCGTGTTTCCCTTCTTGGTTGGCTGCTTCTTGGTCCACACACTTGAAATATCTGTTATTGCTCGACTGGTGACTTCTTGTTCTTTCTTTGTTCCTTTTGTTGGTGGAGTTAGCTAATCACTTGGCTAGTGTCTCACCACTTGCATGATGTCATCATCAGTGACCAAGAATGGCAGCTCATACCATACCTCCTCCAGGTCCTTCTTGGCATGGATGTGTACATGGTGAAAGTGTACCTTAAGTCTGCAATCTCTTTGTATTGTTCAAATAAAACTAGTGAGAGCCTCGGCTTCTCGCTGGTCAGGGTGTGCAAATCCATTTCAAACAAGTCACAAACATCTTGTTCTTTGTAACATGGGTTAGCTCCTTGGAAGCCCACAATGAGGAAAACCTCACAGCCTCACAGATGTTAGGGTCCACAATGGGAAACTATGACTACTTTGGAATTCTCCATGATGTCAACACTAACAGGAAAAATAACCACGCATAGTGAAATTAATTTCCCTCTTCTTATGCCTCGTAGCAGTCATCCAAAAATTATTGGCACAAATATCCTTCCTAGTTAAACTGGACACGCTTGCTGCATTAAGAAGCCAATGATACGACCGGTGTGGGGAAATCGTATGCCTGACACTTCCTCATAATTTTCCTTGCCAAAATGTGCGTGAAAAATCACACAACCTGATCATGAATGGAGATGATAACGAATCCTTGAGACTTCCTAATCAGATCATAATCCTTCTTTATCTTCTCGGACAATTGTTTCTCCTAGGATTTTCTGACAAATGTGTCGGTGAGGTTTTCTCCTTGGTAGGGAAGCGCAATTATTCTTCTAATCAAGATATCATCAATGGGGATCTTCGTCCCCAGCTACAGGCATCCATCATGCACCAATGCCAATAGCTAGTGCACATAGATTGTGTTGATATTGCTGTGCCCAAAGTGTAGAATATATAGCATATTCAATAACCCAGCTCGCTGAATTCTTGCTTACCACAATAGCGGTTCGACCCTTCTTACTCTATATTCTTCATAGTAAACTAATTTTAGGTACTTGTTGGGCTCGAAATAGGGATACTTGCTCCAATCATTAAGATCCCAGTCTTCCATGTGCAGTTGTGGCACCCTTGCCAACCATGCTCCCTCAATTGACACCTCATCTAGTAACAATGGTGTAAAGACTTTGAATTTGATATCCTCTGGGTCTCGAGTAAAATTTGTGGTCAAATTTAGTGGTGGCATATAGGGTGGAAACTTAGAGATTGGTTCAACAACTTCTGCATCGATATCTTCTACTCCGCTAGCCAATTATTCGAAATTTGAATCTTGGGGCTCCATCAGCTTCTTTTGCTTGTCCAACATCTCCTTAGTTCTCTATTCCTTAGTTATTTTTCTTGGCGATTTCGTAGCTCGAGCTGCCTTTGGCCGCTTCTTCTTATGTGCGCTTACACCAGTAGTTTTCTTCCTTGTGGACCTCGGCCCAATGACATGCGCTAGTGGTGTAGCAGTCATTAGGAATCCTAGTCCTTGTTTAAGAATTTCTTGTTCAATCTCCTCCCAATTCATGCAACAAAATGCTCGCCTCACACTTAAGAGAAAAATTAACAGTCTAAATCACATTGAGAAAATTGTTTGAATGTGGGGTGGATTTCCATATTTGTAACCTTTTTGAATTTCAAACTCCATGATCTCCTTGAGATCCTCCTCATAAATGAAAATTTGGAAGAATAGTTTCCTAGATATACCCATTAAATGCATTCTCCCCATTCCTTTTAACGATAATTTCCCTGTAAAATCAACTATAACAACCCCAACTATCAGATTTTGGATGAACTATGTCAGACCCTTACCTACAGGGTGGTTACTCCTTCTTTGTTGCAGCTTCCCCCATCTATGCCATCCTCCTGAATACCACACAACACTTCCTCCTCGAAAAAGTCCTTCTTTCGCAGAGTAGTTTTAAGTCTTGTGCTTCCTTCCAACTTCTTATAGCATTAAGTCATTTCTCCATTCATATAGTCATTGCGCAGTGCCAGGGATGGAATTGTCCCTGTAGAGTTTCAACCTACTACCATTTACTCGCCTTAGAAAGAATTCTCCATTAAGCTTCGTGACCTGATCTCCATCGCCATTTGAGATATCCTTGACAATGTATGGTCATAACCAATGAATTTTGAATTTTCTTGGGAACCTTGCAAACTTACTATCATACAATAGAACCAAGTATCCATTCTTGAAAGTTTTCTACTTAATATGTCGGTCGTGCCAAGTCTTTTCCCTAGCTTTCTGCACTTGTTGGTGAAATCTTGCAAGAAAGCGATCTTCCTTGAGTGCGAGTAGTTGTTCCAATATCTCCTCCATAATTTCGCTGTCTTCCATGTCCGTGATTGTGGTAATTCTAAGACTCGATACTATGTATTCCATTGGAATTACCATTTCTTGTCCATGAAAAAATCTAAACAGAGTCTGTCACGTCAACTTCTTGCAAGTAGTCCTGTATGCCTATAAAACGACTGGTATGCACACATCCCAATCGTTTCTGTTGACGTTGCATAATTTACTTAGAGAATTCTCCAAAATTTTGTTGAAAGCCTCGACTGTTCCATTCGCCTTAAGATGATAAGGTGTGCTCTTCTGATGACGTACATGAAATTCCTTCGTCAATGCTTCAATAGTGTTGTGTAGGATGTGTGATCCTTGGTCACTCATCAAGATCTTTGGACACCCAAATATTGACAAGATATATTCAAAGATGAAGTGCGTAGAAGTTTCTTCCCTATAATCCTTTACTGGTTGTGCTTTAGCCCACTTGTTGAGGTAATCTATTGTAGTAATAATGTATTGTGCACCAATATTCATTCCCGACATATTGATCAACCCAACAAAGTCAATCGCCCACTTATCAAAATCATTCAAGGTGATTTATGGATTTAGCAGAAATTCATCCCTTCTCAATGGTCTTCTGGTCCTCTATTAGACATCACAAGCACTACAATATTCTTTGGAATCCATGTGCATCGTGGGCCACCATAGTCCCACTCTTAAAATATTCTGCATTGTGGCTTTTCCTGCATAGTGTCCTCTTGTTACATAGTATTCAGTCACACATCCTGAACTCCCTTGTGTCATACCTCAGAGTTCCAAAAAATTTGCAATTATATAGTGTACCCATCTTGATATGTAGTTCAGATCCTCCTTGAAGACTTAATGAAAATATGCCTTGAGTCTTCCCTGAAGTAAGCTCTAAAACCCAAATTTCAAGATTAGTGTAACCCTGACACTAGAAACTAGTGTTGACAGCAAGTTGCACTATACTGGCCTCGTGTCGTCAACACACTTTTTACTTGGATACTTGTGTTTATCCCTAAAAGGAAAGTTTTCCCAAAGAGGACAAGAAACTTAGTGATCTAGAGGCTTCTAGAACGATGAGTTGGAGGTTATTCATTGTGGAAGTGGTCGAATTCTCCCAATATTGGCCTTTGATCTTATCCCTATGAGCTACTTCAATAAGATAAGGGACTTCTCCTATATTTGGATAGATCCTAACTCCCTCTCCATGCCTATATATTCATCCTCTCCTCTTCCCAAATGGTTGGTATCTGATTATTTGCACCCTTATGCTGACATAGTGCTTACATGCTACTCATTTGACTTGGAGAAGGCGTGCTTGGAGGGCTTGAGCTTGGACTTAGACATTCATTCATGAAGAGCTTATTAACATCAAGGCCTGGTTGTATGCTCCCTCCTTTATTTCATTAATATATACAACTTTTGATTCACTTTCCATAAATATTTGTGTTAATGCATCATTTATCTTAATGCTCCTTGATCTGTTAAGTAGATTACTTTCGATTATGCTTGTTGCAGTTGTATGATTTGTTGTGTCATCTCTTGTGCAGGGACTCAAATGTTGTGAGCAGTAGAGTTGAGCCTGAGGAGCATGCGATTTGAGATCTTCAACAAAGGAGTGCATTATAGTATCAGAACGAGGTAGGCCATCTTCCTCTTCTCTCATTTCGATTGTAATTTAGGAAAGTGTCATGTAGATTGTCACGTAGGTTGCTAGTCCCACTCATTGGGGTAGAGGGATCGTCTCTGTCTATAGGGAGGATTTAACTATACAACACCTCTATGACACCACCATGTGCTTCTGCCAAAATAGTATGTCTTTCATGCTCAGGGACATTAGAGAATTCATCTGAGTCTTCGCGAAAATACGTAAATGTGCGTGCATACATTATTTAACAATTATTCAGTAGAATCTCACAACATTCAACCAATATTTCATAAAGCACATCATTCATCGACAACATATAATATTAACAACAATAAACAAAAATACACAATAATTCTTCGGTAACTGTCTTTATTGATATTCAATTCAGATTTACAGACTCAAAACTACCCTGCGCACTCAGTTGCAGACTCTACCTAGGTCTTTGAACACTTAGCTACAAAGCCTTCTTTCTCCTATCTGACCCACTTCGCTTCACTATCACTTCTTAGCCATCATCAATTACATCCATAACATGCCTTAGACTCTCTAAGGCACACCTATTTATAGCCTTCTTCATACAATCCCATGGTCCGCGGACCATGGGTGGATCTTAGAATTGACTCAAAATTAACATAAACAAGGGGATAAAACCCCTTTGAGTCCTAATCATCCACACGCTCTACATCCAAAAATCATGGAGACTTTACCTTAATTACAAAAATGTACCAAAACTTGGGTTATCTTAACCCCAAAACTGACCCATGGGACCCCATCCCAACAGGTCCCCAACACAAAGATTGTGACTCACCCTCGAGTCACTGGGCTGGCACTACGATCTTGCTGCGAAGATCCCCCAACGCCACCTGGATCACTGCGTCTTCAACAACACTCTGAGTTGCTTCTTGTTTGACTTCCTCAACGATATTTTCTGTAGCTAGTCCTTTTGCGGCTAACCTCGTCATCTATTGTGTCTGCTGCAACCCTTTAAGATTATCCTAGATGGTTTCTGTGACTTGATAAGCCTCTTCCAACCATGGCTACAGCCTAGCCTTTAGCAAGGCCTCCTTTTTCTGTGCTTCCTCCGCCTGTACTAGGAGTTTCTTTCCTTCCTGCAATTTAGCAAGGCACTGTGCTGGTGCTATGGAGCGCACGATCACCCTGACTTCATCATATTGTCACTGCAGCTCCATGGACTCAGTGTTTAATGTCTACAGGTTCAGATCCTTCTACAGATTGGTCACTAACTCCATTGCTTGCTCAAACAATGTCATGTAGTCAGTGACTATGGCATTTAGGGTGGCCATTCCTTCTTTTATCATGGCTCTGCGCTACTCCTAGACCTTAGGTGGAGTCATGAGATGCAACTTTAATTGTAGCAACAGAACCATTTGTTGGCTTAGGGGGTCCTGACCCAAGTTCGGTGACAACCTGTTTAGCATAGGTTGGAGTCTCACCCGACGTAGTATGGGGGATGCAAAAACCAAGTTTCTGCATCCAAAGCATCCAAAGACTAGTGTGATGTCTTGTAGCTCTTCAGATCTGCATTCACGCAAATCTATACACTCTTAGGGCTCATTGCTGCAACTTTTTCAAAATGGTCTTTAGACCTCCGCGAAGGTATACGATTAGTCTTTGCAGACCTTTAGCAGTTGATCTATCTACTTACATGCATCAGAAAACAACCCTATATTTGTGTTCGCATAGATATACTTAAGTTATTAGTAAACATTCGAGAATTCATTCGAGTCTTCGCAAAAATACGTAAACATGCTTGCATACATTATTTAACAGTTGTTTAGTAGAATCGCGCAACATTCAACCAATATTTCATTAAAACACATCATTCATCGACAACATATAATATTAACAACAATAAACAAAAATACACAACAATTCTTTGGTAACTATCTTTATTGATCTTCAATTCAGATTTATAGACTCAAAACTACCTTGCACACTCAAATGTAGGAGTCTGCACACTCAGCTGCAGACTCTACCTAGGCCTCTATGCACTCAGCTACAGAGCCTTCTTTCTCCTATCTGACCCACTTCACTTCACTATCACTTCTTAGCCATTATCAATTACATCCATAACATAACATGACTTAGACTCTCTAAGACACACCTATTTATAGCCTTGTTCATACAATCCCATGGTCCACGGACCATGAGTGGATCTTAAAACCGATTCAAAATTTACATAAACAAGGGGCTAAAACCCCTTCGACTCCTAATCATTTGTGTGCTCCACATCGAAAAATCATGGAGACTTTACCTTAATTACAAAAATGTACCAAAACTTGGGTTATCTTAACCCTAAAACTAACCCAGGGGACCCCATCCCAACATACCCCCCAACACAGGCTTGTTCACCAAGTAATTCAACACAGAATCGTCCGTACACATCTTGAAGTGTGTGCCTAATGAATAATACCTAAATTTATGGAGCGCGTACACCATAGCCAAGCCCCCTTGTTCTGTTTTGGAATAATTCCTTTATTCCTTAGATAATTTCCAACTTGTAAATGTGAGGGGGTGATCTAGATCCCCTTCTCCTAGCTATACTAAGAAAACACCCAAAGCTATGCACGATGCATCTAAATGAATTTGGAACTCCTTCTTCCAATATGCAAACACTAGGATTGGCGCAGTGACCATTTTTTCCTATAAGATGTCTAGAATCTTTTGACATTCATCGTCCCAGCGAAAGGTGACATATTTCTTAAGTAATTTTTCCATCGGCACAGTGATTTGCGCGTATGCCTTGAACATCTGATAATAACTAGTATTACCTAGAGTCTCAAGTAGCTTCTTGATGTTCTTTGTTAGATCCACATTGATAATAAAAAAAAAATTTGCAGGGTCCACCTTCAGCCCCTGCTTGCAAACAAAATGTCCCAATAATATTCCATATGGTACACAAAAAATACATTTTTTTATGTTCAGCGAGATTTGATATTTCCTACAGGTATCCAACATCAAGTGCAGGCTCAAAACATGCTTCTTTAATAGTCCAAAGGTGGTCCAACCATCAAAGTAAACCTATAGAAATTTGTGGATGTATTCTTAAAATGCTGCGATGACAACTCTGGAGAATATCACAGGTGCATTCTTTGGCCCAAACGACATGACTATATACTGAAACGATCCCCATTCAGTAGAAAAAGTTGTCTTACTCCTATCCTCTGACGTGATCTTAATATGATGGTACCCTGAAAAACCATTTGTACAGGAGTAGGCCTCCTTTCCTCCCACATTCTCCAAAACTTCATCAATGAATGGTGTTGGGAATGGGTCATGTATGCATGTTTCATTAAACTTTATTAAATTGAAACAAATCATTATTTCTCCCTTAGTGTTTTTCTCCTGCACTAAGATTAGGCTCACCCATTTAGATTCTTCCACAAGTTCAATTATTCCAGCTGTGACCATCTTCTCAAGCTCCTCCTTCACCTTCTTTTTGTATTTTGGGTTTAGCTAATATGGTTGTTGTTTTATTGGTTTCACGTCTGGTTTCAAAGTGATCTTCATTATGCCTAGATCGCCTACAATTTCTTTTAACTCAATGAAATTCGTCGAAAATAACTCTTGGTACTCATGCAGTGATTCAACGACCTTACCTGTTATATCCTCATCCTAGTAATATCTGATGTGCGCAAATTTGGTTTCCGCCTCTGAGCCTATATTGACTTGCCTCATCTTAACAGGCTATGATATGTAAGGTATCTCAACTTTTGGTCCCATAACCTCGCATTGTCCTTCTGATTCAGTGATGTTAATGTTGCATGGATCTTCCTCACCCTCTTCTATGGTCATATTATAGCTTTTGATTACATGCTGAAATTTTGTGTTCCAATCAGGTTGTACCCAAGTCCTTGGATCATTTGGTGTCTGGAAAATTGTTGCTCTGATTTCCTAAAGGGAATCATCAATACATTGAAAACCATATTTGAAGCTAAAGGTTAATATGAAGCTTTCCTTCTGACTATACCAATCGACGGTGCCATGGCGCAACTTCGTTTTGATATACCAATTCATCGGTATCACATCCAAAGCATGGACAAATATGTGTACCCATTCTAGTTGAGGTTCTTCTCCCCATTCCGTAGTCCAATGAAAAAAATGTTCTTGGGGATCATACTTACCATTATAATTTGTGTGAGCCTTGTGTTTGCATGACCTAAGCTGAGCCTCATTAATTTGTGATAGTCCTTCCAATCTCCTATATTATCTTGTTGGGCAACGAATCCCCCCATAGCAAGTTTTTGGGCTTAAAGCCTGAGTTTTGGTCAATATAATGTAAAGACCCTGCAAAATGCGGGCACGGAGCACGAGAGTCTAGGGTTGTCCACCCTAAAATAATGTAGTTTAATATAGAATGTGTCGGCCTACCCATGGTCCGCAGACCATGGGATTGTATAAATAGAGTGAGGCTCTAAGTGTAAAAGTCAGTCTTAGCTTGGAGATGTAATATGGTTTCTAGATGAGGAGTTCGCTTTGAGTCTATAAGTCCGAGTCTTGGGTTGTAGTAGTAGTGACAGGCTCTGCAATTGTGTGTGCAGAGGCCTGGTAGAGTCCGCAGCTGTGTGCGTGGACCCCTGTAGCTGAGTGCACAGGGCGGAGTTGGGATTGTATCTGAACAAAATATTAATAAAAGATAAGTTGATTCTAAAATACTGTGTATTTATGCTCCTGTTATGTTTATGCATCTCCTTACAATTTTATGATTGCGCGCACTTGCTATGAACGTTGAATGAATAATGATAATATTGGGTATATGCAATTAAGTTAAGATCTATAATAATAAGCACAGTAAGGATAAAATATCTAGACAACACCTCGTCACACCCTTTACAGAGTTGCATATAATCAGTGGCCCAAGTTGTGAAGGACAAATGGCTACGCGGAGCAGCGTAAGCACGTAGGATTGGTTCACGAACTTCTTAGACTTCATCAAGACACCCCTAGGGTGTGGAAACATGGTTCCAACACCCTCCCATACTACCTTAGGTGAGACCTTAGTCAGTGTACCGTGGACTATTGCCGAAAGGGCCAGTAGTACCGGGATTTGCTTGGCTAAACTCACTGCTGAACCTTGGTTAGGCCCCACGTAGCCAACAAATGGTTTTGTTGCCAGGACCGGGATCTGCCTAAGGGATGTATGATGTCATGCCATTGGAACCATAAAAAGGATGAAATTGAAGAGTGGTTGGACAAGAAGCTTCATGAGTTCGTGATAGGAAAACAGAACTCCATCGATATCCAAGAAGAGGTGGCTGGATCTCTACATATATACAGAAATTCACGAGATCTTCTTTGTGTCCTTCCCTTCTGAACTATATGAGTGGATCGCAAGGTTATCCGATAGCCAGGGAAGGTATAAGCTCGATCAAATGATAGTGTGGACTCCAGAATTAGTGCACATACTAGAGACATCATAAGATAAGATCACGCGGGCAGTGGACCATTGGCTCAACCGGATAATAGGGGGATTGATCACTGAGTTTGTGATATACACGACCGTAAGCTTTAGCGAAGCAGAGCGAAGTTTTCTCAAGGGACCACGAGGTAGGTACATTAAATCTCTGAATACCTAGATTAAGATGTTGTTATGTGAAAAATGGGTGATGTGAATACATTAATGTTTGGAACAACGCGGAGTGGAAGAATCTACAAAGGTAGCAGGGAATTAGGAAATAGTCCCTTGATTTCACCTTCGTGAGAGAGCGAGGAAGAGCTCACTCGAGTCTCTTTGAGAAGTGTGGTCAGCTTGATAAGGCAGCGCATTCCACAATTACCACCTCCACTTATACCAGCACCCATTTCACCTCCTTCACCTACATCTTTACCCACCCCACCTCCACCAACATTGTAGTTCAGCATGGTGAGCCCGATCAAGCTACCCATATTTAGAGGAGTAGGAAATGAGGATCCGAATCAATTCTGGTTTATGGTAAGAGCAGTGTGGGAAGCACAAGTGGTCACAGACGACAACATTAAGAAGGCTACATTGGTGAGTGCACTACAGGATTGCATGTTGACATGGTATATCAAGGATTCCAATGATCACCCAAATGCAGGAATAGCAGAGATCTAGAACGTGTTGAACAAAGTATTTAGTTAGCCGAAATCAGAGACGCAGTCAATCATCAAATTTAAAGAGATCACAATGCTTCCAAGCGAGACCCCATGGGATCTGGATCAGTGGCTGAAGAGTATGATCCGTGAGGCTAATATGACACTAACAGATATGCAACACTGCACATGGTTTGTAGCCTCTTTGACACCACACCTGAGGACTGTGCTGTCACAGTAGAAGCTTTCAACCCAAGCCGAAGCGTTGGAAATGGCGATGAGGTTGCATGAAACAATGATACAAGATCCAGGGTTAGGAGTTCAACAAATCCACGTGCAGCTACAAAATCTCTGCCTGGAAATGCAGAACTTGAAACAGGATAGGGCACCACGTTTGGAGGCGCACGAGGAAGTGTGGTGCATAAAATGCAAAGGCCAGGTCCACAACAAGGATCACTGTCCTGTATTCATGAATTACTTGGCAGGAGGGGGACCGATGCTATTGAGGCCAGAGGTATAGGCAAGTCCAAGTGCAACACCCATGCTATGGTGCACGATCTATCAGATATGGGGGAAAGCACACGACGGATAACTGTCATTTGTTGCAGAAGTATACATAGACTCCCTAACAACTGTTTTGTAATTTTTGTAGATCGGTGGGCCATGACGAGTGTACTTGTCGCAGCTACAATTTGATGATGGAGCAGACCCCAGCCTAAAGAATGCAAACATAAATGCGAGGCCTCGACCCAGCCGCGGGGATGGCACGCGCTGGATTTTAGGGCCAAGGTCGAGGACGAGGAGGAATGGAGCTAGGAAGGGGCCATAGATAGTTAATCTGTTACAATTGCGGAGAACCAGGGCACTACGCTCGCGATTGCACCAATCCAACGAGAATATCTTATTCGTACTGTGCTCAGTTTGATCATGAACCAGTGGATTGTCCTACGTTGATTGCACAAATGCGTGAGAAAGAGGTACTACAGCCTACTCCGACTGAGAATATCCAAATGATGAGGTTTGAACCGCGTGAAGAAGACCCAAACATGAACATGATGCTTAGAAGTGGCGCAACCACAGGGGAAGATAAGGGGAAGAAGCCCAAGGAAGTTATAATGGGTTCACAAGGCTCCTGCAAAGGAACTTGAATTTGACTTAGAATTCACAAAGGAGACATTTATAGAAGCTACGAAGAGCTTCACAGAGGCCTCTACTTCAGGTAGTAAGGATCAACCAGAGCTAGGAATGGATCCTTCTATGCTTACTACCTTTTCAGAGACATGCATGCAGTTGCTATGTGATAATAGGGCAGTTAAAGGACTACAAGAGCTGATTGCTAGGTGTGTAGGGTCGGGTGAATTGCGCGTAGTCTTGAAACTAGGAAAGCATACATTGCATAATGGAAGGGAGATGAGATTGATGGCGTAGATTAGTGAATACAAAATGGATCAGGTAATCTTGGACCTGGGGTCTGACACGAATGTGTTACCTAAGAAAACTTGGGAATGCATGGGTAGGCTCGTGTTGTAGTGGTCCCTTATTCAATTATGAGTGGCGAACCAACAGAAGATCGTGCCCATGGGAAGGTTGCAAGGAGTAACAGTTGATATCAAAGGCGCGAGCACGCAAACAAACTTTGAAGTAATAGAGATTGTTGATGACAGAAATGCTTATCCCACATTGCTAGGAATAGACTAGGCCATTGATATGAATCGTGTCATCAAGCTGAAGAAGCAGAAGATGATATTCAAGAAAAAGTCCCTACGCATAGTAGTTCCTCTAGATCCAGCTGAATGAGTGTGCTACACTGAACCTATGCGCGATGATGAGCTAGATTGCATTTACCAGATAAGAGCGCAAGACCAGAATTGGGTGAGCCTGACTGCAGATGGAAGAATCTCGTGGGAACGTGACAGTTCCTGTACTTCAGATTCAGATGAAGAAGTAGAACGCTGGCAGAACCAATTGCACGAAGTGATAACACTGAATTGAAACATGTTGATTAGATCACTACGGTGCATGACGACAGAAGCAAGGGAGCTTCCAACATATAATGGAGTAACATGGTGGATGAATTCTTGGATAAATTTGAAAGCACAGTACCGGAACAACAACGGTATGATGTGCTGGAATGGGCACTGCACGCAACAGTTGCACGATGGTGGAGTACAAATCAAAAGACTATCAAAAGATGGCGCGAACATAGAAGATGGATGTACTTATGGTTTGGAAGTCCCCAACGTCGAACGAGAGCCGGGCAGCTAGGACGAAGCAACTTGCACACCCACCTGTGTCGATGAGTGTGGACGTGTACTATGCAAGCACATCCTAGACTGAGGATTGAAAATTCGAACCCGATGTGGTAGTAGGAAAAGTGATGCACGCCATAAATAGTCCACATCAGGGCATTCACAAAGCTATGCGGAATCATGAACAAAGTTTACCAGGCAGAACGAACTGATTGGGACCTGCTTGTGCCAGCGGTTTGATGGGCCTATATGGCCATGCACAAGAACCTGAGCGCGCGAATGATTCTGGAAATGATGAGCAGAGTTGATTCTGTAACTTTGGGAAAGAATCCTCACACAATAACTCCCATAATTGGCACAACACCTGAGGACTAGAGCGAAGAAAGTATGTAGTCGCGTGAGGATGAACATATGCAGGTTCAAGAATCCATTTGGCGAGGGAACGTTGAGCTTCACGCACTTGAAAAATATCGGGTACGACTGAAGCATGAAAACATATTAATGGACGCATATATCAGAAAACTGGAGACCGAAATCGCGCAAACATGTCACGTTGACGGAAGGACAGGACAAGATATGGGCAACCATACCACCGCATTAGAAGAGTGTTGCCGAGAATATTTGGCTATGCTACCATCACTGCAACCGCACCTTATCAAACAAAGGAACCAGGGGAGTGCACCGCATAAGGAAGAACGTGAGGCGCTGACTAGCATGAGGGTAACTAAGGGAGCCCTGTGGACCGGGTTGAAAGGTGACTTGAAGCCTCGCACCACGGGTGCGACCACCTAACTATCTGTAGGAAGCACAGTCTCAGCGCTACAAGCAGTTGAAAGAGAGCACGAGACTATAAAAGAGTCTGTATGAGAACTACATGACAAGGAGGTTGCGCGCAGGATTGGTATGTCACAGGGGTTGTGACCGTGCATAGGGAGCCACGCCGCTGTGCGGATAGGCTGAGAGGTGACTGTTGGTGTCATTGTTCATGAAAAGAGGTCCAATTTAAGACAAAAAGGAGTGGGCGGTGGGCAATTAAGATATGAATTAAGAGTTAGACTTGGGAAGAACTGCCACAAAAAAGGCATTAATTTCTTAGGAGTGGGGGGAAGGGTCGAACAAAAACTGATATAAAACCATTAGGGCTAGCCACAGGGCAACACTTGTTTGTTTGAGAATTGAGCAAGTACAAAGCACTAAGCACCACGTACTCTTACCACCCTCAACTGCAGACACGATGACGGCTGCAAGAATAAGATTGCGATTCGTGGAAGTTACCTTGGAGCCTCGTATGGTCCAAGAGGAGACTGGAGAGGCGGAAACTGCACTAGAAGTTCCTAAGTCACCACACATGCCACGACCACAGAAAGATAAGAAAACAATGGGGCCAGTCCAGGTATCACCATGGAACCCTCGATTTAGTAAATTGTCAATTGTATAGAAGGGCAAAGCTGTCACCCTTGAAACAGAGGAGGAGGAGGAGGAAGATTTGCAAGCTCTGATCGCCCAAATTGAAGCACGAGATGATGAGGCAGAGAATGTCTCCCAAGTGCTTTCAGAGATAAAATTACCCCCCTACATCCCTCTGTGGAAGGGGAAAGCCAAGATACCGAAGGACCTGGAGGCCATGAAGAGTGCGCTCCAGACCCTACTCCTTCTGGATCAAATAATGTTTGAAGGTTCGCCGATGGGATGGGTACCTAATATGAAGCTCAAATACTGGGACCTCACGAACAACGAGAAGTTCCCACAGTTGGCTGCGGAGAAATTACTAAAGCAAAAATGGTTACGCAGTGTGGAGAGGGCTGGGTTACTCCATCTGTGATGGATACCCCACTACCACTACGCGTCCATCACAATTTTTGTCATCTGGCAGTTGCTGTGCCTAGTACATGATGGGTATCTCTGGCTGGAGGAGTTGATTTCCATCACGACCAATTTAATTCATCAGATTTTTGGGCTGGCCATCAAAGGAAATTACCCCACAACCATAGCAGGAAAGAGTAGCGACTTGACCGTCATGGAAGCTATGAAGGCCAAATATAAGCTGGAGAAGAGGAAGCGAGGGTACGTAATAGAAAGCATCAAGGACCAAGGGGTGCTTGTAGCCACCTAGCTGCTCTCTAGCAAGTTAATGAGGAAATTTCATGCCGACGAAGTGCCAACATCTATAATTGCGTTGGCATCGTAATGCGTAGAGGGGGTCTAGCTCAACTGGGTGCAGTTCCTCTATGAAGAGTTTTTGACAAATTGTAGGAGGCCCAGGAGTAGGGTAAGACCTTCCACTATGTGTGGTTGCTCTTATCCATCCTGTTGGTTGTAGGGGAGCTGCTAGAAGACAACTAGTTTCCCACACTTGAGGGTGACCTACCCAAAGCTGCGAGGTATACCTCGCTCTAGGAAACAAAAGATGCGACAAGGATTCACGAGATAAAGGTGTTTTGGGTGTTCGTAAAGGCGAGCATATGAACATGGATAAACTAAATGCCATGCTTGTCCCCTATAGTCCATAACAGCTTACAAAGTGCGACAGAGTTTAAGGCGGATATGCACAACTTGTATATCTGGGCGCGCAAAGATCTCGCACGAACATGGGCGAAGCTCCCATTCATTGAAACGGATGATGCAATCTTTGTGGTAATGGAGTCCCAGCCTTTGGATTGGCACGCCCTAGACTTGGAAAAAATGGAAAAGGTCACAACACAGCAGCGAAAGAAGGATACCAAGCTGCGCATCGCGTAGATAGCGGAGAGAAAGCGCCAGGAACAAGAAGCGGCCATGCAACAGAAGGCGACTGAGACAACAACGATAGCGCAGACAGTAGAGACCACAACCGTGACCACCAAAGAGATGAGGAAGGCCAGGAAATTTCCATGGAGTAGGACATACAGGGGGAAGCTGAGACAGAGGAACGCATGGACCCTGCACCAAAATCGACCCAACTCAAGAGGCCACACGTCCATGAGAAGCCAGCCTCCCGGAAAAAGAAAAAGGCAACAAAGACCTATGTCGACCCAATCCAGCTCATCGAGGGAGACCTTCTTGACATTGGTGAAATAGTTTGCAATGTCAATAAGGATTCTTGTGAAGAAATAATGACAAAGTAGACAACTGTGTTGGGGATGCTTAGAGGGCAGTTGCAGGCATTACAGGTACGACCCCCAGGAATGATGGCACCAAACGTTGCAGCAAGTACATCCGAAGCCGAGCCGATGTTGTGTGCCTACACCATGAACACTTTGATATTACCAGAAAGTGCAGTCTTATCAGCTACCGAGGGCGACAGGGCCACGACAAGTAAAATGAAGGGCTGGGGGTTGAATTTGGCTGCCCTTCCTAGAGAAACCCTATACCAACTACAGGATGGGGTAACTACTGAGCTTCGCAATAGGGAGGGCCGTGCCCTCTAGGTCTTGAGTGAGAAGAAGCTAAATTTAGAATAGCTCAGCCTACAACATGAAAACATGGTCGCACAAACCCAGGGATTGGAACAGGCCGTGGAGGAGGCATGTAGTAGCATATCGGAGTTTGCCATGTTGACGGTATTCCCAACAAAAAAAAAGATTCACTAGCGAGTGGCTAGAGCTTGCAAGGCCCAGGAAGAAGCTGTGAAGGTTTAGTTGGAGCTGAACCTGCAGATCATTGAGCTGCGGCTCAAGGCACAACCCTCTACACCCCCGGAAGTCAGAGAGCAGTGCCACCACACCATTCAATCACGGTTGGAAGCAATAGAGCACATTGTACAGGATTGCATGGGATTGTTGGATTAGTCTCTCTTCATGCTCACCTCACTGTAGGAAGATCCAACCATACAACATCTGGAGACACATGGCAGTTACAATCGTCATATGACAATATCAGGGGGACCGCACAGACGGTCACCCTTACTCAGCGACTTGCCAAGATGAAGGAGGCCTAGGCTCTAAAGGAACATGTGGACACCGTGCGCCAGAAAGAAGTAATGCTTAAAGCATGCATCTAGCCTTGGCTCGAGGAAGCATTCAAGGTCACCACCATGATTGAGGGAAAGTTGGCACAGATGTAGGATACATATGCGCTAAGGCAAGAAGGTGCCCCTGACAACGATGCATTGGATATTTGTGCACAACTGATACAACAGACAATGGCAGAATGTGTTGTAGATGTAAGCGAAGCGCAAAAGTTGTTAGATGGACTGTTATAGACATTTTTGGGCACTGCAACCCCAAGCATAAAATGTCCATAAACCAAGGGCTCCTAAGTCCCTAAAAGTGTTGTTCCAACCCCTAAAGGAACAAGGTCAACTGATTACAGCTTCTCCCAGAAGTTCTCCATGAAAAACTACTCAGAATTGTTCAAAACAGGATCATTTCACCTGCTCCATAGGCAAAGTGCGTTGCATCTCACCTAAGTACACTCAATGGGTGCATTGCATTTCAAAAAGCCCTTCTATGGGGTGCGATGGGCGAGAAGAGACAAATGGCAGTGTCAATCCGCGAGGTGGAGAAGCATGGAATCTTCCAGAAACTTCTCCTGTGACACTTGCCTTTCTGAATTCGACCAAGGATGAGTAAGAGATCATCAATCTCCAAGTGGAAGCAAGAAATATCAGAGGGAAGACACTAATCAAATCACAAGATGACTCATCTCCCTTATAGATATCTATATATGGATCCCTCATCCCAAAGATCCAGAGGTTGGAATTTTGCATCTTGTAAAGAATTGTTGTTGGTTTCTTGAGGCAACATCATAGTGTTGGGTGATCTAAGCTTTGTATGAGGTGAAGAAGGGCTTACTTGCTAAGAGGATGATGCTAGGTTAGAACAACTGGTTGTAACTCTCTTGGCTCTTTCTTGATTATTAATAAAGCTATTCAAGTTTTCCTCCATACTCTTGTGTAATCTATGTTTTGTGCATTTGTATGGTCAATTTACATCTGATCCTAGATTGTTTATGATAATAGATCCATGTTCTCGTATAGTGTTATGTTGCTTTGATTCTACAGGTACTCTGTAAAGCTAGGTATACAAGGAAGCAAGTAGCAAAGGACTATCAGAAGAGAGAGGAATCGAGCAAGGAACCAAGCGAAAGACAGAGGTTGGTCTCCTCTATTCTTCTCTCATCTATCTTTCATAAAGGAAAACGAAAGTAGTTTTACTTTGTTTGTTTCTAAGGTAGCTACCACACCTTAGTGGGATTAGCAGTTTTGCATAGACACTTTTCCCTGTAACAAAATGGTGACTCCGCTAGGGAGCGACTAGGTTGTTTGTTTATCTACATTTGTTTACTTTATAAACTTACAGACGGAGCCTGAAGTTGAGCCAGGTAGCTCTCGAACTGCATTTGCTATGCAAATGCAAAGTAGATAAATGTCGCTTTAGTCAATCTCCGGGTTTTGTTTATGAATTAAACAACTGATTTACAAACTCTCTAATTGCCCTTGTGGTGGCTCTAGTAACCTCCTTAGATCTATCCCTATTGTTGATTTACTGATTACCACTTGCTCGGCCAAAATCCCTGAACTGAACTGCAAACTATGACCCGGAACCCAAGAAAAGTCTCATCCCTGGCCCAGCGCACTCTCTGTTATATGAATCTAAAATTCAGCGCACTTCCCGAGTGTAGTAGGTGCGCTGCATTTCAAATTCACTGTGTTACAGGTGCGCTGATCAGACTAGGCATTGTTCCTGAATTTTGGTTTCTGTTCACTCTTTTCAGATCTATTCAAGAATTTTGTTGCCTGTAATCAGTACATCTCTGTTTGAAATCCCTTTCCTTGCTGTTATTCCGCCTCCATTGTGCAAAGAACTGTAAATGTTTTTTTGTATTTGTTGAGTCATTTTCAGTTCTCCTTTGCAAAAAAGTAACGTAATTATACTGTCGTTTCTTGATTTGAAAGTGTCGCAAGTGTCGTTTTTAGTCATAGAAGAGAGTCTGATTGCTCTTGATAGTCGATTACCCTGTTACTGTTGTATTTGATTTGAATTAGTAGTTTTTTTAGTGTCAAAAGCAAGTCTTCATTTTGATCTCGAAAGGAAACTTGTTAGTAATTATCACCTTGAAAACTAATTTAGATTTGCGCATTAGCTTTCTTTTTATCATTCACATATTAAGAAGGCTGAAAACAAATACATGCATGTGCATTTGCATTTAGACTGTTTGATTGGTTTGATTTAGGACAGTGCATATAGTGTGTGCTCCTTGCTCTTTGTTGAAAGAATTCTGTCTTTCTTTCCTTAGTAGCTAGGATTTTCATTGCACAAAGAAGATAAAAGACTGTTTATCATCTTAGATTTCATTTTAGGAATTGTACATCTACATCACGCGGTGAACCTGAAAGGAAAATTTCTTAAGCAAGATCAACTATAAAATAAATTTAATGAATCTAACAACGCTTTGGAACCTAACGCACAACATCTAGAAGTCTAGGCTAGAGACGTATTCTGGCGTCGTAAAGCCTGGTAACTGTTGTTCTCACTGTTGGTTGGGTGATTCCTCCACTTTGAGATGATAAGTGCCAGTACGGACTTGTGCTCCCACGTACCGTCAAGTATATTTTGGGAGACCACAATAGGCTTAATCCTTTATCCATAGGAAGCCGTGTCTGCCGCCCTATCGATCGCAATGCACTGAACACAGCATTCAGGAAGATTGACTGCCGTACCGTAAAAAGTATTCTGTAGTTTTGCGATTGGTTTGGTAATCCCTCTGCCTAGATTTCCAAAGCAGTCCCTTTCATTCCTTTTCAGACTCCTTAACGGAAAAGGTCCATCTGAGCACTTGTCACTTCAGGCTCATTAAAAATCGAAGGCGACTAGAGTCATCTTTTGTTTTTTCTCGACTCTTTAAAATTGAAAAAACAAGTTGTGTCAAAGCGTCTAAAATTTATTTTAAACGAAATAATCGTCACCTTTCCTATGTTGGTCTTAGGTTGAGAAAATGGAGTCTACCAACCAAGGAGTTCCTCTTGGAGGAAATCCTAGTCCCTTCTCCTCTTGGGGAGATGTTGGTGCACCCCACATGGCCACGTTGCCACTTCTAGGATTGACGATTGGCTTGCCCGTATGGCTTTTCTCAACCTCCGTCGTTCAGAACACCGCGATTCCTGAACAATCGAGTCAGCAACTAGACAATTCCAGAGTTACCCCCAACCCTCTACTTCGTCCAATTCTTCCTCTCCTCCTTCCTCTTCGCTTGATGGGGCTAGCAAAGCCAAAAATCAAGTATTTGAGAAGAAGAAGGAAAAGAAGAAGAAAGAGAAGAAGAAGGAGCTAAAGGCGAAAGGGGGCAACCAAGCGTCATCTAGAAAAAATCCACACATTGCACCGACTAGGCCTAAATCGCCATGTGTCATTTGCAAAGGAGACCATTATCATAGAGATTGTCCCTGCATCCCTCAGATCTTAAGGGACTGGTCTCCACGTTTGCACAACCCAGTGTCGTCAACCTCTGATGATCATGTTGAAAACACACCATCGACTAGTGAAAGTGAAGTCCCTGGACAAAGAGGAAAGTGCAAATTTCCTTGTAAACTGTGTGAAGGCGATCACGCCATCCACCGTTGTCCCTTCTTAGATGAGGCTAAAAGAGTTTTGGACGATCGTCCGGTTTCACCGTTACGACTTCCTCCTGGATATATGAAACTCTTGCCGAGTCCGTCGCTAGTTGAAAATCCAGCTGACCCACCAAGGTGGTCGGCCGAAGCATCTATCATTGAAGATAAACCATCTGAACCCATACCAGACGAAAGTCAAAAGGTCGAGGCAGCAGTTGACCCGGTCTTGCCTTCAGAGGTTCCATCTTTAGATGATACAGTCACCGAAGAGAACAAGGATGACACCGTCCAAATTCTTTTCGTAAGCACAGACTCCGATGAACATGGGGACAATTTACCCATTCCTTTACCACAGGAAGGAAATTCGTCAGAGTCGTACCCGGCCGTCTATTCGGTCCCACCTCCAAGCAACCTAGTTGTTTCCTTCGACTGGAATCAGCTAGGCAGACCCCGTTTACCGGCTAGTGTACCATTTCGAATCATTGCTCAAGTATATAGAATGGTTATGGCCGGTACCATCATAGATGAAGGGGCTTCTATGGGTATCCTTTCCTCGACTACTTGGAAAGCGCTTGGTTAACCACCACTTTTGCCTGAGATGAGAAATCTAACAGGCTTTGACAAAGGAACCAGTCAACCGTTAGGGATCCTTCCCAATGTGCCCATAACATTGAGAGGGAAAACCGTTCACATGAACATAATGGTAGTCCAAGTACCCCTGGATATAATCTACTCCTTGGATGAGAATATATTTATTGCATGGGAGCCATCGTCTCATCACTCTTTAGAGTAATGTGTTTTCCGCACGAAGGAAGAGTGGTCAAGCTCATAGACCAGCTTTCATTCCCCGGTTCACGCATAGCAAATAGTCATATTCCATCATTGAATGGTATTTTCATACAAGGAATGTCTCATCAATCCCCAGTCCATCCATCTGATGAGCGCGAGTGATTCGGGGGACATGACAAAAACCCAGGGGGCATGCACCCTGGTCTACTTAGGCAGGAAAACTTCAGATATAGGATAGGTTTCCGCGAGAGATATATGACTAGTCTCACACTCCCGTCCGTGATTGGAAAAGGGGGTCGGACTGGAATAAGATTCCCTTGTCAAAGTTATGTGGGTGGAGGCGTTTGCGCCACTCGCCTTTGTCTATTTCGGTAGGCATCGCCGAAGAAGTGTTTTGTTTGTAGGATAGATAAAACAATCTTTGGTAACCTGAAAGAGGTAGGCCTTTCCCGATAAAACGAATGTCTTGTCGGTAGAATAAAAGCTGACCTTGAAACTCTATTTTATACCTGGGGGCATGCAAACCTTTTGGCGTGCAAGCGAAGAGTGACCATTTATTTTTTAAATTTGTAGGTCCTCTAACCCTTTAAACTCATAGGATTGGTCATTTCCTAACTTGCATAAAGAAAGGATGTGGGGCAAAACTCTAAAAATTGCCTTTTTCATATATAAGACATTCTTATTATACGACTGGATTAATCAATCAGTTTTAATGTGGACTTCATGCTCGTTAAAAAATAAACATAAGCAATGAGCAAATGTTTCCCCCAGCGTTTAAGCTCAATAAAAAATGAACCAATTCTTGGTAAATAATCATCGTGAATGTAGTACTTCAGCCTTTAAAGCCTTGGTCGTGTTCCCATCATCACCTCCACTCTGTATTGGCCGATTATTCACCTCCATTTGATTGTTTACCCATTTTGAGGAACAACTGCGAAGAGTGATCCTATTAGCCATCCTTGTAACACTGCCATGATTGGAAAATTCCAAACCTTACCTGGAATCAGCTGCTACCCAATTTTATCACTCGTTCCTCAAAGACGAGTCTCCTTTAAGCTCTTTTCAACTGACTCGTAAAATATGAAAAAATTGCCGAGCCATTGGCCTCTCCAGCTCGTTAAAGGGACCGGAAGTGCTATCCCTCCTTTAGATTTTAATCTTTTTGGACCTAAGGGATTATTACACAAAAATATCAAGCGCTTGTTTTTTTTGGCTCGTTAAAAGTATCGAAAATTCATCCCTTCTATATTGTTTTATACTTTTTCGGACTTAAGGGATTAGATGACGAAAAAGGATTTTTGGAGTTTCCTTTACGTCCTTTTTCAGACTCTCTAAAATTGAAAAGGACCGAGTTACCTTTGTCGTTAAACTCGTTACAACCTAATAGCGACAAACTTGTCCATAGCAGACAAGAACGAGTTTCACTATCGCTAGGCTCGTTAAAACATAGCGATGGGTTTTCCCAAAGGGAAAATTATTTAACAAGAATATGTTATCCTCCTCAAGCTTGACAAAAACAAAGAGGTACTGGTCAGCAATGACTGGGGAAAAATTGGGAAGAAAACTTGAAGAAACTTTGTTGGTAGCAAGTCACTCTTGAACATGACACTTTCACTCCGCATCCAAGTCGGGTTGGGTTGTTTCATTCACCGGTCACATCACCATGGTCACATCACACCATCCACATTTGGGGTTATTGCTACCAATCCATCATGTCAGTGTCGCCGATATGTTCAAGAGAAGTCATTCAGAGAATTCACCTGTGTCTCACCCGCTGCAATACATTTATGCTCCATTCTTTCATGACCGCCACCCTAAACCTTATATCACCAGACCGTTTTCACCTCCATTAAAATCATTTTCTCCATTCCGTGTCATTGATGTGGGATTCATTAAGGCCCTCCTATGACGGATCGCTTCTTGTCGACATCAGCTCATTATCCAAGAAGCCGATCTAGGGACACCCCTTTCAGTACTTTGAAGCTTGCATGCCTCAATGGCAAGTTTCTCACTTCCGGCGACAGGTTTACATCAATGGCCTTCGACCAAAAGATTTTGTGTGGTGTTCGACGCCAAGTCCTTTATTCACACCACGTGAATTGTACTGCAGTACCTTGAGGGTCATTATCATTAGCGGTGATTCCTCTCGCGCCTGTTAACAGCTTACATCATTGGTTGGTAGTCAGGCGATGTCTTTCCATGTTCGACTCCAGAACATCTCTCACATGGATCGACTTGTACTTTGAGTAAAGATCGAACGAGATTGAAGACCTCGGATCTAGTTTCATCCGTCCGGTCTGCGATATATATTCAGGAAAAATAAAGACATCAAATGTACATCATTGCTGCACAGATAATCATCCAATCAAAGGGATGATGGCTCTT